>CM065591.1:309185793-310385793 GCA_033119425.1 Bufotes viridis | reverse complement strand
TTGGGTGTCTTTCTTTCTAAAATGGGGTCACATGTGGGGTATTTGTACTGCCCTGGCAATTGAGGGTCTCCGCGCTATATCGTATGGCCAGCATTAGGAGTCTCACAATTCACGATGATTGCCCAGTTCCAATGAATAGAAAAACTGAACGGTACAGATTTGTCTCATTCGCATCAATCAATGTGGATGAATAAATCTCACAAATATGCTAGCAGTAGTAAGGCCCTATTTACATCGCCCGTAAGTCAATACCAGATCTATTCCGCATTCTGTGGATAGATGCGGACCCATCTCAGTGTGAATGGGTTGGCGGTGATGCTGAGAGCACACTATGCCTCGCCAGATCAGCATTTGCAGGAGTGCGTCGCAAACATTCCGGGTTTCAGCCCCAAACATCCGGCCGCAGTTCCGAAAAGACAGAGCATAGCCCTATTCTGTCCCACTTACGACAAGAAACGGCATATTCATATAGTTCTGTGTACAGCCGAGATCCGCAAAGGTGCCCGAAAGCACATTGCTGGTGTGCCTGTGTTTATGGATCCGTGATCCATGGCATCTGCAAAACGCATATGGACGTCTCGAACGAGCCTTACAGGGGGTAATCAGTAATAGTGACAGGGGGTGACATGGGGTGATCAAGATAATCAGTTAACTGGCCAACCAGTGACGGCGTGGGTGGGTGGATGGGTGGGGGGCTCTGTGTGGTGATTTGGTGCACTTATAAAGCTTTTGGTGGTCCTAAGCCAAAGGGACCACCAAAGGAACGATCAGCAGCATACTCAGACGCTGTTAACAAAACAGCGCCTGATATGCCATTTTTTTATCTTCTACAGCCTGCCATCGCATCGATCAGCGCTGGCAGGCTGTAGTTTACCTTGTCCTCGACGGACTTGTGAATCGCGCGCATGCGCGCAAGCTCACAGGAAATCTCGCTCACGAGGATGACGCCGCGGGCGCCGTCAAGGAGGAATAGGACCGACCGCCCGCAGGACGCAATCCCGTGGAGGCGGTCGGCAAGAAGTTAAAGTACATTGGAGCACACTATATGTCTTAAGTCCCTTTTTTATATTTCTAACATGCTCCTGGACTCTCACTTAAGTTTTCTTATTGTTCGGCCTACATATTGGAGGCCGCACGGGCACTCCAACATATAGACAACCCCTACACTCCTTTACCAGCAGGTTAGGTGAATATGTTGTTTTTTTCCTCCAAAAGTATGTTCCGTTAATACCTTCCTACCTTAAGGATCCTGGTAATGGTTTGGAATTAGTGAGAGGATTTAGCAGCTGCCCCATCAATATGTGGTTAGCCACGATTGATGTGGCATCTTTGTATACTGTTATCCCCAAAGAACTAGGGCTTAAGGCTGTGAGGTATGAGGGATATGATTATGGCTTCCATGGCAGCCATGCTTTCTGAATTTACCTCATGTCAACCCCAGGCCTATAAGGTCTCTCCCTGCGTCTCAAAACCAGGCCACAGCCATAAACCCTTAGTTCCTGGCCTCTGACCTAGAGGTGACAACGGTCGGTGGCCTCCAGGGACCTTTATATAAACAGACTCAGGTAGTGAACCACTTGAAAGAGGTTTATTACTTATGATAGGAGCAAGCTGAGTGCATCCCGGAGGGAGGGGCGAGCAGCTCTCCCTGTCACCAGAAGAATCCAAAAATCATATTCTGTCATAACTCGAATATACCGCTCAATAGAGGTTGTTGACCTACGCCATTGTAACAGTCAAGGAATGTCGGTTAGGCTCATATCAAGAACCACCCACTTGTGATAAACTCCTGGCTCAGGAAATCGGTTCTCCTGATTGAGCCACGTGACACCCTGCGTTTAGTGACCTCCGGACCCCAACCCTGAGAGTTGAAACAATGAGCCCACAATCATCGGGCGGGCGTTCTCCTGGCCGAGTTATGCGTAGAAATCACTGTCAGACCAGATTTCAGTGGGACTGACAGGTCATAAGCAGTGATGAGCGGCAGGTGCCATATTCATCCTCGATTTAAATTCGCGAATATTCGAATGAATATTCAAGCTCAGCATTCGTCGAAATCGAATATTCGTCATTTTCTCTAGTTATCGCGATTAAAATGCGATTTAAATAATCGCATATTGCGATTTGTACTTAAGGCTACTTTCCTATTGGTTTCATATCTAGAATTAGCGAGATGACTGACATGACTAATGTATTCAGCCATATTCCTCAAACGAAGATAACGAAGCATTCTTACATCTTCGTTTTAGCAACCTATTCATCCTCGCTAGTTCTAGCAATCAAATAGGAAGGTTGACTATAGAGATAGCTTAAAGTTAATTGCTATAGCATTTTTTTTTTTAATACAATAATTATATTACTTGATATGACAATATTATTATAAGTATTCTATTTATTAAAAAAAAAAAAAAATCGCATAGCTAATTTAACACAGCTGTCTGGTAAGTCAACCTTCCTATTTGATTGCTAGAATTAGCGAATAGCTTAAGTTGACGATGACGAGACGTGCAGCTAAAACGAAGATGTAGAATACTCATATCTTCGCTTTGGAGGAATATGACGAATACATCTGTCATATTCGCCATTCGCTAATTCTACCAAGCCAACCATAATCTCTGTGCTATGGAGCGCCCTCATCACCATGGGAACGCCTCCATATACTAAAATGTACTGTCGGATTTGAGGAATTACGCTTGAAACGCAACGCGCATTAATTGCTATATTAATCGCATTGCATTTCAACTTAGAGCTGGGTTTATAATGGCTCAGCTTGCTAGAATTAACGGTTAACGAATATGGAATATAGCAGTAGTGTTAAATTGAATCGCAATGCGATTAATTTAACTTAAAGCATCAAGATATGCATTTCAACTCAGCACTGCTAGTAGCCATATATTCCATATTCGCTAATCCTAGCCTATGTAAGACAGTAAAGTTAAGTTGTAATCGCAATGCGATTAATATAACTTGAATTAATCGCATTAAGCATTTCAACGTAATTCCTCAAATCCGACAGTACATTTTAGTATATAGAGATTTTCCCATGGAAGGGACGCTCCATGAGCACGGAAGTCGGCAGAAGCGGCAACGGGCACTGACTGGAGCAGCCAGGAAGCCAGGAATCCTCATGACAGGTAAGAACTACTTTTGGGAAGTGGGAAAGAAAAAAATATAACTAAAAAAAAAAAAAAAAACGAATATTCGAAATAGCGAATTTATAGCGCTATATTCGAAATATTCGCGAATTAGCGAAGTGCCGATATTCGCTAAAAAAATTCGCTCTGCGAATATTCGCGCTCAACACTAGTCATAAACCTCACAGCCCACCCATTTACAGGTCGGCTTACAGACTGCCTGGACCAGTCCTCATAAATTGGACAGAGCAGATTGTACTGTGTTCCCCATTTTGAGGTCAATCTGATTGAATGAGGATCCGTGTTTCTGTCTTGCCTCAGGACCTGATAGCTGCAGTCTCTGTGTGAGTAACGTAGCTAGCCAGTCTTCATTTATCCCTTTATTTTAAAACTGTTCTCTGTATATATCTGTATGCTTCTGTTTTTTAGTAATATCTTATGTTTATTAAAACCTTTTCTTAACCCAGCACGGGCAATATTTTTGAGGCAATTAGAGTTCCTAATTTTCAGCTACCTGTTTGCTTTAAATGCCAATCTTCTCTGAAGGTGACTGTGGATGTCTGATTGTAAGTCTGTGACCATAGCTTCTGTGTGAAGTGTGGATAGTGGGGTATCCTCTGTGTACGCATGCTGAGACTCTGTGTGTGCGGTCTCAGTACCAGGTATATAATAGACCGAGGTGTGTGGGAATTGATCCCACGGACAAGGTGAGGACAGCAGCCTCTAGGAGGAGAGGTTCAATGTCCGGCTGTAGGTTTCCCTGAAGGCCCTGTGTGTGTGGGCAGGTGAGGGATTCTGTGTCCGGCTAAGTCCCACTCAAGCCTGATCTGGCAGATCGGCTGGTTGGGGATCAGGATTGGTGGGGGCTTGCTGTGTGAATGAGTGTGTGGCGGCAGGTGGGAGAGGAGTTCTTCCAAGCCTAGGCCCTGTAAAGTTCCTTCATTTCTGTGGAACTGGTCACAATTGATCTCCTGTACACCTGGTGGATTGCAAGAGCAGGGTGATCAAATTGATAGTGTAGTGTCAGAACTTGTCCCGATTGATTACTGGCACTATTCCCGGTCTTCGATCAGGTACTGCGGTCTGGGAGTCTCGGCGTAGTTCGCGACAGATTGGTGGCAGCGTGTGGGATTTCTTAAAGCATTAGTGCCAGGTTTAAGCAATTGAACCTTCCACTAACAGCTGGCAGTGCGGTGCCAGTGTACAGGTGAGCTGACCGTGCTGCAGAACATACATATATACAGAACAGTTCCCCTCTTGTTTTTCTTTTCATCTTTATTTGGTGAAGCGCAGCATCATGTCCGCCTCAAGTACCAGAAGATGACGAAGCGAAGCGCTAGTCAGTCTCTGTCAGCTCAGAGGGACTGATGGTCTCAGACCGGACAAAGGGGACTTCCTCGTGACGTGCGCTGCAGGCTGGATGATGAAGTGGAGGACAGGCATGACAACCGGGTCAGATGGCAGTCCTCCCCGCAGCTGCCCAAGTGAGGTAAAACCCAAGACCTGCCTCTCGGCTGGTGAGGATCTCTGAGCAGAAAGTACTCACCTCAGAAGGACTGCCCTCATCCTCAACAGGCTGCGCTGGCCTGCTCTAGGGGACTCTGATGCCAACATCTCGTTTTCAACTCATCCTGAGTACCAGAGGGCCGCTGAGCGCCTAAGCTGAGAGGGCACGCCACAGCGCCAAGCTGAGAGGGAAGCCGGGCGAGCGCCAGCTGACGCTGGAATTGGCACGGCCCGACCGGGTCTTGGTATCACCTGTCCCCACAGACACTCAGAGAGGTACGCCAACCAATGCCGTCTTTGACAAGTTCCCTGTGATGGACGAGGTCAGGGGTTGATGGATTCTTCAGGAGCTTTGAAAAGATGTGTCGCCAATATCGGCTCCCGAAACCCAGTGGGCAAAATATCTCACCCAGGCCTGAGAGGGAAGGCACTGGATGTTTTTTGCTGACCTGCCTATGGACTGTGATGGGGACTATGCTAAAATCAAGGCGGCCATCATCAAAGCTACAACCTCACCCTGACATGTACCGAAACGGTTCAGGACTCTGCAGCGTGGCCCCACTGACAGCTATAACGATGTCCTGTAGCCTGGAGATATGCCTTTAACCAGTGGATCAAGGGTCTGGACATTACTACCTTCGAGGTCTTGCAGTGACCTCACCATCCAGGACCAGCTACTTCACATATGCCCCTGGAAGTCAAGCAATTTGTCCTAACGCGACTGCCCAAAACAGCAGAAGAAACTGCAGAGCTTGCTGACCTATATGTGACCAGCAGGGTGCCCTCACCACCGCAAACCGAGTCCTAGCTGGAAGAGCCCCAACCCCAGCATTCCTCCCCTTTGTTGCCAACCGAATGATTCCGCTGGGGCAAACACCCACCACTCCTGGAGGGAAACCCGCAACCGCAGATGTCCGGCGCTGCTATGTGTGCAACAAGACCTGCCATATCAGCCTCACTCTGCCCAGACAAGAAGAAATCCGGCCGCCGGAAACCCTCTGTGTGTACTGTGGCCACAGCCAAGTTCCAATGCTGATAACCTGCAACCTGTTAAAATCGGAGAAAAGGTTACCGCTGGTCTGCGGATACCGGGCACAGCTGACCCTCAAGGTCCCTGAGCTGGTGGACCCTCAAGACATCCTTCCCGGAAAGACCATAACTGTGAAAGGGATTGGGGAGTTAGCCCTACTGTCCCCATGGCCGTGTGTACTCTAGATCAGTGCAGGGTGCGCCTGAGAGAAGTGGGGTTGTCAGACTCCATTCCGACTCAGCGTGCTGCTGGGCAATGACTTCCCAGTATGAACTCTGCTTCTACCCTCCGACCCTGTCTCGCCCCCTGCCTGTGAACCAGGGACCCTTAGAAGAGGACTTCTTGGGCAAGGACTGGGAGCAAAACATTGTGTCTTGCCTAATCATGTTTTTTCCACAGAGGGCACGGGCAGACACCTGTCTGTCCCCCCACCGGCTTCCCATATGAATAATGAGTGTGATGTATTTGCACTAAGAGGTTCCTGGGACGAGGGCACCCCCGCACTCCTCCATAGCAGTTGCACTCGACAGCAGAGTGCCCAGAATGCTGCTGAGGAGGATGCGGGGGACTTGATTGCACAGGGGGAGCATCTGCGACACAGCTTCCCACATCCTCTCCCTGAAATTAGTCTATGCGGTGCAGCAGGCACCTGCCGCGAACTTGGAGTTCGAGGAGGCCCTGTCTACAGATGCCACTTTGGAAGATCTAAAGGCCTCTGCAGCCAGGCCCCCTGGAGAGTCTGACAAAGTAGAAGGCTTACTGGGAACAGGGGAAGTTATATAGAGAGACAGTTTCCCTGACCCCAGCCAATCACAGGTTACTGAGAGGGTGCTGATTGTACCCCAAAAGTATCGGCCCAGCTACTCAGAGTAGCTCATGAAGTCCCCTGGTCTGAAGCATTTGGGAGTACTAGAAAACCAAGGCCAGGCTGGCCTACCGGTTCTATTGGCCTAACATGGGAACGGATATTGCCAACTACTGTCGCTCCTGTGTTACTTGCCAACGAAGTCGGAAAATGTGGGGATGTACAAGGTCTCGCTGATCCTCTGCCCATCATCGATGAGCCCTTCCAGAGGGTGGCAGTGGATACTATCGGACCCTTGGCCATTCCGCAGCTCTTCTGGCAAACGGTTTATACTCACTGTGGTAGATTATGCCACCCGACACCCAGAGGCTGTTGCTTTGTCTTGTATTCGGCAGACAAAGTGGCAGATGCTCTGTTAGGTATATTTTCCTCGTGTAGGTTTCCATAGGAGATGCTCACTGATCATGGTGACACCCATGTCCAACTTGATGCAGTGCTTGTGCAAGAAAATGCAGGTGGAGCACTGTTGCCAGCCCCACCATCCGCAAACGGACTGGCCTCTGTGAACGCTTAACGGCACCCTAAAGCAGATGCTTAAGATGTTTGTGGAGACCCAAGGCCGGACTGGGAACGCTATATCCCTTACCTGTTGTTCGCATACCGGGAGGTACCCCCAGGCATCCACAGGCTTCTCCCTTTGAGCTTCTAGAGGGGAGACGGGTCCGTGGACCCCTGGATCTCATTCGCGAGGCCTGGGAGGGAGAGACTGGGGGCCGGGATCTCCGTGGTGGATTATGTGTTAAACTCCGTGAGAAAATGGAGACTCTGGGTTGGTCAGGTCCGTGGAGAATCTTACCAAGGCCCAGCCAACCAGAAAAGATGGTATGACCGGCATGCCCGACAGAGAGCTTATGAAATTGGGCAAAGGTGTGGCCCTGGTACCCATGCTCCAGAATAAACTCCAGGCAGCCTGGGAAGGCCACATACCGTTACAAAAGGGTTAATGAAGTGACCTATGTAGTAGCCTTGGATGATGGGGGAAGAGAGGAGGACCTTTCATGTCAATATGCTTAAAGCCCACCAGGACAGGGCCACATGGGCCCTGCCAGTGTGTAGCCTACCTGAGAATGGAGAAGAGGACCCCTGGTTGATCTGCTGGCATAAGGACTGTAGATCTATGCAAGAGCATAAATTAACCCGCAGCTCACGGGGAGCAACAGCAAACTTGCAGCAGTCCTTTCTGGGCAGCAGGATCTTTTACCGGGAAACCAGGTAGGGACCCACTTGGCAGAGCACCATGTAGATACCGGCAGTCACCGGTCCGATCCGGCAGTCGGCCTACCGGGTTACTCCTGGGAGGTTCTAGAGAATATGAAGCGAGAGGTGGGGGAGATGCTAGACTTGAAGATAATCCGAAAATCCCACAGTGCCTGGGCTGCTCCTGCCGTCCCTGTCCCAAAAAGGACCGACAACCCGGTTCTGTGTGGATTATCGGAAGCTAAATGCTGTGACGGTCTTTGATGCCTATCCCTTGCCCAGGATCGATGAACTGTTAGACAAACTGGCAGCAGCCCAGTTCATCAACAGTCATGGATCTGAGTAGAGGATACTGGCAGATACCCTGACCTCGGAAGCTCGTGAAAGGTCGGTCTTCATCACTCCCTTTGGGCTTTTTGAGTTTTTAGTGATGCCCTTTGGCATGAAAAATGCCCCAGCCACCTTTCAGTGAGTGGTGAATGACTTGCTGGGAGGGTTGGAACATTGCGCGGTGGCTTATCTTGATGATCATCGCTATCTTCAGCAACACGTGGGAGGGGCATCTCACCCACCTGTCACAGGTCCTCGAGAAAATCCGCGCCGCAGGGCTGACTATCAAACCTGAAAAGTGCCAGGTGGGCATGACTGAAGTCCACTACCTGGGACACCTGGTCGGTGGAGGCACCATTAAACCTGAGACTGGCAAGGTGGAAGCTATTACTACCTGGCCCACACCGCAGACCAAGAAGCAAATAATGTCTTTCTGGGTACTTGTGGTATTACTGAAATTTGTGCCGAATTACAGTGCCTTGGCAAAACCCCTGACAGACCTCACTAAGAAAAAACTCCCCAAAATGGTCACATGGACCCCTGACTGTGAAGACGCCTTTCAAGGCCTTGAAACACGCTCTCTCCCACTCTCCTGTTCTTCAGGCCCCTGACTTCACCCGCAGGTTTGTGGTACAAGCGGATGCCTCTACCTATGGCCTAGGAGCTGTCCTCAGCCAGGTGGACCTGGCTGGGGAGGAGCACCCAGTTCTGTACCTTAGCCGAAGTTGCTGCCCCGGAGGTGGCATATGCCACCATCGAGAAGGAGTGTCTTGCCATAGTTTGGGCTCTTAAGAAACTAGAGCCATACCTCTATGGGCGCAACTTTACGGTGATCACAGACCATAACCCCTTGAGCTGGCTGAACCGTGTAGCCGGTGACAATGGAAAACTGCTGCGATGGAGTCTGGCTCTGCAGCAGTACGATTTCACCATCCAGCACAAGAAGGGAGTGACCATGGGAATGCGGATGGACTGTCCCGGGCTGCTGAACCCACAGTGACAGGTGCCATGGAGAATGACCTGTGAGTCATCCTCCCGGGCACCTTCTAAAAGGGAGGTGGTGAGGTATGAGGGATATGGATTATGGTTTTCCATGGCAGCCATGTTTTCTGAATTTACCTCATGTCAACCCCAGGCCTATAAGGTCTCTCCTACATTCAAAACCAGGCCACAGCCATAAACTCCTTAGTTCCTGGCCTCTGACCTAGAGGTGACAACGGTCGGTGGCCTCCAGGACCCTTTATATAAACAGACTCAGGTAGTGAACCACTTGAAAGAGGTTTATTACTTTATGATAGGAGCAAGCTGAGTGCATCCCGGAGGGAGGGGGCGAGCAGCTCTCCCTGTCACCAGAAGAATCCAAAAATCATATTCTGGTCATAACTTTCGAATATACCGCTCAATAGAGGTTGTTGACCTACGCCATTGTAACAGTCAAGGAATGTCGGTTAGGCTCATATCAAGAACCACCCACTTGTGATAACCCTGGCTCAGGAAATCGGTTCTCCTGATTGGGGCCACGTGGACACCCCGTGTTTGGTACCTCTGTGACCCCAACCCTGAGAGCTGAAAAATGAGCCCACAATCATCGGGCGGGCGTTCTCCTGTGCCGAAGTTATGGGCAGAAATCAATTTCAGACCAGATTTCAGTGGGACTGACAGGTCATAAACCTCCACAGCCCACCCATTTACAGGTCGGCTTACAGACTGCCTGGACCAGTCCTCATAAATTGGACAGAGCAGATTGTACTGTGTTCCCATTTTGAGGTCAATCTGATTGAATGAGGATCCGTGTTTCTGTCTTGCCTCAGGACCTGATAGCTGCAGTCTCTGTGTGAGTAACGTAGCGTCAGTCTTCATTTATCCCTTTTATTTTAAAACTGTTCTCTTGTATATATCTGTATGCTTCTGTTTTTTAGTAATATCTTTATGTTTATTAAAACCTTTTCTTAACCTTAGCACGGGCAATATTTTTGAGGCAATTAGAGTTCCTAATTTTCAGCTACCTGTTTGCTTTAAATGCCAATCTTTCTCTGAAGGTGACTGTGGATGTCTGATTGTAAGTCTGTGACCATAGCTTCTGTGTGAAGTGTGGATAGTGGGGTATCCTCTGTGTACGTGCTGAGACTCTGTGTGCGGTCTCAGTACCAGGTATATAATAGACCGAGGTGTGTGGGTAATTGATCCCACGGACAAGGTGAGGACAGCAGCCTCTTAGAGGAGAGGTCTGCGTCCGGGTTGTAGGTTTCCTTGAAGGCCCTGTGTTGTGGCAGGAGGGATTCTGTGTCCGCCAAGTCCCACCAAGCCTGATCTGGCAGATCGGGTTGGTTAGATCGGATTGGTGGGGGTTTGCTGTGTGAATGAGTGTGTGGGCCGGTAGGTGGGAGAGGAGTTCTTCCAAGCCTAGGCCCCTGTAAAGTTCCTTCATTTCTAAAAAGGAACCGGTCACAATTTGATCTCCTGTACAATCTGGTGGATTGTAAGAGCAGGGTGATCAAATTGGATAGTGTGTAGTGTCAGAACTTGTCCCGATTGATTGCTGGCATCTGATCCCGGTCTGATCAGGTACTGCGGTCTGGGAGCTCGGGGCGAGTTCGTGACAAAGGCTATTGAGGAAGAACTGGAAAAAGACCCTTTGATGACAGAGGAGCAAGAGAGGTTTATCCTCGACTGCGTCGATTTTTGCCTCTGCCATAACTATTTCTGGTATAAAGATAACTATTACCTTCAGCGGACTGGGACAGCGATGGGGGCGAAATTCGCCCACAGTTTTGCTAATATTTTTATGGGGATCTGGGAGAGTGAAAATAAATTCAGCTTCGTGCTTCATTAACAAAGCCGGGTTCAGATACAGCAATCCGAACCGGATTCGCTCAACCCTAATTATAATGATGTAATAAATCAGCTTGTAAGTTCAGTCCCAGGTGATAGTGTGGATGGCTCAGTCACACCTTCAATTCCACAGAACCTAAATGATGACAAATTGTCTTGGTGACGGAATGCACAGTGTCTAGCTGGCTGTGAAACATTCCAATATAAGACTTTGGATTTGTTTGTGATGTACTCTGATATTGTTACATTTAATTTCCTAATGGCGCAACCATTGTTACAGGATGTGCACATACATTTATTTTCACAATTATTAAGGTTACTGATGTTGCAATTATGCATACTGAAATTGTATCTGTAGTGATTTTGTTCTGCAAAAGGGTTGCAGTGAAGTAACAGAAATTTCTCAAACCACAAAGACATTAAAAAATCTGTAGGAGAAGGAGAGAATCTCACACGCATGGGGTTCTCTGAATCTGCAAAATGAATTCTCCATGTAAAGAAAAATAATTGGATGTCAGGAAACATCTAGTGACATTTATATTGTATTCATACAATCCCTCAGTACAGGATTTGTAAAGATGATGTGTCAAGGCCATAAGTGCCATCATGTTAAATGTGAGTAAAGCGTACTAATATGGCAGATTACCCAGTGTTAGCCCAGCGGTCCGTGCCGACGCTGCTGCCTCCCCCCGCGGGCACGGGTGCCAGGCTCCCTCTTTTTCTCCTGCTGCCATGCGCCTTGCTGACAAGCACAGGCAGCAGGTAGCTTAACCGTTGCATCTGTGTTCCATGCCAGAGTTTACTTCCTGCTGGAGACCTGTACTGTTGTTAGGGCTTGCATGGGTGTGCCTCTCCTCACTTGTGAGGTAGAACATACACGCTCTCTGTCTCACCAGCCTATGGCTGGATTGCAGGAAGTATTTAAAGGCACTTTCTACCACAGGAAGATGCCTGAGCAACTCATGGTCACTAGCTTGCCTAGTTCCAAGTATGAAGGTGTTTTTCAAGTTCTGCTTTTGTAATTATCGGATTTTGCCTTTTTGCCGCCTACCTTTGACCCCGGACTTCGTTTACGGACCTTGCTTGTTTGCCGCCTGCCTTTGACCTCGGACTTTCTTGATCTCTGCCTGCCCTGACCACATACTTCCCCTCGGTGTTTCCACCGGTATCTCTGACCCCCTGGTCAGCTGCCACTGACTCGGGGACTGCTCTGGAGTGGCACCTGGCAACTACCCCAACGGCCCAAGACTATCCTCACCATCACAGGCTCTAGTGAAGATCAGGTAGTTGATTAGTCACACCCCTCCAGACTATAGCCAGTCAGTGGCGCAGTGGGTCCACACCCGCTTGCATAACACCCAAGGAAAGCTACTAAATTTTTTCATGTATATAAACTAATGAGCAATGGCTGGCTAATAGGGCATTTTGAGGCATATTTGTGTGTTGAGATAGGAGACAAAAGTAGAGAGCAGTGGGGACCCATGCAGTATCAGAACAGTAGCAGCAGGGGACTGGTGGAGGTGAGTATATCTTATTTTTATGCTTTCATGAACCCCTGACCCCACTGCCAACTCTTTTTTTTTTTATTAGCTGTTACAACCACTTAAGCCCTTATAGAGTGTCACTGATGATCTAGATTTTAGAATACAAAAAGATCCTACTTTGGCTAATTTTAGGTGTGACGTGTGTTTGTGTGTACGTCTGACACTGTCAATTGTGTAAGGTAATACATGTGAGACTGACATACATGGTGTGGGCAAACATGCGGCTAAGGCTACTTTCACATCTGCGCTTTCCCTTTCCACTACTGAAATCCGTCTTAGGATCTCAATAGCGGATGAAAATGCTTCCGTTTTGCGCCCATTCATTGTCAATGGGGAAAAAAATGAACTGAATGAAACGGAATGCATTAGAATACATTCCATTCCATTTGGCTGCATCCCCATTGCAGACAGAATAACACTGCAAGCAGCATTTTACTGTCTGCGATGTAGTGCGGAGCAAGACGGATCTGTCATGACTCACAATGTAAGTCAATGAGGACGGATCCGTTTTCTCTGACACAATAGAAAACGGATCCGTCCCCCATTGACTTTAAATGCGGTTCATGATGGATCCATCATGGCTACTGTATTTTAAAGATAATACTACCGGATGCGTTCAGAACGCATACAGGCGGTTGTATTATCATGAGGGAAGCGTTTTTGCTGATCCATAACAGATCCAGCAAAAATGCTGGTGTGAAAGTAGCCTTAACCTCTTACGGACGCAGGGCGTACAGGTACGCCCTAGCTTCCTGGTACGCCCTGCGAATTTCCATCCAATCAGCAGGCACCTTGGCACAATGCCCAGGGGGGCCCTGTGACCCCCCCATGTCAATTCAGACCTGCGGTTTGCTGCGTTTCTGGGTTATTCGGGTCTCTAATGACCCGATAACCCGGAAATCACGGTGATCAGTGGTGTGATAATACACCACCAAATACCGTCCTGCAATCCTGAGAGGTGCCGGTCACGCCACCTCTCAGGATTGCCTCTGATTTGATGAGAGGCGGCATGTGGGCGGAGCGGCGGCATATAATGCAGCATGTCCCCCCCGAGGTGATCCTGCCTATGACCGCCTGTACAAAATCAGGCCGGTCATCGATCTCTCATTGCTTTCAAGGGGAGACTCATTTTCCGCCAGCATGTTACCTCTAAGCGGGCGAGGTATGGCGCGAAGCTGTACAAACTTTGTGATAGTACCTCAGGGTACACTTACAAGTTTCGTATCTACGAGAGGCGAGATTCCCGTATTCAACCCCCAGAATGTCCCCCCACTCTGAGTGTTACCTGGAAAATTGTGTGGGACCTTATGCACCCATTGCTAGATAAGGGTTACCACCTTTACGTGGTGTGGTAAGGTGCAAGGTACTGTGGTCGACGGGAGGTACGTGTCACCGAGGTTCCTGGCCTCGGTGAGGTAAGAGCCGGATTTTTGGTGTGTCAGCAGCAGCTAATGCTGCTTGACACCTTGCTATTTAGTTTGGCTGCAAAGCCAATCCGGGCCGTCTCTTACTGGGAGTAGGCAAAGAGTTGGGTGGGTGCCTACTCCCCACGGTCCAGGCCGGGTTTTCCAGGGCCTTTATAACACAGCCAGCAGCTGGGTGTGGAGGGTGTGATTGTCCTGGAGCTGCTGTTAGACTGTTTCACTTGTGTTTGGAAGTTCTCTGGGCTGGAAGCAAGAGCCCAGCAAGGAGGAGTGCAGACGACCTGGAAGCCTGACGGCGACTGTCTTACGGCTGGACTGACAGCCAGGTGTGAACCTGCATCTAAAAACCTCCCAGGTGACTGGAGCCTGTTTTGACTGTCTTGTTTTTCCGCTTGATTTCTGTTGTGTGTGAATTAACACCAAGAGACTGTTTTATTTGTGCAAGTGTGAATAAAACACTGTTTATTGCACTATCTGGACTCCCTGTTTTGCCTCTATACTGCACCCGCACTGCTATCTACCAGAGCGACTCCCACATTTGGTGTCGGATGCGGGCATGCGCAGTGAGGCTGGCGTGACCGCCGAGTTTGTTTTGTTTTGCTGGGCACAAGTGCATGGCATATATTAAGCCAGCAAAGCTACAAGTAGGAGTTGCTGGCAACATGGAGGCGGCTGTGAAAGCTCTCATAGAGGCTAACGTGCAGCAGCGGAGACCAACCAGCTACTGTTACAGCACGTGATGGCGTTACAAGCTGCAGGAGCGTCCCACCACGACCATGATGCCCGGAAGCGGTCCGTGCGGCGATCCCAAAGATGACCCCTTCGGACGACGTTGAGACATATCTGGCGGTCTTTGAGAAGGTAGCCGTGAGGGAAAAGTTACCCCGTGACCAGTGGGCCGAGGTGGTCGCTCCGTTCCTGGCATCCGGGCCCCAGCAAGTTTTTTTTGACTTGGCAGATGCCCAGGCTGCTGATTACCCCACGGTGAAAGGGGAGATCCTGGCCAGATTGGGGGTAAACGTGTTGGTCCGGGCTCAGCGGGTCCACCAGTGGGACTTTAAAACGGCTGAACCCGCCAGGCCGCAGTACTATGAGTTGCTGCATCGGTTGCAAAAGTGGCTGCAGCCTGATGTTCTAAGTCCGACTGCTATGCTGGACCGTCTACTGGCCGACATGTTCTGGAGGGCCCTGCCTTATCCTCCAACACTGGGTCGGCCAGGCGTCTCCGGTAAGTGCCCTGGAGATGGTCGACCTGGTGGAGCGTTACGAGGCCACCAGAAACCTGCAGGGGAATCTTGCTGGGAAGGGGTCAGTCAAACCCCGGAGGCCTCCGCCCCAGTTCCGACGTCCGGCGACAGAGAGGCCTGCACGGAATATACCCCTGCGGATCCACCTCCCGTGGTATGCTGGAGGTGTCAGGAGCCAGGCCACATCAGGGCCGACTGTCCGCATCGGGATGAGCCGATGGATGTGAACTATGGCTATCGCCACTCCCTGTATGCACGGAAGCTGTGTGCAACTGGCACCCGTGGGGGCAGGACAATAACCACCTGTGTCAGGTAGAGGTGGGAGATTCTCTGGCGGTGGCCCTGCTGGACTCCGGAGTCTAGTCTCCCTGGTAAGGGCTGCCCTGGTACGGCCTGTGGAGTATACCGGCCGTAGAAATCGGGGTCCTGTGCATCCACGGAGACCTAAAAGACTACCCCACTGCACTAGTGACTTTGTCCGCAGCGGCTGGTAAGTGGACCCACGAGGTGGCTGTTGCTACCAAACTCCCGCATGAATTGATACTCTGGGAGGGACTTCCCAGGTTTCCCGGCGCTGTGGCCGGCGATAAAACTGTCTGATGGACCCGAGACAGGGGTAACCCTAGGAGAGTGGCCTGATACCACTGGAAGGCCAGAACCCTGGGAGCCCGAGTCTGAAGGGCCAGCGGTAGGGTGACCACTGCTCCAGCGGTAGAGGGGGAGACAACCCCACTGAGTGTAATGGTGGGAGACACGGAGGACTTGCCACCGGGACCTGAGTTGGCAGACCTCAATGTCTCCGGGGAAAATTTTGGGACCGCACAACACCGGGACCAAACCCTAACCAGGGCCTGGGAAAGTGTCATAATAATTGATGGTAAACCCCAGAAACCTGGGGCTGAATTAATGTTTCCACGGTTCATTGTTCTTCAGGATATGTTGTATCGATTGAACCAAATCCGAGGTGAGCCTGTTGAACAGTTGGTGGTGCCCACAGCGTATCGCAAGCTGGTCATGGAGCTTGCCCACCAACATGTTCTTGGGGACACCTGGGTGGCAGAAAACGCAGGACCGCATACTACAGCGATTTTACTGGCCCGGTTTGTTTAAGGAAGTAGAAGAGTATTGTAAGTCCTGTCCCACCTGTCAGATAAATAGCCCCCAGCCACATTTCCGTAGTCCTCTGGTACCTCTTCCAATTATTGAGGTCCCGTTTGAGCGAATCGCTATGGATCTAATTGGGCCTGTACCAAAGTCTGCCAGGGGCCACCAACACATTCTGGTAGTTCTCGACTATGCCACTCGATATCCGGAGGCGGTGCCTCTGCGACATACCTCAGCTAAGCTCATTGCCAAAGAGTTAATGGAAATGTTTTCCCGTGTGGGCCTGCCAAAAGAGGTTCTGACAGACCAAGGGACCCGTTTTATGTCCAAAGTTATGAGGGAACTGTGTAAATTGTTGCGTATAAAGCAGTTACGGACGTCCGTTTACCATCCACAAACAGACGGTCTTGTCGAGAGGTTTAATCAAACTTTAAAAAACATGTTAAAAAGGGTGGTGTCTAGAGATGGGAAGGACTGGGATCTGCTTCTGCCCTATCTCATGTTCGCAGTGCGAGAGGTGCCCCAGGCCTCTACTGGGTTCTCGCCCTTCGAACTGCTTTATGGCAGACACCCTCGGGGCCTGTTGGATATCGCCAAGGAAGCGTGGGAACAACAGCCTGTCCCCACAAAAGTGTCATTGAGTATGTCACCCAGATGCAGGAACGGATGGAAAGGGTGTTGCCGCTGGTCCGGGAGCATATGGAGGCAGCGCAACAAGCCCAGAGTAGGGTGTACAATCGTCAGGCTCGGGTACGGAGCTTCAACCCGGGAGATCGGGTTTTGGTTCTGGTGCCCACCCTTGACAGCAAGTTCCTAGCCAGGTGGCAGGGCCCCTATGAGGTTATTGAGAAGGTAGGGAAGTAAATTACAAAGTACACCAGCCGGGCGGCGCAAGCCGGAGCAGGTGTACCACGTGAATTTACTGGAAGCCGTGGAAAGACAGGGACACGGCCGACGACAACAGCCCCCGGCCAGGGCTTCTAGGTGACAAGGGTCCAGCCCCACAGTTCGAGGCCTGCGAGCGGTAACCACGGTAAAATCGCAGACAGCCTGTCTTCCAAACAAGTTCAGGATGTCAGGGAGTTCGTCAGTCGGAACACGGATGTGTTCTCGACCTCCCTGGCCGCACGCCTCTCATCCAACATGACATCGTCACTGAGCCTCAGGCCAAGATCCGGTTAAAACCCTACCGGGTACCCGAGGCTCGGCGACGGGCCATCGCGAGGAAGTGCAGTTAATGTTGAAGCTTGATGTCATTGAGGAGTCGAAAAGTGAGTGGGCCAGTCCCATAGTTCTAATACCTAAGCCGGATGGGACGCTATGGTTCTGCAACGATTTTCGCAAATTAAATGAAGTGTCCAAGTTCGATGCGTATCCCATGCCCCGGGTAGACGAGCTTGTTGAGAATTTAGGGCAAGCCCGTTATTTTTCTGTGCTAGACCTCACTAAAGGATACTGGCAGGTACCCTTAACGGAGGCGGCCAAGGAAAAACCGCTTTGTTACCTCGCAGGGCCTGTATCATTACAAGGTGTTACCCTTTGGCCTGCATGGCGCCCCGCCACCTTCCAAAGGTTAATGGATATTGTACTGCGACCTCATCGCCGGTACGCCCGGCCTACTTAGATGATGTAATCATCCACAGCACCGACTGGGAAAGCCATTTGCCCAAAGTGCAGGCGGTTGTGGATGCCCTGAGGAAAGCTGGACTAACCGCCAATCCAAAGAAGTGTGCGATTGGGTTGGAAGAGACCAAATATCTGGGATATGTTATTGGGCGGGGAGTCATCAAGCCGCAGGTAACTAAAGTAGAAGCCATACGTAACTGGCCCCGACCGGTCACTACCAGGCAGGTAAAATCGTTCCTGGGGATTGTAGGGTACTACATGAGGTTTGTGCCCCACTTTGCCACGATAGCAGCACCATTGACAGACCTATTGAAGGGACGAAAGTCCGAAAGGTTCACTGGAGTGAGAAGGCAGAAGAGGCTTTCTCTGCATTGAAGTCGGCCCTGTGTGGGTCCCCGGTTTTGGTGACACCCGACTTCAACAGGGAATTCATAGTACAGACGGATGCCTCAGAGGTAGGCCTCGGTGCTGTACTGTCTCAGGAGGTCAACGGGGAAGAACATCCCGTTGTCTTCCTGAGCCGTAAGCTCAGTCCCGCCGAGACCAGGTATAGCATAGTGGAGAGGGAGTGCCTGGCTATCAAGTGGGCACTCGAATCTCTCCGCTACTACCTGTTAGGAGGAGGTTCCGTCTGGTGACCGACCATTCCCTCTCAAGTGGATGAGCCAGGCAAAGGAGAGGAATGCTCGGGTCACCAGGTGGTTCCTATCCCTGCAGAACTTCAAGTTCTCCGTGGAACACAGGGCAGGCCGCTTGCAGGGTAACGCAGATGCCCTGTCCCGCGTCCACTGCCTCACATGTGTTCACCCCTCAGGGCTGAACAAAGGGGGGTATGTGGTAAGGTGCAAGGTACTGTGGTCGACGGGAGGTACGTGTCACCGAGGTTCCTGGCCTCGGTGAGGTAAGAGCCGGATTTTTGGTGTGTCAGCAGCAGCTAATGCTGCTTGACACCTTGCTATTTAGTTTGGCTGCAAAGCCAATCCGGGCCGTCTCTTACTGGGAGTAGGCAAAGAGTTGGGTGGGTGCCTACTCCCACGGTCCAGGCCGGGTTTTCCAGGGCCTTTATAACACAGCCAGCAGCTGGGTGTGGAGGGTGTGATTGTCCTGGAGCTGCTGTTAGACTGTTTCACTTGTGTTTGGAAGTTCTCTGGGCTGGAAGCAAGAGCCCAGCAAGGAGGAGTGCAGACGACCTGGAAGCCTGACGGCGACTGTCTTACGGCTGGACTGACAGCCAGGTGTGAACCTGCATCTAAAAACCTCCCAGGTGACTGGAGCCTGTTTTGGACTGTCTTGTTTTTCCGCTTGATTTCTGTTGTGTGTGAATTAACACCAAGAGACTGTTTTATTTTGTGCAAGTGTGAATAAAACACTGTTTATTGCACTATCTGGACTCCCTGTTTTGCCTCTATACTGCACCCGCACTGCTATCTACCAGAGCGACTCCCCACAGTGGATAACTTTTATACTAGTTTTCCCTTGTTCCACTCCCTCGCTGCCAGATCCACGTCCGCTTGTGGGACCATGTGGAAAAATCAGGGCAGCCTCCCTACCCACCCCCTCCAGGTACCTATCCCCCGGGGTGAGATCCGTGCCCTTACCAGTGGAAACCTGCTGCTGGTCAGATATAAGGACAAGAGGGATGTCCTTGTACTGTCCACAATTCATGGTAACGGCATCACTCCTGTCCCTGTGCGAGGTACCACAGCAACGGTCCTCAAGACTACAATCGGTATATGGGAGGAGTTGATCTCTCTGATCAAGTCCTCAAGCCATATAACGTCATGCGCAAAACCCGGGCATGGTACAAAAAAGTTGCGGTCTACTTGGTGCAGGTTGCATGTACAACTCTTTTATACTGTTCCAGAGTGCTGGCAACACAGAGACTTTCCTCCAGCTCTATGAGGCAGTCCTCAAGACCCTGATCTTTTCTGACCGGTAAAGAGCAGGGGGGAATACCTCGGGAACTGGAGGTGCCCGGATCGTACCTGGCCAACACTTTCCAGGTGTGGTTCCCCCATACTGGAAAGAAGGGACGGTCCCCCAAAAAAAGGAGGGGGATACAGAAGGACACCCCCACTCAGTGTGACACTTGCCCCGATCATCCGGGCCTCTGCATTGTTGGTTGCTTCAGGGAGTACCACACTTCCATGGAGTACTAAATTTATAATCCCGTTTCCCAATTTAGCCACTGACTATCAAAAAATAAAAATAAAAATATGGTTCTCAGACTTGAGACACCAAACAAAGAAATGCTATTCCAAAAATTATATTTAGTAAAACTAAAATAAATGAAAAAAGTAGATATATTAGGTATCGCCGCGTCGGTAATAATCTCCTCTGTAAAAACACCCCATGACCTAACCCCCCAGATTAACATGGTCCAAAAAAATATGGCCCTTTTCCATTTCAATCCGTCTATTCCGATAAAAAAGCAAGGGTTAACAGCCAAACAAAACTGTAATATTTATTCCTCTGATACTGAAGTTTACAGAAACGCCACATTTGTGGTCGTAAACTGCTGTATCACTAAAAGGCAGGGCACAAAAGGAAAGGACCGACATGGTTTCTGGAAGGCCTATTTTGATGGCCTTTTTTATTGACGCCATGTCCCTTTTGAAGCCCCCCGATGCACCCCTAGAGTAGAAACTACACCCTTCAAGATATTCAAAACTGATTTTACAAATGTTGTTAACCCTTTAGGTGCTCCACAAGAGTTAATGGCAAATGGAGATGAAATTTCAGAATTTCAATTTTTGATAACCTTACCTCACAAAAATGTAATATAGAGCAACCAAAATCATATGTACCCTAAAAATAGTCCCAACAAAACTGCCCCCTTATCCCGTAGTTTACAAAATAGGGTCACTTTTAGGGAGTTTCTACTGTAGTGGTGCATCAGGGGGGCTTGAATTAGGACACGGTGTAAACAAACCGGTCCATAAAAATCAGCCTTCCAAAAACCACACAGCACTCCTTTCCCTCTACGCCCCGCCGTGTGGCCGTACAGTAGTTTACGACCACATATAAGGTGTTTCTGTAAACAGCAGAGTCAGGGCAATAAAGATACAGTCTTGTTTGGCTTTTAACCCTTGCTTTTTAGTGGAAAAAATGGGTTAAAATGGAAAAATTGGCAAAAAAATGAAATTCTGAAATTCTCTTGTGGAGCACCTAAAGGGTTAACAACATTTGTAAAATCAGTTTTGAATACCTTTAAGGGTTTAGTTTCTAAAATGGGGTCATTTTTGGGTGTTTTCTATTATGTAAGCCTCGCAAAGTGACTTCAAACCTGAACTGGTACCTAAACAAATGGGTTTTTGAAAATTTCAAATTTAAACTTCTAAGCCTTTTAACGTTCCCCAAAAATAAAATGACATTCCCAAAATGATCCAGAGATGAAGTAGACATATGGGGTATGTAAATTAATAACTATTTTTGGAGGTACTACTATGTATTATAGAAGTAGAGAAATTGAAAGTTGAAAATTTGCTAATTTTTCCACAATTTTTGTAAATTTTGTATTATTTTATAATAATAATAATAATAATTTTTTTACTTCATTTTACCAGTGTCATGAAGTACAATATGTGACGAAAGAACTGTCTCAGAATGGCCTGGATAAGTAAAAGCGTTTTAAAGTTATCACCTCATAAAGTGACACTGGTCAGATTTGCAAAAAATGGCCAGGTCCTTAAGGTGAAATAAGGCTGCGTCCTTAAGGGGTTAAGTGTAGAAACCATACCTTAACATTAAATATAGAAGCAGAAAGCTTTTGCAATGTATGATTATAGAACACACTGTATTATAGTTGAACTGTAAATTTTTTAGATTTTTTTTTTATGGGTTTTCCGGGAGTACAATATTGGTGGCCTGTCCTCAGGATTGGTCATCAAGCTCTGATCAGTAGGAGTCAGACTCCCAGCACCTGCATGATAAGTGTTTTGAAGAGGTTGTGGCACTCTGTTGAATGTTGTGGTCTCCTCACAGCTTACAAAGCACAGCACCATACAGTACATTATATAGTTGCTGTGTTTAGTTTTGATTTAGTTTTGGTTTAAAAGTTGTGCATGGACCATGTTACCGATGAATGTTCTATCACTGAACTAGGAATCGGCCTCTTCAAACAGCTGATTGGAGGGGTTGCCAGGATTTGGACCCTCACTGATCAGATATTGATGACTAGTGTTGAGTAAAGCGAGCTTTGGATCAAACTTGGTTTGAATGCTGTACTGAGAATCCGTATGGGCTTCGGCAAGAAAATTGTTATCTCTAAACTCTCGTGAGATTTCGGTGAAGAACTTGGGCATTCGGTTTTCCAATTTGAAAACCGTTTTAAAACTTGAATCCGAAGTCGGCTTCGGTACTGGGGTATCTCTGACTTTGGAGATAATGAACTTCACCTCACTGGAGCCCATACATAATACATTTGATCTCCGTACAGCACTCAAACAAAGTTTTGACTGAAGCAAATTCAGATCTATGATCTGAAGGTCAGTTCGCTCAACACTATTGATGACCTTAGGTCATTAATATTTTACGCTTGGAAAATCCCTTTAAACATTCATTATTTAAGATTTTATAAAGGGAGTCTGTCACCGACTTTGAGCGTTTTTGACCGCTCATATCATGAGTTAGCACAGTTACCCAATGTAAAATACACCTGTATTGTTTCTTTCACATGTCTACAAACGGAAAAATACATTTTATAACGATATACAAATTAGGGCCTGCAAGGGCCCAGGGGCGGCGTTATGGCCGTAAGTGCCCAGGACCCACTCTGATGTGCCCAGATAACCACTCCCCTTGGATTCCTTTGGCCCGCCCTCCTCTCCTTATTCATGCTCCTCCCCTGGTTTAGATCTCATGCGAGCACCGGTCACCGCCAGACCTGCACATGTGCACTGCTCTGCCCACTATAAATGGTCTTAAATGCTCAAAATAGGTGACAGACTCCCTTTAAAGCAAAGTATAATGAAACTTTTGCGTACAACATTGTCATAACAAAATCATACATACTGAAAATTTGCTCATGAGAGTATAATAAAGAACATGAGAAAACCAACAGTTTTAGCTGACGTTTTCAGTCAAGCTGGTTTTCTTTTAGTTTTAAGACCTTTTTACATATACTGAGGATCACAGTAAGGCCTCATGCACACACCATGGGTGTTTTGCAGTCTGCAATCCGCGGATCCGCAAAACACGGAAGTTGTTCCGCAAAACGGACAAGAATAGGACATGCAATATTTTTTATGCAGGGCCACGGAACGGAGCAAAGGACGCGGACAGCACACTGAGTGCTGTCCGAATCTTTTGCCGCCCCATTGGAGTGAATGGGTCCGCGCCCGAGCCGCATAATATAAGGCCTCATGCACACGACTGTATGTGTTTTGCGGTCCGCAAATTGCGGATCCGCAAAGAAAAAACAGATGACGTTACGTATGGCATCCTTTTTTTTTGCAGATCCGTTATTTTTGCGGATCCATTGTAATAATGCCTATCCTTGTCCACAAACTAGAAAAAAATAGGACATGCTCTATTTTTTTGCGGAATGGAAAAATGAACATACGGAAACGGAATGCACACGGAATGCCTTCCGTTTGTTTTTTTGCGGGCCCATTGAAATGAATGGTTCCCCATATGGGCCGCAAAAAAAAAAATGGAACAGACATGGAAAGAAAATACGTTTGTGTGCATGAGGCCTAAATTTAAGGATGAGCATTCCCACCAACTCTTGTTCCCGATCAATGAGAAAACTAATGTTCACATAAAATCATCGTTTGCTGGTAGCAGATCATCCTGTATACACAGAGATCTATTGCCGGCAGATAATGAATCTGTATAGGGATAGATGATATAAGTAGAGACTGCATGTTCCTAACCTCTAATCTCTCCCATCTACCCAATGATAAGCAATTATCAGGAACAACTGGTTTGTTCCAGATAATTGCTTGTCAACCGACCAGTGCTAAAAGTCCTCCACTGTGTTTTTCAAAGCTACGCTATAACAGTTTTAGTACCCTGTGATTTATTTTTGCATACTGAGTACAATTTCAGGAAGGAAAGCAATAATCACTATTTGTCTGTGTTCTGTAATTGTTAGTACAATGTATCACAGATTATCAGCTTCACGATACCATAAAAAGCTGCTCCAAAATCAAGAAATATAGGCACATAATGTATCAAAAATAGATTATTTAGAATTGCATAAGCCCTTTGAGCAAGATTAGCAAGTGCTCATTCATGGAACTGACAAGCTGACAAATACTTTGGATAGAAGCATATCCTTAACGCCTTCCCGACCAGCGCCATAATAGTACGGCGCAGCGGGACGTGACTTGCCGCCCAGAGCCGTATTATTAGGGCGCGCTGATCGGGCGGGTGCCGGAGCTTTACCCTCCTGATCAGCTGCAGGGGACAGGCTATACCCGTTAGCCGGACCCCGATGTATGCGTTGGCATAGGTGAAAACATAGACGCCGGCGCATTAACCCCATCTGTGCTGCAGCGGGGCAGGGGAGAGAGAGGCGTCTCCCTTCCCTGTTCCCCTTATAGGCATGCAGCCTATCAGAGGTACCTGAGCTGTACAGCGCGGGACACAGGTGGGAAAAAGCCTGCATCACGTCGCTGCCATGGAGGTAAGTATAAGTGTTTTTTTATTGTTATATGGGACAATGTAACTGGCACATGAAGGGGGGGGGGAAGAGGAGCGAGGCACTTGTTACTGGCACATGATGGGGGGAGAGGAGAGAGGCACTTGTTACTGGCACATGATTGGGGGGGCATGGAGAGGCACTTGTTACTGGCATATGATGGGGAGGAGAGGCACTTGTTACTGGCACATGATTGGGGGAGCATGAAGATGCACTTGTTACTGGCACATGATTGGGACGGCATGGAGAGGCACTTGTTACTGGCACATGATTGGTGGGTGGCATGGAGCGGCAATTGTTACTAGCACATGATTGGGGGGGCATGGAGAGGTACTTGTTACTGGCACATGATTGGGGGGAGAGGTACTTGTTACTGGCACATGATTGGTGGGCATCTATGGGGTCACCTCTTACTTTCACATTATTGGGGGGCATCTATGGGGGACCTCTTACTGGCACATCATTGGGGGGCATCTATGGGGGCATCTACTGAGGCCACAAAGAAGGGGTTTTTTATATGTGGAAGGGGGAGAGGAACACTATGGGGGCTTCTACTGATGCCACAAAGAAGGTTTTTTTTTTATATGGGGGGCTCTGTGTGGTACTAGTATTATCACAGTAACATAGTATATAAGACCGAAAAAAGACATTTGTCCATCCAGTTTGGCCTGTTTCATACAAGTTGATCCAGAGGAAGGCAAAAAAACCCTGTGAGGCAGAAGCCAATTTTCCCCACTTAAGGGGAAAAAATTCCTTCCTGACTCCAATCAGAATAACTCCCTGGATCAACAACTCTTCTCTAGTAGCTATAACCTGTAATATTATTACACTCCAGAAATACATCCAGTCCCCTCTTGAATTCCTTTATTGTACTCACCCTCACCACCCCTTAAGGCAGAGAGTTCCATAGTCTTACTGCTCTTACCATGAAGAATCCTTTTCTATGTTTGTGTACAAACCTTTCCTCCAGACTCCAGATGATAGGAGAGATCTCTGTACTGACCCCTGATATATTTATACATAGATATTAGATCTCCCCACAGTCGTCTTTTTTCTAAAGTGAATAACCCTAATTTTGATAACCTTTCAGGGTACTGTAGTTGCCCCATTCCAGTTATTACTTTAGTTGCCCTCCTCTGAACCCTCTCCAGCTCTGCTATGTGTGCCTTGTTCACAGGAGCCCAGAACTGTAAACAGTACTCCATGTGTGGTCTGACTAGTGATTTGTAAAGAGGTAGGACTATGTTCTCATCACGGGCATCTATGACACTTTTGATGCAACCCATTATCTTATTGGCCTTGGCAGTAGCTGCCTGACACTGGTTTTTACAGCTTAATTTGCTGTTTATTAAAATTGCTAGATCCTTTTCCATGTCAGTGTTACCGAGTGTTTTACCATTTAGTATGTACGAATGACTTGCATTATTCCTTCCCATGTGCATAACTTTACATTTGTCAGTGTTAAACCTCATCTGCCATTTCTCTGCGCAAGCCTCCAATCTATCCAGATCCCTCTGTAGCAGAAAACAGTCCTCTTCAGTGTTAATTACTTTACACAGTTTAGTGTCATCTACAAAAATTGGTATTTTACTGTGCAAGCCTTCTACAAGATTATTAATAAATATATTGAAGAGAATAGGTCCCAGTACTGACCCCTGAGGTACCCCACTAGTCACAGTGACCCAATCTGAGTGTGTACTGTTAATAACCCCCCTCTGTTTTCTATTACTCAGCCAGTTACTTACCCACTTACAGACATTTTCTCCCAGTCCGAGCATTCTCATTTTATATGCTTACCTTTTATGAGGTACAGTGTCAAATGCTTTTGAGAAGTCCAGATATACGACATCCATTGATTCGCCGCTGTCAAGTCTAGAACTTACCTCTTCATAGAAACTGATTAAATTCGTTTGGCATGACCGATCCCTCATAAAGCCATGCTGATATGGCGTTATTTGCTTATTTTCATTGAGATACTCGAAGATAGCATCTCTTAGAAAACCTTCGAACAGTTTACCCACAACAGATGTTAAACTTACCGGCCTATAATTTCCAAGCTCTGTTTTTGGACCCTTTTTGAATATTGGCACCACATTTGCTATGCGCCAATCCGGTGGAACATGCCTTGTCAGTATAGAGTGTTGTAGAAATTTCTTTACCCTTTGCTTACAAGCACGTGTATCAAGCTCCTTTTGTGTAAGCAAAGGCCGCACATTCCAGTAATCAGGTAAGATGCTTTATGGTTGAGAGACCTGGTGAGACTGCCCTCTCGCCCAGACTCCTTCTTTATTTACATAGACAAAAGGGATAACAATTGGAAGGGGCAGGCCCAACACCTGTACATCCCTTCATGTACAGTACAAACATACAAGAAGTGATGACACACAACATTTCTCTCAATCACCACTAGGGGGAATCTTGTTCAGCACTGATTAGTGATCAATGCTCAACAAGGCTCACCAGGATTCTCATGTGGGCCTACTTAGAGGAACAGCGTCACCATCTCCAGCGGTTGATCAGGCGCACTGGAAATAACAAATGCACATTCCTTTCCGTATATTGTTCTCTTAATAAATGCATCCACACCAAGCCAATAAATCAGCTTTTTGGGCGGGGGCCCTAGCTGGCACACATACATTTCCCAAGAAAACACTGCTCTACAGCGCATCAGTCTCCCCCTGGCCCACAGCCCAGTGCATAGCAGATAGAGTGTTTGCCAGTGGAGACCTCTGCGCCCGGCAGCTGATTGTTCTCTACATCCACAGTAAGATATCCACTCCAATGGTTTACACACTGAGAGACATAATGACAATACATGACACATTAAAAAACACATCCTAATAAAATTTCCACAACAAGAGCCTGTAAATATCAGAAATAAAGGTCTGGCTATGACATCACTTAATTCCCTTAGGATACCGGGGTTTATGCCATCCGATCCTGGTGATTTGTCTATTTTAATCTTTTAAAGTCGCTGTTGTATTTCTTCCTGGGTCAGACAGGGCACTTTTAAGGGGAAATTTACTTTTACATTCTGCATTTCATCTGACAGTTTATTTTCCTCAGTGAATATAGTGGAGAAAAAAATATTTAATAGTTTTACTTTATCCTCGTCGCTCTCTGCAACACCTCCCTCATTGCTATGTAGATGGCCGACTCCTTCAGATTTATATTTTTTACCATTTATATAATTGAAGAACATTTTAGGGTTTTGTGGTTGTATTTTTATTTTTAAGGACTTTGTCCCAGTTAGTTAGGCCTATGGCCTCGCTTAGTTGGCTAAATTTTGCTTTTTTGAAGTTTGGTATTTTTGTTCCTCCCTTTAGAAACTCTCGTTTGAAGGATAATTGGAAGGTTATTACTTTATGGTCACTATTTTCCAGGTATCCCCCAACCTGCACATCTGTTGTTCTGTCAGGTCTATTGGTTAATACTAAGTCCAGTATGGCCATCCCTCTAGTTGGGTCCTGAACCAGTTGGGAAAGGTAATTGTCTTTGGCTATTGCTAAGAACCTGTTTCCTTTATGGGATGTACAGCTTTCAGTTTCCCAGTCTATATCTGGGTAGTTGAAGTCCCCCATAATAACGACTTCATTATGATTTCTCGTTTAGTAATAGATTTTCTGTGGACTCTTGTACAGTTGTGTTCAAAATTATTCAACCCCCAATGCTGTAAAGGGTTTTAGGGAATTTAGTGTACATTTGTAATTGTGTTCAGAATGAAATCTTACAAGGACTTTTTAAAGAACCAAATGCAACTAAAATGACATCAATTGTTTTTGTAATACAGTATTAAATTTTTTTTTGTGATTTCTTAATTGACACAATTATTCAACCCCTTAAAGACTACCACTCTTAAGAACAGAGGTTCATTCAAGTGTTTTCGATCAGGTATTGAAAACACCTGTGGATGTCAAGGAGCAGCAATCAAGCATAATAAGCACCAATTAGGCAGATGTAAAATGACTGTGATACTCAGCTCCTTCTAGACATTTACTGGTGTGTTTACAAACATGGTGAAGTCAAGAGAATGGTCCAGGAAGACAAGAGAAGAGGTGATTTCTCTTCACAGGAAGGGCAATGGCTATAAGAAGATTGAAAAGATGTTAAACATATCAAGAGACACCATAGGAAGCATCATTCGCAAATTCAAGGCAAAGGGCACTGTTGAAACGCTACCTGGTCGTGGCAGAAAGAAGATGCTGACTTCGACTGCTGTGTGCTACCTGAAGCGCAAAGTGGAGAAAAGTCCCCGTGTGACTGCTGAGGAACTGAAAAAAGATTTGTCAGATGCGGGTACTGAAGTTTCAGCTCAGACAATAAGGCGCACACTGCGTAATGAAGGCCTTCATGCCAGAACTCCCAGGCGCACCCCCTTGCTGTCTCCAAAGAATAAGAAGAGTCGACTGCAGTATGCCAAAAGTCATGTGGACAAACCACAAAAGTTTTGGGATAGTGTTCTGTGGACTGATGAAACAAAATTAGAACTGTTTGGGCCTATGGATCAACGCTATGTTTGGAGGAGGAAGAACAAGGCCTATGAAGAAAAGAACACCTTGCCTACTGTGAAGCATGGCGGGGGTCAATCATGCTTTGGAGCTGTTTTGCTTCTACACGTACAGGGAAGCTTCAGCGTGTGCAAGGTACTATTAATTCTCTTCAGTACCAGGAGATATTGGATGAAAATGTGATTGGGAAATGTTGGACCTTTCAACAGGACAATGATCCCAAGCATACCTCCAAGTCCATTAGAGCATGGTTGCAGATTAAAGGCTGGAACATTTTGAAGTGGCCATCGCAGTCACCAGACTTAAATCCGATTGAGACCCTCTGGTGGGACTTAAAGAAAGCAGTTGCAGCGCACAAGCCTAAGAATGTGACTGAACTGGAGGCTTTTGCCAATGAAGAATGGGCGAAGATACCCGTAGATCGCTGCAAGACACTTGTGTCAAGCTATGCTTCACGTTTAAAAGCTGTTATAACTGGAAAAGGATGTTGTACTAAGTACTAAGATTGAATGTCACTTGGGGGTTGAATAAAACTGATAATGATGTGAGCACAGAAAAGACATTTGTGGTTATTTCATTATAAATGTTATGTTATATTTGTCTGACTTACAAGTGCCTCTTTGATTTAATTGTAAACAAGATGACTGAAATGATCAAAATCAATGTCAAACTGGCCAAAACACTCAATTTCAGTCGGGGTTGAATAATTTTGAACACAACTGTATATTAGGTGGTTTATAATAAACTCCTATGAGTAATTTATCATTGTTTTTGCCTCCATGTATTTCTACCCACAGTGACTCCACATGTTCATGTCCCTCACTTATATTTTCTCGAATTGTGGGCTTTTGACAGGACTTCACATAAAGGCAGACCACTCCCCCTCTCCAGTTTTGACGATCCTTTTTAAACAGATTGTAACCCTTGATATTAACTTCCCAGTCATAGCTATCATCCAGCCATATCTCCGTTATTCCCACTATGTCATAATGCTCCTCACACATCACTAATTCCAGTTCACCAGTCTTGTTACTCAGGCTTCTGGCCCTAGTATACATACATTTGAGAGGTTTATGTTTATTTTTTACCCTACCCCTTTAATTATGAACTGTTCTAGTCCCCCCTTCCATTCCTCCCCCAGTCACACTACCTCGCCCCTGGTCTCTATCTGCACTATCTTCCCCTCCTATAATGTAATTACTCCCCCAGTCCCTAGTTTAAACACTCCTCCAACCTTCTAGCCACCTTCTCCCCAACACAGCTGCCCCTTCCCCATTGAGGTACAGCCCATCCCTACGATAGAGCCTGTAGCCGACAGAGAAGTCGGCCCAGTTCTCCAGGAACCTGAACCCCTTCTTCCTACACCAGTTCTTGAGCCATTTGTTAACCTCCCTAATCTCCCTATCAGGGGGTTCAATTGTTTCTGCAGTATAATATTGGGGAGCACAGGGGCACAGTATTGGAGGTAGTAGGATGATTTGTCCAGAGGATGATGGAAAAGTAGTAAACTAAGATTTTTTTTGTCAAACTGCAGAGAGGAAAAATGGCGGAAAAATGGTAGTCTGGTCTGAAGGTCTGAAAGGAGAAGGTGAGGAAAGAGAACATCTACATCAAAGGAGACGTCACTGGATGTAAGAGGTATGTGGGGCTGTATTACCCTGTATTTCTGTAGTGATGGGAGCAGGGGCGTAACGATCGCCGGAAGTGCCCCTCCCGAGACCTGGCTGTGGCGGGGACCCGATGGGTGAGAAGGCAGCTGGATGCTGTGCAAAGGCTGTTAGTGTATGACTCAGTGTCATACACTAATAAGCAATGTATTACAATACAGATGTATAATAAAAAATTGAAAAATAAAAGAAAAAACACACATATTAGGTATCGCCGTGTCCATAACGACCGGCTCTATAAATATATTACATGATCCACCCCATCTGCTTAACACCATAAAAAAATAAACATAAAAACCATCAAAAAAGCTATTTTTGTCACCTTACATCACAAAAAGTGCAACACCAAGCGATCAAAAAGGTGTATGTCCCACAAAATGATATAAATAAATCTGTCTGAACATGTCAGATTTGCAAAAAATGGCCTGGGCAGGAAGGTGAAAACTGGCCCGGGGTTGAAAGGGTTAATCAGGCTTGGTGAAGGCAAAAACATCAGGGAATTAAAGGGGCTGTGCCAGTAGGATAAATGTATCCCACCCAACAGATATTGCTGTTATATCACTTTACCCAAATACCACCATTTAGCGAAACTGCCTTATTCTAAACTTATTAGCCTACTATTGTACCCTGCGGCACATCTGTTTTGATATTCAGTTGTTGTAGGTTACATCCTGCATTGGAACCTAGAAGGAATAGAACATAGGAAATGTCTTTGGTAAGAGCAAATGGCATTGTTAGTGTCACATGATCTTTTCAAGACACATCTCACTTTTATAAGGCATGATGGGACATATGACAAACAAGAAAGTAGGATTTAAGCAAAAGAAAACTGCAAACAAGGTAAATTTGGAGAAAAAAAAGAACTCTTAGGAGGAATGGAAGCTAGAGTAATTAAAGGAGTTGGCCACCTTCTGGTTACTAATATAGTCTTTGTTGAAATTCTGCACCATTTTCAAGAATTCTTTAGGTATACTCCCTTGTTTACAAAATCTTTTGTGCTGGCCACACAGTGATCCTGTCCATAAAATGGCTGCTGATGGAGGGTCATATGACCAGGCAAATCACCTCAATTTGATGTCTCCTTCATTCAAATAGACAGCACCTTCCTTCTGCACTTGTTCTGTTGGAATTTTAGAGTAGGTGGAGTGTATTTGAATGCAGGAAGCATCACATGAAGTGATTTGCCTGGTCACATGACCCTCCATCAGGAGCCATTTTATGGACAGGACTTCTGTGTGGACAGCACAAAAGATTTTGTGTACATGGAGGCATATTATATAAAATGGTGTAGAATTTCAACAAAGGCTAAACTGCAAAGTGCCATATAATCATCACCTGTCTATCGATTGTATTTGGTATTGCTGCTTAACTCCATTCAGTGAATGTAACTGAGCTGCAATACCACACAACATGTGGACAGCTAAAGCACTATTTGTAGAAAAAAAGGGCAATAATGTTTTTCAAATTCTGTATTTCAAGAAAGTACTATGGTTACCACCTGGAACCACAGCCAGCTAATTCAAAAACTGCTACCCGTCTTCCTTAAAGGGGTTGTCTCACTTCAGCAAATGACATTTATCGTGTAAAGTACGTTAATACAAGGCCCTTACTAATGTATTGTGGTTATCCATAATGTTTCCTTTTCTGGCTAGACTTATTTTTCCATGACATTATACACTTCTCATTCCCATGGTTACGACCACCCGTCAATCCACCATTGGTGGCTGCGCTTGCACACTATAGGAAAAAGCGCACGGCCACCGATGCTGGATTGCAGCATGGTGGTAACCATCAAAACGAAAAGTGTATAATGTGATGGAAAAATTAATCTAGCCAGCAAAGGAAACATTATGGATAATAACAATACATTAGTATTAACTTTCTCTATGTAATAAATGCCACTTGCTGAACTGAGACAACCCCTTTAATGACTGTGATTGGTAGGAAGCTAAGGCTTGATGGACTTGGCTGATAAGGACCCGGGTTATGTCTGCAGAGTAAGGTAGCATAAGTTTTATGCAAGCTCACTAGTAGAAGACCTACCAGAATGACCGGGAAGGTACAATGAGTAGTTAAAAGCAGGTGCCAAACCAAGGGAAACATATACAGCCAATACAAAAGACAAAGAGTAAATCCAGAGACACGCCAAAAGTCAGTATTGCAAGAGAACCCAAAGAAGCTAAATCAGCAGACAAAGGGTTCATCCAGAAAGTCAGAAGACAGTTCACCAGGAGTTTAGAGTAGCATAATGCACAAGAGCACATACGAATCACAAGCAAACATACAAAGAAAGAGTTAGACATAAAGGGATTGTCCAGTATTAGAAATACATGACTCCTAACTTCACCACACATGTCCATAGGTTGTGTGTGTATTGCAGCTCAGCCTTATTCACTTCAAAGGAGCTGAGTTGCAATATCATGCACAACCCATGGACAGGAGTGGCGCTGTTTCTAAAAAATAGTAGCCTTGTTTTCCCAGTCCTAGACAACCCCTTTAAATATCCTACCTAGTTCTGGGATTGAACCCCAAGCCAGGGACCTGATTGGCCCGGCGTCCATACTCACTGATTGGCCGATCAGCGGGAACTTGGCTGGTCGACATAGCAACCCTCCTGACACATCAATGCATAGGATCGTATAGGGATAAAGGATCGTTGCTACGATGGCTTGTCCCTATACAGTTCCCTTCTTGGTTGGCAGCATAGATCTGTTTACACATAGCAATGTACTGTCAAAGAACAAGGGTTTTAGGTGCCACATGAGAAACAGAATTACCCGATGAATGAGCATTTGCTCAGTTGTCATGTGTTCAATGGTACCTTTACACTGGACAATTATCAGGAATGAGCATGTTCCCAATTACTGTCCTGACCCTCAGCCTGTATAAAAGTGCCTTTACTAATAATAATTGGGTCTTGCATGGACTTTCATGTCTCTGATTACCATAAGTTTCTCCTTCGTCGCTTGTGTAAACTATATTAAGGTGCCTAGACTTTTGTACAATGAGATCTAGCATTTCTTCACTTACAGAAATTCTGTTGTAATTAATGTAATTGAGGATTTAGTTATTATATTCTTATAACCATTTACAATAATCATTTGTTCACACAGGTTTTGGAGATGATTAAACAGATTAGATTTACAATTAATCTGCTGTAAATTCTTGCTTGCTGTGACATCTACAGTACAACCCCCAACCTTACATCCTTTTGCAATAACAACCAGTCAATGGGATGAAGCACTGAGGGACAACTTTTAAGAGTATTTCGAAAACTCAAGCATTGGGTACAAAATATTAATCTTACCTTGAATACCTGATTTCTGATACACCGTGTAAGACTTGTGACTTCACTGTAAGTATTTTTTTTTGTTACATCAATTAGTCATAACATTAAATGTTGGCCTACTTAATATTGTGTAGGTGTCCCTTATGGTGCTCAGCCTTTAAAGGTGGCCTGTGGCACCAACTGTTAGCAGCAGATCCTGATCACTTCAGGTGACTTTTCAGAATAAGCTCTTATGTGACCAGATGGGCTAGCCTTCACTCTCATGTGCATAAGTGAACCTTCGGTACCATGATCCTGGTGCAGGTTCAGAAGTTGTCCCATCTTTGACCACTATTAATAGGTATAGTACTAACCACCACAGCATAGGTTATAACTAGCAGATCTCCGTGGGTCCGACCAATCTCGAGAACAGGGGTCCTGTTCCTTCTGTCTCAGATCTGATGAAAAACCTTGCAAACTTGGCACAACCCCTTTAATGCCACAAACTGTTCATTTGCTGTGGAATGAAAGGTATTAAGTGAAAAGTGGGAGCAAAATGAAAAATTATGCTTTTTGTGGTAAATTAAACTGGGTGTGGCTCTGGCCTCTCTATTAAACCTCATGCACACAATAGTATCCTTATTTCAGTCCGCCAACCACAGGTCCACAAGAGACAGATACCTTCCATGTACATACCACTTATTTTTCACTCCCATCAATAGAAATGGCTATTGTTGTCCACAAAATGGACAGGAATAGGACATGTTCTATAATTTGTGGAAAGACCACATGGATCTGCCAAAAATACCGATGTGTGCATGGCTCAAAAGAAATGAAAAGATCAGTGTGCTATCCACCAAAAATGCAGATAGTACACTGAAGAGAAGACAGCTAACATTTTCTAATTTTTGTAAAGATTTGTAAGAGGAATAGTCTATAGAGACATCAAAACTTGGCTGATGGAGGATACAAATGTAATGTTATTTGTATTTTTGGGGGTAAGAAAGTAAAGAGGGTTGATATTGGAAGGAATAATGCTTTCATGCCCTGCGATATCTTTCTTATATTTTGTATTATTTATGTTATTGCATGGTAAGGGAAGGGAGAGAAAAAAGCAAAATTAATTTGGGTGTTTGGAGCGGGTGTGGAATGAGGATATGCTGCCTTTATTAGTTATTGTTATTATTAGTTGTTCCATTTATTATGTTTTATTTATTGTGTTATTGTTTTATCTGTAATATAAGTAGTGATGAGCGAATCTCAGGATAAATTAGATTCACAGCAAAGCTGAATTTCCTCGTGCTTCATGGTAGAGAATTGATTTAATCTGAAATAGTGTACAGAACAAAAAAAATAAAGATACTTACCCTATCCATTTACTTGCGATGGGCTGGCCGCTGGCATCTTGCTTGGTAATCTCGCACAAAATCCCATGCACAGTAACGTATGGCTGGCGTGGTGATGTCATTTCGGGCCGCGCAAGTTTTCACTGCCAGATCTTCAATCAAGATTGCCGTCCGGGGCAAATGGATCAGCTAAGTATGATTAATTTTTATTTTTTGTAAATTTTCACTGTTATTTTATCAGATGCTGCGATCATGTATGAACGCGACATCTGAGGGGTACATTAATGGAGGGCAGCTCAATCACTATTCCTGTCATTGCACCCACTACTTACAAAGAAATGTGCTTCATAGGGAAGTAATTTGTCACAAAGATTTTTTTTGTAAAATTTGTTGAATTTTCCAATTATTCGCTCATCTCTAATTATTAGGTTTGTTGTAGGCTGTCTGTTTGGTGTGAAGTTGTGCAGTGAGGGGAGATGAATGAGGTAAGAGATACAGATGTAGCAGATCTATAACTTGATTGTGATATTATCTCACAGCATGATATTAACTGACAATAGCTATGATGTCAATTTACTTTACTAACAAACGATTTTCAGTTTTCGTGTTTTCATTTTTTACTCCTGGCCTTCCCGGAGCCATAATTTTATGTTTCCATTCACATAGCTGTATGGGGGCTTGTTGTTTGGAGGATAAGTTTCTAATGGCACCATTTAATATTGCAAACAATGTAGTGGGATGCTGTAAAAAACTTGATGCAATTTTTATAGTTTTTCTTGTGTTTTATTTGCATCATCATATTCTGACCCCCATAACTTTTTTATAGTTACATCTACAGAGCTGTGTGAGGGCTCAATTTTTGTAGGGCAATCTGTAGTTTTTATTGATATCAAAAAACACAGGATTAATATTCTTATGTTTTTAAAGTACAGACGTTTTTGGATGCACTGGTTCCTATTTTATTTTTTAAATGGGAAATGGGGCGTAATTTGAATTTTATATATTTTATTTCTTTTGTACATTTTTAAAAACCCTTTTTCACTTTTTTAAAGTTGCCCAAGGAGACTCTTCAAATCTCTTCTCCCATAGACTGCAATGAATAACTAGATATTCCTATGGAGCACAGAAATCTTGAGGAAAGCCACTCATACAGTATCTCACAAAAGTGAGTACACCCCTCACATTTTTGTAAATATTATATTACATTTTTTCATGGGACAATACTGAAGATCTGACACTTTGTTACAATGTAATGGAGTCAGTATACAGCTTGTATAATGGTGTAAATTTGGTGTTCCCTCAAAATAACTCGGCACACACCCATTAATGTCCAAACTACTGGCAACAAAAGTGAGTACACCCCTAAGTGAAAATGGCCAAATTATGCCCAATTAGCCATTTTCTCTTCTCGGTGTCATGTGACTCCTTAGTGTTACAAGGTATCAGGTGTGAATGGGGAACAGGTGTGTTAAATTTGATGTTATTGCTCTCACACTCTCTCATACTGGTCACTGGAAGTGCAACATGGCACCTCATGGCAAAGAACTCTCTGAGGATCTAAAAGACAGAATTGTTGCTCTACATAAAGATGGCCTAGGCTATAATAAGATGTCCAACACCCTAAAACTGAGATGCAGTATGGTGGCTAAGACCATACAGCGGGTTTAACAAGACAGGTTCCACTCAGAACAAGCCTTGCCATGGTCGACCAAAGAAGTTGAGTGCACATGCTCAGGATCTTATCCAGAGGTTGTCTTTTCAAAATAAAGTATAAGTGCTGCCAGCATTGCTCCTGAAGTTACAGGGGTGGGGACCAGCCTGTCAGTGCTCAGACCATACACCGCACACTGCATCAAATTTGTCTGCATGGCTGTCATCCCAGAAGGAAGCTTCTTCTAAAGATGATGCACAAGAGAGACCACAAACAGTTAGCTGAAGACAAGCAGACTAAGGACATGGAATACTAGAACCATTTCCTGTGGTCTGATGAGACCAAGATAAACATTTTTGGTTCAGATGGTTTCAAGCGTGTGTGGCAGCAACCAGGTGAGGGGTACAAAGACAAGTGTGTCTTGCCTACAGTCAAACATGATGGTGAGTGTGTCATGTTTTCTGGCTGCATGAGTGCTGCTGGCTGTGGGGAGCTACAGTTCATTGAGGGAACCATGAATGCCAACATTTACTGTGACATACAGAAGCAAAGCATGATCCCCTCCCTTCAAAAACTGGCCTGCAAGGCAGTATTCCAATATGATAACAATTAGAGATGCGCACATTTTTAAAAAATTCGATTGCCTGCTTCACCGAATTATTCGGGAAAAATTTGATTCGCTCCGAATATATTCTCGGCAAATAACGTTAAAAAACGGCTATTCCCTGGCTGCTGAGAGCCTTTATAGTGGTGGAGAACACTGTGCCTTGCAGTAACACGCATAGGGAGTCTGCTTTGGTAGTGAAATAATACTGTGAGTCCATATGACATGCAGATGAGAGGCGTCGACCCTTAGAATCACTGCATACTTCACTTATTTGGGCGGTCACGTGGCCCAAACTGACCAAATAACTCAAGTATCAACTCAGCCTTACAGGTAGATGTTAGCATCAAGAAAAAGCGGACTCCTTTTACACCCTCCTCAGCTCATTCCACATAGATGTCTACAGAACCTGTGCAATTAAACGCTTATACAAGTATAGCCCCCCGACAGAGGGGAGAGGGTGTCAGCAGTAAGTTTGTGTTGACGTCGCTGATTAATTTTCCCCATTCTCTGATCCGTAAGAAAAATTACCCAGAAAAGCCGGATCCTGCCTGGGGAGCATCTGCCTTCACTCAGTCAGCATTTGCTCAATAATTCATCAGTATTACTAAAGGCAAAAAAACAACGGAGTGGATCTAAAACAGAGATGACAAATTAATGGAATATTTGCATGTCTTCTGTGTTTTCTACCCACTCCTGCTTTTGGATACCAAATCATAAGCTAATTCTGGACCATACAGGCCTTAAAGCCACTACCCAGCAGGATCCGTTGTGCGTCTCGTTTTCTCTTCCTTCTGACAGATCAGAAGAAATGTCAAATAAATGAGGATGTCAGCCAGGCCGAAAGCCAAAATAGTGGACCAGTCATGATGTCAGCCAGGCCGAAAGCCAAAATAGTGGACCAGTCATGAAGTGGGGAGGGTGAGAACAGCATGAGAAGTCCACAGAGTGGCCCTATGACATAGTGATGAGGTGGTAGCAGCATGAGGAGACCACAGAGTGGCCCAATGACAGGGTCTGGAGGTGGCAGCAGCATGAGATGACCACAGAGCGGCACAAGGACAGAGTCTGGAGGTGGCGGCAGCATGACTAGGTCACAGAGCGGTACAATGACAGAGTCAGTAGGTGGCGGCAGCAGCATCAGCAGCATTAGGAGCTGTGATGATGTCAGCCAGGCCGAAAGCCAAAATAGTGGACCAGTCATGAAGTGGGGAGGGTGAGAACAGCATGAGAAGTCTACAGAGTGGCCCTATGACATAGTGATGAGGTGGAAGCAGCATGAGGAGACCACCGAGTGGCACAAAGACAAAGTCTTGAGGTAGCAGCAGCATGAGGAGACTACAGAGTGGCAGAATGACATAGCCTGGAGGTGGCAGCAGTATCAGGAAGCCACAGAGTGACAAGGTGACATACTGTGGAGTTGGGTGGCAATACCAGTACCCGCTGAAGATGGTGGGTGAAAGAAGAAGCAATTTGAATTAGATGTGTGGCATCAGGCGGGTAACAGCATCAAAATAGTAGCTGAGGCAGGTAGCCAGAAGAAACCGGTCTCTTTTGTCAAAGTGTTGGTGTGGCACCATGGATGATCTAGTTTTAGGGATCAAACCGGGAGACTCCGGCGTCCTAGGCTGTAGCCTTGCTCACTAGACCACAGAGCTTCCTGGACAGTTTCTGTTACTTTTTGAACAGGTCTCTCCTAGACCTGATTTTTCCTGCATTTGGTTTGACCAATCAGATCTGTGTATGCCCTATTTAAGGAAGACCATGTCACTTCCTCCCTTGCCAGATTATTGAGCTATCTCAGCCATAGTCTTGCTTCACCCTCTCAGAAATTGTCTGCTAACCTGCTCGTGTACCGAACTCTGCCTCCATTGACTACTCTCCTGCCTCATCCGGAATCCTTATACCGGCCATCTCGTGTACCGAACTCTGCCTCCATTGACTACTCTCCTGCCTCATTCTGAATCCTTGTACCTGCCCTCCCGTGTACCGACCCAGGACTGCCTGATTACTCTCTTGCCTTCCTCGTTCTTCGGCACTCATCTACCACATGGACCATATCAGGTCCATTGAGCCACCGCTGTTCCTGCATATCTGGATCATTCATCCATTCCGTTTCCGTGCTCCTCTGATCCTGTGTCGCTGCCATTGGACTCCTTTCTCTCTTCGAATAACCTCTACAAGCAATTGTACAGGTAACCATATCATCTAGTCTGATGCATCAGGCATTGGTGTGTGGAAATCCTGGCTGCTCCACGCCTGATGTATCCTGATGCAGTGTCCCACTATGTCAGGGATCCTCAAACTACGACCCGCGGGCCATATGCGGCCCGCCGAGGAAACTGATCTGGCCCGCCGGGTGTTATTGCCATTTCTCACGGCTCAACAGGGCGCCGCCACCTCCTCCCAGTGGAGGAGGTGGCGGAGCTGCGGCGGATGAAGAGAGGGACTGACAGTGTAGCGTGGCCGAGCTCTGTCTGGTTCGCGGTACAGAAACTTTTGTTTCCTGTATCCTGTACCCGGCCGGACTGACAAGAAGTGCTCACTTAGTGTGCGCTTCCTATGAGTCCGGCCGGGTACAGGAAACAAATGCTCCTGTACCGCGGACCTCACAGAGCTCGACCACGCTACACTAGGGGAGGGGGTGAGTAATAAATGACAGTGTGACAAGGTGATGAGGAAGGGGCGCTGAAAAAAAGAGTGACAAGAAGGGGGGGGAGTGACAACGGAGGGGGGCTGAGAATGAGAGTGACAAGGGAGGGGGGGCTAAGAAATGAGTGACAAAAGAGGTGGTCTAAGAAATGAGAGTGACAAGGGAGGGAGGGGGCCTGAGAAATGAGAGTGACAAGGGAGGGCGGCTGAGAAATGGGAGTGACAAGGGAGGGCGGCTGAGAAATGGGGGTGACAAGGGAGGGCGGCTGAGAAATGAGAGTGACAAGGAAGGGCGGCTGAGAAATGGGAGTGACACGGGAGGGCGGCTGAGAAATGAGAGTGACAAGGAAGGGTGGCTGATAAATGAGTGACAAGGGAGGGGGTGCTGAGAAATGAGTGACAAAGGAGGTGGTCTAAGAAATGAGAGTGACAAGGGAGGGGGGGGCCTGAGAAATGAGAGTGACAAGGGAGGGCGTCTGAGAAATGAGAGTGACAAAGGAGGGCGGCTGAGAAATGAGTGACAAGGGAGGGGGGGCTGAGAAATGAGTGACAAAGGAGGTGGTCTAAGAAATGAGAGTGACAAGGGAGGGAGGGTCCTGAGAAATAAGAGTGACAAGGGAGGGAGGGCGGCTGAGAAATGAGAGTGACAAGGGAGGGAGGGCAGCTGAGAAATGAGAGTGACAAGGGAGGAAGGGGTCTGAGAAATGAGAGTGACAAGGGAGGGAGGGGGAGCTGAGAAATGAGAGTGACAAGGGAGGGAGGGGGGCTGAGAAATGAGAGTGACAAGGGAGGGAGTGCGGCTGAGAAATGAGAGTGACAAAGGGAGGGAGGGGCCCTGAGAAATGAGAGTGACAAGGGAGGGGTCTGAGAAATGAGAGTGACAAGGGAGGGGTCTGAGAAATGAGAGTGACAAGGGATGGGGCTGAGAAATGAGAGTGACAAGGGAGGGGGGCTGAGAAATGAGAGTGACAAGCAAGGAAGGGAGGGTCTGAGAAATGAGTGACAAGGGAGGGAGGGGGGAAATTAGAGTGACAAGGGAGGGCGCGTGAGAAAGAGAGTGACAAGGGAGGGGGGGATGATTCCCATTGAAATTTATATAAATGCAGCGCTTAATGATGAATACAAGATTTTGTTAAACTGAAATATTTCAAAAAACATTTTACCGCATATAAGTGCAGCGCTTAATGATGAATACAAGATTTTGTTCCACTGAAATATTTCAAAAAAGATTTTGCTGCATATAAGTGCAGCGCTTAATGCTGAATCCCAGATTTTTTTCCACCGATACAATTCAAAAAAGATTTTACCGCATATAAGTGCAGCGCTTAATGCTGAATACAAGATTTTTTTCCACCAACATAATTCAAAACAGATTTTACCGCATATAAGTGCAGCACTTAATGCTGAATACCAGATTTTTTTCCACCGATATAATTCAAAAAAGATTTTACCGCATATAAGTGCAGCGCTTAAAGCTGAATACAAGATTTTTTTCCACCGACATAATTCAAAACAGATTTTACCGCATATAAGTGCAGCGCTTAATGCTGAATGCAAGATTTTTTTCCACTGAAATATTTCAAAAAGATTTTACTGCATAATAAGTCAAGCGCTTAACACTGTATACAATTTTTTTCCCCACCAAAAGATTTTTTCACATATAAAAGCATCGCCAAATACAAACTCCTGGGAAGGTTATGGAGAGTCCCGGTCATCTGACATCTATTCGCTCCACTGAAGGATTATTTTGAAAGTGTGTAGAAGCCACACAGGGGCCCCCACGCTGCAGATTTATCGTAGAGACACCATGGAGATTTTACCGCATATAACTGCAGCACTGAACGCTGAATACAATTTTTTTTCCACCGAAATAATTTAAAAAAGATTTTACCGCATATAACTGCAGCGCTGAAAGCTGAATATCTTTTTTTTTTTCTACTGATATACGCCACTAAAGGCTTTACCACATATAACTGGAACAGTGCACGCCGAGTATATTTTTCCACTTTTATACGCCACTAAAGGCTTTTCAACAGAGGGTTATAGGAAGTTTCAAAAAAACAACGGCGCCTGAGGCGGAATGATCTGAAGTGAACGAGACGTAGCGGAGGAAGTAGGTCCGCGCTGGAAGAGCGAGACGCAGTCCTCCTGCCGTTTCTGTGCTGCAGAAAAGTCCCCATAGTGTCCAGTAAACAATACCGCAGGTAGATGCGGGCTAGTGTGAATTTGTTAGCATTTTTGTGCAGGTTTAGTGCATAGTGTATTCACCTGTATTGGTGCGCCGCTCTTATGGACGTCGTCACGAAAGCGCGCAGTGTGTGGAGCGTTAATAAAAAATTTCACCACAACGTAATTCGGGCCATACCGCAAAAAGGACTTTCCCACATATAACTACAGCGCTGAATGCTGAATATATTTTGATTTTTCTACAGAAATACGCCACTAAAGGATTTAACATATAACTGCAATAGTGAGCGCTGAATATATTTTTATTTTTCTACTGATATACGTCAATAAAGGTCTTTCAAGATATAAGTGCAGCAGCGAATGGCAAATGTATATTTCTTTTATACGTCAATAAAAGTTTTTCTTACATATAAGTGCAATATGCCAATAAAGGCTTTACCAGATATAACTGCAACAGTGAACTGAGAATATATTTTTCTTGTAGTACTGAAATACACCTCCATACGCTTTCACTAGAAATAACTGCAGAAGTGACCTGAGAATATATTTTTCTTGCTGGACTGAAATAGGCCACAATACGCTTTCAACAGAAGTAACTGCAGAAGTGTCCAGAGAATATATTTTTCTTGTTGGACTGGAATATATTTTTCCTGTTGGACTGAAATAGGCCACTATATGCTTTCAACAGAAAGAGTGAAGTGCATATATATTCTTCTTTTTGGAGCAGGCGCCATCTTTAAAGACCCTACCGCCAAGATATATAGCCGTACTGAGGTAGGGAAGTGGTTAAAAATTCTTGCCATTGTTTATTATCTTAAGTCAAGATGAGGATTGCTATATCTGAAGCAAGATTTAGTCACTACTGGATAGGATTGCTTTGAGTGTGTAATATCGTGTGTTGATGTAGATTTAATGGTTTGTTTTCATTGTATATTAGAATACAGCCTGTCGGATCTGTCCTGCCACTAGTCAACGTGTGCCCCTGGACTACCGCTCCGGTTCCACTGACTATAATGGGGGCCGGGCAGAGTTCTGGTGGAGTTCCGGCGGAGGCACGGCAGCGCACGGCGCGAGGCTGCCGGAATAAAATTACATTTATTCCGGCAGCCTCTCACCGTGCGCTGCAGTGCCTCCGCCGGAACTCCACCCCACCCCTATTATAGTCAATGGGGCCGGAGCGGTAGTCCGGGTCACACGTTCACTAGCGGCAGGACGGATCTGACAGGCTTTTTCATCGGGTGAACAGCCTGTCGGATTCGTCCTGCCACTAGTGTGAAAGTAGCCTAAAAAAAAAAATTGGGTGTGTATGTAATTAATAGTACTGATGCCATTGTATATTAATTTGTGTTTTGTTTTAATTGTTTAATTGTTGTTTTTTAATGTGATTTTATTTTATCAGTTGATAGATTCATGTAAATATTTATGGACACAGGGATCTTTTCTATGGACGTTCTGAATATTGTTTTTCATTGGACTGATTTTTGGACTGACAAAGCTTGAGAGGATCTACAGAGAAGAATGGTTGAAAATTACACGGTTACAGTCTGTTTAGAAAGTATCATAAAATTTGGAGAATGAGTTTGTCTTTATATAAAACTCTTTCTAAAGCCCACACTATAGAAAGATATTAGTGAGGGAAATGAACATGTGGAGCTTCTGTGGGTAGAAATACATGGAGGCAAAAACAATAATAAAATACTGATAGGGGTTATAATATAGAGATATAAGCCACTTAATATATTAACAGAGTCCACAGAAAATCTACTACTAATGGAAGTAGATGAGATGGCAAATCATAATGAGGTTGTTATTATGAGGGACTTCAACCACCCAAATATAGACTACGAAACAAACCTGTAGACCTTATAAAGGAAACAGGTTCTTGGCAATAACTAAAGACAATTCTTTTTTCCAACTGGTTCAGAACCCGACTAGAGGTACGGCCATAATGGACTTAGTATTAACCGATAGACCTAACAGAACAACAGATGTGCAGGTTGTGGGACACCTGGGAAATAATGACCATAAAATAATAATCTTCCAATTGTTATTCAAAAGAGTGTTTCCTCAGGGAAGCACAAAAACACCAAACTTCCAAAAGTACAATTTGACCTTCTAAGAGAGGCCATTTGCCTCACTAACTGGGACAACGTTCTCTGAAATAAGAATGCAGCCACAAAATTAGATATTTTTAAAGGCCGGCGCTATGACGTGAACATACTCACGTTGCGTTCTCTCCTCCTGCTCTCCCTCCCTCCCTCCGAGTCTCCGCGTCTCCGATGCAGCGGGAAAGTTTGATGGAAGATCGCTGAAAAGTTTGCCATCTGCTCTGCCCTGCTCAGTGAAGCCTCCCTCTGTGTTCACCGAGGGCTTCCTACCTCCTTCCTCCTGTTTGCTGCTCGCTGCTGGCTGCCTCCGTTCCTCGTCCTCTCATGCTGCTGTGACCTGCTGTGACCTGGTGTGATCTTCCCTCCTGCTACGGTCCTCCTGTTACGGCTCTGCCTGGCTCTGCCTGGGTCTGCTTGGGTCTCCCTCGGTCCTCCGTCCGGTCCTCCCCCCGTCTTCTCCGCTTTGCTGCTCCTGTGCTGGACGTGTCGTTTCCTCCTGCTTGGACTGCTCTGTGTCGGCTCCTGCTCGCCTGCGGCTGCTGGGCTGTGCTATCTGCTTCTGCCTGCTGTTTCCTCGCCACTGGACACGTGAGACACTCAATGGAAGTAGTGAATGTACTGTATATGTCCCTGCTTGCACATATCTAAGTGCCCTGTCTGGTGTCTTACAGAAGATATTTATTTATTTGGACAATGGAACCACAGGACATATAAAAAAAAGGGGGAAAAAAAGGAAAAAAGGGAAAAAAAAAAAAAAAAGGAGTAAGCCCCAAGGATCTTTCTAAAAGCCGGGAGTAAAAGGAGGTAGAGAAGGAAAGGAAACGAAACGAAAGAAAGGGGAAAGGGAAAGAAGGAGTAGGGAAGGGAAAGGGAGAAAAAAAAAAAAAAAAATAATAACAAAATATATTATACAGCAAAGAGCCCTTAAACAAGAAATGGCCCCAAAGCGTCGCTCAATTGACTCCTCTGGAATAAAGCCAGGGTCCAAGACATTAGAGAGTAAAATTGATAAGTTTTTGAAATCGCCCTCTTTAAATGAAAAGGACTTATCTAAAAGGAAACTGTGTGTTAATCCTAAAAAGGGGTTAAAACCCCCAAGCTGAAGAAGTTTCTGAGGATGGATCTATTGAGGTGGGCCAGGAAGGAGGGGAGGAAAGCCTGTTAATGCCAACAGAAATTGAGCATGACCCCTTAGCTCTGGAAGAAATCTTGCGTGCGGTTAAAAATAACGGTACTCTTATGCAGGGGATGTCTACTCAGCTGGGGTCTATGCAGAGCGATATATCCTTGATAAGGGATGAGCTGACAAAAATCCGCGATAGAGTTCTTAACGTGGAAAAAATGGTCGACTCCCTGCAAACAGATACTGTCATGTTAAAAACTAAGACTGTGTCTTTGGCTTCTGAAAACTCCCTTTTACAAAATAAGTTGGAGGTTCTGGAAAACAGATCAAGGCGTTATAACATCCGCATAGTTGGATTTCCAGAAGGAATTGATGGCCGGCAGTTAGTGGAGCAACTTAAGGAATTAATTGTGGAAAACCTGGGTAGCGATCATTTTTCGTCTATTTTTCAAATAGAAAGAGCCCATCGGATCCCAGGGGGGAAACCCATCCCAGGGAGGCCGCCACGAGCAATCTTAATAAAGCTGTTATCGTCAATGGACAGAGACATGATACTGAGAAGAGCAAGAGAATGCTCGCCTATTGTCTACCAGGGTTCAAACTTGCTATTTTTCCCGACTTTGCTCGGCAGACTCAGGAAAAAGAAGAAGTTTTATTGAGATAAAGAAACGGTTGGCGTCCAAGGATATTAAATATTCTCTACAGTATCCAGCGAAACTGAGAGTGATTTACAATGGGACTTCCCAATTTTTTGAAAAACCGCAACAAGTGTTGGACTGGATGGAACAACTGGGCATATGAAATGTTTCTTCGAATTGAAATGAATTGAAAAGAAGCAACGGAGGGGAGGGAGGGGGATGGGATGAGCAGGGGGAGAATGGCCGGAAGATAGAGGTTTGCTGACTAGATCGGGCGGACCAACAGAGGGGGAGAGGGGAGGGATATTGCTCTGCAGGGAGGGATTTTGGGTTTTTTTTCTTTTCTTTTTTTTTTTTTTTGGGGTTTTTGGTTTTTTTCTTATAATTGATGTCCGTTAGAATCGTTTCTTGGAATGTTAGAGGCCTTGGTGAAAGGGTTAAGAGGCAAGCTATTATCGATGCATTAAAAGGTATCTTCCAGCAATTATTTGCATAGTGGAAACTCATCTCACTGATGAGACAGTGACCCGTTTGATGACAGGATGGCATTCCCAATCCTACCACTCAACCTTTAGTAGTGCCTCTAGGGGAGTATCGGTCCTGATTCATAACTCGATAGATTTTATTTTAATAGATTCTAATATAGATGATCAAGGTAGATTTATTTTTCTGTATGGTAGGCTTTATGGTCACAGCTACATTCTCGCCTTTTTTACATACCTCCGCCATTTTCTATGTATCCACTTACCCAACTACTGCGCTTCTTGGAAAAGAAACCTGAATGTCGGCTTGTACTGATGGGAGACTTTAACGCTGTTATGGATCCTAAAAGGGACAGGCTGACACTAGATGCAGATATGGGAAGGAACATCCTCAATTCTCCACTGCCTCAGTTTTGCTTGGAGGTTGGACTGGTGGATATATGGGAACATTTTGGCGGAGGAAAGAGAGTTTACTCCTGCGTTAGTAGGGGGTAGAGCAATGTCTAGGATTGATTTAGCGTTTACTAATGAGAGAAATTTGAATAATATTAGAAGGATACGATATGGAGTTAGAACAGTCTCAGATCACTCACCTGTATCTATTGAGGTCTGCATTGGGGAGAATAAAGATAATAGGGGCTTTGGCTTTAGGTTGAATCCATATTGGCTTACCATTATGGATAATTATAAGTCCTTTAAAGAACATGTATCCTCCTTTTGGGAAGTGAATCTCTCCTCTGCTAGAATCGACTTGGTTTGGGACGCCCTGAAAGCATATTTAAGGGGATCCTTATTAGTGAAATTACTGCAGCGAGGAGATCATTTAGGAAAAGGGAGGAGGAATTGGTTAGGACCGTGGCATCCACAACGGAGCGTTTTACTGAGCAACCTACTGAAGATAATAAAGAAGAGATGCAGAAGGCTAGCTCCTCCCTGGAGGATTATGTAATGGAGAAAGCAAACCATAGGTTGTTTTTAGGGGGCAAAAGTATTTTTCAGAGTCTGGACGCCCGGTAAGCTCCTAGCCAGAATAATTTCACAACAGGACAAGAAAAAGAAAGCTATTACTGCGATTCGCAATTTAGATGGTGTAATTATATCAGATTCAGAGGGAATCAGAGACACTTTTCTGCAATACTTCTCCCAGATATATAGAGCTTCTTCTGGTTTGCCATCTGACCTGGCGAGGCAGTTCCTGGAGAAAATTTCTCTTCCGATGTTAACGGAAGTCCAAAAAAATTCTTGGAAAGAGAGTTGTCTCTCTTGGAGATCCAGGAGGCCCTGAGTTCTATCTCTGGGAACTCATCGCCAGGGTTAGATGGCCTTCCGTATGAATTTTATCGTAAATACAGGGATGTCATCCTTCCTCATCTACTGGAGGTGTTTTCTGAAGCTGTACAGGGGGGTCTGCCACAGTCTATGATGGAGGCTTTGATAGTTTTAATCCCAAAAAAGATAAAGACCCGATTGATTTGAGTTCATATAGACCTATTTCTTTATTAAACTCGGACGTTAAGATATTTGCAAAAGTTCTGGCTAGGAGGCTTTCCGGGGTAATGTCGTCCGTTATCCATCTAGATCAAAATGGCTTTATGCCAAAAGGGCACCCACCATAATTTGCACAGGCTTTTCACTAATATTCAATCCCTGGGAGTGCCCGCTCTATTCTGTCACTGGATGCCACCAAGGCGTTTGACAGAGTCGAGTGGGGGTTCCTTTGGGAAGTGATGAAAAAAATGGGTTTTGGGCCTAAGTTTATGGCGATGGTGCAACTGTTATACAAAAGCCCGGTAGCTAGGATTAAGATCAATGATATGTTGACAGAGAGCTTTGTATTGGGAAGAGGTACACGTCAAGGCTGTCCTCTCTCCCCTCTTTTATTTAATATCTATATCGAACCTCTTGCAGCCAGTATTAGGCAGGACTTGAAAGTGGCTGGTTTTGGTGTAATGGGGAAGCAGGATCGTATATCTCTCTATGCAGATGATATTTTGTTTTTATTCATCAAATTGAAACCACCCTCCCACGAATAATGGAGTTGGTTAATCTATTTTCTGTTCCCTCTGGCCTTGAGGTCAATTGGGAGAAAACTGCTCTTCTCCCTATAGACGAAATGCGAGGATCGATGGAGAATTCTATCACTGATCGGTTATTGATCTCTGATTCAATAAATTATCTGGGGATAACAGTTACTGTCAAGATCCAAGAATATTTAAAATTTAACTTGTTTCCCTTATTGTCAAAAGTGAGATCTAAAGTTAAGATATGGCAAAAAATTCTGCCCGCTAGAGCAGATAGAATCTCATTAATAAAAATGGTGGTGTTGCCCCAGATTCTTTATGTTCTTCGCAATTCACCGGTATGGATTGAAGACAAATACTTTAGATTGATAGAACGGATGATCAACGATTTGCTATGGGGGAGGAAGCGTGTGAGACTAAAGGCACTTTATTTCTCTATGCCCTACAATCGGGAGGTCTTAACCTCCCTATTTTAGAGGTTACTATATGGCCTCTCAACTCAACTTTTTTAATGACTGGGAAAATAGCCATCTCTGTAGAAAATTGGTAAAGGACTCAGGTTTTTCTGATTTCTTTACAGTATTAGAGTCCGATTACCTAATTAATATACAGACTGGGTTTAAACCCTTCTGCAGAATGGCTATGAAAGCTTGGCAGATTATAAGGAGCTGGTTTAAAGTGGAGGCACTACTTACTTGTACCCCATTATGGCATAACCAAAAGCTTCTGAATTTGGGTGACCCAAATTGTCGGCAGTATTGGAGGATGAAAAATATTCAATATTTCCACCAGGTGATTGGGGATGGACAAATCTTGTCGTTTACAGAGCTAAAACAAAAGCTAAATGTTGGTGAGGTGGTTTGGTATGCCCACCTTCAACTGAGGTCGGCACTTCTTAGCACTGCTGTTAGTCATTCACTTTATATAGACACTCCTGAATTTTTGCACAATTTGATTAGTAAGAAAGGATGTATGAAAGTTAAACTCTCACATTGTTATAGACACTTGATGAAACATTTTTTCTCGGACTGTCTTTCTCCAGGACAGAGATCCTGGTCTGATTCACTGCTTGAGGTTGGCTCCCGGACTGGGAGAATATAGGTGACGGTCTGGGACGGGTTTCTCACAATTTCAATCACACTGTTGTACAGTTTAATATTATACACAAAATTTATTTAACACCACTATGGCTCCATAAGAGGGGATTTAGAGCCTCCTCTGACTGTCCTCGATGCGGGGACCCCGGGGCAGATCATCTTCATCTGTTCTGGGATTGCCCGATGGTGAGTAAGTACTGGAGAATGGTTCAAACAACTTTGGCCCAGAGACTTAATATGGATATTCCGTTATCCCCAAAGTTATGGGTTCTTGGTGATCTATCGGAAGTTAACTGTCAGCCTTTGAAGTGCCAATTGTTGATGAAAGTGATTTTTTGGCCAGGCTTCTTATATCCAGAAAATGGTGCTCCTCCCTCGCTCCAGATTGCAACAACTGGCTAAGTTTAGTTAAGAAAGTGAAATGTTATGAGAGAGTCTTGTATGGACAAAGAGGGTCTTATGCAAAGTGGAGTACTATATGGAAGGATTGGATTGATTAAGCGACTTTCTCTATTGTTGTTTTTTTTTTTTTTTTTTTTTTTCCTGCAGGGTTGGGGAGGGGCGGGGGAGTTGGGGGGTGGGTAGGTATGTTTTTTGTATTACTTTTGTCTTTTTATGGATTGTAAAAAAAATAAAGATGAAAAAAAACAGAAAAAAAAAAAAAAAAAAAAAAAGATATTTTTAAAGGCATCCTAAAATAGAACTGTGAGAGGTACATACTGTATCGTAATAAACAAGTGAGGAACAAGAAAAAAACAATGTAGATGAATAGAAATATGTAAAGCGAGCAATGATGACAAAAATAAATAATTTAAATAGCTAAAACAAGAAGGTAGTGAAGAAGCATTGAAAAACTATAAGGAAAAAATAGAATATGTAAAAGACAGATAAAAGTGGCCAAGCTGGAGACGGGGAGATTCATTGCCAAGGATAGTAAAATCGACCCTAAAATGTTCTTCAGTTATATAAATGGTAAAATGTTTAAAGCAGAGAGTGTTGGCCCATTGCAGAGTGATGAGGGAGGAGTTTTAGAGTTGTGATGAGGAAAAGGCGAACACCCCCATATTCTAAGAGAACTAAGTAGTGTAATAGACAGACCTTTATTTATGATATTTACTGACTACAATGACAGGGAGTGTTCCATAGGACAGGTGCTTAGCAAATCTAATGCTAATATTAAAAAAAAGGGGTCAAGAATAGAGCTCGAAAACTCTAGGCCCGTAGTATACTGCTACAGATCTGGATAGACTGGAGGCTTAGGCAGAAAAGTGGTGGATGAGGTTTAACACAAAAAATTGTAAAGTTATGCACATGGTAAGGAAAAATACATATTGTACATACTAAATGGTAAAACACTGTGTAACAGTGACATGGAAAAGGACTTAACTGTAGAAACCAGTGTCAGACAGCTGCTGCCAAGGCGAATAAGATTATGGAGTGCATCAAAAGGGACATAGATGCTAGTGATGAGCGGCAAGGGCAATATTCAAATTCGTAATACTTTGCAAATATTTGGGCGAATATTCGGCATAAATTCGCAATTATTTTCTTGATTGCGATAATCGGCAATGTAATATGCGTGTATTGCAAACGCAATACAGGCGTGCATCACTATTGCTACATTTTTAAAGCTGCTAGAAGTTTCTTGAGACTGGAGAAAACTTTACAATAGCTACCCAACACCCTGCACTGGAACCTATTAGCTACACTATATCACAATCTAACCTACACTGACTATCTCCCACTAACTATATGTAACTATCTCTAACTATCCTACTATCTGTATTATATATATAAGCTAACTAACTAACTATCTAATGCAATGTGACACAGCAAAGCACAGAGCACAGCAATGACACTGCTGTCTTTCTCAGAACTGAAAGAAAAACAGCAGAAAATGGCTGCTGGGTAGGTTCTTATATAGTAAAGGGGTAGGCCACTTTCCTATTGGTTGCTAGGGATGTTGCTAAGCTCAGACAAAGACATTGCAACCTTCTCATTGGCCCCTAAGCAAGAAGCAGGAAGGGATCATGGGCTCAGAGGAAACATAAAAATCTAGAATATTCGTGACTATGCATATATAGTACTATATTCTAAATCTTCGTGAATTCACGAAGTGGCGATATTCGTGATTAAAATTCGCAATTCGAATATTCACACCCAACACTTATAGATGCACGTGATGAGAACATAGTCCTGCGACTTTACAAATCACTAGTCAAACTGCACACGAAATAATGTATACAATTCTGGGCTCCTGTGAACAAGACAGACATAGCAGAGCTGGAGAGGGTTCAGAGGAGGGCAACTAAAGTAATAACTGGAATGGGTGGACTACAACTACATGACACTGGAATTCTATCCTGTAAATGTCCTAGTTGCCAGTGGCGTTGCGAGGGGGGTGCGGTGGGTGCGGGCTGCACCAGGTGACTGCACTTCAGGATTGATCGCTGTACAGGAAATCCCGGTCTGAGCTCTGACTCCATATATGGTTGTGTCCATATATGGAGTCAGTGCTATGAACATGAAGGTGGTATCCCCAAGCATTGTCAGTATGCTTGGGGACACCCAATGTATTTTAATCTAATTTAGCTTCTATTTCTAAAAGCTAAAAGGTTGCCACCAGGATTTGAACTCACAACCTTTCATATCAGAGGCAAGAACACTAACCACTGAGCTATGGTGCTCAATGGTAAACTGTGCTAGAAAAACCTCATAGTAGTTTATCAAGTATTAGGTATTTCTATACAGCAGAAGTATAATTTACTTCTTTTTTTTTCAGTAATTGTAAAAAAAATGTATGACACAAAATAAATGTGTAATTACTACATATATATATATATATATATATATATATATATAGTAATTACACATTTATTTTTTTTATTTAATTATACTTCTGCTATATAGGAATACCTAATACATGATACACTACTATGAGGTTTTTCCAGCACAATTTAGTATTGAGCTTCATAGCTCAGTGGTTAGGGTTTTTGCCTCTGATGTGAAACGTTGTGAGTCCGAGTCCTGGTGGGAACCTTTTAGAAATAGAGGCTAAATTATGCATTCAGGTATATCAGAAGTATGATAATATATATTTATACTTTTGATATATATATATATATATATATATATATATATAACATGTAGCGATATCTTATATTGCTGATTGCTCATTAATAATTTAGATCTAATAGGCCTTGATCATGCTCTGAAGAATTATTGAGAGGAACAACAATTTTTTTTTCAATCATATAAATGAAAAAATGAATACACATAAGACAGCTGTCAGCCAGCAACTATCAACCTCAATCCCCTCATTCATATGCTTGCTTCGCTTGGCTAAGCATGCAAGTGTTCTGTACAACATACATCTAATGTGTATGGCCAGTTTTTCTTGCCTACATTAATATGCATATCAGCACATCCTGTGCTGTACATGGCATTTGTGTTTGAGCTGCTATTCACTGCAGTAACACATGCTCCCAATACAATACAGAACATCATTACATTAAAAGGGTTGTTCAAGAAAATTATCTGTTTTCTTTTCTTGAACCAATAAAGTCTCTCTATAGGTTGTGTCTGGTATTGGAGTTCAGCCCTATTCACATATATGGGCATGAGTTGTAATATGGACTCAGACCATGAACTCTCTGCTTCTGGAAAAAAATAACATACATTTTTAAAATCTAGGATAACCCCCTTAGGAGGCAGATCTTTAAATATACCACTACTTTATAGGTAAATCTATATACACTCCAAAGAGCATAATCCATGTTATTGAGCTCAGTGAGAAATGATTTTGGAAACTTTATAGAAGCTTGGCCAACCACTCTAAACGCAACAAAATATAAAATGGAGATTCTACCCTGTTACGGACAGATTTAAACTAGGCCTGCAACTGCTGGAACACCAGATTCAGGGTATTGCTATTTTGGCAATTGAATTTCACCCCAGAACAAAATATATGTTTTGGCGGACACTATTATACTTTGCCAGCCACTGCTGGGACACCAGATTCAGGGTATTGCTATTTTGGCAATTTAATTTCACCCCAGAACAAAATATATGTTTTAGCGGACACTATTATACTTTGCCAGCCACTGCTGGAACACCAGATTCAGGGTATTGCTATTTTGGCAATTTAATTTTACCCCAGAACAAAATATATGTTTTGGGGGACACTATTATACTTTGCCAGCCACTGCTGGGACACCAGATTTAGGGGATTGCTATTTTGGCAATTGAATTTCCCCACAGAAAATAATATATCCTTTGCCAGACAGCAGACAGTATTACACTTGGCTAGCCAAAGCTGGAACACCAGATTTAGGGGATTGGCATTTTGGCAATTGTATTTAACCCCTTAATAAAATATAGAAATTGCTATCCTAAGTTTCTAGGGGTGACAATAAGCACAGCCAAGCCCCTGATGTAGGATATAGCAAAAAAAAAAAAAAAACTAGTATTGATGGACTTGGTGGCAGCTTGTTCTGGTGCACCACAAGTCACAAAAAGGCCGCTGATCACCCCAGAAAAAAGTGACAGAAAAACGCTCTGTGCAGCCTAAAAACCAGTGAGCAATTAACTAGCAGAAGTTGAATCATTCACAGCTGTAGATCGATGACTTCATTAGGTGCTGACTTTTCCCTGCCTAATCTCGCCCTCACAGAAGCTGCGTCCTCTCCCTACACTAATCAGAGCAGTGCGACGTGCGGCGCTACGTGAATCCAGCTTAAATAGAGGCTGGGTCACATGCTGCACTTGGCCAATCACAGCCATACCATTAGTAGGCATCGCTGTGATGGCTTCTTAGGGCAAGAAGTAAAACGCTAGCTGATTGGCTGCCGAACAACGGACCCGAACCCGAACTTTTTTGAAAATGTCCGGGTCCGAACTATGCTCGAACTAGGAAGACACCAGAATTATAATTGACAAATGGAAGTGGGTGTTCTGTTACAGATATTGCATTGTGGTCCAGCAGCAATTCTAATAATCTTTTATGTGGTTGGCTTAAGTTTACTGTTCATACGTCATCAAAAAATGTTTTGTTTAAACATTTTACTACCTTAACCTCATGTATATTGATTTTTTTTTCTTTCAGGATAAAATGTTAAACTATTTGAGGAACACATTCGTCAAATTACTGATAATGGCTTGTTTTCTTGGAGTTGACAGTTCTTTGCCAACCAACAAGACCATTCCATGCTCTATTACAGAACAGAACAACTCTGTTGTCTTTGACTGCAGTGCTCGTAGTCTGAAAGAAGTGCCACAACCTACTGACTATAAATCAAATTCTGTTGTGCTGCTATTAAAACAAAACCTCATACAGACCATAGATCAATCATCTTTTCAAGAATGGCAAAATCTTACAAAGATAGACATAAGCGTAAATCACTATCCAAAGTCAAGACTTGACAATGTCAATAAATGTAAAAGAGGACTTGAGATAAGAAACGGAACATTTTCCAACTTGACAAAACTGGAGCAGTTAATCATAGAATCTAATTATTTATGTGAAATTCCTCCTGGATTGCCAGACAGTATAAGAATGTTGAGTTTTCAGTATAACTATATTTTCTCAATCAACAGGACAAGTTTCTCTAGCATTAAGCATCTGAGGAAACTAAATTTGGGACGTAACTGTTTTTATGGTAATAAATGTCCTGGCAAATTGGACATTGAAAACGAAACATTTACAGACTTGAAGGAATTAAATGTGCTCAACCTGTCATTTAACAACATAACCAGCGTGCCACAGGACTTGCCTTCATCACTGAAAGAACTATATTTAAGCAATAACAGGATAAAAGTCATTCACCGAGATGACTTTAAAAATCTAGTAAACTTAGAAATTCTATATCTGAGTGGGAACTGTCCACGATGTTATAATGCTCCATATCCATGTCAAGAATGTCCTGGAAGATCTTCTATTGAAATAGATGAGTTTGCTTTTCAAAACCTTGTAAACCTTAGTACACTTCATTTAGGCAGCACATCTCTGAGCTCCATCCCAAAAACATGGTTTCAGAATACAACTCGGTTGAAAATCCTAAATCTTGCATTAAATTACTTAGTGACTGAAATTTCAACAGGAGAATTTTTCCATTATTTACCTTCCTTGGAAGTAATCAACTTAAACTTTAATTACAACTTTCGATCATATCCCAAAAATATTAACATTTCTGAGAATTTTTCAAAATTAGTATCACTTAGGGAGTTATACATTAGAGGTTATGTGTTTAAAGATATTACTGCTAAGAACTTGGCCCCACTCACAAAACTAAAGAAATTAACTATCTTGGACCTTGGAGTGAATTTTATTAGAAATGTTGACTTTTATTTATTTAAGAACTTCCCAAGTCTTTCTATACTTTATTTATCTGAGAACAGAATATCTCCCTTTTCTGAAATCAGTAACAAAAGCATGGAGACCTTTTACAGTAGTCTCTCCAAACCAATACAGAAACAATTTTCTCTTCTTTTATCGTATGATACTAAAACCTCTCCAGCAGTTATTACTCCAGAGAATCAACTTGTTAAACCCCAGTGTAGTAAATATGGCAAAACATTAGACCTAAGCTTAAATAGTATTTTCTTCATTGATCCAGAAGAATTTAGGGCATTTTCAGATATTGCTTGTTTAAACTTTTCTTCAAATGGGATCGGTCAGGATTTAAATGGATCAGAATTTATTTATTTTCCAAACCTAGCGTATTTAGATTTGTCATACAATAAACTAGATTTTGCTTCCTTCGGAGCTTTTCAAGAACTAAAACAGTTGGAAGTCTTGGATATAAGTTACAACAGGCACTATTTTATTGTAGAAGGTGTAACTCATCATCTGCATTTCATTGAAAATCTTCACAAGCTTACCATTCTAAACTTAAGCTGGAATGAGATCTCTACTCTTACGGAGCCTGAAATTAAAAGCAATTCTTTGAAAGAATTGAGGTTTGCAGGAAATCGCTTGGATGTCTTATGGAGAAAGGGAGACACACGCTACTTAAATCTATTTAAGCAATGTACCAATCTTTCACTGCTTGATATTTCACACAACAGGATCCATATAATGCCTGATGAAGCATTAATTAACCTACCTACAAACCTTTCCGAGCTTTATTTTAATCAAAATGGCTTACAGTTTTTTGCTTGGAAGAATTTGAGATACTTTAAGAACCTGAAGATTCTTGACTTAAGTCACAATAGGCTAACAATGATAATTGCACATTTGAGCAATTATACACAATCTTTGCAAACCCTTATAATCAGTTACAATTCAATCCAAACTTTAGCAGATGGCTTTCTTATCAAAGCTGTAAGTCTTACTCACCTTGATTTAAGTTTCAATCTTATTCAGTCCATTAATAAGTCAATATTTTTGTCTGGGAATGATAATTATCTAAAGGTTTTAAAGCTTAAAGGAAACCCATTTGATTGTACATGTGAAATCATTGACCTTGTGCAGTGGATCATAAAAAATAATGTCACTATTCCACGGCTAGCCACTGATGTTAATTGTGCCACACCTAATAACTGGAAGAAGAAAGGGATTATAGCTTTTGACATACAGACCTGTAATGTGGACATGATAGCAATGCTGCTGTTTCTAACATCATCACTGGTAATTGTTCCATTAACCACATTACCAGTTGTGAAACATTTGTTTTATTGGGATGTGTGGTATATATACCACTGGTGCAGGGCCAGACTCAAACGTTTCAAAGTTCGTTCTTCGGGAAGCGTGTATGACGCATTCATCACATATGACGAGACAGATCCAGCTGTTACTGACTGGATTTATAATGAACTGTGCCACCAGATTGAGGACAAGGGAAACAAAAGCATACTTCTCTGCCTAGAAGAAAGAGACTGGGAGCCAGGAAAAGCTGTCATAGACAATATTGCACAAAGTATTAACCAAAGTAAAAAGACATTATTTGTTCTCACAAAAAAATACATAACAAAAGGAAAGTTCCAGACAGCTTTCTACCTGGCCATGCAAAAACTGATGGATGAGAATATGGACGTAATTGTCATTGTACTGTTACAGCCTGTTCTACAAAATTCCCAGTACCTGAGACTCAGGAAGAAAATCTGTAAGAGTTCAATCTTGGAATGGCCCAAAAATCCCAAAGCAAAACCCTTATTTTGGCAAAAAATGAAAAATGTTTTATTGACAGAAAACTATACCAGATACAATAATATGTATACTGATTATATTGCTATGTAGAAGGGAAATATCATTAAAATGTGGTCTGTTGAATGATGAAATGTACTCCTGTTGGTCCTCTTAGCTGGGTTTCCTTAGACCCACCAGAGGAGATGATCTTGAGGGGCCTCTTCTATCTATATAGAACATCTTTGTTGTTATAATTGTGCACACAAGACATATGTTATCAATCATACTATAAGAAATATATCCTAGTGACAATTGGTTGTCTCCAAAGCCATCTCCAAATGGGACAGTCTTCTACTAGATCTTTGGGATCCATTACTGGTACTTTTGTGGGTCAGTCTTACCATGGATGCTTGACTGTACATAATATCAGCTGACTGCCTCTGGATAAAGGATGTGGACTTGCAGTGAACAGCTGATTGACAGCTGTTCTGGTGAGACAATGCTTTTAATAGAAATCAATCTACATGTTACAAATACTAATTAATAAGACACTATGATTTTGTTTCATATCATTTTTCTGTTATACAGGTATTTTTTTATTGTATTGTTATTCCTGTTTTACATGCATCCTGCTGCATTCCCAAACTTAGATCTCATTCCTTCTAAAAAAAAAAATATATCATTTAAAAGTTTTAAAGGGCTTGTTCATCTTCAGGAGCCCTTTCTGCCAGGTTTCCCCTCCATTGGTCAGACCTGATCCCCACCACTGGGCTCTGGCTCCTTCAGTCCCCCGGCTGTCGCTGCCTCGCTCTACTTTCCACATGTCTACATTCTGTTTTACGAGAGTCACATGGCCGCTGCATCAACGATTGGCCACAGCAGTGATGTGTCGCCCATGTGTCAAGTGAGCCAGTGACATGACACATTGGGGACACGTCACTGCGGTCACATGACTTGCAAGGAGACTGAAGGAGCCAGAATCCAGATAAATATGCTAGCCTCTGCAGGTCCAATCATGATGAACAATCCTTTAATGTCCTTCATTCATCTGTTGTTGTAATACCGCCTTACCCTGGGGAGGTAGCAACATTTACATACTGTCATACTTCAGGTACCTTCCTCTTTCTCTTTGTAGCCTGTAACTTGTATCTTGTTTGTACAGTTGTTTGCTATAAATCATTGTATTGCCTGTAACAAATGTGTGATTTATATTGACATGGAAAATGATGGAGCAATATTAATAAACAACTAACTGTAGTAACACCTAGGCTGAGCATTTTTCATGATCTCTGCTTTCTGTCATTAAATAGACACATTCATTGCCTAACATTGCTCATATTTCTGCTGTTTGAATTACAAGCATGCATAGATTTAATGAAAATAGGATGTTCCTCTCATTAAGAGAGGCTCACAGTCTTTTCATTTGTTACAATTAGAGATGAGAGAAGCGAGCTTTAGATCCTAGATTCATTTTAATGCTGTACGGAGATTCGTCTCCATACAGCATTAAAATGTACAGGGTCCAGCAAGGCAAATTCGTTATCACCGAAGTCTCGCGGGACTTTGGGATTTGATTTTGCAACTTGAAATCCATTTTAAACCTTGGTTCTGAAGTCGGCTTCAGTACCAAGGTATCAATCGGTGCCGGAACTAACTTCAGATACCTGATTAAAAATGTTTTTTAAGTTTAATAATCAAATGCCAAAGACACTTTGGTGATAACTCATTTCGCCTTGCCAGAGCCCATACATTTTAATGCTGTACGGAGACGGATCTCCGTACAGCATTAAAACAAATTTTTGAGCGAAGCGACTTTGGATTTTGGATACAATGCAGTTACAATGCAAATTCATTTGTCACAAATATGCCCCATATAACAGAGATAATTCTTACCATTTCAGCTCATTATGAGTTGTACAAATTTCTAATGTTTTGTGCAACCAAGCAAAACTTTAATGGTGAAAGAGCAGAGTTAGGGCTCATGCACATGACCGTTGTTTTTGTCTGCAACCGATCCTCATTTTTTGCGGGTCTGATTCACTTCAATGGGGCCACAAAATATATGGACAGCACACAGAACATATCCAATTCTAGCATGCATTATGGACAAACATAGGACAGTTCTATTATGGGCCGGAGCTTTTGGACATTTCATTCCGCAACATGTGGAACGCACACAGCCGGTATTCGTGTTTTGTGGATCTTCAGTTTGCGGACCGCAAAGCAGGCAACGGTCGGGTGCATGAGCCCCTATCCAGATGAAATAATATATAACAAACCAGATTTTACAAGTCATTATTCTGCTGTCTGTATGTGTTTTTTTTACATTTTAAAACGGTACTTTTTCTGATCTTTTCCATAAATTCTTGTTTCTCTTTGCGTGTCATCTTTGTGGGCGAGACCATAGGGTATAAACACTATTCCTCAGCTCAGTCTAACACTGACCCCTCACTGACACTGCTTGTTGAATATGGCTGATAAGTCCCAATATCACACTCACCTGCACTCTAGCAGTAAACACATGATGTGAATAAGTCACAACTTATATTCTACAGAGATGCTTAGGGTTCTGCAAAGGTACAGTGCTTTAGGGGATTCTCCCATAAATGTCAAACTTTTTTACTCAAATATTAGCAAGACTTTCTTCTTTTTCTGTGGGTGAGCAGCAGCTCAGGAGACAATAAAGCACCTGCATCTCTCATGATGCATTACAATTAGCTTCTGCAAATCCCTTTCTCCCCAACATAGGAAATAATTCTTCATTTAAAGGGGTAGGCCTATCTCATACATTGGGGGGCATATCGCTATGATCTCCATCTCTGAGACCTGTACCTATCTCAAAAACAGAGCCTGCAAAGTGAGCTAGATAAGCTATTTCCATCAGCCCATAGAAGTGAATGGAGGGGTGGCCATGCTCATCCAGTGCATTTCTTATTCATTTTCATGGGACTTCCGAAAATAACTGAGTACTCCTGGGACCTACACCTATCTCTAAAACGGAGCCCACAAAACTAGTTGGCTCAGCTATTCCCATATGCCCCATAGAAGTGAGCGGAGTGGTGGCTGCGCTTCCCATTAATTTCTATGAGATTCTGAAAACAGCTGAGCGCGCTGCTTAGCTATTTTTGGTATTCTCATAGAAATGAATGTAGAGCAGCCTCGAGTGCGCATTCCACTCTCCTTCACTTTGCGGGCACCGTTCTAGAGATAGATGTGGCTCCCAGATATCCTATCAATATAGCCCCAATGTATAAGATGTGCCAACCCCGTTAAAGCCCCAGAGATTCATATAATATTTAATGCCCTTCCCCATTTCGTTCTTTATGAATTTGACGAATTTAAAAGTAGGGATTAATAAATGGTATTTAGGTATATTAGGTATCTGGGCTGATTCACTAAGGGATTACAATAGCCGCCTGAAGAAATGTTTAAAATATAAAACAAAAAAATAATAGAATAGAATAGTTATAAAACTGGGAAAAGAAAACCCGGTGAACACAGTGTAGATAGGCAGAGATATTACTGTGGGCTCACATTTTCACAATATTAGATGACACTCCTGGACGTGTGATCATCTGTGCTATTATCTGTTGCCCACCGCACAGACAAATATGAAATGTTGCTACTAAATAACTGGCCTCAAACCACAGTGTATCTGTTTCCGACAACACTTGTATCAAGTAGTTAATACACTGTGGAACAATGTCCACCATCAGATACACTGTTAGGTTATGGCAGTAATACCTACAGTTGAAACATCTATATACTGGCCGATTAGGGATAGAATAAAACTAAACTGAGAGATTAACAGGGATTACCATAAGAGCAATGTATTATATGACACTATTATGCTCTACCCAGGATTGGTCTGTTAGCATGTGTAATGTCATCCAATATCAACCTTCTGGCCCTCTGGCCTGCCCTCTGTCCTATTACCTCCTTCAGGCGAGCGGCACAACAATGGCGGGGCGGATGTCTTTAGTTGGCCGGCGCATGCGCAATATGAAAAGCTGTTCCTCTGCCCATAATGGGCAGAGCAGTGCGTTCACGTCACGCATTGCACCCGCGCAGACAACTCGCTTGTGTGAAAGGGGCCTTACTCTAATCGGCCAATATATAGATTTTTCAACTGTGGATATTACTGCCATAACCTAACACAGTGTATGTGAAGGTGGACATTGTTCCACAGTGTATCAACTGTTATACGAGTGTTGTCGGAAACAGATACACTGTGGATTGAGGCCAGTTATTCAGTAGCAACATTTCATATTTGTTTGTGCTGTGGGCAACAGATAATAGCACAGATGATCACACGTCCAGGAGTGTCATCTAATATTGTTAACACTGTTTGGAGAGAGGTGTTTCAATTGAGCCCACAGTAAAATCTCTGCCTATCTACATTGGGTTCCCCAGGTTTTCTTTTCCCAGTTTTATATAATTATTCTATTAAAATATTTTTTGTTTAGTATTTTACTCTTTCCTTCAGGCAGTGATGGTGTATTTTAGGCTACTTTCACACTAGCGTTTTTTGCGGACCTGTCATTGCGCCATATTGTGTCAGAGAAAACGGATCCATCCCCATTGACTTACATTGTGTGCCAGGACGGATCTGTTTGGCTCCGCTTTGTCAGGCGGACAGTAAAACGCTGCAGGCAATGTTTTGGTGTCCGCTTCCAGAGCGGAATGGTGACTGAACGGAGGCAAACTGATGCATTCTGAATGGATCCTTTTCCATTCAGAATGCATTAGGGCAAAACTGATCCGTTTTGGCCGCTTTTGAGAGCCCTGAACGGATATCACAAACGGAAAGCCAAAACGTGAGTGTGAAAGTAGCCTAAGGGAGGAAAACCTTATTCTCCTTTTTTCAGTGAATACTTGACTATGGCCATACTCATAAGGAAGCTACTGAGCATGTTAGTTTACCACTGAATGCAGGACTAGAAGGATAAACAGCAAAAAATATATGGAACATACATAAATTGCAGAAATAGTTAATAAAACAAAAAGAAAGAAAAAAAATACAAAAAAGTCCAATATTTTGTGATTCCCAATTCAAAAATCATTTTTTTGCTCCCAGGGATAGGGGCAGAAAGCATATACAAATTGCAATGTATTGTATCCTCAATTTGTGTCATCTTAGTATTAATGGACCATTACTTTTATATGCTCCAGCACTGAGGTGGGTTGGAATGGCGATCCTCCATCTTGGCTCAGCCCTCAGGAGGGTTGTTTATGTTATTTATTCAAAATGCACCATACCCTTTTCAAATAGCAATTATTAAATATTATACAACATCAGTCCAATCCCCGATGGAACAAGTAACAAAACATAGGGGGAGATTTAACAAACTGGTGTAAAGTAGAACTTGCTTAGTTGCCTATAGCAACCAATCAGATTCAACCTTTCATTTTCCAAAGGAACTGTGCAAAATGAAAGGTGAAATCTGATTGGTTTCTATGGGCAACTAAGCCAGTTCTACTTTACACCAGTTTGATAAATGAACCCATAGTTTGTAAAGCTAAAAACATCCACTCATCCTTTTCAGTCTGTTATCCTACAAGGTTGATCCACAGGAAGACAAAATGCACCCTGTGAGGTAGAAGTCAATTTTCCTCATTGTATTATCATGTGACATCATAGGAATGCCTTCAAAATTGAAGGTGGTGCCCCATGAAGAACATTAGCAGTGAAACAACATGCTGTCCACTAGAGGGAGCTCCAATGCTGGAAACAGCTGAAAGGTAATGTGGAGGTGGGCGAGTGAGTCTGCCCAGGTGCTGGAACTGTCAGACATTGTAATTAGGCACTTGACACTGTTTTGTTACTTAGATGCATCAATATTAATATGTCTGAATGTATAGCTAAAACTGCATTAGGTGTTTATAGAAAGCTTGTACAGAAGGCATCCTAAAAGGAACAGTTGAAAACATGTTTTATAATAAAACCACCCACTAAGGGTACATTTACAGAACTGTCAGGTTTTCGTGGCCATTTTGCATTTATTTTTGTCCATCTATCTCATTTTAATGAGGGATGAAAGAAGATAATGGGCTGCCAGTGCTCACCTTTGATGATTAATCTTTGGAGCCAACTCTCTGCTGATAAATATTTCCTGCGCGGTCACAAAGCCGGATCATCCATTGTATCTGATTTTACCATCTGTTTTGCATCCGTTTTTAACAAACATTAGATTGTTAGATTTCATTATTTATTATTATTTCAGTATAGAAAGTGCCAATACATAAAAAACAAAACAAAACACAGGCACTCATGGGAATGCTCTCTACACACTGGAAGCAACAGGACCTGACCTCTAGTGTGATCATGTGATGTCACAATGCTGGGAGTAAGGATGAGCGAATCGACTTTGGATGCTTCATCCAAAGTTGATTCGCATAAAACTTTGTTGTAATATGTACTAAGCGGGAGCTCCTTACGGTATTAAAATGTATTGGCTCTGATGAGCCGAAGTTATTACTTCACGAAGTCTCGCGAGACTTTGTGTAATAACTTTGGGAATTAAATATTACTGTAAAAAACTTTGATACTGAACTCGAGTTCGGTTCCAAGGTACCAAGGTTGTTATTTTATCATGATATATTAAAAGTTATGTTTTATTTTCCATGCCTTCTGTGAAGTATACCTATAATAGTATGGTCTATGTATCACTTCAGTATATAATTTATAATAGGTAATAAAGCTTTTTGGGTCTGCAGCACTACTTCAGACAACGGGCAGGTGGTTTTCCCTAATTTGACCACTGGGACCTCCACAATGATAGCTCAGGTTCTTCAGAGGCAGGAGGTAGAGTCTTTTGCTTCTAAGATTGCTCCAGGAATATGATCTGGCTCAATAGAAGTGATGGTATTAGTGACCGGTAACAGGACCTGGATTTGTGGCTGGAGAAACCACTGGAGTGGATCAAGCATGGAAGGCAACTCTGTTGAGTTCTCATTTACTGAAGTCAACGGCAGCTTGGGTGACTTATCTATTTCCCTTTGCTGCCCCTGAACAGGTTCTTGCAGACATTTCTTGAGCCAGTTGTGGTGCACCAGCTGATTGCACCTATGCTCCCAATGGATCTCATTGACTTCGGGTGAAGGTATAGCCACCGGTATATGGCTCACTCTCCCAGTGACTGACCAGTTTGTTAACTCTGTGATTATTTATGAGCCAGACCTAGTCTCCAAGTTGTAAGGGTCTGGCATGGGCATGGAGATCAAAGTCCTATTTTTTGCTTTTGCTGGACCTTCTCTATTCTGGAGTCTATGATTTATTTGGCATCCTTCAGGTGCCACTGATGCTCTTTGACCCATTCGGTTTAAGGAAAAAGTTGCACAGTGTCTGGCACATGGATATCAAGGGCAATGTCCACAGACAGGACTCAGAGCCTGTGTCCCCCAAACATGAGGTAAGAGGGGGTTGTACCCAGTAGAACAATGAGTTGCATTATTGTACAAGTACACATGTTAAGCGAGAAGCAACAGCCAGTCAGCCTTTTTGTGAGGTGGAACAGCCTTGAGCATGTTCATGATTGCCTGATTCATTTCTTCACACAACCCATTCCCTTGTGGGTGGTAAGATGTAGTCCTCAGGTTTTTTTCAGTAGTATAGAGCACAAAGTTTATAGAAGGAAGAGTTTATAGAACAACTGGGACTCAAATGCTGATGCTTGATCAGTGAGTATCTTGTCAGGACACCTATATGGAAAAAAGAAGCTGTTGCAGCGACTGTAGTCTTTCACAGGAACAGCCACTACAAAGTTGGTGTAATGATCTATGATAGTCATGACGTACATATACTCAAATCTACTGGGTTTGAGTTTTATGTGGTTGATGGCCACAATTTCCAGAGGATTTTTACTCCCTATTGGATGAAGAGGGTCTCGCTGGTCATGTTTCTCCCCTCTAGTCGCAGCAAAGGTCAGGTACTCACGACACCAGGTTTCGATGTCGGGCCTCATGCCAATCCAGTACAAGCGCTGCCTAATGATGGCATTAGTCTTTTGTGTTCCAAAATGCCCTGACCTGTTATGATACATGTCCATTACCATCTTGGTATCTCTGCGGAGCACCACTATTTGATGGAGGTGCTCATAGGTGACAGGGTCAAGCCTATTGGGGTAGTGAAGGGCCTCTTCTCCTCATCTTCAGGGGCCATAGGGACCTGCCAATAGCCACTGGTCAGATCCAATGTTGAAAAAAAGGCAGCTGATTCCAGGCCTGTGAGGAACTCCTCAATACGTGGCAGGGGGTTCAAATCTTTATGTGTGATATTATTGATCTTCTGGTTATCCACACAGAAATGGATGGTTCCTTCTTTTTTCTTTCTTTTCACAGTACATGTATGACGTTCGCTTCCTTCATATCGGCTTCTTCACCTGCTGGTACATGGTGGGAGGCACGACTCTGTATTTTTCTTTGATGGGAGGAGTGCCTGTTGGTAAGGTGTGCTGCATAAGGCGGGCTTCACCATAGTCCATGGAGTGTTTGATAAAGACTTAATGGCATTTCCTTTCCAAATTAAGCACACCTTTAACCTTTAGCAGAGGTGTCTCTACCATGTTGTCAGAATGAAGGAATGGTCCTCCAAATGAATAGGCTACACTAAGCCTTGATAACCCTGGCCTTGCATACCTATGCAGGCATGGCACCACAACAAGGTCTCTATCCCAAACTGCAGCTCGACAGGCTAAGCATTCCTGATGCAGACATGGCATATTTCTCCTTTTTGATTGACAAACATCTGTTGGGCAGATAACATCTTAAGGGTCTGGTGAATGGCTCTCTGAGTTGCACGGACTGCTGAGAGCAGAGTTTTCTTTAAGGCTTCCAGTACTTCAATGTAGCAGTTGCAAAGCACATTCATACCAAGGACATCAGGAAGTTTTTCGTTATCCTGCACCTGGATTACAATGACCCCTTGCAGCAGGAACTCAGCGTCTCCAATCTGCAGGGTAGGTTCCCAATAGTTGGGCACTGGCTCGGGTTTTCAATTGCTGGCAATGATATTTAACCAGAATTCAAGGGGTTGATTCTGGCACTTTTCAAACACCGCTTGGTGGATAGTGGTCACCTGGGACCTGATGTCTAATAAGGCTTCATAGACAACTCCATTGATACGGATCACAACTTTGGGTCAGGAGCCCAAATATTTAGGCATTGAGGTTGGATCTTTGGAACCTCATACTCTTCTTCCTGAGGGGTGGTCTTTGGCCTGTTTGTCCATATCTACGACAATATTGGCAGACAGATTTCTTGGTCTCTTTGTACCATTCATCCAACAGCCTACCTGAAGTCAGGTGTTGGTCCTCTTTTGGAACAGAAGGAGGTCGACTGCCAAGATGCGGAATAATTCTCTGTGTCTTGGGATAATGCTCCAGTTGGTTTAGTTGTTTCCTCATCTTCTACATTCTTTCGGATAGGAGGGAGACTTAGTTGGTTAAGGCAGCAACAGCATCCAGGACAAGAGCTTGAGCTCCATGCTCGGCGGTACAGTTGTGGACTGCAGGCAGATGGACAAGCAATAAGTTACTGTTCTCTGAAGATTTGGGCTTACAGTCTCTCCCCAAGATACCATTGGCAAATTCTTTAAAATCAAAGAAAGAAGTATCTGGGTGCTGAGCTGACTCTTTAGAATTTCATCAGTTACACCTTTGATAAACTGCTCTCTCACAGTTTGATCCTTACTCTCAGCCTCTCGGAGGTCTACTTGGATGATGGCACTCAGACCGTCTTCCAAGTACAAGGCAAAATCTCCTAAGGACTCCACAGGCTGTTGTTGTTTCCGAAAGAAGAATATCATAAAGAGGTTATCCAAACCTGTGAACCCCCCTCACAATGCCCAGGCCCGTCATACAGAAAATACTTGCCTGGTCCCTGACGCCTGTGTCCTTCCGGATCTCTCCATGTCTGTCACTGCATCTCCACATGAAGCAGATCACAACATCCTGCGATGGGAAGTTGCAGCCAATAGCAGTCCGCAACAGTGACCTGCCCCCTTGCATCAAGTGTGATGTCACCAGTGACACAAGGGATTAAGGGAAGCAGGTCTGTGGCATAGCCTGCTATTGGCTGTACCCCTTCCTTCGCCAAATGTTGTGATCTGCACGAGATATAGCGATGGCTGTGGAGGGATCCGGAAGGACACAGGTGTCAGAGACCAGGTAAGCATTCTCTGTATGAGGGACCTGGGCATTGTGTGTGGGGGGTGCTTATATGTTTGGATAACCCCTTTAAGCTCAGAGGCTGTCCACATCCAAAGCCTGTAGTTTATGTACTGTATCCTTTGCTGTTCGGATTGTATCAAACCACCTCCTGCAAGTGGAAACGGGGGACTTGGCACCCAATTGGTCACAGTGGATAAAAGTTGTTTCAAGTGATCTAATTCAAGTTGCTTGTGTGCTGTACAATTTGAGGTTACAACGGTACTCTTAAATAGGTGGTAACCCTTATTATAAACCTTGGACTCAAATTTATACCTAGTCAGAAACTGTTCAAATTGAAACACAAATGTGGTGTCATATACATTGTACATAAGCAGCTGTGGATGGTCAGAAGTAATTCTTGATAAAGTTAGTTGCCTAGCAGTTTCCATGACCATCAGAAATGCTAGGGCATCTACATAGTTGAGGCTGGTGCAACCTGTGAACAGCAACTAGGTGGGGCATGCTGTGGTTGGTGATAGCCTCACTTAGACAAATATATGTAATGAATGGTTCAAGCGAGAGATGTCAGCCATCATAGCAGCAACTTGACCACCTGGAGGATTTGTGCTGCACACAATTGTACAGCACACAAGCAACTTGAATTAGATCACTTGAAATAACTTTCATCCACTGTGACCAATTGGGTGCCAAGTCCCCCGTTTCCACTTGCAGGAGGTAGTTTGATACAGATTTTGGTTTGAGTTAAAATGTCCCATTGGTATGGCAACCTGTAGATGCACCCCTATCTAGACATGGACCTCTGTTCTGTCTCTCAGCACACAGAAGCTTGATGTGCCAAAACTCACACTTTGACAAACCTCAGTTCTCACCTAAAGACGCTAAGGTGCAATGCGTCACAGAGTTTACAGTCAAATCAGCATAAGGCACTAGGTCAGGGGGGTACCCTCTTACTGAAACTGCCTCTTTCAGGATGACATTCAAGAATAGTGTTCCCAATTTTGTAAAGGAAGGTTGGTAATTGGCTGCTCACACTGTTCCTATAGTGGAGTAGAGATCAGAAGACAATTATGGAGATTATATATGTGTGAATATATGAAGCACAGTGGTTGGCACATTTGTAAGCCCACTGTCCTAGCTGGCACATTTTATATTTCATGTCATTGTGAGCAATTCTATGTCAGCAGAGCTGGCATTTTATGGATGCTGCTAAGTGTCTTGATTAATATTACAGGTACTACTTCTGTGGCAGGGGGAATGGGTAAATATGGGCAACTTTGAGTGATGCTGTTATTGTCCCTACAGATCTTCATGGGACCAAAAGTAGCGGATAGCTAAGGAACAACATTTTGTTCCTTGGGTGGGGACAGACTGCTCTGATGTTTGGAACATTTTACATCTCTAAGGCTACATTCACACGACCGTAGTGTATTACGGATCCGCAAATTTCGGATCTGCAATACACCCAGCCGCACCCCCCATAGAAATGCCTATTCTTGTCCGCAAGCTGCGGACAAGAATAGGACATGTTCTATGATTTGCGGAGTCGCGGACTGGAAGTTCGGGGGCACGCTCTGCAAATGCGGAAGCAGAGAGCACATAGTGTGCTCTCCGCGCCTCGTCCGGCCCCATAGACAGTGAATGGGTCCGCACCCGTTCCGCAGAATTGCGGAACGGATGCGGACACATTCACGGTCGTGTGAATGTAACCTTAGTCTGGACATCTGGGGTATTCAAACAGAAAGAAAAGTTTGCCCCGGGCAGCACATGCAGTAAAATAAATAAATAAATAAATAAATAATAACATAAAAATATAAAATAGCAGACCTTTTACTCACCCTGCCCATTCACTGCTGCCATTCTGATGGTGTTAGGATCCCTGCTGCATTCCATGTCCTGCCTCTGCCTCAAGCCGTCAGGTAATGGCTATAAATGCAGCTTAATCAATCACTGGCTGCAAGAATTGCCCACCTAAGCAAGTGACCGGCTGAGTAGCAATCCCAGCCAGGAAGTGGAACATAGCGGGGACACGGGCATCAATGTAATGGCAGTGGTGGGGGATGGGCAAGGTGAGTATAAGTTCTATTATTTTTTCATAAAGTGCATGTGTACATTACAAGGTTCCTACAGAACATAATTCTGTGCACAAAAATTCTAAACTGAAGCAAGGTGAAAAAGAGGAACCATGCAAGATGCCACAAGTTTATCTTCCCTTTTTCGGAGCATGTCTCAGTATTACGTAACTGTTTGAAAATTTCCACTGTTTGTTTAGTCTCTAAAAAATTGTAAGGGTACGATGAGGTTTCTAAATGGATCATAAAAAGAGGGGAAAGTATAAAGGATACATACGACATCTCTTCTGTTTTGAATTCTCTCATGGCTTTAGCTTCCAAACTTGCATGCAGAAACCAGAACGTGTGGCCATGACTTTAGAGTCACAAATTACCCAAATAATTTTTTGTGGTTATTTACCTTCACTAACATGCACATGTAGCAATATGTGCTATGGGGCAGATTTATTTATTCTGTGGATGGCGTAAATTTAGGCTGTCCAGACGTGAACCAAACTTATTACAGTGGCTCAGGTTGGATAAGAAATGTGTAACATCATTAGGACACTTTAGTCTCACTTTATACCACATATTGGTTGGCTTACTTTGAGGAGAATTGGCTGAATTGTGCTGCAATTTTGGTGTAAAATGTTGTATTTTAGACCACCCCCTTTCCATTGAAGCCACACCTCATTTCCTTTAACCCACACCTTCTTGATGAGCTAGATACAGTGTATTTTTCTAAAGTTAGATGTGCCTAACTATGCCAATCTGTGCAGTTTTTGTACAGTCCACGACAACGTCTAGGTGCACTCACATTACTATATGAATTTGTCAGAAGGGGGCTCACTGCATACTTATATATAAGGCTAGTTTAACACTAGCTAGTTTAACACATCTCTGGCACGATGTTCTGGCAGGGAGCAGCCTGACGGAGATGTCTACATCCAGCACTGCTGGATGCTATCTGTCACCTGCCAGCCCTATTCACTATGCTGCATGGGACGATTGTGCAGAACAATCCACTGTTTCTTATGATATTAACATGAGTTTATTATTTATTTATTTCATGCACTTATATAGCACTACTATATTCCTCAGCCCTTTACATTAGCATCAAGCTGTTCCCAATGGACCTCCCAATATAAGTTCCCTATCAATATGTCTTTGGAGTGTAGGAGGAAACCCACACAAACACGGGGAGAACACACAAACTACATGCAGATGTTGTCCTTGGTCAGATTCAAACCTAGGACCCCAGCACTGCAAGGCACCAGTGCTAACCACTGCCAATAAACAGGGGAGGGAGCTGCCCTTGTTTAGACATAATTTTTGGATGGTTGATCCCAACAAGCCACAGTTTTTCCCCATAACACCTTGCGTGTATTTAACCACCTCAGCCCCCCTAGCTTAAACACCCTTAATGACCAGGCCACTTTTTACAATTCTGCACTACACTACTTTCACCGTTTATTGCTCGGCCATACAACTTACCACCCAATTGAATTTTACCTCCTTTTCTTCTCACTAATAGAGCTTTCATTTGGTGGTATTTCATTGTTGCTGACATTTTTACTTTTTTTGCCATTAATAAAAATGTAACGACATTTTTGCAAAAAAATGACATTTTTCACTTTCTGTTGTAAAATTTTTCAAAAAAACTACATTTCTATATAAATTTTTCTCTAAATGTATTGTTCTACATGTCTTTGATAAAAAAAATCCAATAAGTGTATATTTATTGGTTTGGGTAAAAGTTATAGCGTTTAAAAACTATGGTGCAAAAAAGTGAATTTCTGCATTTTGAAGCAGCTCTGACTTTCTGAGCACCTGTCATGTTTCTTCAGGTGCTAGAATGTCAGGATAGTATAAATACCCCCCAAATGACACCATTTTTGAAAGAAGACACCCCAAAGTATTCGCGGAGGGGCATGGTGAGTTCATGTATAATTTCATTTTTTTTCACAAGTTAGCAGAAAATGACACTTTCTGAGGGAAAAAAAAAAAGTTTCTGCTAACTTCTGGCAAAAAAAAAAAAATCTCAGACGGACTCACTGTGCCCCTCAATGAATACCTTGGGGTGTCTACTTTCCGAAATGGGGTCATTTGTGGGGTGTGTTTACTGTTCTGGCATTTTGGGCGGGGCTAAATTGTGAGCAGCCATGTAAAACCTAAAGGTACTCGTTGGAATTTGGGCCCCTTTGCGCACCCAGGCTGCAAAAATGTGGTATCGCTGTACTCAGGAGAAGTAGGGAAATGTGTTTTGGGGTGTATTTTTACATATACCCATGTTGGGTGAGAGAAATATCTCTGTAAATTGTCAACTTTGTATAAAAAAATTTAAAAAGTTGTCGTTTACAGAGATATTTCTCACACAAAGTATGGGTATATATAAAAATACACCCCAAAACACATTGCCCTACTTCTCCTGAGTACGGCGATACCACATGAGTGACACTTTTTTGCAGCCTGGGTGCGCAAAGGGGCCCTAATTCCCATGAGTACCTTTAGGATTTCACAGGGCATTTTTACGCATTTGGATTCCAGACTTCTTCTCACGCTTTAGGGCCCCTAAAATGCCAGGGCAGTATAAATGCCCCACGTGACCCCATTTTGGAAAGAAGACACCCCCAAGGTATTCTGTGAGGGGCATGGCGAGTTCATAGAAGATTTTTTTTTTGGCACAAGTTAGCGGAAATTGATTTTTTATTGTTTTTTCTCACAAAGTCTCCCTTTCCGCTAACTTTTGACAAAAAGTTAAATTTTTCATGGACTCACTATGCCCCTCAGCGAATACCTTGGGGTGTCTTCTTTCCAAAAGGGGGTCATTTGTGGGGTGTTTGTACTGTTCTGGCATTTTGGGTGGGGCTAAATTGTGAGCAGCCATGTAAAACCTAAGGCCTCTTTCAGACGGGCGTTGCGGGTGCACTCCGTCAAACAGTGCGGGTGCGTTGCGGGAATCACAGTGATTTTTCCATTTTGCACGCGCGGGAGAAAAATCGGCACTTTTGGTACCCAGACCCGAACCTGCACTTCTTCACAGAAGTGCATGTTCGGGTCAGAAATTGTCCCGCTGGTATTATTTCACATTATAACATAGTTATAATGTGAAATAATACCCTTGGCCATCTTCCTAATGTTGAACCCGGTGCTGAATGGGTTAAAAATAATAAACTAATATTAACATACCTGTTCCATTTGATCGCGAAGTCCGGCATCCTCTCCGTTAGCTTGCTTATAGGAAAAGGACCTGTGATGATGTCACAGCATCACATGGCCCAATCACATGCTCCATCACCATAGTGATGGAGCATGTGATTGGGCCATGTGATGTGACGTCATCACAGGTCCTTTAGATCATAGATGCTGCAGGGAAAGAGAGGACAGATCGCGACTACGCGATCAAGTGGCTAAGGTAAGTTAACTTTTATTATTTTTAACCCTTCCTCATCATTTAACAATGCATTCTTTATTAAGAATGCTATTATTTCCCTTATAACCATGTTATAAGGGAAATAATAGAGATTGGGTCCCGTTGCTAAGCAACAATGCGGGAAAATCGCAACGCATCCGCACTTGGTTGCGGATGCTTGCGATTTTCCCGCAGCCCCAATCACTTCTATGGGGCCTGCGTTGCGTGAAAAACGCAGAATATAGAACATGCTGCGATTTTCACGCAACGCAGAAGTGATGCGTGAAAATCACCGCTCATGTGCACAGCCCCATAGAAATGAATGGGTCCTCCTCACGCATTGCACCCGCGGGAAAACTCACCCGTGTGAAAGGGGCCTAAAGGTACTCATTGGACTTTACGCCCTTTTACGCACCTAGGCTGCAAAAAAGTGGCACACATGTAGTATCGCCGTACTCAGGAGAAGTAGGGCAATGTGTTTTGGGGTGTATTTTTACATATACCCATGCTGGGTGAGAGAAATATCTCTGTAAATGGACAACTTTGAATAAAATTTTTTTAAAAGTTGTCGTTTACAGCGATATTTCTCACACAAAGTATGGGTATATATAAAAATACACCCCAAAACTCATTGCCCTACTTCTCCTGAGTACGGCGATACCACGTGTGCCACTTTTTTGCAGCCAAGATGCGCAAAGGGGCCCAAATTCCCATGAGTACCTTTAGGATTTCACAGGGCATTTTTATGCATTTGGATTCTCACGCTTTAGGACCCCTAAAATGCCAGGGCAGTATAAATACCCCACAAGTGACCCCATTGTGGAAAGAAGACACCCCAAGGTATTCTGTGAGGGGCATGGCGAGTTCACAGAAAAAAAAAAAATTTGGCACAGGAAATTGATATATATATATATATATATTTTTTTTTTTACAAAGTCTCATATTCCACTAACTTGTGACAAAAAATAAAATTTTAGATGAACTCACCATACCCCTCACAGAATACCTTGGGGTGTCTTCTTTCTAAAATGGGGTCACATGTGAGGTGTTTGTACTGCCCTGGCATTTGAGAGTCTCCGCAATCATTACACGTATGGCCAGCATTAGGAATTTCTGCGATTCTCCTTATATTGAGCATACGGGTAATGAGATTTTTTTTTTCCGTTCAGCCTCTAGGCTGAAAAAAAAAAAATGAACGGCACAGATTTTTTCATTCGCATCGATCAATGTGGATGAAAAAATCTCTGCCAAAATCAGTGACTGCGGTGCGGTGGGCTGGGCGGGCGCTTCCTAACAAGTAGCTAACTAACTGGTGGTGATAAGGGACCCTTATGCCCCATTCACACATCCGCAATTCTGTTTGCGGAAAGGAATTACGGACCCATTCATTTCTAAGGGGACAGACCTTGTCCCGCTCAGATCCGGAATTACGGATCCGCGCTTCCGGGTCTGCACTTCCGTTCTGAAAAAATATAGAACATGTCCTATTCTTGTCCGCAATTGAGGACAAGAAAAAGCATTTTCTATATAGTTCTGGCAATGTGTGGATCTGCAAAATGCGGAAAGCACATTGCCGGTGTCCGTGTTTTGAGGATCCGTGGATCATATCTGCTGATCCGTGAATCCACGGATCCGCAAAACACATATGGACGTCTGAATGGAGCCTTACAAGGGGTGTGATCAATGACAGGGGGGTGATCAGGGGTCTAGATGGGGTGATCAAGGGGTTAACAAGGGGTTAATAGGTGAGGGGGGGTGGGGGGGGTTAGTGTAGTGTTTGGTGCACCTTTACATAGTTACCTGGTCCTCTGGTGGTCGATCCCAGCAAATGGGACCACCAGAGGACCAGATAGCAGGTATATCAGACGCTGTTAACAAAACAGCGTCTGATATACATGTTTGATGCGATTTATTTCGCATCTACAGCCTGCCAGCGATGGATCATCGCTGGCAGGCTGTAGTAGAACTCCTGAGACGCGCGGCATTGTGAATGCGCGCGCGTTCACAGGAAGTCTCGCGTCTCGCGAGATGACGCGCCAACGCGTCAGATCAGAACTACAGTACCCCTTGCCGGACGCATCCGTGCGTTAGGCGGTCCTGTAGTGGTCAAACACCATATTCCCCAATTTTTGGAAGGTTTTTAATATTAAAAAGCATAACACATGCAATGGCACAGTGTTTGTAAACAGGCTGTCTGTTAACACCATCAGCCATAGTTTTTTCCCATAGCTATATATGTCAGTGTCACTCTGACATTATTTGCTATTGCTGCCTTTGTGTTAAAGAACTTAAAAATATGAGGAGAGGAGAGAAAGAGCAACATTTTATTAAAAAAGAAACCTAAAAAAGAGAACAACAAGAGTGAAAATATCTGCATACTAGGAGACCTCAGATCATTATATACCAAATTTCCAGGTCAATTTGAACATATTTGATCCATGTAGAATCAATATGGAGAAGAATCAGATTTTTTGAAAAATTTGACGATTTTGACATGAAACAAATTTCAAGAAGTCTGCTTATATCTACATCAGTGTTATTAAAGGGAATCTGTCAGCAATATTTCACTTATATAACTAATGCTAAGGAGCTGTTGTGCAGTTTCTGGTTTAAAACATACCTTTGGTATCCTTCTGTGCATTTGTGATCACAAGAAAATAAAGTTTGTTCCATATGGGCCACAATTCGCCCAGCAGGGGCATTTACAGCTTTCCAAAAAGCCTAAGCTTGCCTATTCAAAGAGCCCAGTACCTCCCTTGTGTATTATAAACTCCCTGCAATATCACCAACGCTCTTCTCCTCTGCTGAAAATGTTGCCCCTCCACACTCTGCCTGGGCCTGCTCATCCCTCGTACATAGCTGCACTCTGGCCTCACTATATGTACTGCAGTTGCCTCTCCACTCTCTGCCTGGGGCTGCGCACCACTGTGCATAGTGTGGGTATTGGCCACACTATATGTACTGCACATGCGAAGTGCCGCAAGCGCAGTACAGATAATGAGGCTGATGCCCCACTATGTAAAATGATGCACAGGCCCAGGCAGAGAGGAAAGGGACGACATTATCGGTAGATGGGGGGAGAGTCGGTGATGTCAAAAGTCAACAGAAAGATACCAAACAATGTATGTTTTAAATCATGAGGGCAGAACATCCCTAGTTATATAGGTAAAATATAGCTGACAGATTCCATTTAAAGACTGTCATGCCTTCAGCAAGCTTATTTGTATGTATAGTTTTATGAATATTCAATATACGTTTTGTATAATTCTCTATTAGTTGTGTAACAGCACCATCTAGTGGCCATTTACATACATTACAGGTATTCATATTGGAAGTTTGGTCTGCTTCAGTTCCTGTAGCTTGTGACCCATGAACTTAGTGACATCATCATCCCTGCACACAGCAGCCATTTTTCTTCATTCACAGTCATCCCTGCCATAGGTAGAACATAGTGTGGAAGCCTCTGGAGTCATCCTCCACAGTTAAGCCCGCGGTAGCATCGCTGGTAAGCCACATTACAGCCTGTTTGCACCTGTTTACACATGTATTTGCATGTCTTTCCCCTGCTCCTTTATAGCAGCTTCAGTTAGCAGCTAGGGACTATCCTTGTTATGCAGGTAGGATAGCATGCTCCTGGTTTATATCTGTATACTTCATGGATGTTTATCATTGTCATGCAGATAGGATAGCATGCTCCTGCTATATCTGTATCTGTTTGTATGTGCATTGCTATGCACAGTAATGTTTTATATGCATTGTCATGTTTCTGAGCCCATTAGTAAGTGTACTATTTTTTTCTGTTCCCCAGTTTTACCGCATGCGCACACGCGCATTTACATCCTTGCAATAAAGATAAAGTTGGACGATACTCCATTGTCAATTCATCGTCCGGATAAGGTTTAGCTGTCTGTCAAGCTATGTACCTTCACACATAAGGAGGACAGAACAGTAAACTACTACGACTCCCCTGCCACAGTAAAACAGCGGCTGTTTATGAGTTAGATATGAAGAACTGCGACTCCCTGACCGCAATGACACAACGGCTTTTTACAAGCTAGATACTAGAAACTGCGATTCCTCAAAACCTGCGAGTCAACAACCTCTAACAGGCTAGACTGCATGGTACTGAACCCTGCAAGGCCTAACATCGTCACCCATGACAGTTGCAAGTGTGCAAACCTGTTCACAGTGTCATTATGTCGTCAGGGGAATCCAAACTATACCAGACAAGGTCTCGCATCTCGGCTAGCTCCAGAAGTTCAAAAAGATCAGTGAGCAGCTGCACGGTCGCCATTGCCCACGCGAAAGCTGAAGCTGCCAAAACCCGTACGACATTTGCAGAGCAGGAAAGACAATTAAAAGTAGAGAAAGCCCATATGGAAGCAACCCTAGCTGAACAGCAGACAACACTGGAAAAGCTAACTGTGGAAAAGGAAGCTGCAGCTGCTGTAGTAGAGGCAGAGGCGTTAGAAGAAGCTGCAAACGCCACAAGTGATAAACTCAGCAACATAATTGGGTCTGAACCTGATCATCACGATAACTAGCAACGCACTTCAGATTATGTACTGCAGCATGCTAAGTCAGATGATGGCCTAAATTCAAGTCCAAGAGCAGCATCAACCCCTGCTGAAGAACCCCAGCAGACTCCTTTCACACAAGTGACGTCAGTTAACCAAAAACCCTGCTTTGCACGAGACAACAGTTGCATAGGACAATAACCCTCAATGCAACCTGCATTCAAATCCTTTAAGAAGGAACAAGTAGATGGTGACTACTACAGCAACGGTCCACCAAACAAAGATCCAGGTATGTCAGAGTTTCTAAAATTCTTTGCCCTACGTGAGTTAATAACCAAAGGGCTCTCCAAGTTTGATTACAGACCTGAAAGCTATAGATCATGGCGATCATCATTCAGAAATATAATCAGAGACCTAGATCTGTCTGCATATGAGGAAATTGATCTTCTTGTCAAGTGGCTAGGAAATTAATCGGCAGTGCATGCAAAGCGGATTAGAGCCATTAATATTAACTACCCAAGCACAGGGTTAAGCATGATATGGGAGAGACTTGAGGACTGTTATGGCTCACCAGAAGTGATAGAGAATACAATCTTCAAAAGAATTGAGGATTTCCCCGAGATCCAGAACAAAGGGTTCCAGAAGCTGAGAGAACTGAGTGATCTGCTGACAGAGCTCCAAGATGCCAAAGCTGAAGGAGATTTACAAGGTCTGGCATTCTTAGATACTGCATGTGGTGTAAACCCAATAGTACAAAAACGACCTTATAACCTGCAAGAGAAGTGGATTGCTCAAGGTTCCAGGTACAAGCAACAGCACAATGTCCCATTTTCTCCATTCTCATTCTTTGTGGCCTTCATGCACCAGCAAGCAAAGACTAGGAATGATCCCAGCTTTGACTTCTCGATGTTTCACACCACTTACCCCAAACCAGGTAGGCCTGTCTCACTTCGTAACATGAAAGGTACACCTGTTGCAGTACATAAGACCAGTGTATCTTCCAAAGACCCTACAAACAAAACCTACAGTACCTCAGAGTCTGAAAAGATCTCAACCAATGACCCACATAGAGAATGTCCTCTATATGAGAAACCACACTCATTGCTGAAATGCGGAGGATTTAGAGAAAAACTTCTCAGGGACCGCAAAACTTTCCTCAAGGAGAACCACATTTGTTACAAGTGTTGTGCATCAACCTCTTGCAAAAGACTGTACTGTAAACACCAAATGCTCTGAATGCAATAGTGAAGAGCACAATACAGCCTTAGACCCTGGGCCAGCTCCATGGACTCTCACACCCTCAAAACAGGTTGTAGAGCACGGTGGGAAGGAGAGAGACACAGTACCTCCTGAAGGGACACCCCAGTGCACCGAAGTCTGCGGAGAAGGTCTTAGTAACAAATCTTGCTCCAAGATCTGTCTTGTTACAGTATACCCCATTGGTCATAAAAAGAAAGCAGTAAGGTTGTATGCCATCCTTGATGATTAGAGTAATAGATCTCTTGCTAACTCGACTTTCTTTGATATCTTTAATATTAAAGGACATTGTTCTCTATATTCACTTAAAACTTGCACAGGTGTGAGTGAAGAAAAAGGCAGAAGAGCTACTGGCTTCCAAATCGAATCCATAAATGGTGAGGCATCCCAATCTTTACCTACCTTGATTGAATACAATCTGATGCCAAACAATAGAGAAGAAATTCCTACACCTGAGGCAGCATAACATCATGCACATCTAAAATTCATAGCACATCTCGTACCTGCACTCGACCCAGAAGCCCAAATAATACTACTGCTTGGAAGAGATATCATAAGAGTCCACAAGGTGAGAAAACAAATTAACGGTCCTGACAATTCTCCATATGCCCAGAAGCTTGACCTGGGGTGGGTCATTATAGGTGATGTCTGCCTAGGAAATGTTCACAAGCCAAACGCAGTGAATTCTCTTTACACAAATACCTTGAAGAACGGACGTCCATCCCTCTTTCAGCCTTATCCTAACAGATTCCTTGTAAGAGAGAAGTTGGCAAGTGTACTGTTTCCTGACTTTACACAAATCGAAAACCATTCTTGTGGTGAAGACCAAGATCACTTGGGGTGCAAGGTGTTCCAGAGGACAAAGGAAGACCACAAGATAGCTCCCTCTATTGAAGATGAGGCCTTCTTAAACATAATGGAGCAAGGATTCTTCAAGGATAAAACGAACACCTGGGTTACACCACTGCCTTTCAAGACACAGAGACGCCGTCTTCCCAACTACAGAGAACAAGCCTTTAAACGCTTCTGTTCACTCCAACGCAACTTTCAGAAAAGACCAGAGATGATGGAACATTTCTTCTTGTTCATGAACAAGATATTGGAAAACAGTCCTGCAGAAGTAGCTCCACCCCTAAAAGAAAAGGAAGAATGCTGGTACCTACCAATCTTTGGCGTTTACCACCCTAAGAAGCCAGGACAAATCCGAGTAGTATTTGACTCTAGTTGCATTGCGCTCATCTCCGTGCGGAGCAGCAGCAGAGGAGGGAGAGGCGTGTCCTCTCTCTCCCAGTTCCTCTGTTAGGCTGCCAGCACTAGGCCGGCAGCCTATCAGAGGCCGGCTCCGGCGGCGCGATGACGTCATCGCGCCGCCGAGCCGTACAGCTCAAGACACAGGCCGGAAGAGGCCTGCATCACATCGCTGGAGGTAAGTACAAGTGTTCTTTTTTTTTTTTTTTTTTTTTTGGGGGGGGGGGGTTGGGGCTACTGGCACTAAAGGGGGCTACTGGCACCTAAAGGGGGCTACTGGCACTAACGGGGGCTACTGGCACTAACAGGGGCTACTGGCACATAAAGGGTGTTACTGGCACATAAAGGGTGCTACTGGCACTGAAGGGTGCTACTGGCACTGAAGGGTGCTACTGGCACTGAAGGGTGCTACTGGCACTAAAGGGTGCTACTGGCACTAAAGGGTGCTACTGACACTAAAGGGGGCTACTGGCACATAAAGAGTGCTACTGACACTAAAGGGGGCTACTGGCACACAAAGGGTGCTACTGGCACTAAAGGGGGCTACTGGCACTAACGGGGGCTACTGGCACTAAAGGGGGCTACTGGCACATAAAGGGGGCTACTGGCACATAAAGGGGGCTACTGGCACTAAAGGGTGCTACTGGCACTAAAGGGTGCTACTGGCACTAAAGGGGGCTACTGGCACTAAAGGGTGCTACTGGCACATAAAGGGTGCTACTGGCACTAAAGGGGGCTACTGGCACACAAAGGGTGCTACTGGCACTAAAGGGGGCTACTGGCACTAAAGGGGGCTATTGGCACATAAAGGGGGCTACTGGCACATAAAGGGGACGGCTACTGGCACATAAAGGGGACGGCTGCTGGCACTAAAGGGGGCTACTGGCACACAAAGGGTGCTACTGGCACTAACGGGGGCTACTGGCACATAAAGGGGGCTACTGGCACATAAAGGGGACGGCTACTGGCACATAAAGGGGACGGCTACTGGCACATAAAGGGGACGGCTACTGGCACATAGAGGGGGGACTAATGGCACATGAGGGGGCCTAATGGCACATAAGGGGAGATGGCTACTGGCACATATGTGGGGGGCTACTGGCACACAATAAGGGGGGCTACTGGCACATGGGGGAGGCACAAGAGAGGCACTTATTACTAGCACATGTGGTGGCATGGAGAGGCACGTGTTACTGGCACATTATTATGGGGCACTATGTGCGCCTCAATCCTGGGGGTGAGAAAAGAGAAATGATGGGGACAATCACAAAATGTCTGTTTGTGCCATGGAGCCTGAGGGGAAGAAAAGAAATGTGCCATCCATGGGGGTGACATGATGAGGGGACAATGATGAAGAGAGGGACAATGTTGGAATCTGTGCCATGGGGGTGACATCATGTACCCCCGGCACAGTCAGACTTCAACATTGTCCCTCACCATGTCACCTCCCGATGGTACAGACTCCAACATTTCCCATTGGGGATCATGAAGGATCGGAGCTGACGGCTGACATGGGGGGGCATGATGGATGGGGGCTGACGGCTGACACGGGGGGCTGATCTGAGGTGTGATTAACATTGGGGGTCTGATTGGTGGTCTGACCTGAGGTATAGTGGAAAATATTGTTTCTTATTATACTCCTCTAAAACCTATGTGTGTGTTATAGTCTTATAGGGCGAAAAGTACAGTCTTCAAGCGATTGAAGCATAGCGAAGATACCAGGACCACACAGAGGAGAAGCCAGCTGCTGCACACAGGGCCAGGACCAGGTGAGCTGCGGGCGGGGGGTCGCCGGCCCAGGTCACGTCACTCACACAGGCACAGCACAGCCTGAACCAGCCCAGACTTGTTGCTGATGTTAATGGATGCTATAACATATGCACCATTCATACACATCTGTCATCCGCCTTACCTCATGATCCTGGAGCTGTGCTGTACAGTGGCCGCCGAGCTCTACAGCACAGCTCCAGGATCATGAGGTAAGGCGGATGACAGATGTGTATGTTCAGAAGGATGGTGCAATGTTATAGCATCCATTAACATAACAGCAGCAATTCCTCTTTAGTTATATGTGAAGACACTTCGTACACACCGGACTGTAAGTGAATTAATAACTAAGGCCCTTTCACACTACCGTTGTGAGGATCCGCGTGCACTTCCGTCGCGGAAATGCCCACCGGATCCGTCACAACGCAACACACCTGAAAAACATTTGAAGACTGATCAGTCTTCAAAATGCTTTCAGTGTTACTATGGCAGCCAGGACGCTATTAAAGTCCCGACTGCCATGAAAAGTAGTGGGAGCCAGGGAGAAGCTACTTACCTTCCGTGTGGCTCTGGGTGCTCCACAATGACGTCACAGCGCCTCTACGTCGCATGATCACATTATCCATGTGATGTAGGGGCGCTGTGACGTCATTGTGGAGCACCCTGGGAGCCGCACGGACGGTAAGCAGCTCCTCCCTGGCTCCCCACTACTTTTCCATGGCAGCCGGGACTTTAGTAGCGTCCTAGCTGCCATGGTTACCATTCAGAAAGGTAAACGCCAGATCCGGCGATGCGCCGAAAGAACATTTAGCTTAAAGTCGGATCCGGATTATTGCTTTTCAATGGGCATTAATTCCAGATCCGTCCTGCGGCATGCCTTCAATTTTTTTGGCCCAAGGAAAATCCGCAGCATGCTGTGGATTTTTCAACGGTAAAAAAACGTTTGAATACTGAACAGAAGACATCCTGATGCATCCTGAACGGATTGCTCTCCATTCAAGATGCACTGGGACAATCCTGATCAGTATCTTTCCGTCTTAGAGCCCCGAGGACGGAACTCTAGCACGGAAAGGAAAAACGCAAGTGTGAAAGAGGCCTAAGCACTAGTGAGTATCTGTTATTTTTGGTTATATGCCTAAAACGTTATTGCTTCGGGGGGGGGGGGGGGTCTGGGGTGACACCATTTTCTACCGCACCGGGTGACACCAGCCCTAGCAACGCCACTGCTTCTCGGTGTCCTTATTAGATTCCGTAAAGAAGCCATTGCTATAATTGCAGACATACAACAAATGTTCTATTGTTTCCTAGTTATAGAAGAGCACAGGAGCTTCTTGAGATTATTTTGGTTCAAAGACAATGACCCTATCCAAGACATCATAGAATATCACATGAAAGTGCATGTTTTTGGCAACAGCCCATCTCCTGCAGTCGCTATTTATGGACTCAGACTTTCTGCCCAAGAAGGTGAAAAAGACTATGGAAAAGACGTTAAGAAGTTTGTTGAAAGAGACTTCTATGTAGATGATGGCTTAACCCCTTAAGGACCCATGACGTATGGGTACGTCATGGGTCCGATCCCTAAGTATGGCGCCCGCTCCTGCCCTCTGTGGGCGCGATCGCTGCGGGGGTCCGGCTGTTTCCTGTAGCTGACCCCCGCGGCTAATGATCGCGGCCGGCAGCGATGCCGATCGCAATCATTTAACCCCCGCAGATGCCGTGGTCAATCCTGACCACGGCATCTGCGCGAGCTAAAAACCGAAAGTAAAACTTTCGGCAGCTCTCCGGTTCCCCCTAGTGGTGATCGGGAGAATCGGAGAGCTGTAAGGGATAGCCTCAAGCCTTTCATTCAGCATGAGGCTATCACTTACTATTTCCTATGGAGCCCTTGTTAGCAATAGGGCTTCATAGGAAAGTAGTAAATCTCATAAACTCCAATACAAGTGTATTGGAGTTTATGTTAGAAGCAATCAGATGACTGATTTATATAGGTCCCTATGGGACCTATATAACAGTGTAAAAGAAAAATAAAAGAAATAAAAAAATAAAAAATAAATAAAAAAAAACTAAAAATTCAAATCACCCCCTTTCCCCAAAATTAAAATAAAATAATAATTTTTTTTTAAAAAATACACATCATGGGTGTCATAATGTGCGAAAACGCCCGTGGTATAAAAATATAAAAATATATTCCCCATACGGTAAACAGAAAAACGGAAAAAGCGCCCAAATGGCGGATTCGCCATTTTTGAACGCTTCATTTCCTCAAAAAATTAAATAAAAAGTGATCAAAAAGTCCTACACACCCCATAATGGTATCAACTAAAAGTTCAGATCGCCCTGCAAAAGTAAGCCCCATACAATGCCATACACTTAATTACAAAAAAGTTATAGGGGTCAAAATATGGCGACAAAAATAAAAAAATAAAAATTTCCCACTTTTGAATTTTTTTCACTATCAAAACGCAAGAAAAACTATACATATTGGGTATCGCGGATTCGTACTGACCTGTAGAATAAAACTAAATGGTCAGTTTTATCACACATCAAACGTCGTAATTTAAAAACCCGTAAAATTGTGGTAGAATTGTTTTTTTTTGCAATTTCACCCCATTTGGAATTCTTTTCCCGCTTCCCACTACATCGTATGCAATATTAAATGGTGGCGTTGGAAAGTACAACTTGTCCCGCAAAAATAAAGCCCTCATATGGCCATGTGAACGTAAAAATAAAAAAGTTATGGCTCTCGGAAGGCATGGAGCGCAAAACGAAAATGCAAAAATGAAAAAACCCTGAGTCCTTAAAGGGTTAAAGTCGCTTCTCTCACCTTAGGCTGCAATCAGACTACTCAAAAGGACTCAAAGTATGCTTTCCTGTTCAAACCTCAGACTGCATAAGATAGCTTTAAATAGCAAAGTTGTTATGGACTAGACTTGGCAACAGACCCATTACCCATGCAACGCAGCCTAGGGCTCAGCTGGGACCTCAAGTCTGACACCTTTACCTCTCAGGTCGACCAAGAACAGAAACCCTTCACATGACGTGGAGTCCTGTCCACCATTAACAGTCTATACGATCCACTTGGATTTGGAGCCCCTGTGATCATCCAAGGTAAGACTCTGCTCAGAGAGTTAACCACAGATGCATGTGATTGGGATTCACCACTTCCCTCAGAGAAAGAAGCACTATGGGAAACATGGAGAGACTCTCTAAAGGCATTATCTAATGTGTGTATACATGGGCCATATTCCCACTTCTCTCCCGCTGAGCTTTAATCCAGGCAGCTGTGCGTATTTTGTGATGCCTCAGTAAAAGCAATCGCTGCAGTCGCTTACCTTAAAACTATAGACATTAAAGGCCAGGTCCAAATTGGCTTTACAATGGGCAAAGCAAAGCTGGCACCAAGTCCTGAGCTTACCATACCAAGACTGGAACTTTGTGCTGCTGTTCTAGCAGTAGAGCTAGCAGACCTTATTGTCTCTGAAATAGATGTAAAACTTGATAGCACAGTGTTTCATATAGATAGCAAAGTAGTGTTGGGCTACATTTACAATGAGACTAGGAGATTCTATGTTTATAACAGAGTTCAAAGAATCAGGAGGTCTACACAGCCTTCTCAGTGGCACTATGTACCAACTGACCTCAACCCTGCAGACCATGCTACAAGAGCTGTTCCTGCAGCCCACCTTAAAGATACCATATGCTCACAGGACCACCATTCCTCTACAAGCCTGTACTTGACACTCTTGAGAAAAACTCATTTAAGCTGCTAGAACTAAATGTTGATGCAGAGATTTGTCCTCATGTTTCTGTACTCACCACAAGGTTTCTAACAGGGAGCATGGGTCCAAACGATTCAACAAGTTTTCTACATGGAAATCACTGAACAGAGCTATAGCTAGCTTGATCCACATAGCCAAATCTTTTAGAGCCACACCTACAGGATCAGAGCACTGCAAAGGCTGGCATTACTGTTACAAGGCCCATACAGTGGACGAGCTCACACAGGACAGAGACGTTATCATCCGTTGTATCCAACAAGAGGCTTATGCTCAAGAACTTGGACTCCTCCAAAATCAAAATGGTGTTTCTAAGGATAGTTTCCTCAAGGGACTTGACCCCTTTGTAAATGCTAATGAGCTGATTTTGTTGCTCTCGCCAGAAGTGACTTAATGTAGTATCCTTTGTGGGGAATTGCTCTGGTAGACAGTGGTGCGGGTGCAGTATAGAGGCAAAGGGAGTCCAGGTAGTGCAGCAAACAGTGTTTTATTTCACATTTGCAGAAACAAAACTCAAAACAGTCACTTAGTCTTACTTCACACACATGGCAAAAACTTGAGGCAAAACAAAAGTCCAACACGAGATGAAATCACCTGTGTGGTTTAGGTGCGAACAGGTGTCAGCCCAGCCGCAGGAAAGTCCAACCTCAGGCTTCCAGGCAGACTGCACGCCTCTTTGCAAGCTCTTGTTCCAGCCCTGAGAGCTCCACAGCATTACCAGCAGCTCCAGGACAATCTCTCCCAGCTGCTGGTGCTGGCTGTGTTTTTAAACCCAGCCCAAAACCAGGACTGGGTCGTGGGGAGCAACCACCCACCCTACACTTTAGCTGCTCCCAGTAAGAGCTGGCCTGGATCGGCTTTGCAGCCATGCTATCTAGCAATTGTGTCAGTAGCACTACCTGCTGCTGACATAGACAAAATGGCTCTTACCTCACCGAGGCTATGAACCTCAGTGACACGTACCTTCCGTCGATGACGGAAACTTGCGCTCTCTTACACCATATAGATACCTTATTTATTAATTCATGTACAGTTTTATGCATATTCAATATATGTTCTGTATAATTCTCTATTAGTTGTGTAACACTACCATCTAGTGGCCGTTTACATACATTACAGCTATTCATATTGGAAGTTTGGTCTGCTTCAGTTCCTGCAGCTTGTGACACATGAACTTAGTGACATCATCATCCCTGCACACAGCAGCCATTTTTCTTCATTCAGAGTCATGCCTGCCACAGGTTGCACATGGTGTGGAAGCCTCTGGAGTAGAGTTGAGCGGACACCTGGATGTTCGGGTTTGAGAAGTTCGGCTGAACTTCACGAAAATGAGCGGGTTTGGGATCCGAACTTGACCCCGAACCCGAACCCCATTGAAGTCAATAGAGACCCGAACTTTTGGGCACTAAAATGGCTGTAAAATAGCTCTGGAAAGGGCTAGAGGGCTGCAAAAGGCAGCAAAATGTAGGTAAATCCCCTGCAAACAAATGTGGATAGGGAAATGACTTAAAATAAAATAAATAAAAATTAACCAATTGGCAACTTGGAGGAGGAGGTGAAATAGGAGGCTGGGGTGGCGTCAGGTGGGAATGCTATGGTAGTTGAAGTTCTCCTCACAGCCATAAAGGATTCATGTCTGCCTGCAGTGCCACAGGCCTCATTCACAGCTTCAGGCCCATGGCACCTATACATGGAAGTTGGAGAAGTTCTCATCATAGCCAAAAAGGATTCATATCTGCCAGCAGTGCCAGAGGCCACATTCACAGATTCAGGCCCAAGACAACCATACATGGGAGTTGGAGAAGTTGTGATCACATCCAACAAGGATTATTGCCTGCGTGCAGTGTCACAGGCCTCATGCACAGACTCAGGCCCCTGGCAGCCACAAATAGGAGAGTTCAAATCACGCCAAAACAGTATTGATTTTACCCAGCAGTGCCAAAGGCAACAATCACTCATTCATGCTCATGACTCCTGCAAAGAGGAGAGCGGTGCCGTAACAGCAACACAGGCCTCAGGTCAACCTGCAATGGAACAGGCCATTATCATTCATGTAGGCCCTAGCACCCAGACAGAGGTGAGCGGTCCCATGACAGCAAAGCAAGCATCATGTTACCCAGCAATGAAACACGCCACTTTCAGCAATTTAGGCCCTAGCACCCAGACATAGGAGAGAGGTCCCATAACAGCAAAACAGGCATCATGTTACCCACCAATGCAGCAGGCGATTATTATTAATGTAGGCCCCTGGCACCCAGACAGAGGAGAGAGGTCCCATAACAGCGAAACAGGCATCATGTCACCCACTAATGCAGCAGACAATTATCATTAATGTAGGCCCCTGGCACCCAGACAGAGGAGAGAGGTCTCATAACAGCAAAACAGGCATCATGTCACCCACCAATGCAGCAAGCGATTATCATTAATGTAGGCCCATGGCACCCAGACAGAGGAGAGAGCTCCCATAACAGAAAAAATGGCATCATGTCACCCACCAATACAACAGGACACTTTCAGCAATTTAGGCCCTAGTACCTAGACAGAGGAGAGAGGTCCCATAACAGCAAAACAGGCATCATGTCACCCACCAATGCAGCAGGCAATTATCATTAATGTAGGCCCCTGGCACCCAGACAGAGGAGAGAGGTCCCATAACAGCAACACATGCATCATGTCACCCACCAATGCAGCAGACGATTATCAGTAATGTAGGCCCCTGGCACCCAGACAGAGGAGAGAGGTCCCATAACAGCAAAACAGGCATCATGTCACCCACCAATGCAACAGGACACTTTTAGCAATTTAGGCTCTAGCACTCAGACAGAGAAGAGAGGTCCCATAACAGCAAAACAGGCATCATGTCACCCACCAATGCAGCAGGCGATTATCAGTAATGTAGGCCCCTGGCACCCAGACAGAGGAGAGAGGTCCCATAACAGCAAAACAGGCATCATGTCACCCACCAATGCAACAGGACACTTTTAGCAATTTAGGCTCTAGCACCCAGACACAGAAGAGAGGTCCCATAACAGCAAAACAGGCATCATGTCACCCACCAATGCAGCAGGCGATTATCATTAATGTAGGCCCCTGGCACCCAGAATGAGGAGAGCTGCGTAGGGTGCCACCCTGCAGTGAAACCGTTTTCTCATCCTCCTCCTCTACCTCATCCTCCTCCTCGTCCTCCAGAAGTGTGCACTGGCTGTCCACATGTGTACCTGCCCACTTTTGTATGACCTGCCTGAAATGCCCCCCCCTCCTCCTCCTCCTGTGCAGCATCCTCTTCCATCATCGCCATAATATTTTTAAGAAGACATAGAAGGGGTATTGCAATGCTAACAACGGCATCATCAGCACTGGCCATGTTGGTTGAGTACTCCAAAGACCGCAACAAGGTACACAGGTCTCGCAAGCAGGCCCAGTCACTGGTGGTGAAGTGGTACTGATCCGCAGAGAGACTGACCCATGCATACTGCATCTGAAACTGAGTTTTAAAATCGCCTGCTGACGTTTGCCCCGGGCTGTGCTGAAATTTGGGGTGAGGTTCTTTCGATGACCGCATGTCGGGGTGGTAGAAGAGTAGGAGGAGGATGATGCGGAGTAGGAGGAGGAAGCAACAGGAGGCAACGAATAATGCCCTGTGATCCTCGGTGGTGGAAGGTCATGCGCCAAACCGCTATCTGCCTCGGGCCAAGCCGCCACTATGTTTACCCAGTGTGCAGTTAGGGAGATATAGCAGCCCGGGCCGTGCTTACTGGTCCATGTATCTGTGGTTATTTGGACCTTCCCACAGATGGCGTTGCGCAGCGCACACTTGATTTTATCCTCCACTTCGCTGTGCAGGGAAGGGACGGCTTGTCTGGAAAAGTAGTGGCGGCTGGGAACAACATACTGGGGACAGCCACCGCCATCAGCTGTTTGAAACAGTCCGTTTCCACCAGACAGAATGAGAGCATTTCAAAGGCCAGTAATTTTGAAATGCTGGCATTTAGGGCCAGGGCTCGAGGGTGGGTAGGTGGGTATTTCCTCCTTCTCTCCAATGTTTGGGAGATGGACAGCTGAATGCTGCCATGTGACATGGTGGAGATGCTTGGTGATGGTGTCATATGTGGTGGTGTTGGTGGAACATCCTCTGTTTGCTGATCGCCAGGTGCCACGGTGATGCCGAGCACGAAGGGAGATGAAGGGAGAGGCCGAGCCAGCAGCAGAAGAGGGAGCAGGAGGAGCATGAGAGAGTTCCTTGTTTTTAAGGTGTTTACTGCACTGAAGTTCATGCTTTGCATGTAGATGCCTGGTCATGCAGGTTGTGCTCAGGTTAGGAACGTTTATGCCTCGCTTCAGGCTCTGATGGCACAACATGGAAACCACTCGTGTCTTGTCGTCAGGACTTTGTGTGAAGAACTGCCACGCCAATGAACTCCTTGGAGCAGGCCTTGGTGTGCTCGGTGCCTGGGTGCGGTGGACAGTAGCAGGCGTACTGTCTCTGGAACGGCCGCTGCACTTTTGCACCCTGCTCCCTCTTTTGCTGTGCGGTTGCCTCTGTGCGACCACCGCCTCTTCCTCAGAACTGCACGCCTCACTAGCACGACCAGGGCCGGGCCGACACAGAGGCTGGGGAGGCTCCAGCCTCAGGGCGCTCCAGCCTCAGGGCGCAGGCAGGGGCCGGCGAGAGGGACTGACAGGGGGGAACCGTTCAGCGCTCCCTCCTGTCATTCCCTGAGCCGGGCCCCGTCAGAACGCTCCTCTCACCTCCATTATGCTGCTTCAGGCCCCCAGCATCAGGCCCCGCTGCCTCTGGCTCTAACTAGAAACAGAGTAAGCAGGTGGGCGGAGCCTAACGGACCTCCGTTAGGCTCCGCCCACCTGCTTAATGTGAGGCAGTGCTGGGGCCTGATCCTGGAAGCCTGGAGAAGTGACCATAATGGAGGTGAGAGGAGCGCTCTGAGGGGCCCGGCATTAAGTACAGTGAAAATGCCGGGCCCCCTTTCATTAAGTCTGTGACAACATGGGGGGCAGAAAGAGCATGACAACATGGGGGGTAAAAAGAGCATGAAAAGATGGGGGAGAATGACGGGGCAGAAAAAGCATGACAAGAGGGGGCATGACAAATTACTATGTGGGGGCACTGCTGTGTGGTTGAGGGGGTGTGGGGGACATTACTGTGTGGGGGGCAGTGTGGCTGACATTACTGTGTGGGGGCAGTGTGGCGGACATTACTGTGTGGGGGGCAGTGTGGCGGACATTACTGTGTGGGGGGCAGTGTGGCGGACATTACTGTGTGGGGGCAGTGTGGTGGACATTACTGTGTGGGGGCAGTGTGGCGGACATTACTGTGTGGGGGCGTGTGGCGGACATTACTGTGTGGGGGGCAGTGTGGCGGACATTACTGTGTGGGGGCGTGTGGCGGACATTACTGTGTGGGGGCAGTGTGGCAGACATTACTGTGCGGGGGGCAGTGTGGCAGACATTACTGTGCGGGGGCAGTGTGGCAGACATTACTGTGCGGGGGCAGTGTGGCGGACATTACTGTGCGGGGGCAGTGTGGCGGACATTACTGTGCGGGGGCAGTGTGGCGGACATTACTGTGCGGGGGGCAGTGTGGCGGACATTACTGTGCGGGGGGCAGTGTGGCGGACATTACTGTGCGGGGGGCAGTGTGGCGGACATTACTGTGCGGGGGGCAGTGTGGTGGACATTACTGTGTGGGGGACACTACAGTGTGGGGTGGCATTATACAAAAATAAAGCTCTGCAGATGCAACTCCCATGTATTGGGTCACCACAATTTGGGTGGTCAATCACTAAATGAACCCTGTTATGGGGAGAATCTGTGGATGACACATATTTGTCCCACAGACACCCCCCCTCCCCCCCAAAACAGGGTTAATTTACTGAATGACCACCAATAAAAGAGGTGGGGTCACATATGCTATTTCATAATGACAGCAGGGCCCGCGCAGTGACTGTATTCTACTACCCCCCCCCCATCCCCCCCCCGCTCACTGGATATAATCTTATTAACTATATAACTGTAGCAAATCACTACAGTTATATAGTTAAGATTATATACCGTGTGTGTGGGGGGAGGGGGGTGTAGTAGAATACAGTCACTGCACGGGCCCCGCTGGCGCTGTCATCAAAAAAGCAGATACAACCCCACAGCCTCACCCCTTGTATTGGGGGTCATTCCTACATGGACCCTGTTATGGGGAGGGGGGATCTGTGGATGACACATATGTGTCATCCACATATTCCCCAATAACAGTGTCATCCATCACAGATCCCCCATAGCAGTGTCATCCACAAGTTGGAGGGGGGGGGGGGGGCGCACTTGGGCAGCTCAGCCTCTGCTGGTGGTGGACCTTGTCCCAGCCCTGAGCACGACCTTCAGTCCAGTCTGGGTCTAGGACTTCATCATCCTCCACATCATCTTCCACCCATTCATGACCCCTGCCCTCCTCGTCGGTCTGCACATTGCAGAAAGCCACAGCAGTTGGCACCCGTGTTTCGTCATCATCAGAGACGTTTTGCGGTGGTATTCCCATGTCCTTATCCTGCAATAAAAGTGGTTGAGCATCAGCGCATTCAAGGTCTTCCTCTTCTGGGGCAGGGCTAGGTGGATGGGCCGGGGAAACCCTGCCAACAGAGTCATCAAAAAGCATGAGACTTTTCTCCATGATTTGGGGCTCTGACTGCTTGGTTGATTTGCAAGGGGGTAAGGTGGAAGACTGATGGGCATGGGCTGCAGGTGCCAACTCTTAAGATTTCTGCAGAGGACTGGGTGTTAGACACTGTGAAGGAACTGGATGCACTGTCAGCCACCCAATCTACTATCGCCTGTACATGTTCTGGCTTCACCATCCGTAGAGCAGCATTTGGGCCTAACAAATAACGCTGCAGATTCTGTTGCCTACTCGCACCAGAGGAAGGTGTTTGACTTTGAGAGGTAGTTGGCGCTGAATGGCCATGTCCTCTCCCAGCAACAGGAGCTCCACCAACACCACCACGACCATGGCCACGTCCCCTATTTGATGTTCTTCTCATTATTTGCGTTCACCCACCAAGCTGAAAGATTGGTCTCTCTCCGTTGTCAATTTACCTGACACTAGTCGACAATTATATTCGCTAAGGCAGTGCCCGTGTCATAAAAATGCTCTGTGGACCCAGAATAATGTTTTTTGGGCCCAAAATACACTGATTCTCAATTTCTATGCGGAAATGTAAAAAAATTATTAGTACGCTGTATGCTCAAGTGGTTTGTGGAACAAGAACAAGTATTTTTTTTAATAAAATACAGAAAATAAGTATTTCACTGCTGTAAATTGAAATTAATTATTTAGACGCCGGATGAACAATTCTTTTTTTCGGCTTAAAACACTGCTTTTTTCAATAAAACCCCAAAATGCAGTTTTTAACTGCAGTATTTGACTGCTATAAATTGGAAATAATTATTTAAACGACGGATGCACAACTGTTTTTTTTAGCCTAAAACACCGCTTTTTTCAATAAAACCCCAAAATGCTGTTTTTCACTGCTGTACATTAACAGTAGATATTTATACTATGTATGGACACCAGATTTGGGGACTCAGAACACGGATTTGGTCACCAAAATTCACAAATGCAGTATTTAACTGCTATAAATTGTAGATACTTATTTAAACGACAGATGCACAACTGTTTTTTCGGTCTAAAACACAGCTTTTTTCAATAAAACCCCAAAATGCAGTTTTTTACTGCTCTGAATTTAAATTAGATATTTATACCGTGTATGTACAACTGCTTTGTGAAGCAAGAATATTGCTTTCTTTCCACAAAAAAGAATAATGCACTATTTCTTAGCTGTAATGTGAAATCGGTATTTAAGCGGTGTATTTCAAGATGCTCTGTGGATCAGGATTACCACTTTTTCGTCAAAAAACATACACTTATGCTGTATTTCACAGTAGCAATGTAAAATAGGTGGTTGGAATGGGTATTTCAGACAGTTTGGTGGACCTTGAATAACGTTTTTTTTTCTATTAAAAACAAAGAAGCACTATTTCCCTGCAGAAATATAAAATATGTCGTTGGACGGTGTATGCATGTTTTGTTGACAAGGAATACGTTTTTTCCCCCAAAATTACACGGATTCTCTATTTCACCGCAAAAATGTCAAATATAAATTTTGGCGGTGTAAAATAGACTTGGTGGATCAGGATGACCACTTTTTTTTTAACTAAAATACACTGATGCACTATTTGATAGCTGAAATGGAATATACGGTTTAGTGCATAGTATACAAAAGTGCTCTGTGGCACCACAGGTCCCAGACTAGGCAAATGGACTATGTCACGGCTTTTGTCACCAAAATTTGCAAATGCAGTTTTTCACTGCTGTAAATTAAGTGTAGGTATTTATACTGTGTATGTACAACTGCTTTGTGAAGCAGGAATTTAGCTTTTTTCACACAAAAAAAAGAATAATGCACTATTTCTCAGCTGTAATGTGAAATCGGTATTTAGGCGGTGTATTTTAAAATGCTTTGTGGATCAGGATTTCCACTTTTTTGTCAAAAAAATACACTTATGCTGTATTTCACAGTAGCAATGTAAAATAGGTGGTTGGAATGGGTATTTCAGACTGTTTGGTGGACCTTGAATAAGGTTTTTTTTCTATAAAAAACAAAGAAGCACTATTTCCCTGCAGAAATATAAAATATATATTTTGGCGGTGTAAAATAGGCTTGGTGGATCAGGATGACCACTTTTTTTTTGAATAAAATACACTGATGCACTTGATAGCTGAAATGGAATATATACGGTTTAGTGCATTATATACACAAGTGCTCTGTGGCACCACAGATCCCAGACTAGACAAATGACTATGTCACCCCTTAAACATACAAAAGGCAATATAGGGGACTTGAGCAGCCAGAAAAATTTTTTTTTTTTACCTTCACTGAGCTACAAAATAGGATTAGGTCTTAGGATGATGTCCCTGGCTGGCTGGCACACATGCAGTACACTGCAGTGGCTAAAATGGCCGCCGAGTAAAACCTCAGTAACAGATGGATTACAAAAAAAGATTTCCCTGGCAGTGGCTGGGTACAGAAATGTTGGATTGCTGAAGCTCCCTCCCTCTCTATTTGCAGTATCTTGTGGATTAAAGTAGCACAGGTTCTTCTGATTTCTGCCCTATTCTGTCCCTGATTACAGCACCAGCATCCTCTCCATAAGCTCAAATCAGCAAAGTGACGTAAGGCAGTATGTGACTCCAGCTTAGAACGAGGCTGGGTCACATGCTGCACTCAGCCAATCACAGCCATGCCATTAGTAGGCATGGCTGTGATGGCTTCTAGGGCAAGAAGTAAAACGCTTGCTGATTGGCTGCTGTGCAGCCCTTTAGAAAGCGGAAAAAAATCGCTGAACAACGGACCCGAACCTGAACTTTTTTGAAAATGTTCGGGTTCATGTCCCGAACACCCCAAAATTCGATACGAACTGGGTTCACTCAACTGTACTCTGGAGTCATCCTCCACATCCAAGCCCACAGTAGCATCGCTGGTAAACCACATTACAGCCTGTTTGCACCTGTTTACACTTGTATTTGCATGTCTTTCTCCTGCTCCTGTATAGCAGCTTCAGTTAGCAGCTAGGGACTATCTTGTATGCATGTATGATAGCATGCTCCTGGTTTATATCTGTATACTTCATAGATGTTTATCATTGTCATGCAGATAGGATAGCATGCTCCTGCTATATCTATATCTGTTTGTATGTGCATTGCTATGCACAGTCATGTTTTATATGCATTGTCATGTTTCTGAGCCCATTAGTAAGTGTACTATTTTTCGGATCCCCATTTTTACCGCATGCGCACACGCGCATTTACATCCTTGCAATAAAGATAAAGTTGGACGATACTCCGTTGTCAATTCATTGCCGGGATAAGGTTTAGCTGACTGTCGAGCTATGTACCTTCACACATAAGGAGAACAGAACAAAGATCATAGAATTTATAAGCAAATTGAGGGCAATAATTCCTATAAACTACTGCTTTGCATAGCCTCTAGGTGTCAGTATATCACCAAGAATAGCATTCAAGAATTAAAAGGGAAATGAAAGAAAAATGGGAACTGACTGACATAAAAGAAGACACAAACATTGTAGACACTGCCACAACACTGCCCTAAACATCTGAGACTCTAAGAGCAAGAAAGTAAGTGGATATTATAGATCCTGAATGTATTGTTTTGCATTAGTAATAAGTCATTTATCATTTTACGATGTTGATTTTGTTTTGTATCTTGTGATTCTTTGCAGCACAAAATGTTCAGCATGAGGGTTAATCTGCCATCTGTTCTTCTAATAATCTGCTATTCTCTTGGAACTTGTACAGCAAAGCTACATATCAAAACTCACCCATGTACAATTAAGGAAAAAAATATATCAGTGGTTATTGATTGTAAGAAATGCCACTTAAAAACTGTTCCTTCACCGATCAACTACTCGGCTAACTCTGCAGAGTTGCTGTTGTCCAAAAATCAAATACATACAGTACATAAAACTGCATTCCATAAATGGCCTAATTTAACAAAAGTGGATTTAAGCTTTAATGCCTATCAACACCATGGAGACATGGCTGCAAGCATTCTAATTATAGACAATGAAGCATTTGTCAACCAAACCAAACTTGAGGCGTTGTTCATCGTTAGCAATAATTTGCATACAATACCAAGTGGACTGCCCATTTCATTACATACTCTAGATTTAGGGAATAATAATATTTTATCAATCAGCAGAAAAAGTTTCTCTGAAATAAAACGCCTGAAATTACTGTATCTGGATCACAACTGTTACTATGGCAATAACTGCTCAGAAGAAGTGAAGATTCAAGAAGGAGCATTTTTACAGTTAAAAAATTTGACTACCTTGTCTCTATCGTCTAACAACTTAAACAGAGTTCCTCTGGGACTCCCTCCATCCTTAAGAGCTCTTTATTTGAAGAACAATAATATAACCTCAATTGGAAAAGAAGACTTTATTGCTCTAACTAACTTAAAAATACTTGATTTGAGTGGTAATTGTCCAAGATGCTTTAATGCTGCATTTTATTGCAAACCTTGTCCCGGACAGTCTTCACTAGACATACATCCCAATGCTTTTCAGTACCTTAACAAACTGGTGAGTCTTAACCTTGGTAATGCTTCTCTGAAATCAGTTCCAAGAATGTGGTTTCAAAACCTTACACAACTGAAAGTTTTGAACTTAGAGAACAATTATCTGGTGACAGAAATCGCATCAGGTGATTTTTTACTTAGTTTATCTTCCCTTCAAAAACTTGATTTGTCTTTTAATTATGAGATAAGAACCTATTTTCGCAATTTGAATCTTTCAGATAATTTTTCAAAATTAATATCTCTCAAAGAACTGCATGTGCAAGGTTATGTTTTTCAAATAATTACAAACACAACTTTTGCTCCATTACAGAAGATAAAAACATTGAATGTTATAAACTTTGGAACAAACTTCATTAGGCAAGTTAATTTAGATGTCTTTCATAATTTTCATAATTTAACAATTATATATTTATCTGAAAACAGAATTACTCCATTTATTGTAAGAGCAAGAGAAGAGGAAAATTTTGGAAAAATTCCCAAAGTTTATAGACGCTCCATCCATGATGATGCCGCACAAAATACAGTAGATAATCTAGTTGATTACCATTTAGAAAATGATAGGTGGTCTAATCAAATTATTGAACCCATATGCATATCATATGGAAAAACGTTAGATCTTAGTTACAATCTCATGTTCTTTATTGCTGCAGAAGAATTTGGTTTGCTATCAGACATAGTATGTTTGAATTTGTCCCATAATAGCATTGATCAAGATTTAAATGGGACAGAATTTGTTCACATGCCAAATCTAACATACTTGGACTTGTCATATAATAAATTAGATTTTGATTCCTCCACAGCTTTTAAGGAACTGTCAAGACTACAGGTGTTAGACCTAAGTTACAATGCAAAGTACTTTATGGTTGAAGGTGTAACTCATAATTTGAATTTTATTGGTAATATCCCCAGTCTAAAAGTGTTAAATATAAGTTGGAATAAAATTTCAACTCTAACTGAATATCATATTAATGAAAGTGGAGTAGAGGAATTGAGGTTTTCAGGCAACCGTTTAAATATCATGTGGGCAAAATGGAACCCACGTTATGAGGATATTTTTAAGAATTTTACTAGTCTAAAAATACTAGATATATCGTTCAATGATCTTGAACAACTTTCTAACAATATTTTTCTTAATTTACCTCAAAGTCTAACAAAGCTCTACCTATGCAACAACAAATTAGAATTATGGGATTGGAAAACACTGAAACACTTGAAAAACCTGAAATTGCTTGATCTTAGCCATAACAGGCTAAAAGTGATAGAGTCTAATATGTACAAGTACACATCATCCTTGCAAAGACTTTCACTGCAGAATAATGTGATTTCCCAATTGTCACCTTCTTTTCTTTATAAAGCTACAAGCCTAACGAAACTTGATTTGAGCTACAACCATATCCAGACAATAAACAAATCTGTGTTTTTGTGGGGAAATGATAACTTTTTAAAAGTCCTGTGGTTAGAAGGAAACCCATTTGATTGTACATGTGAAATCATTGACCTTGTGCAATGGATCATGAAAAACAACGTCACCATTCCACGGCTAGCCACTGAAGTTACTTGTGCCACACCTAATAACTGGAAGAAGAGAGGTATTGTACATGTTGAGAAACATGCCTGTAATGTAGACATGATAGCAATGCTGCTGTTTCTAACATCATCACTGGTAATTGTTCCACTAACCGCATTGCCAGTTGTAACACATTTGTTTTATTGGGATGTGTGGTATATATACCACTGGTGCAAGGCAAGACTCAAACGTTTCAAAGTTCGTTCTTCAGGAAGCCTGTATGATGCATTTATCACATATGACGAGACAGATCCAGCTGTTACTGACTGGGTTTATAATGAATTGTGTCATCAGATTGAGAATAAGGGGAAAAAAAGCATACTTCTCTGCCTTGAAGAAAGAGACTGGGAGCCAGGAAAAGCTGTCATAGACAATATTGCACAAAGTATTAACCAAAGTAAAAAGACATTATTTGTTCTCACAAAAAAATACGTAAGAAAAGGAAAGTTCCGAACAGCATTCTACCTGGCCATGCAAAAGCTGATGGATGAGAATATGGACGTAATTGTCATTGTACTGTTACAGCCTGTTCTACAAAATTCCCAGTACCTGAGACTCAGGAAGAAAATCTGTGCAAGCTCAATTTTAGAGTGGCCCACAAATCCACATGCAGAATATTTTTTTTGGCAAAAAATGAAAAATGTTTTATTGACAGAAAACAGTAGTAGGTACAATAATTTATATACCAATCCTGTCACAACATGGAAGTATGCATAAAAATATTGCATACAGTATGATTTAATAATTAATCATTTTATTCATATGCACCATTATAAGTGCCTATTCTCAAGGTGGGGTCAAATTATGGCTTTGTGGAAAGGTAAAGCCTATTAGATTGCTTGGCAGTATACTACTGCCAAACAATAATGCTTTTGTATACTGAATATACCAAAGCGTTATTTGAACAGAAGGCTGAAATGTGAGGTCCTCTAGTGGGACTAAATAAATAATTAAACGGTATCTGTCATCAAAGTCAACACTATCACACCAGGAACACTGTCTGGTAGGGCTGTCTCCCTTCCCATTTCATTATGGCATTTAGAAAAAATCTAATTTAAAAACAAATATGCAAATTCGGCCTAGGCCATGAGGGTGTGCCCTAGCCATCTTAGCACCTTCACTCTGCTCGGAAAGACACTATGGGGCAGTATTAAGACCAGCATTTCAGACACTGGTCTTAATAACCTATATCTGGCAGTGGATCCACCGGACTTATGAAGAGGCCTCCATTCACTGCTGTAGGATATACTAATATAGCCTAGCTAGAATGCTCAGCAATTTTTAAAAATCCCATAATCAGTGAATAGAGAGGACATGGCACATACCCGGACACCCCTCCATTCACCGCTATGGAACTTCCAAAAATAGCCAAGCTAGCTATGTTCAGATGTCCTTTGAGAAATTGGCTCATGTATAGCTTTCTCTCAATTCATGGTGGTCCCCTGCTCTTGAGATCGGAGAGGGACCAACTTGTATCAAACATTTATAGCATATCCTTTTGATATGCCATAAATGTTGAGATGAAACAATCCCTTGAAAGGAAGTCTGTCACCCCAGCTGTCAGCGTTTAAAGAGCCTCTGTTAACATGATCAACCCAATTAAGCCAGGCATATTGCCTGGTAGGTTGATCATGCTGATTAAAATGATACCTTGTTTTGTAGGTTGCAGTGCTCTATCTTTATGCAAATCGTGTAGTTGGAGCACCAAGGGGCAGGCTGTAGCGCTTGGAGCACCACAACACCTACTCCGCTAGTGTTCATTACTCTTTCCTCTCCTTTTTTGATTAAAAGGTATATAGCCGTGTCTGATGGTGCCTGCGCTGTGATTAACTAATAATCATTGGTAGTCCAGTGTTAAAGGGATTCTGTCAGCAAGATTATGCATATAGACCTGGCATGTTACATGTTATTAGAGGTCTCCTATAGCATGTCAGAAATATAGCAGTATAAAACTTATCAATGCTGTGGTTTTGCAGAAAAAACGATTTTATATATATTCAAATCACCTGTGAAAAGTGCCCATGGGGCTTTCCTAACCGTCAGTGGAGTCCATTCCGAGTGAGCCCAGCACCTCCCCTCATCTTCAAGTCCCCTCCTAGGTCGTCTGACATAATTCTGAAGCTGCACTGTAATCTCACATGAGCGCTTTTACTTGTCCTTTAAATAAATGTTACTAAAAAGGCACATTTAAAAATGTAAAAATACATATACATGGTATTGCTGTAAATGTAGTGGCCTTGAGAATGAAGTTATTGCATTATTTAACCACTTAAACGGATTTTCCCAGATTTTAATACCAATGACATCCTTTGGATAGATCATCATTATTCATCAGTGGGGTGCGACATCCTGGACCCCCCCACTGATCAGCTGTTTGAGAAGACAGCGCTGCTTGCAATGGGGCGGAGTCTGATACCAAGCACAACCACTATACAATGTATGCCACTGTGCTTGGTAAGCTGCGAGAAGGCCGCGGCACACACAGGTGCGCCGGTGCTATCTTAAACAGCTGATTGGCGGGATTCCTGGCTGTCAGACCCCCACTGATCAGATAATAGATCATCAGTATTAAAATCTCTGAAAACCCATTTAAGGACCAATCAAATTTTGGGAGAAACGTTTTAATTTTTCTCTCCCTATCTTTAAAGGATCATGCCTTTTTTTTCCCTTCAAGATAGCCATATTACTTCCTGTTTTTAATAAAACCATTTAAAGGTTTATAAAATGTACTGAGAATCTGTAAAAAAAAAAATTGGTGGGTGGAAATTGAAAGAAAATAGAATTCCACTTTTGTTTTTTTCTGTTTCTCTTATATGACATACACAGTGGCATAAAAAAAATGTTAACTTTATTCTGTGGGTCCGTATGATTATATGTCGAATTTATCTAGATTTTGTTATAATGCTTTTAAAATTCTCATGGAGCTGTATTGCTTAGTGAGCTGTAGATTTTATTGATACGATTTTTGTGTACATGTGATTTTTTGATGATCTTTGTTTTTTTTGGAAGACCAAAAAACAATTCTTTGGATTTTTTTCTTGTGCCATTGACTATGTGAGTTATGGAAACACCGTTGCTTAGCTCCCATGCAGTGCAACTGGAGCTATGGAAACCACGAAGTGCCCACCTGGTGGTCGGCAATGAGTCCCATCTTGACTTAGAAACAGCCAGATAGAACAACTCCTTTAATGGTGAGATAAAACATTTCCAAGCTTTTACGAGACTATGTAAAGGAAAATAACAAATGGCGTCATTTATCAAACTGGTGTAAATTAGATCTGGCTTAGTTGCCCATAGCAACCAATCAGATTTCACATTTCATTTTCCAAAGGAGCTGTCAAAAATGAAATGTGGTATTTGTTTAATAAATGACCCCAAACGTTTCCAAAATGTAAAATAAGCAAATTATATATAACCAACCATGACATACTGTAAATAGTAATATAAAAGGAATATTCTATTACCATATTTTCCCTGTGCAAAAATATATATTTTCTTGAAAAACCTTCTGATATAACCTTGTTTTTGCATTGTCTAGGCTTTGCAATGTGTATCTGCACTATGCTCAGAAAGTAGACACTGTGGTTCCTTCCGGACTAGGTTCAGGAACCTACCGTATAAAAATGTAATGACAGACAGGCACCTAAAATGACAGGTGACAGTAGCAGACCAAGATAAATAAACGAGACCAGAAGACAGCAACAGAGCCAAATCAATAGACAATAGGAGTAGCAATACCAAGCCAGGTCAAACACAGAAGGTCACGTCAAGGTCCAAATGCAAATGGAGGCAGGTTCAAGATCCAGGCAGAAGTCAGACAACAGGATTTACAATGGCAAAATCGGCAGTCAGAGGCAGGTCCAGGAACACAGTCCAAAGTCCAAAACCAGACAATAATAATAAGGCAAACAAGCTAGTAAGGCTTTGACAGACCAAATAACAGGAAACTATGGTCAGCAGTTGCCTGATTAAATACTCCTCCCTGTAGGTCACATGATGCACCACGAATCACTTGACCTGCATAATCTCATCCGCATCTGATTGGCCAGTGCTTCGGCCTGGCTGCTATGGAAACTGAACACTGGTATTGCCACTTGCTGGCAGTCATGGCTACTGGCATCCAGTACTTAACAGTAATATAAGGACAGAGGCCATCCATCTACAAAACACACTGCTCTCTAGTATTGACAATTTACTTTGGTAATAATGCAAAATTTTGGAACTATACATTCAATATTACGGGTCTAAGAATGCAATTTTTGCAGTAAAATGTCTTTGAACTATGTGGTCTGATGGAGCAATGCATTCGCTAAAATGGATACAACAATGTAATGTTTGCGTTAAAATGTCTGAACCATGTATTCAATATTATAGGTGGAACAATTCAATTTATGTAAAATGTGAAGTAAGATGTATTTAAAATACTTGGTCTGATGCAGTAATACATCCACTAACACAAATTTAATCGTTATGGATCAGTGGTTATGGAACCACTGTACCAGTTAACCACTTTGATGATGGGCCAAACCCTAAGTTCGTTATTCTGGCACCCCTTTGATTTTCACCGTTTAACCCCTATACAGGGATGTGAACCTCACTGCAGGACAGAAACCAGACTGCTACCTCCTAGGATGGTCTCGGTGTACTTGGTAGCTGACCCTCCAGGAGGCTCAGGAACTAGAAAATGCACCAAAACTGTAGGCACAGTCTGAAAGTCTGACCTGGCACCAAGACTAGAATGCAGGTCTCTGAAATCCAAATAGCACAGAAAAACAGGCAGACTGGAAACAGAACTGAAACACCAGAAAAGCAGACTAAAATTCGAACTGAAGCAAACTGTGACCAAACAAGCAGGGTAACATAGACTAAATACAGTAGGTACACTGGCAGGATCAGGTCAGACATGGCAGCGGACACAGATCAGACATACAGATTGGCAAGGACTGGACAGGCAAACAGAAAAGATATAGAAACAGTTGCTGTTGTTCAGTCAAGGGGCGCACAAACAGAAAAAGGCATTAACCCCTACAAGGCACAGAAAAACACACAGCAAGCAAGAGGCAATGAACCCCTGCCATACTGAACAGGGAAGGGATACATACACAATGATGACATTCACACTCTCTAGAAACTGGAACCAGGATACATGGAGCAGCAGCACCTATAAGTAGCCATACCAAAACATGGCTCTAAAGCATTCCCACAAGCAGCCAGTGCTGGAATGCTCACAACAATGACACCCATTAACACCTTAGTAAAAATATCAATGCAATGTTTGTGGTGAAAGTACATGGTCTGATGCAGTAATGCGTCTGCTAAAACGGATATAACAATGCAATGTTTTTGGCAAAATGCATTCAATTATATCACTGATATAACAATGCAATTTTAGCAGTGAAATGTCTCTAACCCCTCTTTCTGTTTGTGCTCCCCTTGACTGAACAAGTCTGGTCTTTAAAGATCGCGCCCGCTTGGGGTTTTTGCTGTCTTCAACTGCAGAGCCCTGAGGCTAATGGCTGCAGAAATGAACAGTGCTGGAACCTATTGAATCCTGTAGTAAGACAACCAACACAGGTGCAACCACCACAAGGTTCTCCTCAGTGCTCGGATGCAGGTGAATCAAATTTGATCCAAAATAGAGAAAGGAGCGATTCCAGCAATTGGAGGCTGAAAATAAAACATATCCTTTATTGAAGAGAATTAAAATGGTACATGTAAAGCACAGGCAATTAAATTCCCATGAACAAGGTCTGCGCATTTCAGACTAAGACTAAGCTTAGGCTTTGATAAGGATTAGGCTTTGATCTACATTGTCTGATGCAGCAATGTGTCCACTAACATGATGTAGAAAAGGGGGATGACTTAGTTGAAAATTGAGCCAGAAAGCCAGCCCCTTCAAGTACATCACCAACACAGAGAGTTGGAGGATACATTCTTCCTCTGTTGAAATAACTGCAAGAATAGTGCTACCAGGACCATGGAAACTGGCACAAAAATTAGGCATCAATAAATATTTCATAATTAAAGTAATTTGAATTTTTATTAAGAAACCACTGAAAAACGTTTTGCAACACTGCTGGAAAACCCCCTTAAGTGTATGGCACCAAGAAATGTGTTTTGTAAACAACCATACCACCACAGATCCTGTGAGATGATGAAACATCACCTGAAATGCCAAAACCTTAATCTATTTACCCAAAGAAAAAACACTCCATAGTTGCCAACAGTCTCAAATTTGCAAAGACTGTCCAGGCTGAGAATGCATGGAGTTTGTGTAAAGATGGGCTTATATGCCCTGAATTTCCCATGTTGGTAAGTAAGGACTCCAATATGTAAATGAAAGTATTAAAACTAATGTTGAGCGAGCAAGCTCAGCCAAACACCAGTTCGGCTTGAGCATCGCTATGCTCGGCACATGGCGGTATTCGGCCAAATACCGCATGTTTCTCGAGCGCAATGCTCGAGTTTCCTACCCGCACGTTTCTTGGATGCTATGCAGCCAATAAACATGCAGGTAAGTGCTGCCACTTACTGTAATGCCGTAGCCATGTTGGTTACTGGCATTACAGTGATTGGCTGGCCTGAACACGTCATCGGATGCTATATAGTCTTAGGGAGAGCTGTGCTGAGGAAGGGACAGACAGTGTAGGGAGTGATATAGGAATATTGTTATTAGAAAAACTTTTCAGAGACCCCTAAAGTCCTTTTAAGGACTATTGTGTTTGACAGCAGCAATATATATTTTAGGCGCAAACTGCGCTAAATAGCTAAAACTTTACAGACCCAAAAGTTCATTTAAGAACTAGTGTGTGTGGCAGCAATATCTATTTTTATCGCATCCTGCGCTAAATAGTGTGCAATAGTTAGGCCGCTGCAGACAGCGACATTAATTCTCAACATCTCCAGTGTAAAGTGTGACATCCAGTGTACTTTTTCCGTAGAAAGTGTCCGCTGCAGACCAGTGACATTAGTTGCGCAACGTCTCCTGTGTAAAGTGTGCATATCCAAAAAATATCTGTGACATCCAGTGTACTTTTTCCGTAGACGGTGTCCACTGCAGACAGTGACATTAGTTGCTCAAAATCTCTTGTGTAAAGTGTGCACATCCCAAAAATATCTGTGACATCCAATGTACTTTTTCCGTAGACGGTGTCCGCTGCGGACAGTGACATTAGCTGTGCCACATCTCCACTGTAACTGGTGCGTATCCAAAAAATATCTGTGACATCCAGTGTACTTTTTCCGTAGACGGTGTCTGCTGCGGACAGTGACATTAGCTGCGCCACTCTCCAGTGTAAAGTGTGCGCATCCAAAAAATTTCGGTGACATCCAGTGTACTTTTTCCATAGACAGTGTCCGCTGCGGACAGTGACATTACCAGCGCCACATTTGCAGTGTAAAGTGTGCGCATCCAAAAAATATCTGTGACATCCAGTGTACTTTTTCCGTAGACAGTGTCTGCTGCAGACAGTGACATTACCAGCGCAACATTTGCAGTGTAACGTGTGCACTGAAAAAATTGATCTGTGACATACAGTGTACTTTTTCAATAGACGGTGTCCGCTTCTGACAGTTACATTACCAGTGCCATATCTGCAGTGTGACGTGTGCGCTTAAAAAAACTGTATCTGTGACATACAGTGTACTTTTTCAATAGATGGTGTCCGCTTCTGACAGTGACATTACCAGTGCCACATCTGCAGTGTCACGTGTGCGCTTAAACAATTTATCTGTATCATACAGTGTACTTGTTCCGTAGACGCTGCGGACAATTGCATTACTGGTGGTACCTCTCCTATATAATGTTTCCTCATCCCAAATACCTGTGACATTCCCTGTAATTTTTTATTAGCCACTGGTGACAGCATTGACATTATATGCGGGATATCTCCTGTGTGATGTTTCCACATCCCAAATGCCTTTTTACATTTTTTTGCGCATACACTTCCAAATCCTATGCTACTGTACGTGTGACATACTTTCAAGCATATAAAACATTTAATATGAAGAAGGGTATCAGTAAGGGACGGGGAAGTGGCCATGATGCTGAAGGTGCTTGCAGAGGCCATGGCCCTGGGCGCGTTGAAATTGTGCCTGCTGCCAGAGCACAAGAAAGACAATCATCCACTATACCTAGCTTCATGTCCAAGTTTGCAGGGCGGCGCAGGACACCACTCTTGAAGTCAGACCAGTGCGACCAGGTGGTCGGTTGGATTGCAGCAGATAATACTTCCAGTCAGTTAAGCACCACCCTGTCTTCCACCAAGTCCAGTCTCAGTAGCCAAGAGTCTGGTCAACACAGTCCTCACCCTGATCCTCCTTCCACCCACCATGGAAAGTCTGGTCAAACAAGTGATCCCACACTCGGATATTCCGAGGACCTCTTTTTATTTCCATTCCTCCTTTTGGCCCTCTCACCAAGAAAGCTTTAAGAGGGAGAGATCTTGTGCCCTGATTCACAACCTCTTGAGTATCCACAGTCACAAGAAGATGACGGTGGGAAACGGCAATTACTGTTTAATGAGGTGGATGATGATGAGACACAGTTGGCAATAAGTCAACGGCAATTACTGTCTCAAGAGGTTGATGAAGAGGATGAGACACAGTTGTCAATCACTGAGGTCGTGGTTAGGTCAACCAGTCAGGAGGATGAGCAGAGTGAGGAAGTGGAAGAGGAGGTGGTGGACGATGAAGTCACTGACCCAACCTGGGAAGGTGGAAAGCCGAGCAAGGACAGCAGTACAGAGGGGGAGGGATCTGCAGCACCGCAAAAAGCTGGAAGAGGCAGTGGGGTGGCAAAAGGTAGAAGGCAGGCCACACCAAACAGGCCCACAACTGTTCAATGTAGCACCCCCTTGCGGAAATCTCCCTTGCCAAGGGGTAAGTGTTCCACAGTATGGCGCTTTTTTGAGGAAAGTGCGGACGACAAAAGAACAGTAGTTTGCAACCTGTGCCATACCAAAATGAGCCGGGGTGTGAACACTAGCAACCTCACCACCACCAGCATGATTCGCCACATGGCATCCAAGCACCGTAATAAGTGGGACGAATGCCTGGGTCCACAATTTGAGTCTGCGGGTCACACCACTGCCTCCTCTTCCCCTATGTTACGTGCTTGCCAACCCTGTGTTGAAGGCGCAGACCCGGATGCCTCCCACCCTACACCTGGACCTTCGTAAGCACCATCAGTGACCACATCCACTTCCGTGTCCCATCGCAGCGTCCAAATGTCCTTACCCCAGGCCTTTGAACGCAAGCGCAAATACCCAGCCACCCACCCACAGACCATAGCACTAAATGCGCAGCTTTCCAAATTACTGGTCCTGGAAATGTTGCCATTTAGGCTTGTGAACACTGAAGCCTTCCGCAGCCTGATGTCGGCAGCCGTCCTGCATTACGCAGTCTCAGCCGCCACAACATGTGTCCCGTAACATCACTAGTGATGAGCGGGAGGTGCCATATTCGAATTCGCAATATATCGCGAATATTCGAATTGTGGGGAGTCGCTCTGGTAGATAGCGGTGCGGGTGCAGTACCGAGGCAAAACAGGAGTCTCGAAGGTGCAATAAACAGTGTTTTATTCACACTTGCACAAGATAAACAAAAACAGTCTCTTGGTGTTACTTCACACACATAAGAAATCATGAGAAAAACAAGACAGTCCAATACAGGCTCCAGTCACCTGGGAGGTTTTAGGTGCAGGTTCACACCTGGCTGTCAGTCCAGCCGCAAGACAAGCGACGTCAGGTTTCCAGGCCGTCTGCAGTCCTCCTTGCTGGGCTCTTGCTTCCAGCCCAGAGAACTCCCAAACTCAAATGATTCCACAGCCTTACAGCAGCTCCAGGACAATCACACCACCTGCTGGTGCTGCGTGTCTTATAAAGGCCCGGCAAAGTCCGGCCTGGACCGTGGGGAGTAGGCACCCACCCAACTCTTTGCCTACTCCCAGTAAGAGCCAGCCCGGATTGGCTTTGCAGCCAAACTAAATTTCAAGGTGTCAAGCAGCACTAGCTGCTGCTGACACAGGAAAACCCGGCTCTTACCTCACCGAGGCCAGGAACCTCGGTGACACGTACCTGCCATTGACCACGGTACCTTGCACCTTACCACATACCCCCCCCCCTTTGTTCAACCCTGAATGGGTGAACACAAGTGAGGCAGTGGACGCGGGACAGGGCATCTGCGTTACCCTGCAAGCGGCCTGCCCTGTGTTCAACCGAAAATTTGAAATTTTGCAAGGTCAGAAACCACCTGGTGACCCGAGCATTCCTCTCCTTGGCCTGGCTCATCCACTTGAGAGGGGAATGGTCGGTCACCAGACGGAACCTCCTCCCTAACAGGTAGTAGCGGAGAGATTCGAGTGCCCACTTGATAGCCAGGCACTCCCTCTCCACTATACTATACCTGGTCTCGGCTGGGGTGAGTTTCCGGCTCAGGAAGACAACGGGATGTTCTTCCCCATTGACTTCCTGAGACAGCACTGCACCAAGACCTACCTCCGAGGCATCCGTCTGAACGACGAACTCCCTGTTGAAGTCGGGTGTCACCAAAACCGGGGACCCACACAGGGCTGACTTCAATGCGGAGAAAGCCTCCTCCGCCTTCTCACTCCAGCTAACCTTCCCAGACTTTCGCCCCTTCAACAGGTCTGTCAATGGCGCTGCTATTGTGGCAAAGTGGGGCACAAACCGCATGTAGTACCCTACAATTCCTAGGAAGGACTTTACCTGCCTGGTGGTAACCGGTTGGGGCCAATTACATATGGCCTCTACCTTAGTTACCTAGCGGCTTGATGACTCCCCGCCCAATAACATATCCCAGATATTTGGTCTCTTCCAACCCAATCGCACACTTCTTTGGATTGGCGGTTAGTCCAGCTTTCCTCAGGGCATCTACTACCGCCTGCACTTTGGCCAATGGCTTTCCCAGTCGGTGCTGTGGATGATTACATCATCTAAGTAGGCCAAGGCGTACCGACGATGAGGTCGCAGCACTATGTCCCTTAATCTCTGGAAGGTGGCGGGGGCGCCATGCAGGCCAAAGGGTAACACCTTGTAGTGATACAGGCCCTGCGGGGTAACAAAAGCGTTTTTTTTCCTTTGCCGACTCCATTAAGGGTACCTGCCAGTACCCTTTAGTGAGGTCTAGCACAGAAAAATAACGGGCTTGTCCTAAATTCTCAACAAGCTCGTCTACCCGGGGCATGGGATACGCATCAAACTTGGACACTTCATTTAACTTGCGAAAATCGTTGCAGAACCGCAACGTCCCATCCGGCTTGGGTATTAGAACTATGGGACTGGCCCACTCACTTTTCGACTCCTCAATGACATCAAGCTTCAACATTAATTGCACTTCCTCCGCGATGGCCCGTCGCCGAGCCTCGGGTACCCGGTATGGTTTTAACCGGATCTTGGCCTGAGGCTCAGTGTCATGTTGGATGAGAGACGTGCGGCCAGGGAGGTCCGAGAACAGAGACTTCCTGAACTTGTTTGGAAGACAGGCTGTCTGCAATTTTTACCGTGGTTACTGCTTCACAGGCCTCGAACTGTGGGGCTGGACCCTTTTCACCTAGAAGCCCTGGCCGGGGGCTGTGGTCGTCGGCCGTGTCCCTATCTTTCCACGGCTTTAGTAAATTCACGTGGTACACCTGCTCCGGCTTGCGCTGCCCTGGCTGGTGTACTTTGTAATTTACTTCCCCTACCTTCTCGATCACCTCATACGGGCCCTGCCACCTAGCTAGGAATTTGCTGTCAAGGGTGGGTACCAGAACCAAAACCCGATCTCCCGGATTGAAGCCCCGTACCCGAGCCTGACGATTATACACCCTACTCTGGGCTTGTTGCGCTGCCTCCATATGCTCCCGGACCAGCGGCAACACCCTTTCCATCCGTTCCTGCATCTGGGTGACATACTCAGTGACACTTTTGTGGGGGACAGGCTGTTGTTCCCACGCTTCCTTGGCGATATCCAACAGGCCCCGAGGGTGTCTGCCATAAAGCAGTTCGAAGGACGAGAACCCAGTAGAGGCCTGGGGCACCTCTCGCACTGCGAACATGAGATAGGGCAGAAGCAGATCCCAGTCCTTCCCATCTCTAGACACCACCCTTTTTAACATATTTTTTAAAGTTTGGTTAAACCTCTCGACAAGACCGTCTGTTTGCGGATGGTAAACGGACGTCCGTAACTGCTTTATACGCAACAATTTACACAGTTCCCTCATAACTTTGGACATAAAGGGGTCCCTTGGTCTGTCAGAACCTCTTTTGGCAGGCCCACACGGGAAAACATTTCCATTAACTCTTTGGCGATGAGCTTAGCTGAGGTATGTCGCAGAGGCACCGCCTCCGGATACCGAGTGGCATAGTCGAGAACTACCAGAATGTGTTGGTGGCCCCTGGCAGACTTTGGTACAGGCCCAATTAGATCCATAGCGATTCGCTCAAACGGGACCTCAATAATTGGAAGAGGTACCAGAGGACTACGGAAATGTGGCTGGGGGCTATTTATCTGACAGGTGGGACAGGACTTACAATAATTTTCTACCTCCTTGAACACACTGGGCCAATAAAACCGCTGCAGTATGCGGTCCTGGGTTTTCTGCCACCCCAAGTGTCCCCAAGAACATGTTGGTGGGCAAGCTCCATGACAAGCTTGCGGTACGCTGTGGACACCACCAACTGTTCAACAGGTTCACCCGGATTTGGTTCACCCGATATAACATTTCCTGGTGAACAACAAAGCGGGAAATATTAACTCAGCCCCTGGTTTCTGGGGTTTACCATCAATTTCCAGCACATTCTCCCAGGCCCTGGTTAGGGTTTGGTCCCGGTGTTGGGCGGTCCCAAAATTATCTCCGTAGACGTGGAGGTCTGCCAACTCAGGCCCTGGTGGCAAGTCCTCCATGTCTCCCACCATTACACTCAGTGGGGGTGTCTCCCCCTCTATCACAGAAGTGGTGGTCACCCCTACCGCAGGCCCTTCGGACTCGGGCTCCCAGGGCTCTGGCCTCCCACTGGAACCAGGCCACTCTGCTAGGGTTACCCCTGTCTCAGGGCTCTTAATCACTTTCACCTCAGGCCATAGTGACGGAAAACCAGGGAAGTCTCTCCCAATTATTAGTTCATAAGGTAGCTTTGCGGAGATCACCACTTCACAAGTCCATGTGCCGGCCGCCGTGGACAGAGACGTTACAGCAGTGGGATAGTCCTTTAAGTCTCCATGTATGCACACCACACCAACTTTCCGGCCCGTATACTGGGAGGGCTGTACCAGGGCAGCACTTGTCAGGGTTACTAGGCTCCCTGAGTCCAGCAGCGCCACGGCCAGATTATCACCCACTTGCACCTGGCACAGGTGACGATTGTCTATTGTCTCGGGGGTGCCGGTTGCACACAGTCTCCGGGCATACATGGAAGCCCGGTACCCATAATTAGTCTCCATGGGTTCTCCCCGGTGTGGACAGTCGGCCCTTACGTGGCCAGGCTCCTGACACCGCCAGCAGACAATCGGGGCCAGGTCCACAGGGGGCACACCCCGAACAGGTCTCTCAGGTATCAGACGTCGGGACTGGATGGGAGACCTCCGGGGTTTGACCGGCCCCCTCCCAACAACACCCCCATGCAAGTTTTTTGTGGCCTTATAGCGCTCCACCAGATCAACCATTTCAAGGGCATTAGTGGGGGAGACCTGGCCAATCCAGTGCTGAAGGGGGTAAGGCAGGGCCCTCCAGAACATGTCGGCCAGCAGACGGTCCAGCATAGCAGTCGGACTTAGAATATCAGGCTGCAGCCATTTTTGCAACCTGTGCAGCAACTCATAGTACTGCGGCCAGGCGGGTTCATCCGCTTTAAAGTCCCACTGGTGGACCCGCTGAGCCCAGACTAACACGTTTACCCCCAGTCTGGCCAGGATCTCCCCCTTCACCGTGGGGTAATCAGCAGCCTGGTCATCTGCTAAGTCAAAAAAAAACTGCTGGGGTCCGGATGCCAGGAACGGAGCGACCACCTCGGCCCACTGGTCTCGGGGTAACTTCTCCCTCACGGCTACCTTCTCAAAGACCGCCATGTCTCTACGTCGTCCGAGGGGGTCATCTTTGGGATCGCCGCACGGACCGCTTTCCGGGCATCATGGTCGTGGTGGGACGCTCCTGCAGCTTGTAACACCATCACGTGCTGTAGCAGTAGCTGGTTGGTCTCCCGCTGCTGCACGTTAGCCTCTATGAGAGCTTTCACAGCCGCCTCCATTTTGTCAGGGAACACAGGCTGCAACTTTGCCGGCCTAATATAGGACATCCAGTCGTGCCCAGCAAAAACTAAAACTTTCGGCGTTCACGCCAGCCTCACTGCGCATGCCCGCATCCGACACCGAATGTGGGGAGTCGCTCTGGTAGATAGCGGTGCGGGTGCAGTACCGAGGCAAAACAGGAGTCTCGAAGGTGCAATAAACAGTGTTTTATTCACACTTGCACAAGATAAACAAAAACAGTCTCTTGGTGTTACTTCACACACATAAGAAATCATGAGAAAAACAAGACAGTCCAATACAGGCTCCAGTCACCTGGGAGGTTTTAGGTGCAGGTTCACACCTGGCTGTCAGTCCAGCCGCAAGACAAGCGACGTCAGGTTTCCAGGCCGTCTGCAGTCCTCCTTGCTGGGCTCTTGCTTCCAGCCCAGAGAACTCCCAAACTCAAATGATTCCACAGCCTTACAGCAGCTCCAGGACAATCACACCACCTGCTGGTGCTGGCTGTCTTATAAAGGCCCGGCAAAGTCCGGCCTGGACCGTGGGGAGTAGGCACCCACCCAACTCTTTGCCTACTCCCAGTAAGAGCCGGCCCGGATTGGCTTTGCAGCCAAACTAAATTTCAAGGTGTCAAGCAGCACTAGCTGCTGCTGACACAGGAAAACCCGGCTCTTACCTCACCGAGGCCAGGAACCTCGGTGACACGTACCTGCCATCGACCACGGTACCTTGCACCTTACCACAGAATGTATATTCGTAATATATTCGCCGAAATCGAATATTTGCCATTATTAACCTAATCGCGCTGATATGCGAATATGTTATTTGCATAAACGCGAATTGAACTTCTTATATAAATGCATATCTCCTAATGGCTTGCAAACATGAACGAATACTCTAAGTTATATGCGCATTGCGAAAAAAAATTACCATAATTTTTTTTCAACAATCAGAATACTTACTTAGAAGTGTTCAACTTCATATTCTGTTCATTGGTGAAAATTTTTTTTTTTCGCATTGCGCATCCAACTTGGAGCTGAGTGTCAATATAGGCAACTTTCCTATTGCAAATGCATTTTTTGAATTCGCGAATAGAATATAGCGATATATTCGCATTCACCATATTCATTAATTCGAACAAGCCAATTGTATTCGTAGTTCTGTACAACGCGACATTAATGCGAATAATTTCCATATAAACATTCGTGTGTGTACAGATGTTATTGTTCAAGTTAGGTGGCAATAACAACTTATTCGTATGTGCTCGTGCGCGTTTTTGTGCGCATGATCGTGCGCATGCGCACGCGCACATACAGGCGTGGCTTCTTCCTGGGAGCAGTTCCAACACGTTTTCTTGTTGTGCATGCGATCCATGCGAATAAAGATGGTGGGCAGCAACTTTACAAGAGAGGAGGAGGATATCCTGATTACAGTAAGTTATTGAACATTACATTACAGCTATAAGTACATGTGACGCTTGTAACATTCAAAGGTATGTTTATGGAGATAAAACATTCTCACATTTTTGCAATACATATAAAATCTCATTTCACATAGTTTGCTTACTGCAGTGCTTACATAGAAATGATTTGTGGAAACAAGTATTGCTGGCATTCAAAAACAATACTTATTGCCCCAAATCATTAATATCTACTGATCTCTTATATATATAAAAATGAGTTTCTGTCTGTCTGTTATTTATGGCCGACCAAACGACTGGACCGATCTTCACTAAGTTTGGCAGACGGGTACATCAGGTGTCTGGGAAGGTTTTAGACTGGGGCTCAGCTCTATAGGACGTATTATTTCTGAGATATTCCCCCAAAAATGACCTGCATTAGCAAAAACAAGCCCCCAACTGCCATCCACATGTCACATGTCCCTTATCAGCCAATAGAAGCTGGCATGTCCCCAGGTTGCTATAACAAGTGATCACGGGTTTCAATAGTTTTCAGGTCCTTAAATGTTCATTTATATCATGTATGACGACAAAACTGCACTGCTACATGCATGGGGGGCAGGGGCCACTATTAAAGGGGCGGGCATTGTGGAGTTCACTGTCATTAACCCCTTAACGCAAAACGTTGTGCATGCACGGCTAGATGATCGGGCAGGTGCAGGAGCTGCGCCTGACCAATCACTGCAGGGGTACGGCAGTCCCTGATAGCCAGGCCCCTGCTGTATCCGTTGCTGATGGCAAGCAACAGCAAAAAAATACATACAGTGGAAGATGCCAGCCAGTCTTTGCTATGGTTATGTTTTTGATTGTTCTCCACATTATCGTTATCGTATGTAGGATGGTTATTGTGGTACTTGTAGTCCGTTCCTGGCATCTTCCATTGTATGCATTTTTTACTGTTGATCGCCATCAGCAACGGACTACAAGTGCAGGATGTGCTCCCCTATATATATATGCACAACCGCATGTGGGTTCGAGCATATCCTGCTTGTTTAACACCACACCACGTTTTCTAATGGTTAAAAAAAAAAAGGATAGCAGATAAATCTATATATGATTCACATTGCACATCTAATCTTCCGCCTCACACAATATACCCACACTATATACCCACCACTACATACCACCAGACCCCCCCTCAAACCCACACCACCTTTGACCACCCCCACCCCCAACACACACACACATACACAGTCTATAGCAGGCATTCTCAAACTGCGGCCCTCCAGCTGTTGTAAAACTACAACTCCCATGATGCCCCACTATAGGATGATAGCTGTAGGATGTCATGGAATGATGGGATTTTTAGTTTGGAAAAAGCAGGAGGGCCGAAGTTTCCTGGAGGGCCGAAGTTTCCTGGAGGGCCGCAGTTTCCTGGAGGGCCGCAGTTTCCTGGAGGGCCGCAGTTTCCTGGAGGGCCGAAGTTTTCTGGAGGGCCGTAGTTTGAGGATGCCTAGTATATAGATTCTAATAAGTGTCCCGTTGGCCAGGAGAAGTAATGTTTGACATTCAGTATTTGCTGGTTCATTTAGCGTTACCCAGGGTGCACCACGGGGAGGCGAACCAGCCTTACACCCCGTACCGTCACTTCACTAGATGGCTACATCTCTCCTCAGATGGCCAATATCCAATATCTCATACTACACACACAAACAATCCCAAATTTAAAAAAAATAAGATTAGGCGACTTTCACATTAGCGGCAGGGGAGTACGTCTGACTATTCCAGGGGGATGAACAGCCTGTTGGGTCCGTACTGCCGCTAGTTCTCCCACGCTTTGTCCCTATTGACTATAATGGTGGCGGGGGCGGTGGTACGGCAGCAGCAATGCAGCGCACGGCGAGAGACAGTCTAACTGAAAGATCTGCATGTCATAGTTTAAGCCCGGGGAACCTCTCGCCATGCGCTGCTTTAGCCATAGTCACCAACATTTATTCATCATCTCAACCACCAAACCAAAAATTATTAGTGTTTGAAAGTGAAATATTAGATTTAAAGTTACCGTTACAAAATCTGCTTTTATGTTTTTTTTTTTTATACTGCAGCGCATGTTGGAGAAGGGCTATGACCTGACCCGCTCCCATGCAGAGAAGACGGCCATTGTGCGCAGGCTCGCCTATGAGCTGTGGACGAAGTTCGACAAAAAGCACAGGTGTCTGGCCATTTTAAAAAAATGGTCAGATTTAAAGAGGAGGCACGCGGAAAGAATCCGCGAAATACGGGACGAGAAATGCCCAGGTATAATGATTACTGAGTGTTGGAATAAAGATACAAAAGTAATGTAAAGCATCTGTACATTTTTGTTTTTAGATGTTTTTCTAAAAGTAGTAAAATTTGTTATTATAGGTGTTCCTTTGCCTGCAGTCAGGCGCAGGCCTCCCAGACAGCAGCAGGTGTGGGAGGTCTCTGCGTCAGAGGAGGAGGAGGCAGGACCCTCAGGGCATCTTCATACCCCTAGCCCCCCAGAGGAGTCAGAGGCAGGAGCGGAGGGTGGACCCTCACCCCAACCCGCCTCACCCCCTCAAGTTGGTGATAACGGGAACGAGGAGGAGGAGGAGGAAGAAGAAGAGGAGGAGCTGATCACCACCCCCCACAAGGAGAGTAAGTATGTGCTGTGGCTGTTTTCACTCACTCACTGTTCACACACACACACACGTGTCAGTTTAGTCTTCACCATAGACACACTTTTTTGGAGCAAACAATAGGCTTGTTAAAGCTTTACTAATAATCTTTCTTCAGCTCACACATATCGGAGAACCTATAGTCCCACACTTACAGTTCGGTACAAGCGGGATAACAAAGAAGTACTATCTCAACACTCTTTACAGTCTTCCAGAGGTCTGGTTCCCCTGTATGATTGTTCTGCGTTCCGATCGCCTAGCCAAACTGTACTTTACCAGCCTTTTTAACCACAATGTTATGAAAACCGCAAGATGTAGTACGGGTGTGACCTGTCCCACCTAATGTCTCTGACTATTAAAACCCAGGCCCAAAATAATTTCTAAAGAAAACCTCCCTGAAACCTATAGTTACAGGTGTACTGATTCACCGAGGTATACATTCCCATTGAGACATACTGAGCAGCCATGATTATTCCCCAAACTCAGACCAGATATTGTTGTTGTCAACCCAAATAAACGGGTATATTTGGGGGGGGGGGGCACCCCAAAGTGGGCGGAGATACCATTGGCCAATGAAAATTTAGCTATTTTCTATACGCTACTCCTCCCACAGTTTTAGGAGTACAATTAACAAACTTTGCTTGTGCTTTGTTAACCGATCCCCCCGTCCGGGCCCCTGGAGCGGCCCCCCGGAGACCCCATTTTGTCCAATCGACTTTCATAGGAAAACTATTACGTTTTGTCACTCCTTCAGCTTTCAAGTTAGAGTCACCAAACTTGTGGCACTTATTCATGGGGTCACCCTGAAAATTTGTGTCAAATTTGGGGGACATTAAAAAGTGGGCAGAGCCACAAACAACCAAACAAATTTTCACTGTTGACTTCAGTGTGAAAACGTTAAAAAGCTGTCATTCCCACGGTATTTAAGCCAGGGTCCCCAAACTTGGCACTGTGGGTTACTAGGTGACTGGGATTAAAATTTATAAAAAAAGTGGGTGGAGTCTCCACTGCCCAATCAAATTTCAGGCATTTGTTTAAAGGTGGGAAATCAAACTGCCGCTGCTCTTAGACTTTTATTGGCACAGTCTTCAAACTTTGCAAAGTTGGTCACTGGAGGACTGGGATTAAAATTCAAAAAAGTGGGTGGAGCCACCAACAGCCAATCAGATTTTAAGCCAACATCATGTGGTTTCTTCAGAAACGACACCGTCTATTTTATTTATTGTTTTTATTTTTTTACAGTATTAAAACAAATGGAGTTAAAAATCCAGAAGATGCAGAGGGAGCAACAGGCTGAAATGAAGGCCTTCCGGGAGCATCATTTCCGGAAGATGCGGGAGATGAAGCTCCAGTTCTCGAATGGCATAAGAAAAATGGAGAAGAAGAATGCCAAGGACGTGGGGGATTTACAAAAGATGGTGAAAGCTATGAGGGCATTGCCCTAATAACATCTTTCCAATAGTTTTATTTTATTTTTTTGTAATTATATTGTTTATTTTATTTTATTTTTAATCAAAAAACTTTAAAGTTTTCACTATAATGGTTCAACATTTATTTTTTAGTAAAGGCCCCTAGAGTACATTCCCAAACTAATCAGTATCCTGACATACTAGAAATAGGGTAGTATGAGGCCTACACATAACTCAAATGGATCACGATAGTAGTAGTCATTGGTAATGGTTGAGTATTAAATATTAAGTACAAAGCAAAGCATTCTAATAGTCCAGAGTTACATTCAAAATAATTTTTTGGGTTAATTTCCCTAGTAACTAAATTATTTTATGTAGTAACATAAATTTCAAATTATCGTGAATAATAAATGTATTTTTTCATCAAACAATTAACTACTAAAATACAAAACTTGAACAGAGTAATAATACCTACAAAAAACCTTGTTTGATTTATCAAATTAGCAAAATTATAAACTTTTACAAATCCAAAAAATTTCTTTACAATCAAATCTTATTATCAGAAATATAAAACAAAAAAAAAGGAACAATGTTGGAACAATAAAATGGTAGGGGTAAGAACTAACCAGCATGGTTCTTCAATAGCGTCCAATTTTTTAATAATTTGCATGTTGTAGCATTGCTTCCGCCGTACACATAGAAACATATGATTGATTACATGACTATGATTATATGAATTCTATAACCGGTGACATGTCTCCAAGAACATCATATAGTACACAGTTTATACTTAAAATCTTAAAGCAGTGGTTATATATAATTAGCATGTGCAAATCCTTATTACATAATTGCCAATAAGTGACATAAACAAGAAAAGTACCTATACATATTTACATGTTGCTACACGGCTCCATTCACAAAACCGGATTTCCACACGGATGAGTATAACGCCAGTCACACCCAACCATGTGGAGAGGTCAACACGGAAGTCAGCCATCCCTCCCAGAACGACAGACAACACTGTGTTGGATCCTAAATCCGTGTGACAACAAAAAAAAAAAAAAAAAAAAAAAAATATATAAATTTTCGTAGGTTCATCAATCAGTCCTGTACAATGCCAACTGCACAAGACCTTTTGACAAGGGAAGGCCACATGCGGTCCACACCGTGCTAAAGCGTGAACCACAACATAGCCACCCCAAACCACACTTAATTTAAAATAAAAAATAACAAAATAAAGTAAAATCATTTCATTTTGTGAATGAAGCCAAACAACGCTAGATAAAATGTCTTTTTAAAAAGATTATTTAAATTAATATTTTTATGTCGAAATATTGACAATACATAAAGAAGCTGAGCACATGCGAGAATACGAAACATGCAAACCAGGTTAAGAGAATTCATAATTCTATACTTGTTAAAGTGCAAAAGATAAAATCAGGTCCATGATGGTTGTCTACACACGATCAGGACATACAGCATCTAGAGTTATCACAGTACTAGAATGCTGACTCATAAGTTTCCATTTAACTAGGCAGAATAACGGCATGCACTGGCAGGTAAGCACACTTCCAGTTTATAATACAAAATTAAATAACCCAATCGAAATTTTACTTTAAAAAAAGTGTGAAGGTCTGGACTCTATGATTATTCCTTGTGCGATCAAATGTCACTAAAAATTTTCATGACATGCAGCAGCATCAACGGCAGGATTTAGGGAGTGGTGTATTATCAGGGCAACATGTAGCTAGGCCTGATTCGGCATCACAGGCTGCAGCAGACGTTATGTTAAAAGGATCAAATGTAAGTCAAAATTTTCATGACATGCAGCAGCATCAACGGCAGGATTTAGGGAGTGGTGTATTATCAGGCCAACATGTAGCTAGGCCCGATTCGGCTTCACAGGCAGCAGCAGACATTATGTTAAAAGGATCAAATGTAAGTCAAAATTTTCATGACATGCAGCAGCATCAACGGCAGGATTTAGGGAGTGGTGTATTATCAGGCAAACATGTAGCTAGGCCCGATTCGGCTTCACAGGCTGCAGCAGACGTTATGTTAAAAGGATCAAATGTAAGTAAAAATTTTCATGACATGCAGCAGCATCAACGGTAGGATTTAGGGAGTGGTGTATTATCAGGCAAACATGTAGCTAGGCCCGATTCGGCTTCACAGGCAGCAGCAGACGTTATGTTAAAAGGATCAAATGTAAGTCAAAATTTTCATGACATGCAGCAGCATCAACGGCAGGATTTAGGGAGTGGTGTATTATCAGGCCAACATGTAGCTTGGCCCCATTCGGCTTCACAGGCAGCAGCAGACGTTATGTTAAAAGGATCAAATGTAAGTCAAAATTGTCATGACATGCAGCAGCATCAACGGCAGGATTTAGGGAGTGGTGTATTATCAGGCAAACATGTAGCTAGGCCCGATTCGGCTTCACAGGCAGCAGCTGACGTTATGTTAAAAGGATCAAATGTAAGTCAAAATTTTCATGACATGCAGCAGCATCAACGGCAGGATTTAGGGAGTGGTGTATTATCAGGCCAACATGTAGCTAGGCCTGATTCGGCTTCACAGGCAGCAGCTGACGTTATGTTAAAAGGATCAAATGTAAGTCAAAATTTTCATGACATGCAGCAGCATCAACGGCAGGATTTAGGGAGTGGTGTATTATCAGGCCAACATGTAGCTAGGCCCGATTCGGCTTCACAGGCAGCAGCAGACGTTATGTTAAAAGGATCAAATGTAAGTCAAAATTTTCATGACATGCAGCAGCATCAACGGCAGTGGGATCAACGGCAGTGTGGCGGAACCAACCTGGCCAATGGGTGCTTGAGAAGCCTTGTTGCCAGCTTCTTGATCTTGACCCAGGATTATGGCCCCTCTCATGAGCCCATTCTAAAATTAAACCACATGGTGATTTGACTGTGTTTGTGGCATCTGAGCGCTGTTTGGATATATTGAGCGCTCAGATCCAAGCCATCTGGGGATATGTTAAATGTCTGTGTGTACTGTAAAGGGTGGGACATTGTGTATTAAATAGTGATGTCTGTCCTATTGTCCCCACATGTGTATTGGCGATTTCCCTTTGTCCTGAGAGATAATTGAATGACTCCTCTGTTGTCTCCAGGACAGAAGACATTGTTTAAAACTATGTGTTCTCCTGCCTGTGATAATTACATCAACCCATTGTGTAAGGTAATTTTATCACAGGCAGAGGGGAGAATTTCGTAGGGGAGTGTTTAAACTGTAAAGCTGTAAAGGATTGGCTGCTAGGTCATGTTCTCAGTTCCCAACCAGGATTTCAGAAGTGGTCTATTATCATGACCACATGTAGCTTGGCCAAATTCAGCAGCACAGGCAACAGCAGACATTATGTTTAAAGGCCCAAATGTAACTCAACATGTTCAGAACAAATTCAGAATTAAAAAATTAAATTAATATATACATGATACAAACTAGACAAAAAATATCGATCAAATAAATATCAATAAATAACTAAAAAAAGTAATTCATATAAAGTTAAAAACAGAGGGAACAATTAAAAAACAACGGAATTTGGGAGGGAGAGCAAAGGAGAGGGATGGACAAGGGACCCTTCAGCGCCCTGAACCGACAGCGGGGGCCATGAAGTCACTGCCGATCCAGGACTCATTCATCTTAATGAGTGTGAGTCTGTCCACGGAGTCTGTGGACAGACGGGTCCGCTTGTCCGTGAACACCCCACCTGCCACGCTGAATGCCCGCTCAGACAGTACGCTGGAGGGAGGGCAAGATAGTAACTCCAGCGCATACTGAGTGAGCTCACGGCAGGTGTCCAGCCTGGCAACCCAGTACTCCATGGGGTCGTCGGTGGTCATGCTGTCAGAAGCACCGACCGACCCCATGTAGTCTGCCACCATGCGGGCCAGCCGCTGGTGGTGACTGATGCTGCTGCTGCTGGTACTGGGTCGCGCAGACTGGTAGAAGAGCCTCATCTCACCCAGAAGGTCACCTGCTCGGCTGGTGCTGCTGGTGCTGCTGGTGCCAGTCGCCTGCTGGGTGAGATGGGCGGGTAGAACTGGAGCTTGAGGCCGAGGGTTTGCCTCTTTCAGCCGGTGGATAAGACAGGCCCGCAATTTTTCGAGACGGGCCTGCCTCCGGATGGCTGGGATGAACTGCTCCAGTTTCCCCTTGCAGCGAGGGTCTAAAAGGGTGGCCAACCAAATGTCTTCCCTCTCCTTAAAATTTTTGATCCGGGGGTCCCTCCGGAGGCATCGCAGCATATGGGCAGCCATGGGGAAGAGCACAGCCCGCTGTGACTCTTCACGACTGCCCGGGACCATGACCTCTTGGTCCTCCTGCTGCTCATGCTGCTGCTCCCGGTCGGAGATGCCCCACCCCCGGACTAACGGTGCCCCCAGCACCGGCTCTCCCTCCTGACCAGGCCCAGACTCCTGGATGTACACTGATTCCTCCTCCTCCTCCTCGTCCTGGACCTGGTCCTGGTGGAGCAAGGCCGCCTCATCTTGCTCCACCAAGGCACTCTCCCCAGCTTCGAGCAGGCGATCTAGTGTCCTGTCCAGCAGGAACACTAGGGGGAGAACGTCATTCAGACCGACATGCTCCGCGCTGACCATCTTTGTCGCCTGCTCGAATGGGGCCAGCACGTGGCAGACCTGCTGTATCTGCCCCCACTCCGCATTGGTGATGTAGGGGACTGGGTGTGATGGCCCTGAAGTGCCTAGGTCCAGCGGGTATTCCCTCACCGCCCGTCGCTGCTCCCACAACCTCTCCAGCATGTGGAGGGTGGAGTTCCACCGCATTACACTGTCCACAATCAGCCTGTGGTGGGGCAGGCTGTTGTCCCTCTGTAGTTTGGACAGGGACGCGGCGGCAGTTGGGGAGCATCTGAAGTGGCTGCCAATCCTACGTACCCTCAGCACAATGTCACTCAACCCTGGGTACGTACGAAGGAACTTCTGTACCACTAGGTTGAGGACATGTGCGGTAGGGGAGTGTTTAAACTGTAAAGCTGTAAAGGATTGGCTGCTAGGTCATGTTCTCAGTTCCCAACCAGGATTTCAGAAGTGGTCTATTATCATGGCCACATGTAGCTTGGCCAAATTCAGCAGCACAGGCAACAGCAGACATTATGTTTAAAGGCCCAAATGTAACTCAACATGTTCAAAACAAATTCAGAATTAAAAAATTAAATTAATATATACATGATACAAACTAGACAAAAAATATCGATCAAATAAATATCAATAAATAACTAAAAAAAGTAATTCATATAAAGTTAAAAACAGAGGGAACAATTAAAAAACAACGGAATTTGGGAGGGAGAGCAAAGGAGAGGGATGGACAAGGGACCCTTCAGCGCCCTGAACCGACAGCGGGGGCCATGAAGTCACTGCCGATCCAGGACTCATTCATCTTAATGAATGTGAGTGTCCACGGAGTCTGTGGACAGACGGGTCCGCTTGTCCGTGAACACCCCACCTGCCACGCTGAATGCCCGCTCAGACAGTACGCTGGAGGGAGGGCAAGATAGTAACTCCAGCGCATACTGAGCGAGCTCACGGCAGGTGTCCAGCCTGGCAACCCAGTACTCCATGGGGTCGTCGGTGGTCATGCTGTCAGAAGCACCGACCGACCCCATGTAGTCTGCCACCATGCGGGCCAGCCGCTGGTGGTGACTGATGCTGCTGCTGGTACTGGGTCGTGCAGACTGGTAGAAGAGCCTCATCTCACCCAGAAGGTCACCTGCTCGGCTGGTGCTGCTGGTGCTGCTGGTGCCAGTCGCCTGCTGGGTGAGATGGGCGGGTAGAACTGGAGCTTGAGGCCAAGGGTTTGCCTCTTTCAGCCGGTGGATAAGACAGGCCCGCAATTTTTCGAGACGGGCCTGCCTCCGGATGGCTGGGATGAACTGCTCCAGTTTCCCCTTGCAGCGAGGGTCTAAAAGGGTGGCCAACCAAATGTCTTCCCTCTCCTTAAAATGTTTGATCCGGGGGTCCCTCCGGAGGCATCGCAGCATATGGGCAGCCATGGGGAAGAGCACAGCCCGCTGTGACTATTCACGACTGCCCGGGACCATGACCTCTTGGTCCTCCTGCTGCTCATGCTGCTGCTCCCGGTCGGAGATGCCCCACCCCCGGACTAACGGTGCCCCCAGCACCGGCTCTCCCTCCTCACCAGGCCCAGACTCCTGGATGTACACTGATTCCTCCTCCTCCTCCTCGTCCTGGGCCTGGTCCTGGTGGAGCAAGGCCGCCTCATCTTGCTCCACCAAGGCACTCTCCCCAGCTTCGAGCAGGCGATCTAGTGTCCTGTCCAGCAGGAACACTAGGGGGAGCACGTCATTCAGACCGACATGCTCCGCGCTGACCATCTTTGTCGCCTGCTCGAATGGGGCCAGCACGTGGCAGACCTGCTGTATCTGCCCCCACTCTGCATTGGTGATGTAGGGGAGTGGGTGTGATGGCCCTGAAGTGCCTAGGTCCAGCGGGTATTCCCTCACCGCCCGTCGCTGCTCCCACAACCTCTCCAGCATGTGGAGGGTGGAGTTCCACCGCATTACACTGTCCACAATCAGCCTGTGGTGGGGCAGGCTGTTGTCCCTCTGTAGTTTGGACAGGGACGCGGCGGCAGTTGGGGAGCGTCTGAAGTGGCTGCCAATCCTACGTACCCTCAGCACAATGTCACTCAACCCTGGGTACGTACGAAGGAACTTCTGTACCACTAGGTTGAGGACATGTGCCATGCAGGGCACGTGGGTCAGACTGCCAGCATGAAGGGCGGCGAGTAGGTTGCTGCCGTTGTCACAGACAACCATACCTGCTTGGAGCCTTCGGGGTGTCAGCCACTTCTGAACCTAAGCCTGTAGTGCGGACAGAACATCAGGTCCAGTGTGTCTTCGGTCCCCTAAGCTCACAAGCTGGAGCACGGCCTGGCAGCGGACGTGCCCCACACTTGCGTAGCAACGGGGACGCTTGCTGGGGGGCTCAGCAGCTGTGGAGACAGTGGCTTGCGGGAGAGCAGCAGTTCTCCCCTGGACACCCCGGGGCGGCACCACAAAATCAGATGCCGCCAATCCCTCCCCGGCGCCTCAGAGGGACACCCAATGGGCTGTGAAGCTTATATAGTGTCCCTGCCCATGCCTGCTGGTCCAGGCATCCATTGTGAGATGCACCCTGTTGCTGACAGCATGATCCAGCGACAGGGATACATTCCGCACAATGTGCTGGTGAAGGGCAGGGACGCCGGTCCTGGCAAAGTAATGGCGGCTGGGGACACGCCATCTGGGTTGGGCCTGCTCCAACATCTGCCTAAATGGATTGCTATCCACCAGATTGTAAGGCAGCAGATGTTGGGCGATAACCCTTGCCAGGAGCCCATTGAGTGAACGCACGCGACGGTCCCTGGGGGCGTAGGGCGCGGTGCGTTCAAAAGCATCTGCAATAGATGGCTGGCGCCGGACGGCAGAGGAGGGTGCAGTGGAGGCAGAGGTATGGCTGCCGGTACCAGTACCTCTATTAGAGGGAGCGGGGGAGTGGGAATGAGTTGGTGGAACGGGTTGGGGTGGCTGCAGTACAGTGGCAGGAGCTGCTGTCTCCCGCACACTGCTGGTGGCACTGCTGCTTTGACCACCCCGCATCTGTTCCCACTCCCGCCAGTGGTTGACTCGGATGTGCTGGTTGAGGGCCGTGGTACCCAGCCGAGCCATAGATCTCCCTCTCCTCACCCTGGCATTGCACAGCTTACAAATGCCAACTGTGACATCATCTGCTGCCAGGGTGAAGTAAGCCCAAACAGGCGACTTCCGCACAGACTTCCTGTCAGATGAAGTGGTGCTGGCTTGCGCCTGTTCGGGCTCGGTGCGCACAGGTGGAGCTGGCTGCTGCTGCCTACTCCTGCTGCCATTACCAGTGGAGCCCCTGACACTGGGCTCCCTGGTGACCTGGCGCACCATTTGCCTCGGGTGCCTACCTTCATCAGTGCTGCCGTCACCTGAAAAAGGAGGTGGCACCCATTCGGGGTCACCCTCCTCTTCACCCCCTGATATGTCAGACCCAAGGCCAACCTGTGGTGGACTGATGGGAACAGCTGACATGGAGCCCCTGACCGGGCTCCGCTGTCCCCTTGCTGGCGCCTGGGTCTGAATAGGTGCAGGGGTTGTGTGGCTAACACCACCTGCACCAGTTGGAAGGGATCTCATAGGGAGATTTATAGGCCCCTCCTCCTCCTCATCCCCAATCCCTTCCAACAGGTCCTGCCCATCCTCAGGGCTGAACACTAATTCCGCCTCCTGCATTGCCTCCCCCAAGATGTCCCTCTCAGTCTCAAAGTCTTCAAACATGAGAGGGGACAATTCTTGGGAGCTGGGGGTTAGTTCTACAGGAGGCGGTGTGCTGCAGTTGCTGGCAGCCAGGGCAGAGGACTCCGTGGCACTCAAATCGGCCACGAGAGCCAAGACAGTCTCTGCATCCTGGGAAGTTATGGGCCGGCTGCCACTTGTGAAAAACTCACGGATCAGGCAGACACCCCTGCCACCTGCGCTACCTGTCCGTGGCTTGATGAGCGGCCCCGTGCTGGGAGTGGTCCAGCGCGGGAACCAACTCCCCTGTTACCCCGACCACGCCCACGACTGCCTGCACTCATACTGGGGATTAGGGGAAAACTTTATTGGGGTGGGGACGATGGGTGAAAAATGAAAGCTATCAAACCTAAGACTAAACTAACAGACACAAAAAAACTTTTTTTTTTTTTTTTAACGGAGGACTGACAAAACTACACTAAACACAAAAAACGTAAAACTTTAAAACTTTTTTTTTTTTTTTACCTAAGACAGACACTAACTGACACAGAGACTAAAAAACGTTTTTTTCTTAACGGACGACTAACAAAACTACACTAAATGCAAAACACTTAAAACGTACACTCAATATTTAACCTAACACAAACAGTAACTGACACACAGAGACTACAAGACGGGTTTTTTTTAACGTAAGACAGAAAAAACTACACTAAACACGTAAACCTATAAACTTTTTTTTTAGTTTTTATTGTTTTTAAACCTAAGACAGACACTGACACACAGACAAAAATAAAAAAAAATTTTTTAACGGAGGACAGACAGAACTAGACTAAACAAAGAACATATAAAACTTCACTTTTTTTTTTTTCTTAAACTAAACACAGACACTAACTTAGACTAAAACACTTTTTAAAATTAACAAATAATGGAAAAAAAACAAAAAAATTATACACTAACTGGACGGACACTAACTGACAGACAAAACAGACAGATAGACCCTACACTATACTATATCAGTAACTAACCTAAACTACACGCTGCCCTGAAAATCTAAACTTTACTATTCCCTAACTGTAGCCCTAATACCGAACCTAAACTATCAAGCACTATCTATCTATCTATCTATCTATCTATCTATCTATCTATCTATCTAGGTGTTGTCCCAGAAGATTGGAAATTAGCAAACGTTGTGCCAATTCACAAGAAAGGTAGTAGAGAGGAATCAGGCAACTATAGGCCAGTAAGCCTGACATCAATAGTGGGGAAATTAATGGAAACCATACTCAAGGAGAGGATTGTGGAACATCTAAAAACCCATGGGTTGATTGATAAAAAACAGCATGGGTTTACTTCAGGGAGATCATGTCAAACTAATCTTATTGACTTTTTTGATTGGGTGACTAAAATAATAGATGGCGGAGGTGCAGTAGACATCGCTTATCTGGACTTTAGTAAGGCATTTGATACTGTCCCACATAGATGGCTTATCAATAAACTGCAGTCTTTGAGCTTGAGCTCACATATTGTTGAATGGATTAGGCAGTGGCTGAAGGACAGAAAACAGAGGGTTGTAGTCAATGGAGTATATTCAGACCATGGTATTGTTACCAGTGGGGTACCTCAGGGATCTGTTCTGGGACCCATGTTGTTAAATATCTTTATCAACGAAATTGCAGAAGGCCTCAATGGTAAGGTGTGTCTTTTTGCTGATGACACAAAGATTTGTAACAGGGTTGATGTTCCTGGAGGGATACACCAAATGGAAAAGGATTTAGGAAAACTAGAGGAATGGTCAAAAATCTGGCAACTAAAATTTAATGTCGATAAGTGCAAGATAATGCACCTGGGGCGTAAAAACCCAAGAGCACAATATAAAATTGGTGATACAGTACTAACCTCAGTATCTGAGGAAAGGGATTTAGGGGTCATTATATCAGACGACCTAAAGGTGGGCAGACAATGTCATAGAGCAGCAGGTAATGCCAGCAGAATGCTTGGGTGTATAGGGAGAGGCATTAACAGTAGAAAGAGGGAGGTGCTCGTGCCGCTCTACAGAGCACTAGTGAGACCTCATTTGGAGTATTGTGTGCAGTACTGGAGACCATATCTGCAGAAGGATATTGAAACTTTGGAGAGAGTTCAGAGAAGAGCTACTAAACTAGTACATGGATTGCAGGACAAAACTTACCAGGAAAGGTTAAAGGACCTTAACATGTATAGCTTGGAAGCAAGAAGAGACAGAGGGGATATGATAGAAACTTTTAAATACATAAAGGGAATCTTCACGGTAAAAGAGGAGAGAATATTTAAAAGAAGACAAACTGCTACAAGAGGACATAGTTTTTAAATTAGAGGGGCAAAGGTTTAAAAGTAATATCAGGAAGAATTACTTTACTGAGAGAGTAGTGGACGCATGGAATAGCCTTCCTGCAGAAGTGGTAGCTGCAAATACAGTGAAGGAGTTTAAGCATGCATGGGATAGGCATAAGGCCATCCTTCATATAAGATAGGGCCTGGGGCTATCCATAGTATTCAGCATATTGGGCAGACTAGATGGGCCAAATGGTTCTTATCTGCCGACACATTCTATGTTTCTATCTATCTAACAGCTACCTACCTAACTCAATGCCCTACACTTAACCCTGCACTGAACCCTATCTGCTACACTAGGCCCTAACACTAACTATATTTGTCTCCTAACTCTACTAAACTACAAAACTATCTCAAATTATTTCGACCCTATCAGCTATAAAACTAAACTACACTATTCCCTAATCACTACCTGAAACTAACTAACTAGAATATTATAAATTAAATCGAGATTATATAAAACGCTCAGCAGACAAAATAACACAGCTCCAAGCTCCAACAAATCCAACACCACAAAATGGCTGCTGGGTGATGTTGTCACTTATATAGTGAAGGGGTAGTCTAGTTTCCTATTGGTTGCTAGGGATGTTGCTAAGTTGTGACAAAGCCTTCTTATTGGCTATTCAAGCTAGGAGAAGGGAGGGAAAATGATAAAGATGAGTCACCTCATACATTGTAGAGAAAAAAAAATAAAAAATTCGCATGGAGAATATAGCACTATATTTTACATATTCGAAAATTCTAACAAACAAAACCTGTACGAAAATAGCTTGATGCCCCTACGCAGTTACAAAAATGCAAATATTGTATTCTAAATGATTGTAATTACTGAATACTGATGTATAATTTTCCTCTTTACTGTATTTTATGTCATGCGAAAATTCGGCAATTACATATGCGCATGAATCGGATCGCACAATGCCAGTGTACTATTAGGTTGGCTTGCTGGGTCGAATAGACAAAGATAAAGAAAATAGCGAATGTAGTGCTATATTCGCAATATTCGTCTATTCGAGTAGACCAACCAAGATAACCCATTGAATGAACACAATATCATACTGCCCTTGTGCGGTGCGATTCACGTGCATATGTAATTGCCGATTTTTCGCACTACACAAACTATCTTACATACAGAGGACAATTATAAATCAGTAATGAGAATTGTTACTGTGATGTATAATTTGCCTCTTTATGTAGGAAACTGTATTTTACGTCATGCGAAAAATCGGCAATCACCTATGCGCGTGAATCGCACCGCATAAGGGCAGTATTATATTGGGTTCATTCAATGGGTTGTCTTGGTTGGTCTACTCGAATAGACGAATATTGCGAATATAGCACTACATTCGCTATTTTCTTTATCTTCGTCTATTCGACCCAGCAAGCCAACCTAATAATATACTGGCATTATGCGATCCGATTCACGCGCATATGCAATTGTCGATTTTTTTCGCATGACTTAAAATACAGTTTCCTACATAAAGAGGCAGATTATACATCACAGTAACAATTCTCATTACTGTTTTATAATTGTCCTCTGTATGTAAGATAGTTTATGTCATGCTGAAAACTTGGCAATTACATATGCGCGTGAATGCATACGCATAAGGGAAATATACTATTAGGTTCATTTCATGGGTTGTCTTGGTCGTCTAGGTCATACTCATAAGATCTAAGTTGAATTCGCATTGCGATTAATATAACCTGTAATACTCGCATAGCGAATTCAACTTAGAGCTGGGTTCCTAAAGGTTGGCAATGGCTTGCTAGAATATTACGATTATAACGAATTCACGAATATAGCACTATATTCACAATCTTCGTTATATTCCAGCAAGTAGCAAGTTCAACCAACCATTAGGAGCTCAGCTCAAAGTTTAATTCGCAATGCGAGTATATTTTCGCATCGCGAATTAAACTTTGAGTTGAGAATGAGCTCCTAACGGTTGCATTGCTACAATTGACGAAGATTGAGGATATAGCACTATATTCTCAATCATCTTCTAGCAACAACCATGAGGAACCCAGATCTAAGTTTAATTCGCGATGCGAATGGATTCCCATTTACAATGAAAACATGATTCCTTCCTGCTTAACTTGCTTGTGGCCCAATGACTCACTGGCCCACAAGAAGGAAGCAGGGACAAGTCCTGTTTTCGCTTTTCAGATATTGGAAAATGGCGAATATTCGAATTAGCGAATATATAGCATCATATTCTAAATATTCGCGAATTATCGAAGTTGCGATATTCGCGATAAAAATTCGCATTTTGAATATTCGCGCTCAACACTAAACATCACACATGCCCTGACCAACGCAGTTACTGGAAGGGTCCACTTAACCACGAACACATGGACAAGTGCATTCGGCCAGGGACGCTACATTTGCCTGACGGCACACTGGGTGAACATTGTGGAGGCTGGGAGCGAGTCGTACCCTGGGATGGCACAGGTGCTACCGATGCCAAGGATTGCGGGCGATCAGGGTTTCTGCCAGCACCTACGTTAGTGGCTCCAACCCCCACTTCCCCCTCTTCCGCCTCCTCCTCCACTTCCACCTGCGAATTATCCACATGCAGCATCAGTCAGCCATCAGTCGGTAGCTGGAAGCAGTGTAGCACTACAGTGGGGAAGCGGCAACAGGCCCTGCTGAAGCTGATATGCTTAGGGGACAAACAGCACACCGCCGAGCTGTGGCAGGGGATAAAAGACCAGACTGAGCTGTGGCTCTCGCCACTCAACCTATAATCAGGCATGTGTCTGATAATGGTCATAACTTGGTGGCAGCTTTGGAGCTCGGCAAGCTCACACACATCCCATGCCTAGCTCACATCTTAAATTTAGTGGTTCAGTGGTTTCTCAAAACCTGCCTCAATTTGCTTGAGCTACTGGTGAAGGTGCGCCGCGTGTGTGCATATTTCCGCAAGTCATATGCTGCAGTAGCACTTGAAATTGCGAGCTCACTGGCTGTTGTTCGACGTGAGCATGTGCTGGAACTCGACATTCTACATGTTGGCCAGGCTTTGTGAGCAACAGAGGGCAATAATGAAATACCAGCTGCCATATGGTCGTCACCTTTCCAGTCAGTTTCGCTATTCACAAGCAAGGAGTGGGCATGGATGTCTGACCTTTGTAAGGTTTTAAGAAACTTTGAGGAATCAACACAGATGGTGAGCGGCGATAAAGCTATTATCAGCTTAACCATCCCACTTCTGTGTCTACTCAAACGCTCGTTGCTCACAGTTAAGTACGACACATTGCATGTGGAAGAGGTGGAAATGGGGGAAGACATTACACAGGGTGATAGCCAGACCACCCTCAGTTCGTCTTCTCAGCTCGAATTAGACGATGAAGAGGAGTAGGAGAAGGAGCAGGAGACGGTTGCCTCCACTACAGAGGGTAGTACCCATGGAACTTTAGTTCCATCTGTTCAGCGTGGGTGGGCAGGAGAGGAGGAAGAGGATGAGGAGATTGAGAGTCATCCTCCTAATGACGACAGCGAAGTCTTGCCTGTTGGTACTCTGGCACACATGGCTGACTTCATGTTAGGCTGCCTTTCCTGCGACCCGCATGTTATACTCATTTTATACAACTCGGATTACTGGTTGTTCACCCTTCTCGACCCGCGCTAAAAAGAGAACTTCTTATCTCTCATTACTCTGGTGGTAAGGACGAGCAAAACGGCACAATACCAGAAGGTCCTTGTTGAAAAATTGGTCCAAAAATTTCCATCTGACAACGCTGGCGGCAGAGTCCGTAGTTCCTTTGGTAAGCGAGGAGGGAAGACAAGTGGAACACACAGCAGTTCCAACAGAGGCAGGGCAACAGTCTCCAAAGCCTGGGACAGTTTCATGACCACCCTCCAGCATCTTCACTCTGATGCGCAGCCTACTGTCATAGCAGTAGCACATAGCAGACCGCGTCGGCGTCCTCAATGATCCCTCAGTGCCTTACAACTACTGGCTGTCCAAGCTGGACACGTGGAACGAACTGGCGCTCTACGCCTTGGAGGTGCTGGCCTGCCCTGCCGCCAACGTTTTGTCTGAGCTGGTATTTAGTGCTGCTGGTGGCATTATAACAAATAAGCTTATCCGCCTGTCAACTGAACATGCTGACAGGTTGACTCTTATAAAAATGAACAAGGCCTGGATTGCCCCTGACTTCCCAACTCCACCAGAGGAAAGCTGATGAACATAAAGGCACTTTATCCACAAAAAAGGATATATGGTTGAATCTTCCTTTTCTCATCCTCCTCCTCCTCTTCCATCATAACAACATGCCCTCGCATATATGCCCTCGCATATAATGTTTTAGAGGGTCAGCTCACTTGCAGGCCCTCGCATATAATTTCTTAGAGGGTCAGCTCAGCCGCAGGCCCTCAGTATAATTTTTAAGAGGGTCAGCTAACCAGCAGGCCTTTACCTACAATCTTTTACAGGGTCAGCTCACCTGCAGGCCCTCACATATAGTGTTTTACAGAGACAGTTCACCTTCAGGCCCTCGCATATAATGTTTTACAGGGTCAGCTCACCTACAGGTCCTCACCTACAACCTTTTAGAGGGTCAGCTCACCTGCAGGCCCTCTCATATAATTTTTTAGAGGGTCAGCTCAGCTACGGGCCCTTGGTATAATTATTTAGAGGGTGAGCTCACCAGCAGGCCTTCACCTACAATCTTCATAGGCCCTCGCATATAGTGTTTTACAACATCAGCTAACCAGCAGGCCCTCGCATATAATGTTTTACAGGGTCAGCTCACCGGCAGGCCCTCACCTACAACCTTTTAGAGGGTCAGCTCACCTGCAGGCCCTCGCATATAATGTTTTACAGGGTCATCTCACCTGCAGGCTCTCACCTACAATCTTTTACAGCATCATCTCACCTACAGGCCCTTACTTACAATCTTTTACAGGGTCAGCTAACCTACAGGCCCTCGCATATAATGTTTTAGAGGGTCAGCTCACCTGCAGGCCCTCACCTACAATATTTTACAGGGTCAGATCATCTGCAGGCCCTCACCTACAATCTTCTACAGGATCAGCTCACCTGCAGGCCCTCGCATATAATTTTTTACAAGGTCATCGCACCAGCAGGCCCTCACCTACAATCTTTAAGAGGGTCAGCTCACCTACAGGCCCTCACCTACAATCTTTAAGAGGGTCAGCTCACCTACAGGCCCTCGCATATAATGTTTTACAGGGTCAGCTCACCTGCAGGCTCTCACCTACAATCTTTTAGAGGGTCAGCTCATCTGCAGGCCCTCGCATATAATGTTTTACAGGATCAGCTCACCTGCAGGCCCCCTCCTACAACCTTTTAGAGGGTCAGCTCATCAGCAGGCCCTCACCTACAATCTTTTAGACGGTCAGCTTACCAGCAGGCCATCACCTACAAGTCCATTCTCAGTAGCCAAGAGTCTGGTCAACACAATCCTCACCCTGACAGCACACTGGGTGAATGTTGTGGAGGCCGGAAGCGAGTCGGCTGCTGGCACCAGACTTGCCCTCCAATAGATGCTCATTAAAGGATTTAATGTGTACTCATTCCAATTACAAGGCCTCAAAAGTTATGTTATTTTTCGTCACTACCTCCCCGAGTCGGGAGTGGGTAATTTGCACGCCTGCAACCATAATTTTTTGATGGTCAGCTCAGCAGCAGGCCCTCAACCATAATGTTTTAGAGGGTCAGCTCACCTGCAGGCCCTCATCCATATTTTTTTCAATGGTCAGCTCAGCAGCAGGCCTTTAACCATAATATTTTAGAGGGTCAGCTCAGCAGCAGGCCCTCAACCATAATTTTTTTATGGTCAGCTCAGCAGTAGACCTTCACCCCTAATGTTTTTGAAGGTCAGCTCAGCAGCAGGCCCGAGCCCCTAATGTTTTAGATGGTCAGATCAGCAGGCCCTTGCTCCAACTGCTTTTGAGGGTCGTCAGCAGGCCATCAATCATAATTTTTCAAGGGTGTGTATGATGCCCTCCTTTATGTGTAAAAAAAAAGGTGTATTGTAGTGCCGGTTCCTTTAAATTTTTAGCAGCCCTTTCACTTAGTGCATAGACTTTATGAGTGTAGGAGTCCCACTACATGAACAATTGTACCACAATGTGAATGAGGCCCTGCTTTATGTGATATACAGGTTGTATCGGAGTGCCTCTTGCTTGAAATTTTTGGCAGCAATTGCACTTTATATACAAGTAAATATACAGAAAACAATGTTTCCTAACAATTTTTCCTCTAAAATCGATTTTATCTTTGGTTTTGTATTATTGTCAGTCTGTAAAAGTGGCATACTACTCGGACAACATCGTTCCCAGCAGTGACCTGAGAGTCCAAGATGCATCCAGCCATCCTCCCCATGCTGTTCCCGAACCATTTCGGTGGTGTTTCCATCAATTTCTGACCTTTTCCTATGAACCAGGCACCTTCCCCTCTTCAGAGCAGGTTTAATGCTCGGGTTATCCCATTAACTTCCATTATATTCGGGTGCTCTGTAGAGCACCTGAGCATCCTGATGTGTTCTGCCCGAGTACCCGAGCACTTTGGTGCTCGATCAACACTAATTAAAACTTAAACAGGCTCATCAGAGAATTTGCCCAAGAGTAGCATGCATGTGGCACAAAGTTATCTTCCCCATAAGGCTCAAGACATGCCCATCATTAGGACTCAAGTTTGGCTTCCAGCCAATTGCAGATCAAGACCAAATGTGACAGAGTTGCTATTAAGATTTTATAGCATGTCCACTGGCACTAGTGCTGGCCGTAAAACAATTGCATCTGTGTCCTATTTCATAACACATGTAGGCCATTCCAGTGGGGATGTTTTCACCATTGAGGTATGCATGATTAGATAGCAACAATTTCATATAACACCATATAACACTGAGGTGCGTATTACTGTATATGTAGAAACTCCCCTTAACCCCTTCAGGACACTGCCATTTTTCACCTTAAAGAGGACCTTTCACTGGTCCACAGTTTATGAGGTAAAGCTATGTACATGGAAAGCAGCACCCAGGGATGTCCCTGCACTTGCTTGTATCCCTGGGTGCCGCTCCGTTCGTCCTCTGTAGCCCCCGGTACCGGCGCTCCTGCTGCTCTAATTTTGCCTGGGGCGGAGACTTCTTCTTCTGCCCTGGGCGTCTCCTTCTCCCAGGGCTGGAGCGCTGTCCAATCGCAGCGCTCAGCTCATATCCTGAATATGAGCTGAGCCTACCTAGGCTTGGTATAACACATTTTGTGATGAGGGGTGACAAAAAAATGGCTTTTTTTACACCGATTTTTTATTTTTTTTACGGTGGTCACCTGAGGGGTTAGTTCATGTGATATTTTTATACAGCAGGTTCCTTCAGACGCGGCAATACCTAATATGTGTACTTTTTTAAAGTTATTTAAGTTTTACAAAATAAGCATTTTTGAAACAAAAAAATTCATGTTTTAGTGTCTCCATATTCTGAGAGACATATTTTTTTTATTTTTTTGGGCGATTGTCTTAGGTAGGGTCTCATTTTTTGCAGGATGAGATGACGGTTTGATTGGTATGATTTTGGGGTGCGTATGACTTTTTTATCGCTTGGAATTGCACTTTTTGTGATGTAAGGTGACAAAAAAATTGCATTTTATGCTCAGTTTTTTTTTTTTTTTTGTTTATGGCGTTCACCTGAGGTGGTAGATTATGTGACATTTCTATAGAGCACGTTGTTACGGACGTGGCGATACCTAATATGTCTGTTTTTTTTATATTTTTTAAAACACAATTTTATGGTCAGGGGGCCTTTTTTTTTTAATAAAAAAACACCCTTTTTTTCCCTTTTTTCCCTTTTTATATTTGTCCCACTGTGGGACTTCCCCTTTTCAATGTTTGATCCCTGTTTCAAAATTGAACTGTCAGTGTCTTAAACAGTAACTACACCTATATTACCACAACTACAAAAATTTTTTTTTTTACTGAGTCATGTATATTATGGTAGAACAAAAATCTAAATCCTACAAAACACTACCAGACTGTTTATAAAACAATATCGATAGATTACATAATTATAAAAAATACACAAAAATACCATGTTTAAAAACAAGGGGGGTTGACACAAAAAGGCATCATCTGGATGAAGACACTGCGGATACAAAGTTCATATTGCAAAGTATATAATAATAACTAAAGTGCAAAAATTACAATAATTATAAAGGCTGCAAACTTTTACCCACACTGTGCTCCCTCCAAGATGGCGCTAGCCCCGACGCGCGTTTCGGCATACCTTCATCTTAAACAGTAAGATACTGACAGTTGCCTAGGAGACCCAGCCCTCAGGTTGTATCTCCTGGTATTCCGTATCTGGCAGGCCCCGATGCCTGTGTAAGGCATCCGGGCTGCCATGGCAACCATCGGCCCCTTGTCAGCGCAGCACGGGGGGCCGATGGAGTCAGAGGGAGCCGCCTCCCTCTGTAAACCCCACACGTGCCGCGGTCAGCGCTGACTGTGGCATGTGAAAGGGTTAATCCACCGGCATCACCATATACAGCTCCTACACCCGCCCGATCACATCACGTACATGCACATGAGGATGCAGTAAGGCACCACATTCCCTCATGTACATGTACGTGATATTGTGGGAAGGGGTTAAAGTGGTTGTCTCACTTCAGTAAATCACATTTGTGATGTAGACAAAGTTAACCTCTTGACAACCAGCGCCATTCATGTTGTCATTTTAAATATGGCACCCACTCATAGCCATCGGGTTTCTGCTGTTTCAAATAGCAGAGGCTCGTGGCTAATGCCATCAATCGGCCATAACGCTGATCACAGACACTTAACCCCTCAGATGCCAAGTGGTGAAAAAGCGGGAGTTGAACACTCCTACTCTGGTAACATCTTCCACTGGCTGAGATTGGGGAATCTGTTACCTTTTAGGGATAGGCTGGAGCCTGCTTGAAGTTACAATACCTATCACTAGTATATTCCAATACATTCCTACAGGCGGCAGCACTGCATTGGAATATAGTAAATTGTGTATTCTGTAATGCATAAAATACCATTACAAAATACCAATTGCAATCTAATGATTGCTTATTGTAGCCACCTAGGGTGACTTAAAAAAGTTTAAAAAAAAGTTTTAAAATCTAACAAAATAAATAAAAATTCAATACTAATTGAATAATGAAATTAAATAAACAATTAAACATCATAGGCATTGCCTCATCTTAAAACATCTGTACTATAAAAATATAAAAAATATTTATCCCATATGGTGATCAGGGTCACTTCACCTCCTAAACAAATTTAATAAAAAGTGATCAAAAAGCCATACACACCCCAAATGTATCTGGACCATGGTATCAATGAATCTCCTAATATATCACAGTTGTCATGCCTTCAGCAAGTTTATTGTTAATTTATTCATAGTTTTCATGCATAGTCGATTTGCTTTATGAATAATTCTCTGTTGATTGTGTAACAGCACCATCTAGTGGCCGTTTACATACATTGCAGCTATTCACATTAGAAGTTTAGTCTACTTCAGATTCCATAGCTTGTGACCTATGAACTTAGGGACTTCATCATCCGTGCACACAGCAGCCATTTTCCTCATTCACAGTCATACCAGCCTGAGGTAGCACATGGTGTGGAAGTCTATGGAATCACCCTCCACATCTACACTCACGGTAGCATCGCTGGTATGTCACATAGCCATATTACAGCCTGTTTGCATATGTTTGTATATGTATTTTGCATGTCTTTTCTCCTGCTCATACATAGACGCTGTAGTTATTAGTTAGGGACCATGCCTGTTATGCAGATAGGATAAACTGCTCATGGTTAGATCTGTATCTGTGTTTATATGTGCATTGATATATGTCAGACCCCTTTAGTAAGTGCATTGTTTTTCTGTTCTACAGCTTTACCGCGCATATGTATACCCTTGCAATAATGACGAAGTTGGACGTTACTCCATTGTCAATTCATTGCCGGGAGAGGTTTAGCTGTCTGTCAAGCTATGTACCTTCACACATAAGGAAGACAGAACAACCGTCATCATCATTTGGTATCAGTGGTGTACTGCCAATATAGACAGACTGCTGAGCTGTGTGTGTGCGGGGTCACTAAAGGGGGCATAACTGTGATGGGGGCATTACAGTGGGGGGCATCTAAGGGGGATAACTGCATGTGGGGGGCCACAAAAGGGGGCATAACTATGATAGGGGCATCATTACATGGGGGACCATCTAAGGGGATATAACTGTGGTGGGGGCCACTGAAGGGGGCATAACTATGATAGGGGCATCACTCTGTAGGGAGGCTGCCTAAAGTGGCATAACTCTGTCACTTAGAGGGCATCAATGTGTGGGGTGCCACTTAATGGGATATAACACTGTGAGAACCTCTTAAGAGGGCACCATACTGTGTGGGAGGGCCACTTAGGAAGACACCATACTGTGATGAAGCCACTTAAGGGGGCATCACTCTCTGAGGGGGCATTTAAGAGGGCTTCACTCTGAGAGGGGGAACTTAAGGGATAATCCTACTGTGATGGGGGTACTAAGTATTGTACTGTCCAAGGGGAGCATCCTTTTTGTTAGGCGGCATTAAGAGGGCATTCTTACTGTGTGGGGAGGCACTAAGGGGATGCTATTTCTGTGTGGTTGTCTGAAAGGGGGATCAGGTTGGATTAGAGAGGTGGCTACACGCCACTGGTGCCTGGTATGGATCTACAGATAAGTAGGCCTGAGGAAAGACTGTGCAGAAACAGCATAATGTTGCAGCATACAGAGAGAGAGAGCGCTCAGACGGAGGGATAGCCATCACTGCAGAACCCACAAAGTTAGCTGGAGTGAATCATCATGCTAGCTACTGTACCGTATTGTTTACTGACAGAGGAAGTGGTTACATTTTAATTTCCCATACAGTGAAATATGATGTATTATAAGCAGAAATAAAATAGGTGTGGTGAGCTTTTATCATATTGGACTTTCCCTAGAATATTTCCAGAGGAAGTTGTACCCTTAAAACTATAAGTGGTAGCGAGTCGTTATGACACCTGAAACTTAGAAAGGCTGGGGTTGGACTGGGAGCCACAAAGCATTTCTTGGCAAGTTATGGGTTATTGATCCTATTTGTAAGCTCTAATAAGCATTAAACCTCTCAGTGAGATCCACTCACTAACTTCTCAGCCCACCACTGTAAGAGTAACCAGTAAGAGGTGTGATACAGTTTCTGACTAACCGTAACAGTACCTCTGAGGAATACTGCTAAGAATTGTGCCTCTTGCGAGATAAATAAATCTTATGTTTTTGCATCAGAATCTGTGTTGCAACATCCCTTTTAGAGAAGTACCGCTCCCCTGCACCCTTCCTCAGCTTTAACATACTGTAGCTACAGTAGAATTGTGGCATACCACCATTGAGAGGAGGAATGTTAGGGCGTTTCCTACTGTCAACTGTGGAAGAATAGAAGGTTACTTTATGTTATATTAGTCCTGAAGGTAGGTTAGCAGTAGGCAGCTGGAACAGGGGATGTTGTTGCATGGGATGTTGGGCAAAATCTCTAAGGGGTCAAGGAAGGGGTCTAATGTCATTGTACTTGACGGACCTCTGTCACCTTGATACTGCAGCTATACCTTTCCTTGCTTTTTGATAGAAGCAGTTTCCATTTTTCCACAGTAGATGGCAGTATTGGCTAAAAGTTTGTCTTCGCAGAATGGGTTAGACTAGCACATAGCAATGTTATGCTGCTAAATTCATCTGTACCTATGTAGTGTAGTGAACAGCACATATAGGGATAGATAATGAAGTAACATATACTATATGGATAAAAGTATTGGGACACCTACACATTATACCTACAGGAGTTTGTTCTTTATGAAACCCCATTCTAAATCCATAGGCTTTAATATGAAGTTGGTTTACCTTTTGCAGCTCAAATAACTTCTATTGTTCTCAGAAGGCTTTTTACAAGATCTTGGAGTATGTTTTTATGAATTTTTGAGCATTTGTGAGGTCAGACACTCATGTTGAACGAGAGGGCATGGTTTGCAATCTCTTTTCAACTCAAAGGCATTCTATAGAGTTGTGTAGGGGAAGTACCACCATAGCAGCCATATCTCCCTTCCTCCCCTGCCAAAACACACAGTAAATATGATTACTGTATGTGTGCCGAGTTAAGGCCTGGAATATAATGGATGTCGGTCAGCTATTATGACCCAGGCCTCATTCTCCAGCTGTGCTGTCCCCAGCAGATGCAATGCTATAACAGCATCAAGCCTGCTGAGTAGAAAACACAGGGGCCGAGTAAGTGCTATTTTTTTCAATAAATATAATAAAAAAAACCTGCATGTATCAGGGTCATGCCCCAGATTTACTTACTGTGGCATACCAAAAATCTGTATAAAAAATAGCACAAATTGCCACTATCTGCCGCAATTTGTAGCTGCTGTGAGGGGGGTTGTCTGGTTTTTACACTTTTTTCTCAACATGTTCGAAAGGGGGCAGGCATAACATGCACCAAAATTAAGCCTAAATTCTGCCAGATGAGAAGGTATGGTGGCAGGTAGGATAGCTATTGATTAGCACTAGTAGGCACTTGTGGATGTAGGTGTCGACTGTAATATTAAGGCTTGATATTTGTCTGGCCTAGTGGTGGTTTAGGTGATGGATGTCCGAGCCGTAGTCCCTCACCTTGCAGCAGTGTTTGTAAAGTTGTATTTTGCTAATCACTTTCTGGCTTGTCTCAGTGATCCTTTCTGTAAGCAGAACTTTCTGATCTCTCTGGAGTGTTGGTCTCACAGGAAAAAAATCTCTGGTTCCCAGGAGTAGGTGCTTTGACTTCTGTTTCCTCTCCCCTTACTCTACAGAAAAAACTCATGGCCCTCCATTTTCATAGACTGACTAGGATTAACTGAGATTGGAGACCTTTTGTTCAATATTTGAGAAATATGTATGCCCCTATATTTACTGCTCTTAGGGCTCTTTCACACGAGCGGATGCCGTGCAGGTAATCTGCTGCGTGAAAGAGTGCCAATCTCCGTTCCAGACAGCAGAGACACGGAGCGTTAACATCATTGATAATGCTCTGTGCCTCTCTGTGACCGTTTTACTACAAAATCACAGTGAGATAAAGTTGTCACCAGTGATTTTGTAGTAAAAATTCACAGAGAGGCAGGGAGCATTATCAATCATGTTAATACTTTGTGTCTCTGCTGTCCAGAGTGGGGCTTGGCTCTCTTTCACGCAGCGGATTACCCGCACGGCATCTGCTCGTGTGAAAGAGCCCTTACTCTCTGATGCTCTTTTATATATGCATTACTCTGCAGGCTCTCGTGACTATGTGGGAAGGATTACATGACATTTATCTTGCAGACCTGGACCGCAACGCTGATTAACTAGTTGTCCCTCTTTACTGCTAACCTTCTGTACCTGTATATGTTCGGATGGTGCTAATTAGTGTTGAGCGAATCTAAGCATCCGAAGTGGAATTAGACCCAAAGTTTAGGAAAGATTTCATTCGCTGTGAAGCTGAATTTCCTCGCGCTTTGTGGTAACGAATCGTATTTTCTCAAAAATGGCTGCTACACTTGTCACAAAGTGAAAGTGAAAAGCCCAGGAACGCGATATGACCCATAATGCCGTGCAGCTAGCCAATCAGCAGATAGACATCCCCTGTGATCCAACAGCCCTATACAAAGCCTCATCCTGCACTGTTTCCCCATTTCACTGTGAGCTGAGCTTTGGGAGAGATTGTGGGAAGAGTATAGGGAGACTGCAGGGACAGTACAGGTTGAGTGTAATTACCCTGTCCATCTTGGTCAACTGCTGCGCCATTCATACTTAATCTGTTCTGTTATACATAAATTTACTGTGCATCAGACTTAGTCTCAACAGGTGGTGTAATATATTGCTGTGTTTATCCTGTTCACCTGCTGCAGTATTCATAGTTAAAGGATTTGTCCAAGTTATATTTATTGATGACTAGAGATGAGCGAACACCTGGATGTTCGGGTTCGAGAAGTTCGGCCGAACTTCCCGAAAATGTTCGGGTTCGGGATCCGAACTTAACCCGAACTTTATCCCGAACCCCATTGAAGTCAATTCAACCCGAACTTTTGGGCACTAAAAAGGCTGTAAAATAGGCCAGGAAAGGGCTAGAGGGCTGCAAAAGGCAGCAAAATGTAGGTAAATGCCCTGAAAACAAATGTTGATAGGGAACTGAATTAAAATAAAATAAATAAAAATTAAACAATATCAATTTGAGAGAGGTCCCATAGCAGAGAATCATGCGTCATATAACCCACCACTGGAGAAGGCCACTTTCAGTTATTTAGGCCCCAGCACCCAGACAGAGGAGAGAGGTCCCACAGCAAGAAATAAGGCGTCATATCACACACCACTGGAGAAGGCCACTTTCAGTTATTTAGGCTCCAGCACCCAGACAGAGGAGAGAGGTCCCACAGCAAGAAATAAGGCGTCATATCACCCACCGCTGGAGAAGGCCACTTTCAGTTATTTAGGCCCCAGCACCCAGACAGAGGAGAGAGGTCCCACAGCAGAGAATCATGCGTCATATCACCTTCCACTGGAGAAGGCCACTTTCAGTTATTTAGGCCCCAGCACCCAGACAGAGGAGAGAGGTCCCACAGCAGAGAATCATGCGTCATATCACCCTCCACTGGAGAAGGCCACTTTCAGTTATTTAGGCCCCAGCACCCAGACAGAGGAGAGAGGTCCCACAGCAAGGAATAAGGCGTCATATCACCCACCACTAGAGAAGGCCACTTCCAGATATTTAGGCCCCTGGACCCAGACAGAGGAGAGAGGTCCCACAGCAAGGAATAAGGCGTCATATCACCCACCACTGGAGAAGGCCACTTTCAGTTATTTCGGCCCCAGCACCCAGACAGAGGAGAGAGGTCCCACAGCAAGGAATAAGGCGTCATATCACCCACCACTGGAAAAGGCCACTTTGTTATTTCGGCCCCAGCACCCAGACAGAGGAGAGAGGTCCCACAGCAAGGAATAAGGCGTCATATCACCCACCACTGGAGAAGGCCACTTTCAGTTATTTAGGCCCCAGCACCCAGACAGAGGAGAGAGGTCCCACAGCAAGGAATAAGGCGTCATATCACTCACCACTGGAGAAGGCCACTTTCTGTTATTTAGGCAGAGGTCGCATAGCAGAGGTTCAGGCTTCATGTCACCCACCATTGTAACAGGCCACTTTCATTTATTTAGATTGAGGAGAGGTTCATTCAACTTTGGGTTGCACCGCAAGTTCATGGTAAAGTTAAAAAAATGAGGATTCAATAAAGAAGTGCCCCGGAGTACAAGAATACATGGTTGAGGGGGAGGCAGTTATAAATGTCTATTCTGCCCAAGGGAGGGACAGGTCCTGTGGGATCCATGCCTGGTTCATTTTTATGAACGTCAGCTTGTTCACGTTGGTTGTGGACAGACGGCTGCGTTTGTCAGTAATGACGCCCCCTGCCGTGCTGAATACACGTTCAGACAAAACGCTGGCCGCCGGGCAGGCCAGCACCTCCAAGGCATAAAATGCTAACTCTGGCCACATGGACAATTTGGAGACCCAGAAGTTGAATGGGGCCGAACCATCAGTCAGTACGTGGAGGGGTGTGCAGACGTACTGTTCAACCATGTTAGTGAAATGCTGCCTCCTGCTAACACTTTCCGTATCAGGTGGGGGTGCAGTTAGCTGTTGCGTGGAGACAAAACTTTTCCACATTTCTGCCATGCTAACCCTGCCCTCAGAGGAGCTGGCCGTCACACAGCTGCGTTGGTGACCTCTTTCTCCTCCTCTGCCTTCGCCTTGGGCTTCCACCTGTTCCCCTGTGACATTTGGGAATGCTCTCAGGAGCGCGTCTACCAGCGTGTGCTGGTACTCGCGCATCTTCCTATCATGCTCCAGTGCAGGAAGTAAGGTGGGCACATTGTCTTTGTATCGGGGATCCAGCAGGGTGGCAACCCAGTAGTCCGCACACGTTAAAATGTGGGCAACTCTGCTGTCGTTGTGCAGGCACTGCAGCATGTAGTCGCTCATGGCTCCCCAGAGGTAAGGACAAGCTGTCCAATGTGGGAGGCGTATCGTCATTGTCCTCCGTATCCCCCCAGCCACGCACTAGTGATGGGCCTGAGCTGTGTCGGGTGCCACCCCGCTGTAAACCTGCTTCATCCTCATCCTCCTCCACCTCCTCCTCATTCTCCTCGTCCTCCAGTAGTGGGCCCTGGCTGGCCACATTTGTACCTGGCCTCTGCTGTTGCAAAAAACCTCCCTCTGAGCCACTTCTAACAGACTGGCCTGAAAGTGCTAAAAATGACACCCCCCCCATCCTCCTACTCCTCCTGGGCCACCTCCTCTTCCATCATCGCCCTAAGCGTTTTCTCAAGGAGACATAGAAGTGGTATTGTAACGCTGATAACGGTGTCATCGCCACTGGCCATGTTGGTGGAGTACTCGAAACAGCGCAACAGGGCACACAGGTCTCGTATGGAGGCCCAATCATTGGTGGTGAAGTGGTGCTGTTCGTGTGCGTGCTGCAGCTGAAACTCTACTATGGCCTGCTGCTGCTCGCACAGTCTCTCCAGCATGTGCAAGGTGGAGTTCCACCTGGTGGGCACGTCGCATATGAGGCGGTGAGTGGGAAGGCTGAAGTTACGCTGTAGCGCAGACAGGCGAGCAGCGGCAGGATGTGAACACCGGAAGTGCGCACAGATGGCCCGCACTTTATGCAGCAGCTCTGATATGTCGGGGTAGTTGTGAATGAACTTCTGCACCACCAAATTCAGCACATGCGCCAGGCTAAGGGATGTGCGTCAAACCGGCTAGTCCCAGAGCTGCGACGAGATTTCGCCCATTATCGCACACCACCAGGCTGGGTTTGAGGCCCACTGACAGAAACCAACTCGTCGGTCTGTTGTTCAATACCCCGCCACAACTCCTGCGCGGTGTGGGGCCTGTCCCCCAAACATATGAGTTTCAAAATAGCCTGCTGACGTTTACCCCGGGCTGTGCTGAAGTTGGTGGTAAAGGTGTGTGGCTGACTGGATGAGCGGGTGGAAGCAGAGGAGGAGGAAGCCGAGTAGGAGGAGGAGGGTACAGGAGGCAAAGAATGATTTCCTGCGATCCTTTGCAGCGGAAGGACGTGCGCCAAGGAACTCTCCTCCCGGGGCCCAGCCGCCACTACATTTACCCAGTGTGCAGTTAGGGAGATATAGCGTCCCTGGCCATGCTTACTGGTCCACGTATCTGTGGTTAGGTGGACCTTGCCACAGATGGCGTTGCGCAGTGCACACTTGATTTTATCGGATACTTGTAGGGAAGGCACGGCTGTCTTGGAGAAGTAGTGACGGCTGGGAACAACATACTGTGGGACAGCCATGGACATCAGCTGTTTGAAGCTGTCTGTGTCCACCAGCCTGAATGACAGCATTTCAAAGGCCAGTAGTTTAGAAATGCTGGCATTCAGGCCCAGGGCTCGAGGGTGGCTAGGTGGGAATTTACGCTTTGTCTCCAAGGTTTGTGAGATGGAGAGCTGAACGCTGCCGTGTGACATGGTGGAGATTCTTGGTGACGCAGGTGGTGTTGTCGGTGGCACATCCTCTGTTTGAAGGGCGGCAGGTGCCAACATTCCTCCCGAGGCGGAGGAAGAGGCCAAGGCAGTAGCAGAAGAGGGAGCAGGGGGAGCCAGAGTGAGTTCCTTGCTTTTACGGTGTTTACTCCACTGCAGTTCATGCTTTGCATGTAGATGCCTGGTCATGCAGGTTGTGCTAAGGTTCAGAACGTTAATGCTTTGCTTTAGGATCTGATGTCACAGCGTGCAAACCACTCGGGTCTTGTCGTCAGCACATTGTTTAAAGAAGTGCCATGCCAGGGAACTCCTTGAAGCTGCCTTTAGAGTGCTCGGTCCCTGGTGGCGGTGGCCAGTAGCAGGCGAACTCTCTTGGCGGCGGCTGTTCTGCTTTTGCCCCCTGCTCCCTCTTTTGCTACGCTGTTGGCTCGGTCTCACCACTCCCTCTTCCTCTGAACTATGAAAGTCAGTGGCACGACCTTCATTCCATGTGGGGTCTAGGACCTCATCGTCCCCTACATCGTCTTCCACACAGTCTTCCTCCCTGACCTCCTGTTCAGTCTGCACACTGCAGAAAGACGCAGCAGTTGGTACCTGTGTTTGTTCATCATCAGAGACGTGCGGACTCCGATGAGGTGGTATTCCCATGTCCTCATCATCAGGAAACATCAGTGGTTGTGCATCAGTGCATTCTATGTCTTCCACCACTGGGGAAGGGCTAGGTGGATTCCCTTGGGAAACCCTGCCAGCAGAGTCTTCAAACAGCATAAGAGACTGCTGCATAACTTGAGGCTCAGACAGTTTCCCTGATATTCATGGGGGTGATGTGACAGACTGATGGGCTTGGTTTTCAGGCACCACCTGTGCACTTTCTGCAGAAGACTGGGTGGGAGATAATGTTGTGAACGTGCTGGATCCATTGTCGGCCACCCAATTGACTAGCGCCTGTACCTGCTCAGGCCTTACCATCCTTAGAACGGCATTAGGCCCCACCAAATATCACTGTAAATTCTGGCGGGTACTGGAACCTGAGGTAGTTGGTTCACTAGGACGTGTGGATGTGGCAGAATGGCCTCTCCCAGCACCATAGGGTACACTAACACCACCACGACCGTGTCCGCGTCCCTTACTAGATGTTTTCCTCATTGTTACCGTTCACCAAGCACCACAATAAGAAAAAAATTTGGCCCAATGTATTGATTTTAAATTCAGGCCTGTTTTTTACAGGCACCTAACGCTATCTGCCTATGTTTTTGCAGACAGTATTATACTTTGCCAGACACTGCTGGGACACCAGATTCAGAGTATTGCTATTTTGGCAATTGACTTTCACCCCAGAACAAAATATACCCTGTTACGGACAAAGTTAAACTAGGCCTGCAACTGTTGGAACACCAGATTCAGGGTATTGCTATTTTGGCAATTGAATTTCACCCCAGAACAAAATATATGTTTTGGCGGACACTAATATACTTTGCCAGCCACTGTTGGGACACCAGATTCAGGGTATTGATATTTTAGCAATTGAATTTCACCCCAGAGCAAAATATATGTTTTGGCGGACACTATTATACTTTGCCAACCACTGCTGGGACACCAGATTCAGGGTATTGCTATTTTGGCAAGTGAATTTTACCCCAGAACAAAATATATGTTTTGGAGGACACTATTATACTTTACCAGCCAGTGCTGGGACACCAGATTCCCAGATTCAGGGTATTACTATTTTGGCAATTGAATTTCACCCCAGAACAAACTATATGTTTTGGCGGACACTATTAAACTTTGCCTGCCAGTGCTGGTACACCAGATTCAGGGTATTACTATTTGGGCAATTGCATTTCACCCCAGAACAAAATATATGTTTTGGCAGACACTATTATACTTTGCCAGCCACTGCTGGGACACCAGATTCAGGGTATTGCTATTTTGGCAATTGAATTTCACCCCAGAACAAAATATATGTTTTGGCGGACACTAATATACTTTACCAGCCACTGCTTGGACACCAGATTTATAGTATTGATATTTTGGCAATTGAATTTCACCCCAGAACAAAATATATGTTTTGGCGGACACTGTTATACTTTGCCAGCCAGTGCTGGGACACCAGATTCAGGGTATTGCTATTTTGGTAATTGAATTTCACCCAAGAACAAAATATATGTTTTGGCGGACACTATTATACTTTGCCAGCCACTGCTGGGACACCAGATTCAGGGTATTGCTATTTTGGCAAGTGAATTTTACCCCATCACAAAAAATATGTTTTGGCGGACACTATTATACTTTGCCAGCCAATGCTGGGACACCAGATTCAGGGTATTGCTATTTTGGCAATTGAATTTCACCCCAGAACAAAATATATGTTTTTGCGGACAGTATTATACTTTGCCAGACACTGCTGGGACACCAGATTCAGAGTATTGCTATTTTGGAAATTGAATTTCAACCCAGAGCAAAATATATGTTTTGGCGGACACTATTACACTTTGCCAGCCACTGCTGGGACACCAGATTCAGGGTATTGCTATTTTGGCAATTGACTTCCACCCCAGAACAAAATATATGTTTTGGCGGACACTAATATACTTTGCCAGCCATTGCTGGGACACCAGATTCAGGGTATTGATATTTTGGCAATTGAATTTCACCCCAGAACAAAATATATGTTTTGGCGGACACTATTATACTTTGCCAGCCAGTGCTGGGACACCAGATTCAGGGTATTGCTATTTTGGAAATTGAATTTCACCCCAGAACAAAATATATGTTTTGGCGGACACTATTATACTTTGCCAGCCACTGCTAGGACACCAGATTCAGGGTATTGCTATTTTGGCAAGTGAATTTTACCCCAGAACAAAATATATGTTTTGGCGGACACTATTATACTTTGCCAGCCACTGCTGGGACACCAGAGTCAGGGTATTGCTATTTTGGCAATTGACTTCCACCCCAGAACAAAATATATGTTTTGGCGGACAGTATTATACTTTGCCAGAAACTGCTGGGACACCAGATTCAGAGTATTGCTATTTTGGCAATTGACTTTCACCCCAGAACAAAATATACCCTGTTACGGACAGATTTAAACTAGGCCTGCAACTGCCGAAACACCAGATTTAGGGTATTGCTATTTTGGCAATTGAATTTCACCCCAGAACAAAATATATGTTTTGGCGGACACTAATATACTTTGCCAGCCACTGTTGGGACACCAGATTCAGGGTATTGCTATTTTGGCAATTGAATTTCACCCCAGAACAAAATATATGTTTTTGCGGACATTATTATACTTTGCCAGCCAATGCTGGGACACCAGATTCAGGGTATTGCTATTTTGGAAATTGAATTTCACCCCAGAGCAAAATATATGTTTTGGCGGACACTATTATACTTTGCCAGCCACTGCTAGGACACCAGATTCAGGGTATTGCTATTTTGGCAAGTGAATTTTACCCCAGAACAAAATATATGTTTTGGCGGACACTATTATACTTTACCAGCCAGTGCTGGGACACCAGATTCAGGGTATTGCTATTTTGGCAATTGAATTTCACCCCCGAACAAAATATATGTTTTTGCGGACAGTATTATACTTTGGCAGACACTGCTGGGACACCAGATTCAGAGTATTGCTATTTTGGCAATTAACTTTCACCCCAGAACAAAATATACCCTGTTACGGACAGATTTAAACTAGGCCTGCAACTGCCGGAACTCCAGATTTAGGGTATTGATATTTTGGCAATTGAATTTCACCCCAGAACAAAATATATGTTTTCGCGGACACTAATATACTTTGCCAGCCACTGTTGGGACACCAGATTCAGGGTATTGATATTTTGGCAATTGAATTTCACCCCAGAACAAAATATATGTTTTTGCGGACACTATTATACTTTGCCAGCCAATGCTGGGACACCAGATTCAGGGTATTGATATTTTGGAAATTGAATTTCACCCCAGAGCAAAATATATGTTTTGGCGGACACTATTATACTTTGCCAGCCAGTGCTGGGACACCAGATTCAGGGTATTGCTATTTTGGCAATTGACTTTCACCCCAGAACAAAACATACCCTGTTACGGACAGATTTAAACTAGGCCTGCAACTGCTGGAACACCAGATTTAGGGTATTGCTATTTTGGCAATTGAATTTCACTCCAGAGCAAAATATATGTTTTAGCGGACACTAATATACTTTGCCAGCCAGTGCTGGGACACCAGATTCAGGGTATTGCTATTTTGGCAATTGAATTTCACCCCAGAACAAAATATATGTTTTGGCGGACACTAATATACTTTGCCAGCCAGTGCTGGGACACCAGATTCAGGGTATTGCTATTTTGGCCATTGAATTTTACCCCAGAACAAAATAAATGTTTTTGCGGACAGTATTATACTTTGCCAGACACTGCTGGGACACCAGATTCAGAGTATTGCTATATTGGCAATTGACTTTCACCCCAGAACAAAATATACCCTGTTACGGACAGATTTAAACTAGGCCTGCAACTGCCGGAACACCAGATTCAGGGTATTGCTGTTTTGGCAATTGAATTTCACCCCAGAACAACGTATATGTTTTGTCGGACACTAATATACTTTGCCAGCCACTGTTGGGACACCAGATTCAGGGTATTGATATTTTGGCAATTGAATTTCACCCCAGAACAAAATATATGTTTTGGCGGACACTAATATACTTTGCCAGCCACTGTTGGGACACCAGATTCAGGGTATTGCTATTTTGGCAATTGAATTTCACCCCAGAGCAAAATATATGTTTTGGTGGACACTATTATACTTTGCCAGCCAGTGCTGGGACACCAGATTCAGGGTATTGCTATTTTGGCAATTGAATTTCACTCCAGAACAAAATATATGTTTTGGCGGACACTATTATACTTTGCCAACCACTGCTGGGACACCAGATTCAGGGTATTGCTATTTTGGCAAGTGAATTTTACCCCAGAACAAAATATATGTTTTGGCGGACACTATTATACTTTACCAGCCAGTGCTGGGACACCAGATTCCCAGATTCAGGGTATTACTATTTTGGCAATTGAATTTCACCCCAGAACAAACTATATGTTTTGGCGGACACTATTATACTTTTCCTGCCAGTGCTGGTACACCAGATTCAGGGTATTACTATTTGGGCAATTGCATTTCACCCCAGAACAAAATATATGTTTTGGCAGACACTAATATACTTTGCCAGCCAGTGCTGGGACACCAGATTCAGGGTATTGCTATTTTGGCAATTGAATTTCACCCCAGAACAAAATGTATGTTTTGGCGGACACTATTATACTTTGCCAGCCACAGCTGAAACCACTGATTTACGGTATTGCTAGTTTGGCTATTGAGTTTCACCCCAGAACAAAATATATCCTTTGCTGGACACTATTATACTTTGCCAGCCACTGCTGAGACACCAGATTTAGGGGATTGCTATTTTGGCATTTGAATTTCACCACAGAAAATAATCTATCCTTTGCCAGACAGCAGACAGTATTACACTTGGCTAGCCAAAGCTGGAACACCAGATTTAGGGGATTGGTATTTTGGCAATTGTATTTAACCCCTTAATAAAATATAGAAATTGCTATCCTGAGTTTCTAGGGGTGACAATAAGCACAGCCAAGCCCCTGATGTAGGATATAGCAAAAAAAAAAAAATAGTATTGATGGATTGATGGACTTGGTGGCAGTTTGTTCTGGTGCACCACAAGTCACAAAATGGCCGCCGATCACCCCAGAAAAAAGTTACAGAAAAATGCTCTGTGCAGCCTAAAAACCAGTGAGCAATTAACTAGCAGAAGTTGAATCATTTACAGCTGTAGAACGATCAGTTCATTAGGTGCTGTTGCTGACTTTTCCCTGCCTAATCTCACCCTTACAGAAGCTGCCTCCTCTCCCTACACTAATCAGAGCAGTGTGACGTGCGGCGCTACGTGACTCCAGCTTAAATAGAGGCTGGGTCACATGCTGCACTTGGACAATCACAGGCATGCCATTAGTAGGCATGCTGTGATGGCTTCTTAGGGCAAGAAGTAAAATGCTTAACTGATTGGCTGCTGTGCAGCCCTTCATAAAGCGGGAAGAAATCGCCGAACAATGGACCCGAACGCAAACTTTTTTGAAAATGTTCGGGTCCGGGTCCGGGTCCCGAACACCCCAAAATTTGGTACGAATCCGAACTATGCTCGAACTGTTCGCTCAACACTATTGATGACCTATCCTCCGGTACCCCAACAGATTAGCTGTTTGAAGATAACAGCACTCCCTCCTCTTCATTGATTACCTGCTAGCCGTCGCATCTGTAGCGGTGAGCGGGTGTAATTACACAAAGCCGTCCCATTCATTTCAATAGGTCATCAATAAATATAACTTGGGACAACCCCTTTAATCTGTTCTGTTATACATAAACTTACTGTTCGTCAGACTCAGTCTCAACAGGTGGCCTAATATATTTCCGCTTTTATCTTGTTCACCTGCTGCAGCATTCATACTTAATCTGTTCTGTTATTCATAGACTTACCTTGCGTCTGTCTCTTAGGGCTCTTTCACACGAGCGGATGCCGTACTGGTAATCCTCTGCGTGAAAGAGTGCCAAGCCCCACTCTGGACAGCAGAGACACGGAGCATTAACATGATTGATCATGCTCTTTGCCTCTCTGTGATCTTTTTACTACAAAATCATGGTGACAACTTTATCTCACTTGTGATTTTGTAGTAAAAAGGTCACATGTTAATGCTCCGTGTCTCTACTGTGCGTCAGACTGAATATTTGTAAACCGAGAGCAAGGCATGTGGTTTGGCTCCGCGACCAGAAAAGAGTGCGTATGCAGTGGTCAAGTTTAAGAAAATTGCGTTTACTATAGATTAATAAAGGCAGGTTAATGATGAGATAACAGAGATAAAGACAAGCAAAATATTCAGAATAGCATAAACAATTCAAGTCAAATCCTGCAACAATTTTCACCTTTTCTACGTCCGTATTTGCAGTGCAGACACTCAATAAGCAATAGTCCCACAAACTATCCCTAACTGACCCTAACTTCCGCACCCCCCTTATCCCAGTGGTCCAAGTGGACCTCTAACAGTTCGTAGAAGTGCACGTAGGGGCCCGATGACGTCCTTTTTCTTCAGTGAACGCAAGATCCGGAACAATGGAGTCCTCCTCACCAGGCTGGAAACCAGTTGAATATAATGGAGTTCAACAGCAGTCCCCTTGGCACTCTGATCCTCCTGCAGAAAGTATATACTGGGGCGTGATGTAATCCGGGATTTTACAGTTACTGTCCGGTACCTGGACAGCACTGTGAGTCTCTTACTGTTGGTGGCAATTCACACAGCACAATGTCAGCTCCACTGAGTGGTTGCTGCACACAGTCCTTTTTAGCGTGGCTCCATAAATGCACTGTTTCTTTATACTCCGTCCGTCTCTAGACCGAAATTCACACAGCCTGGCTGCACAGGGAAGTCCTTTAGTATCTCCACACACTTTCAACACAACACAAAACTTGTTGTGTATGTTGCCAACATGGCTGCAGCTTCTTGTCAAGGATGGAGGACAGTTAGCAGGAACTGATAAATAACGACAGACTGGCTTGATCCCAAACTAAGGAAAACGTAAAAGGGCCCTATAAATCCCTAAGAACTCTCCCAAACTACTGTGCACATGTACAAGTCCCGGTGGTAGACAGATACATGCCCTCGTACCTATAACTGAGTGACACCTGAATTCCCCATAGTAGTGAGGGGAACGACCACCGGCTCCCTGCACTGAATACGGAGGGAGTCAGGGTCACCTAGAATCAAGCCAGCAAACAAAACACAAAGTAAACAGAATGTACTTATCTTAGAGCAAAACAACTGCAGCCTCCAGCAGCACACACTTCATCCAGGAAGTAATATAAACCGCAAGGAGGAGCAGTAAGGGAGAGAATATAAAGCAAACCAATTAATCAAAGATAAGAGGCAGCTGAGGGAGAGAAAGGAACTGAGCAAAGTGAAACCAAAACAAAGAACGTCATACACAAGAGAGGGAGGAACCTCTGACCGACCGTCTCCCAGAACCGGCGGTGACACTTCTGCAGAAGTCTCGTCACTTCCTCCTTCTCTATGTTCACACTGTCTGCATCCGAGGCAGGCTGACATCATAGGGGGCGTGTCACTTCAACACTTAGATGCTTCTTTAAAGGACCAGTATCACAGTTGGTTTTTTCACCAACGTCCAGGTTGTATTTACTGGTTATATTTCACTCTCAGAAATACAGTGCAGGTGGAAAATGTACTTTATCGCAAAAAATACGTGATTTTTTCACCAACAATGTCACAGTTGTATTTACTGGTTATATTTCACTCTCAGAAACACAGTGCAGGCCGCAAACGTACTTTTTAGAAACAAAGAAAAATTAATTTGTCCCCCCAGAATCTAACAGATGGATTTACTGAATTGATTACACTGTCATATATGCAGCACAGGGGTACTTTACAGAAAAAAATTGAATATGTCATCCCCTGGGTCCCTGAACTCACAGATGGATTACCTATATTATTTTCCCTTCCCCTGGCACATATGCAGTGCAGGTGCACTTTAAAAATGGGTATATTTCGCCCACTGAACTACAAGAACAGGATTAAATTATTGTCCCTGGCACATATGCAGGTGCAAGTGCACTGCACTTGCACAAAATGGCCACCGACGCCCGCCTAACTAACAGACGGATTAAAACTTATTTTTTTGTCACTGGGCTCAGGGCAGGGTACAAAAATGTTGCATTGCACCCACACAAAAAATCACTGTAGATCGCAGACTTAACACCAAGCTCTGATATCAGATTATTTCCTAATCTCTCCCTCACAGAAGCAGCATTCAATCCCTACACTACTAAGAGCTGATGTGACGTGCGGCGCTACATGACTCCAGCTTATATAGAGGCTGGGTCACATGCTGCACTGACCAATCACAGCAATGCCATTGGAAGGCATGGCTGTGATGGCTTCTAAGGGCACCTATCTTAAACGCTTGTTGATTGCTGCCCTGCAGCCTTTCAACAAGCTTTATTAAACGGCCGAACAACGAACTCAAAGCCGAACTTTTACGGAAATGTTCGGGTCCAGCCACCAAAAACCCTAAAGTCCGCCACAAAAGGCTTTAGGACATATAACTACACCACTGATCGGCAAATATATATTTTTCTTTTCCACTAATACACGCCACAAATGGTTTTATAACATATAACTGCACTGCTCTATGGCAAATATAATTTTAATTTTTCCACTAATACGCTTCACCACACAACGGCTAATAAGCCCTTTTTTCCCACTAATAGAAGACAGAAAATGCTTTAGAACATATAATTGCACCGCACAAGGGCAAATAAGACAGAAATATTCCCTTGTAATAAACCCTGTTAATGCCTGTTTCAAACAGCACTTGAACCCTATTAAGAACGGTTTGCTGGACAGAGCTATATAATGGCAATTTGGATCTGCAGTCAGTGCTGCAAGGTGTAATAGGATTGTTCCTATTATCCATGCTGTAACCTCCACTACTGAACCCTGTTCAACATAAATGTTGCAGAATGATTCCTCCCTATCCTTTCCCTACACCTTGAATAATCTTTCCCTGCACTTGTAAATCGTTTTTTTAGCACAATTAAGTTTTTTTCTAACACTGTCCCTAGCACCTGCGGACATCTCTCCCTGCACTAAGTGCACTGGTAAATAGCAGAAACTAAGATGGCTGACGCTATTTATAGGGCTGTGACATCAAATGGCTGGCTGCATGCGTGGCATTATGGGTGATTCCGCCTTCCCAGAGTTCCTTGCTCTATGTCTTCACAAGTGCAGCAGCCATTTTAGGAAAAAATTTGATTCGTTAACACGAATCACGAGGAAATTCAGCTCCGATGCAAATCAAATTTTCCTGAAATTCGGATCGAATTTCACTTCGTCAGCTTTGATTCGCTAATCTCTAATTACATTGTACCTAACTTAAGCTAAAAATCATCTGGTCTTTATTAAAAATATGGATTCCTTTTTTGTGTACATAGCTGAGATGCTGTAGTAGCAGCCTGTGGATTTTCTGTTTTTTCTGTCATCTGGGGAGCAAATGAACTCCTTATCTTTGCTCTCTGACATTATAAACTCTCATTATAGCTCAGTTCTTATCTTACTGATAAGAATGTGGCTTAAATATGTGTTTATGACCTCTAAGTAGTTTAGAGATAAGGTTATTAGATTACAGGCACAAAGTAAAAGTGAAAGTACTAGTCACACAGTTAACTCTTTGTCACAGAAAGGCTCAATATTTTTAATAAAGGGCAATTGAAAATAAAAGTTTTAGCCAAAAATGAGTAAAATGAAATCATAAACAAAAGTTGGCTCGAAAGGTGTACATAGCCTTTAACCTCTTAAGGATACGGCCATATTTCACCTTAAGGACCAGGCCATTTTTTGCAAATCTGACCAGTGTCACTTTATGTGTGAATAACTTTAAAACGCTTTTACTTATCTAGGCCATTCTGAGATTATTTTTTCGTCACATATTGTACTTCATGACACTGGTAAAATGTAATAAAAAAATAATTTTTATTTTTAAAAAAAATACCAAATTCAACAAAAATTTGAAAAATTAGCAATTTTTCAAGTTTCAATTTCTCTACTTCTATAATATATGGTAATGCCACCAAAAATAGTTATTCTTTTACATTCCCCATATGTCTACTTCATGTACGGATCATTTTGGGAATGCACTTTTATTTTTTGGGGACGTTACAAGGCTTAGAGGTTTAGAAGCAAATCTTAAAAATTTTCAGAAATTTTCAAAAACCCACTTTTTAGGGACCAGTTCAGGTCTGGTCTGAAGTCCCTTTGTGAGGCTTACATAATAGAAACCACCCAAAGATGACCCCATTCTAGAAACTAAACCCCTCAAGGTATTCAAAACTGATTTTACAAATGTCGTTAACCCTTTAGGTGTTTCACAAGAGTTAGTGGGAAATGGGGCTAAAATTTCAGAATTTAGATTTTTTCGCAAATTTTAATGCATTTTTCCAGTAACTAAGCAAGGGTTAATAGCAAAAAAAAAATAATAAATTTATTGCCCCGATCCTGTAGTTTGCAGAAACACCCCATATGTGGTTGTAAACTACTGTATGGCCACGCGGCAGGGCGTAGAGGGAAAGGAGTGCCGTGTGGTTTTTGGAAGGCAGATTTTGCTGGACTGGTTTATCTACACCATGTCCCATTTGAAGCACCCCTGATGCCCCCTGGGGTAGAAACTCCATAAAAGTGACCCCATTTTGGAAACTATGGGATAAGGGGCAGTTTTGTTGGGACTATTTTTAGGGTACATATGATTTTTGGTTGCTCTATATTACATTTTTGTGACGCAAGGTTACCAAAAATAGAAATTCTGAAATTTCATCTCCATTTGCCATAAACTTTTGAGGAACACCTAAAGGGTTAACAAAGTTTGTAAAATAAATTTTGAATATCTTGAGAGGGGATGGGAGTCACTTTTATGGAATTTATACTCTAGGGGTACATCAGGGGTTCTTCACATGGGACATGGTGTCAAAAAAAAGGCCATCAAAATCAGCCTTCCAGAAAACATATGGCGTTCCTTTACTTCTGCGCCCTGCCGTGTGCCCGTACAGCTGTTTATTACCACATATGGGGTGTTTCTGTAAACTGCAATATCAGGGCAATACATTTTAAGTTTTATTTGGCTTTTAACCCTTGCTTTGTTACTGGAAAAAATGGATTAAAATGGAAAATTTGCCAAATAATTGCTGTTTTGGCACCATTTTTATTTTATTTTTTGACCGTGTTAATCTGAGGGGTTAGGTCATGTGGTATTTTTATTTTGGATGCGGCGATACCTAATTTGTCTACTTTTTTAAATGTATTTAGGTTTAACACTATATTATCCTATTTGAAACAAAATAAAAAATGTTAGTATCTACACTGTCTGAGTTAGTAGGGGCTCATTTTTTGCGGGATGAGAGAAAGGTTTTATTGGCACTATTTTGAGGGGCATTTTTTTTTTTACTGTGTTCATCTAAGGGGTTAGGTCATGGGGTATTTTTATAGAGCAGATTATTACGGATGTGCGATACCTAATTTGTCTACTTTTTAAAATTATTTTAGTTTTACAAACTACGATTTTTGAAAAAAAAACATTTTTTTTGGTGTCTCAAGTCTGAGAACCATAGTTTTTACCAAAAAAAGATGGTTGCGCTGCTAGGTACAAGCTGAAATTGTATATGTAGATGCAGCGATCCCTTTAAATGCACCCAAACGTCCTATGGAGGAACAGACCTAATGTGGAGTTAAGGTTTGTCACACATAGCGGAGATCCCCCTATTTTGGTATTCAAACACTGATTTATTATAGTCACAAAAGTACAGCATAAATAGACTATGTGTGCCGGATCTTCACTATGTGTGCTAAACCTTAACTCCACAGGAGGTCTGTTCGTCAATAGGACTGACTTACTACGGTACTCAGACATTTGGGTGCATTTAAAGGGATCGCCGCATCTACATATACACTTGGAAATGTCAGCTTGTACCTGGCAGCTCGACCACCATTTTTGGATTGAACTGTTGTCTGTGAATGAGCCCGCTTCACTCGGAGGTTTTCAAAGCCGAAAAAATACTAACAGTAACACGTGTTAAACATTTATTTATTTGGGTTTTATTCTTTTTTTGGACATATTTATTTACCCATAGTTTTTATCCGATTGTTAGTGGCTAAATGGAAAAGGGGATAATAAATTTAGTACTCCATAGAAGAGTGGTACTCCCTGAAGCAACCAATAATGCAGAGGCCCAGATGATCGGGGCACGTGTCACACTGAGTGGTGGTGTCCTTCTGTATCCCCCTCCTGCATATTTTTTGGGTCCGTCCCTTCTTTCCAGTATGGGGGACCACACCTGGAAAGTGTTGGCCAGGGACGATCCGGGCGCCTCCTGTTCCCGAGGTACTCCTGGTCAGAAAAGATTAGGGCCTTGAGGACTGCCTCATAGAACTGCAGGAATTTCCCTGTGTTGCCAGCGCACTGGAACAGTACAAAAGAGTTGTACTGTACATGGCAACCTGCACCAAGTAGACCACAACTTTTTTGTACCATGGCCGGGTTTTGCACATGGCGCTATATGGCTTGAGGACTCGATCAGAGAGATCAACTCCTCCCATATACCAATTGTAGTCGACGATACAATCGGGCTTGAGGACCGTTGCCACGGTACCTCGCACAGGGACAGGGGTGATGCCGTTACCGTGAATTGTGGTCGGTACAAGGAAATCCCTCTTGTCCTTATATCTGACCAGCAACAGGTTTCCCCTGGTAAGGACACGGGTCTCACCCATGGGGATAGGTACATGGAGGGGGTGGGTAGGGAGGCCGCGTTGATTTTTTCTCACGGTCCCACAAGCAGGCTTAGATCTGGCGGCGAGAGACTGGAACAAGGACATACTAGTATAAAAGTTTTGCACGTACAGGTGGTAACCCTAATCTAGCAGTGGGTGGATAAGGTCCCACACAAGTTTCCCGCTAACACCCAGAGTGGAGGGACATTCTGGGGGTTCAATATGGGAATCTCGCCCCTAGTACACACACAACTTGTAAGTGTACCCTGAGGTACTCTCACAAAGTTTGTACAGCTTCATGCCATACCTCGCCCGCTTTGAGGGAACATACTGGCGGAAAATGAGTCTGCCCTTGAAAGCACCTCCCTTCCAGGTACATAGGCCTCCAAAAATTTGGCCCCGAAGTGATCGATGACAAGCTTGATTTTGTACAGGCAGTCATAGGCAGAATCACCTTGGGGGGGACATGCTGCATTATCTGCATAATGCAGGCATTTCCGCATGGCCTCAAACCGGGACCGTGTCATGGCCGTACTGTAAAGTGGGGTCTGGTAGAGGACGTCCCCACTCCAGTACTCTAGTACAGCCTGGCACTAGGTTTTTTGACTAGGCCCATGTGCAGCACGAGGCCCCAAAACATCCTCATCATGGTTGCACTGACCGGCGTCCAGCCACCAGACCTAGCCAAAAAAGAGCCCTGGTGTTGAGCAATGAACTGTTGGGCGTACAGTTTCGTTTGCTCCACCATCACAGTCACAAAAGTGACACTGAAAAAAAGACTAAAATAGTCGTATTCAATGAAGCCCACTGTGGGAATCTGGATTCCTGGTTGACCAACAAAATCAGGAATGAGGGGCTGAAAATCATCTGGGTTACACCATCCAAGTTCACCGGTAGGGGGCTCAGGTAGCAGACAGTGTCCCCCTCCCACATTTGGCTGCAGATTTCCCACTGCTTCGACCCTGCTATCTCATGGTGATCATGACAATGCCCCCTCTTCACCCGGCTCCCACGTGCGATCGACTACATCTACTTCAGTTTGCTCCTCACTAATGTCACACTCACTTGTCTCTTGAACACGTCTTTGAGCTCTCTTAACATGTGCTCCCACCCAACTGTCCTCATCGGTAGTAGCACGCCTAAAGGGGTGCACAGTAGAACTCACCAAAAAGCAGAGCAGAGCCAGCAGCATACATTTCTCAACTAGCAGAAGGAACAGCAAAAGCAAGAGGCAGGTTCAGGACAGGTGAGGGCACAGAGGCAGTTCCTGGTCCGTGCCACTGTCTGCTACTCAGAAGCCTACCTGTGAGGAACCCACAAGCAGTCCATAGGTTCAAATAGCATCAACAGGCAAGTATCATGCAGTGGTGGAGGGAAAATGGCATACTCAGCAGTGTGGGAATTTTTCAGCAAGACGCTGGGAGACGTTAGCGTTGCTATATGCAGGATATGTGGGCAGAAGGTGAGGGCGGCCAGGGTCCTAATTAGAGATGAGTTCGCCAATTTTTTGGGGAAAAATTTGGTTCGGTCCAAATTTATTCGTGAAGAATCGCGGTAAAAAACGCCTATTTCCTGGCTTCAGAGAGCCTTTATAATGGTGTAGAACAATGTGCCTTTCAGTCTGCTCTTAGTGAAATAATACTGTCCGTATGACATGCAGATGACAGGCATCGCTCTTAGAATCACTGCACACTTCACTTATTTGGGCAGTCACGGAGCCAAAACTGACCAAATAACTCAAGTGTAAACTCAGCCTTACAGATCAATGTTAGCGTCCAGAAGAAGAGCACTCCTTTTACACCGTCGTCAGCTGATTCCACATAGTTGTCAACAGAACCTGTTCTATTAAACGCTTATACAAGAAGATCCCCCGACTGAGTGGAGAGGGTATCAGCAGTAAGTTTGTGTTGAAATCACTGATTATTTTGCCCTTCCTCTGATCCGTCAGAACAATAACCCCCAAAAAACAAATCCTGTCTGTTGACCATGCGCCTTTACTCGGTCATTATTTGATCAGTAATCCATCAGTATTGCTAATGCCAAAAAAACAGGGGTGGATCCAAAACAGAGATGACACGTGAATGGAATATTTGCATGTCTTCTGTGTTTTGTACCCACTCCTGTTTTTGGCTACCAAAAAATAAGCCAATTCTGATGCGACCATACAGGCCTTACAGCTGCTACACAGACAAGATCCATTGTGTGTCTAATTTTTCCTTCTATCTGACAAATCAGAAGAAGGGTCAAATCAATGATGATGTCAGCCAGGCCTAAAGGCAAAATAGTGGCCCATTCATGAAGTGCGGAGGGTGGGAACAGCTTGAGAAGTCAATAGAGTGGCCCTATAACATAGTGGTGAAGTGGAAGCAGCATGAGGAGGCCACAGAGTGGCACAATGACAGAGTGTGAAGGTAGAAGCAGCATCAGGAGGAGTCCACAGAGTGGCACAATGACTGTGTGGAGGTGGCGGCAGCATCAGGAGGCCACAGAGTGGCAAGGTGACATAGCGTGGAGGTGGCATCAGAATGAGGAGGCTACAGGTGGCAAGGTGACATAGTGTGGAGGTGGCAGCAGCATGAGGAGACCACAGAGTGACCCTGTGACAGAGTGTGGAGGTGGCAGCAGCATCAGGAGGCCACAGAGTGGCAAGGAGACATAGTGTGGAGGTGGTAGCAGCATCAGGAGGCCACAGAGTGGCAACGTGACATAGTGTAGAGGTGGCAGCAGCATCAGGAGGCCACAGAGTGGCACAATGACTGCGTGGAGGTGGCGGCCGCATCAGGAGGCCACAGAGTGGCTAGGTGACATAGCATGGAGGTGGCATCAGAAAGAGGAGGCCACAGACTGGCAAGGTGACATAGTGTGGAGGTGGCAGCAGCATGAGGAGACCACAGAGTGACCCTGTGACAGAGTGTGGAGGTGGCAGCAGCATCAGGAGGCCACAGAGTGGCACAATGACAGTGTGGAGTTGGCAGCAGCAGCATCAGGAGGCCACAGAGTGGCACAATGACAGAGTGTGGAAGTGGCAGCAGCCGCAGCAGCATCAGGAGGTGGCCACAGAGTGGCACAATGACAGTGTGGAGGTGGCCAGAAGAAACCTGCCTCTTTTGTCAAGGTGTTGGTGTGGCACCATGGATGATATAGTCTGATGCATAAGGTATTGGTGGTTGGAAATCCTGGCTGATCCACACCTGATTCCTCTTGACAAAGTGCAGTATCTCCACATTTTGGGTGGACAGGTGAGTTCTTCTTGGGGTAACTATGGCCCCCGCCACTCTAAACACCCGCTTTGATACCACACTACTGGATGTACAGGACAGCTTTTCCAGGGCAAACTCTTCCAGTTGTGGCCACAAATCCAGTTTGGCTGCTAAGTAGTCCAGCGGATCTTCAATGTGGGGTGGCAGGGTACTGTCCAAGTATGCCACCATCTGCTAGTTCAGGTCCTGCTCCAGGTCTAGCTGCTGCTGCTGGGGAGTAGTTTCTTCACTAGGTGGGTGAAGAAAGCTGCTCACTAGTGACTCTAGACTCAGGCTGCTGCTGATAGAGTTGGTACTGCTCCTACCACCCCACCCCTCCCCAGCAGCCATGGCAGGGGATCATGTTCGCAGAGGGCCCCCCGGTCAGACCTGCGAGAGGATGGACGATGGCGCAGATAGGCAGCAGCCAACTACTACATAGGATGTCTCTATAGTAGTTCAGTTTGTCCTCTCTTTCAGCTGGTATAAAAAAGGCCCCCATTTTGGAATGTTAGCCAGGGTCCAACAAGGTAGAGAGCCAAAAGTCATCCCTTTGCCGAATGGTGACAATTTGGCTGTCACTACACAAGCAAGTAAGCATTCATCGAGCCATTTGTGCAAGTGACTTGGAGGGACTCCCTGTCTCCATCTCCACTGCATACTGCCACGGTGTGTCTGGGTCCTCTGCCTCCTTTTCCTCATCGTCCTGTAGCTCTGGCTGCACCTGCTCATACTCTCCTGTCATCTGCGTAGAAAACCACCCATTTCGCTACACTTGCTTGTGCTCCAATGTCCTCCTCCTCCAGTTCAGCCCCCTCAGGGCTCATGTGGCCGTGAGATGTAGGCGCCACGTCTCCAGTCCCCTGACCAGCCAGATTTACCAGCATCTGTTCCAGGACATGAAACAGTGGAATGACGTTGTTCATCCCGTAGTCCTGGCGACTGAAAAATAACGTGGCCTCCTCAAAGGGCCTGAGAAAATGAGCTGCCACTGGCTGACATCGAGGTTACACAGGGGAGTACTCCTGTCCTCTTGGATAATCAAGAAATCGTTTATGGCCTTTCCTGTTCGTATAGTCATTCCAACATATGGGAGGTGGAATTCCAACAGGTGGAAACGTCGCATATCAGCCTATGTTGTGGGATGCTGTTCTGCAGCTGCAGCTCAAGGAGGGTGTGCTTTGCAGTGCACGGGGGGTGAAGTGCATGCAAAGTTTCCTGGCCATTTTTAGGATGTCTTGCAGATGAGTGAAAGACTTCAGGAACGGCTTGACAACCAGATTGAACACGTGGGCCATGCAGGACGCAAAGCACAGCCATCCTTGATGCAGCGCCGACACCATATTCTTCCCGTTGTTGATCACCATGGTTCCGATTTTGAGTTGTCGCAGAGAAAGACAGGATTTGATTTCTTGACGCATCAAACGGAGGAGTTCCTCCCTGTGTGACTTCGTTAGCCCAGGCAAACGAGGTGCAGAACAGCATGACACCGCCGTGCCCTGCACATATGGTATGCTGAAGGAGCACCGTGAGTTGTCCCTGCAGTGTAGGCTGAGGACATGGTGGAGGATGAGGAGGCAGGGCGGACATTGTCGCAGGACCAAAGGTGTAACAACGTGGAGGCGGAAGCGGCGTCACCTGGCCAAGTTGCTGGTGTGTCTGTGCAGGAACCACATTCACCCACTGGGTCGTAAAAAACATCTATTGTCACTGACCGTAGTTAGAGCTCCACACATCTGTGCTGCCGTGCACTTTGGCAGACACCGACAGGCTCAAACGACTCGCCCACCTTATGTTCTACATGTGTGTGCAGGGCTGGTACTGATTGATTCGCCACAAATTTGAATTTCCTTGTGCTTTGTGGTAACAAATCAGTTTTTCCTAAAATAGCGGCTGCATTTGTTGCAAAGTGAAAGTAAGAAGCCCAGGAACGCAATATGACCCATAATGCTGTGCAGTTAGCCAATTCACTGTTAGCCATCCCCCTATGATGTCACAGTCCTATAAAAGCCTCATCCCGCGCAGTCTCCACCAATTCACTGTGAGCTGAGCATAGGGAGAGATTTGGCAAGCACTAATGCGCTAGGGACAGTGATACAGAAAACTGGTTTAAAAAATAATATTGGATAGGGCGAGTGCAGGGACAGTGCAGGGAGACTGTTTTGAGACTGGAGGGAGACAACAGGGAGACTGCAAGTTCAGTGGGTCGCATTGTGCAGCATGTTCTACTGCACCCTCATTCACAGTTGATCCATTATGTTATGTTGTGTCCGTATTCCAGGACGGTTAAATATTTTGTCCTGTTTAACTGTGCAGTGGAGCAAAATTTATCACAACGAATGGCTTCTGTTAGCTGTTTCAAAACATAGCATTAGTATTAGGCCACTGTTAAAGATCCAACTACAAGCTTCTTACCTTCATGAATCTTTAATACACACTGAAGCTTTAATTCCTGCGTCTGCAAGTGTAATATATTGAAGTGTGCATCACGTTCTACTGCACCAACATTCAGAGTTAGTCCATTATTTTAATGATACAGTTAGTTAAATATTTTGTCCTGTACAAGTGTGCAGGGGACCTAAATTCATTATCTTTTATACGATCTGTTAGTGAAAAAATTATTCTGCATCCATATTACAATCCCCAAACCCCATGACGAACAGTATTGGGCGGGTTACCCGCACCTGTTGGTAAAGGGTAAACACACGGCTATCCCTTCAGTGTAGCACGTGTGAAGCCCCGTACATCTAAAGGCGTCACAGACCTCTTATTGCTGAACTCCACTTGCCCTTCGAAGATGTTGGACACAGACCGCCTAAAAACTAGCTGCCATATAACATGATGACTAGAGTTGAGCGGACACCTGGATGTTCGAGTTCGACGAGTTCGGCCGAACTTCACTGAAATGTTTGGGTTTGGATCCAAACTTAACCCGAACTTGACCCCGAACCCAAACCCCATTTAAGTTAAAGGGGACCCAAACTTTTGGGCACTAAAATGGCTGTAAAATAGCCCTGGAAGGGGCTAGAGGGCTGCAAAAGGCAGCAAAAGGTAGGTAAATGCCCTGCAAACAAATGCGGATAGGGGAATAACTCAAAATAAAATAAGCAAAAATTAAATACTATTAATTGGCAACTCGGAGGAGGTGGAATAGGAGGTTGGGGAGGCGTCAGGTGGGAATGCCATCAGCAGCGCATCAACCAGCAAGCATTTGTAGTTACGCATCTTTTGATCAGTAACAGACTTTTTTAAAAAATTTGGTTTCCTGCCAGCAATGCACAGCTGTGGCTTACACTGGCAAAACAGTTTTCATGTCACCCACCAATGGAACAGGTGATTATCAGAAATGTAGGCCCCTGGCACCCAGACAGAGGAGAGGTCAATTCACGGCGAAAAGAGGTTAATGTCATCCACCAATGCAACAGGCGATTATCGGATATGCAGGCCCCTGGCACCCAGACAGAGGAGAGGTCAATGCACGGCAAAACAGGCTTCATGTCACTCACTAATGGAACAGGCGATTATCAGAAATGTAGGCCCCTGGCACCCGGAGAGAGGAGAGGTCAATTCACGGCAAAACAGGCTTCATGTCACCCACCAATGGAACAGGCGATTATCAGAAATGCAGGCCCCTGGCACCCAGACAGAGGAGAGGTCAATGCATGGCAAAACAGGCTTCATGTCACCTACCAATGGAACAGGTGATTATCAGAAATGTAGGCCCCTTGCACCCTGACAGAGAAGAGGTAAATACACGGCAAAACAGGCTTTATGTCACCCACCAATGCAACAGGTGATTATCAGAAATGTAGGCCCTTGGCACCCAGACAGAGGAGAGGTTAATTCACGGCAAAACAGGCTTCATGGAGGTGTGTCCAAGAGCCATACAGGAGAGACGCACATCCCTGAGCTCCTGCTCGGCAACTTACATCCATAGCCATCACGCTGCCCTGTCACTCCCAAACCCAACTAAAAGGGACTCTCTGTCTTCAGGGAATCAGCAGCTACAGATCGATCCCCCTCCGGCCACAAAATCTACCGGAGAACAGAAACTAACAGCGTGGCCTAGTTCGGTCCTACGGAGACGCCGGAGCCTTACCCAGATCACCCAATATTGTGACGGCCGGAACTTCAGACCACAGAGCCCTTGCAGTGCTGGACAGCGGTGGACATCCGGGCTCCACACAGATTTGCCCACCGAGCTGAGAGCTGCAGAACACCGCACAGGTCTCCAGGAGCCACGTACAGGTGGAGGTTCGTGCCGTCGCCATCTTGCGGCCCCGCATCTGCAAAGCGGGGCTGGCTTTACCATCCGGGCTGTCCGGATTGATCCCTCCTGAACCCCCTCTGCGGAGCACCTGCAGCGTGGGACTATCGCCCGTTTTGTCAGCAGGCCCAGACACCATCACCTACTGATCTCCAGGGAACCCGGACTACCGCAGAGCCGGCACCATTTGCAACTATAGTGAAGGCCTAAAGTGGTGGCACCGTGACCCTCCTGTTAAGACTAAGGTGGGACTCTAACTTAGAGAGACTGTGCTGAAGTGGCTAACGTCTGCTTTATAACACCTTAGAGACCCAGACATAAATTACTCGCCATTACTGGCCATACATTAAGCTCCCTGGGACTCCTCCATCTAATACTTATGCCTGCAAAAGGCACCTCTCTATTATGTACTCAGCACCCGTTCCTAGGTTATTAACAACCATAAATCAGCATTAATAAGTGCACTTCATTGTATATCTAGAACCCTGTCACTGCTACAGTTCCAGGCTGCATGAAAATACTCAAACCTTAGTTCCTGCAATGGAAAATCCTGTACTACCTTAAGATGCAGTAGCATCATTAACTGTCCTTTTAAGGCCTCATGCACGTGACCGTATGTGTTTTGCGGTCCATAAACCGCGGATCCGCAAAACACGGAAGCTGCTCCGCAATTTGTGGAACGGAACGTGGGCCATTGTAGAAATGCCTATTCTTGTCCGCAAAACAGACAAGAATAGGACATGCTCTATTTTTTTTTTTGCGGGGCCACGGAACGGAACAACGGATGTGGACAGCACACGGAGTGCTGTCCGCATCTTTTGCGGCCCTATTGAAGTGAATGGGTCCGTGCCCAAGCCGTAAAATATGCGACTCGGACGTGGACCAAAACAACGGCCGTGTGCATGAGGCCTAAGGTGAATATGTATGATAAGCTCTTATTTTAAGGGGGTCTCTACAACTGAGATTTCAATCTATGGTGAAAATTGGCAGGCACCCTGGGTCAAGGCCTGATCCATTGAAAAAACGCCAACATACGCACGTAAATCAGCCTGGCCTAGATAAGTACATCATGAAAAAATCTCAACTGCTCTCATCCACCAACACTGCTTCATTGAAAACTACTTCAACAAAAACTGTTGTCTCTTTTTCTGATAAAGAAAGTTACATGGGTGACTCCATGGAGCTAGCATCCGAGCTCCCTATATCCAGATCCTTTATTTCGCAGGCCCTTGCCAAAGCTGTGAACCCTGTCCTTGAGGAATTAGCCGACCTGAAAAAAAGAAATTAAACACATTGGTCATCGAGTGGAAAACCTGGAATCTTCCCAAGCAGCTTTGATGGAATACACAAAAAAGAACTCAGAGGCTCTTTCTGGATATCAACAGCACATAAACTATCTCTACGACCATCTTGCAGATCAAGAAAACAGGGGCCGACGCAATAATATCAGATTTAGAGGAATCCCGGAATCAGTCGCAGAAGCCGTACCCAAAGCCATTATTGAAATCTCTCCTTTCAAAACTCAAACCATCAGAGCCCCCATGAGACATTATCTGCAGATTTCTGAATTACAGCCAGAAAGAACAAGTCATGAAAAACGGGAGAGAAAAAGACACACTGGAATACCAAGGTGCAAAAATCCTTTTATTTCAAGATCTGGCCCCCGCCACACTACAAAAAATGACGCTTATTGAAACCATTTACGGACTATGTCAGACATAAACACATAGCTTTTCGCTGGCTCTTTCCCTTTGGGATAATGAATCAATGGAAGGAAAAAAAGATGATCATCAGGAACCATGGATCTCTACAAGAAGCGTTCCGGATCCTGGACATCAATGACCTAGACATCCCGGACTGGTCATTGACCACAGACATCTGCATACCCTCCGAAATCACCCCACCAACCCCATGGGAACAAATTGGGGCAGGGAAACCACAAAGGCAGAAGAAAAAGATGGGAAAACTGACACCTCGTCGAATCATCACGGAAGGAGAAAGCTGAATCTCTGGACTCAAATGACGTAGTCATTTCTGAGATGCATATGTTCTTACGCAGCTCCTCCATTGGCTCCATTTACAATAACCCGACCCGCCCCAATCCAATACCCTGTTGTGTCCATAGCACCAGGGTTAAATTTGCTTATGATCTTTCAACATAACTGAGATGGGTCCGGGCCAGAGGGGAAACTGTGGAGACATCACCTACCACTACTTCTTCTCCTTACTTCCTCTTTTTCTCTATAACTTGACATACCTTAACTGTCTTCTTAACTCACACCTCTTATCTATCCACCATGATACACAAGATCCACCTATCTTTACTACTTATCCATTCCCCACTCTCCTTACGCTGGGTTCACACTTGAGCGTACTTGTACGTTTTTGTCGCGCGTATTACAGCGCGTTTGTGGAAATAGGAAACACGCAACATACGCACGTTCGTGTGATTGACCACTCTGGCATCAATCACAATTCGCGCGACAATATGCCCCAAAGAAGCTCCTGTACTTCTTTGGGCATAGGGCGTTTTACAGCAGGTTCGTACGCGCTGTAAAACGCTCAGGTGAGAACCATGCCCATAAGGAAACATGGGTTTTCGCCTGTTGAGCATTTTACAGCACGTAGGAACGCGCTGTAAAACACTCAGGTGTGAACCCAGCATAAGTATCGTGACAACGTGCAAATACCTTTACGCTCTCTTACCTTTCTATCGTTGCTTTATCTACTCTTCCTCCCTTTACATCAAGACTATCAGTCTAGGTGTACAGGTCAGAATAGGCCGTCCCAGGAGATATAATCTCTCCTAATTCTCTAACTCCCTTATGAGGAATCTCCTTTTTACTATTCTTGTTGCTTGTTTCACTGTTAATGTTAATGTTTTATCCATTAGACATTTCATACATGCCAATTTCTATCCTCTAGACTCCATTGGTCATCAGAGATATGAGATTCTCCGTGCCGGTGAACAAACGATAGTGCACCTTTCTTTAAACAGAATTGACAGGGTAAGATGCACACTATAACATATCCTAGCTGGTCATTATACCCCTCTTTGCCACTATGACTGATATCTGGGTTGTGATATACAATGTCAGGGGTTTAAGATCTCTTATAAAAAGAAGTCAGATCATAAGACACTTTCATACAAAAAGAATAAATATTTTGTTCTTACAGGAAACACACTTTAACCACCTTCCGACCGCCGAACGCAGGGATGCGTCCCGCGGGTGGCCGGGATGTTCCTCCTAGACACATCGGTGCGTCATCTCGCGAGAAGCGAGATTTCCTGTGAGCGCGCGCTCACAAAATTGCAACGGGAGGAACTTTAGCTATAGCCTGCCAGCGCTGATCATGCGCTGGCAGGCTGTAGATGTTAAATAAACGGCATCTGAATCGCATATCAGACGCTGTTTTGTAAACAGTGTCTGATATGTCTGCTGCCTGCTCCTCTGGTGGTCCCTTTTGCTTGGGACCACCAGAGGACACTGAAAGTGCACCAATCACCACACACCAACGCAAAACACGGACACCGGCAATGTGCTTTCCACATTTTGCGGATCCGCACATTGCCAGAACTATACAGAAAATGCTTTTTCTTGTCCGCAATTGCGGACAAGAATAGGACCTGCTCTATCTTTTGCGAGCTGCGGCCGGCTGTTTCTGGGCCGAAACCCGGAAGTTCGCGGCCGCAGCTCCGCAAATGCTGATGTGGAGAGCACATAGTGTGCTCTCCGCATCACCGCCGGCCCTATTTACACTGAATGGGTCCGCATCTATTCCACAGAATTGCGGAATAGATGCGGACATTTTCGCGGACGTGTGAATGGGGCCTTACTTCGCAAGCACTCCTATGTCCTTTCCCCTCTTTTTTTTTTGCACATTTTTTCACAATGGGAGGAACTTTACCTACAGCCTGCCAGTACTGATCATGCGCTGGCAGGCTGTAGATGCTAAAAAAACGGCATCTGAATCGCATATCAGACGCTGTTTTGTAAACAGTGTCTGATATGCCTGCTGCCTGCTCCTCTGGTGGTCCCTTTTGCTTGGGACCACCAGAGGACATTGTAAGTGCACCAATCACCACACACCAACACCCCCCCCCGGTCACTGATTAACCCCTTGATCACGCCATGTCACCCCCCTGATCACCCCCTGTCACTAATTACTCCCCTGTAAGGCTCATTCAGAAGTTCGTATGTGTTTTGCGGATCCACGGATCTGCAGATCCGCAAAACACGGACACTGGCAATGTGCTTTCCGCATTTTGCGGATCCGCACATTGCCAGAACTATATGGAAAATGCCTTTTCTTGTCCGCAATTGCGGACAAGAATAGTACATGCTCTATCTTTTGCGGAGCTGCGGCCGGATATTTCGGAATAGATGCAGACATTTTTGCGGATGTGTGAATGGGGCCTTACTTCGCAAGCACTCCTGTCGTTTCCCCTCTTTTTTTTTTTTTGCACATTTTTTGGCAGAGATTTTTTCATCCACATTGATCGATGCGAATAAAGAAATCTGTGCCGTTAATTTTTTTTTTCAGCCCAGAGGCTCAATATAAGGAGAATAGCAGAAACTCCCAATGCTGGCCATACATGTAATGATTGTGGAGACCCTCAAATGCCAGGGCAGTTCAAACACCTCGCATGTGACCCCATTTTGGAAAGAAGACACCCCAAGGTATTCGCTGAGGGGCATATTGAGTCCATGAAAGATTGAAATTTTTGTCACAAGTTAGCGGAAAGGGAGACTTTGTGAGAAAAAAAGTTAATTTCCGATAACTTGTGCCAAAAAAAATCTTCTATGAACTCACCATGCCCCTCACGGAATACCTTGGGGTATGTTCTTTCCAAAATGGGGTCACTTGTGGGGAATTTATACTGCCCTGGCATTTTAGGGGCCCCTAATGCGTGAGAAGTAGTTTGGAATCCAAATGCGTAAAAATGCCCTGTGAAATCCTACAGGTACTCATTGGAATTTGGGCCCCTTTGGGCATCTTGGCTGCAAAAACGTGTCACTCATGTGGTATCGCCGTACTCAGGAGAAGTAGGGCAATGTTTTTTGGGGTGTATTTTTACATATACCCATGCTGGGTGTGATAAGTATCTCTGTAAATGACAACTTTTTAAAATTTTTTATACAAAGTTGTCAATTTACAGAGATATTTCTCTCACCCAGCATGGGTATATGTAAAAATACACCCCAAAACACATTGCCCTACTTCTCCTGAGTACGGCGATACCACATGCGTGACACGTTTTTGCAGCTTAGGTGCGTAAAGGGGTGTAAAGTCCAACGAATACCTTTAGGCTTTACAGGGTTGCTCACGATTTAGCCCCGCCCAAAATGCCAGAACAGTAAACACACCCCACAAATGACCCCATTTCGGAAAGTAGACACCCCAAGGTATTCACTGAGGGGCATAGTGAGTCCGTGGGAGATTTTTTTTTTTTGCCAGAAGTTAGCAGAAATGGAAACTTTATTATTATTTTTTTCTCAGAAAGTGTCATTTTCCGCTAACTTGTGAAAAAAAATGAAATCATACATGAACTCACCATGCCCCACCGCGAATACTTTGGGGTGTCTTGTTTCTAAAATGGTGTCATTTGGGGGGTATTTATACTATCCTGGCATTCTAGCACCTGAAGAAACATGACAGGTGCTCAGAAAGTCAAAGATGCTTCAAAATGCGGAAATTCACTTTTTTGCACCATAGTTTTTAAAAGCTATAACTTTTACCCAAACCAATAAATATACACTTATTGCATTTTTTTTTATCAAAGACATGTAGAACAATAAATTTAGAGAAAAATGTATATAGAAATGTAGTTTTTTTAAAAAAAAAATTTACAACAGAAAGCAAAAAATGACTTTTTTTGCAAAAATTTCGGTAATTTTTTATTAATATCAAAAAAAGTTAAAATGTCAGCAACAATGAAATAGCACCAAATGAAAGCTCTATTAGTGAGAAGAAAAGAAGGTAAAATTCATTTGTGTGGTAAGTTGTATGACCGAGCAATAAACCGTGAAAGTAGTGTAGTGCATTATTGTAAAAAGTGGTCTGGTTATTAATTGTGTTTAAGCTAGGGGGGCTGAGGTTTTTAAACACGGAAAAACACCAGACCTCAAACATTCCCCTTATAATCAGTGGTACCATAGCACCTCTGAATTCACTAATAAATTAGGTACACGTGTCAGCATTAACAAACACACTAATTTCACTTTGGTAGTGACAAAAATAGATGAGAATGAGAGATACTTATTTATAAAAGGCTATATAGATTCTTAACTCTATACGCTAGCAAATTTCTATGCACCTAATTCCTCACATAAAATATAGTATGACAGGGTGTTAAAGGAACTGGAAGTATTCAAGGAAGGAGTAGTCATCACCGCTGGAGACTTCAATATCTCACTACACCCCCCTCTTGACTCCTCAACAGGCAGGTCTGCGGTCCCTACAAACGCATTGTTAGCAATAAAGAAAAACTTTCATGACCATTCATTGGTTGATGTGTGGAGATCTTTCCACCCTGATACCAAGGATTACACCTTCTTTTCAGCACCACACAATTCATACCACAGAATAGACTATTTTTTCTCCCCATTAACCTCTTTAATCAATGTACAGAGATCAACATTGACACCATGATTCACTTTGACCATTTCCCATTCTTTATGACCCTCTCAATACCTGACAGTCACCCCAAAACCTTCCATTGGAGACTAAATGCGACTCTTTTGGATAGCGCAAAAGTCAAAGACCGAAATAAGCCCAGTCTGGAGGAATATTTCGCTCTGAATAACACAGATGAAATATCCCCCCATGTCCTCTGGAAGATGCACAAATCAGTAATCAGAGGAGAATTTATCTCTACAGCATCCCACTTAAACAAAATTAGGAAAGAAAAAATAAGATCCCTGTATGATAAAATATAGTGATGAGCGGCAGGGGCAATATTAGAATTCGTGATATTTCGCGAACATTTGGGCGAATATTCGCCATATATTCGAAAATTCGCAAATTCGTAATCTCCAGTCATTATTTTCTGATTGCGAAAATTCGCATAAAAAATTCACAAAAATTTGCATAGAAATTTGCATTAAATTTTGCATAAAAATTCGCATAAACTGGCATTTAAGATACCTTTTGAATACCAGTTTATGCAAATGTTTATGCAATTTTGTATTCAAATGTATGAGGATTTTGTATGCTAATTTTCGCAATCCGAGAATAATGACATTATTTTCGTGCTTGCGAAAATTTGCATATAAAAAATTTGCATAAAAATTAATATTCGCAATTGCGAATATATTTTGCGATATTCTAAATATTCCCAAAGTGCCAATATTCGTGATTGAAATTCGCAATTCGAAAATTTGTGATCAACACTAATAAAATACACACATTGGAAACTGCCCATAAACGTACCCTGTCAACACAAATATTAGATGACTTGGTCAAGTCGAGAGAGGAACTCAGAGATCTGCTTAATACGCAATCCGCTAAATTCTATCATTTGTTACGCCAAAATATTTTCACACATGACAATAGACCAACCAAATTTATGTTAGCCTTGTTGAAGCAAAGGAAGTGAAAGACCAGGATAATGGCATCCAGATAATAAAGACATCCAGATAATTCTATCTCTACAGATGATGATGGCATTTTTAAAGCCTTTCATGCCTTTCATTCAACAATATATGACATCAATCTGATTCAGAAGCAGACAAAATCAGAAGGGCGGAGATGACTCCTTTCTGGGCTCTCTTGATCTCCCCTCTCTCTCGGCTGACCAGGCACAAAAATTGTGTAACCCGATAACAACGCCTGAGTTATTGGATACTCTCAAAAGTATGGCAAAAGGCAAGGCACCTGGACCAGATGGCCTGACGCTGTTATACTACTCCACCTTCTCGGATAAGCTGGCCCCCCCATATGTTAGGTATATTACGCAATCAAAGGCTTTCTGTTTCTCCCTCAAACACTATCCGCTCATATATCCTTAATTCAAAAACCTAATAAAGATCCCACACAATGCGCCAAATATCGCCTGATATCCCTATTAAATTTGGACATTAAGCTCTTCGCAAAAATTATTGCCTCCAGAATTAAACCACTGTTGCACCACCTTATCCATCCAGATCAGTGTGGATTTGTCCCAAATGGGAAGGGTAAGGACAACACATACAAAGCTATAGGAGCCATCACATTGGCAAAGAAGAGGAAGACCCCACTAGTATTGCTTAGCACGGATGCAGAAATAGCCTTTGACAGGGTGTCCTGGACCTTTGTGTGGGACGCCCTGTCGAGGTTTGGCTTTAATCCGGCCTTTGCAGAGGCCATAATGTCAATGTATGGCTCCCCCAGTGCCTAAATAAAAGTTAATGACACCATGTCCCAAACTGTTCTCATAAAAAAGGGTACTAGGCAGGGCTGCCCCCTCTCACCCATACTATTTATCCTGTCTTTGGAACCCCTGCTTCAATGTATACGTCAAGCACCAGACATCATTGGCCTGAAATGTAAATCCTTACATATTAAGCAAGCCGCATACGCCGGCGACCTTTTGCTATTAATTACCAACCCTGCTAAAGCCCTTCTAACACTTATAAATATCTTTGATACATTCAGCTTTCTCTCCAATTACAAAATAAATCCAACTAAATCCATAGCTTTAAGTATTAACATAGACAAAGCGGTTATTGAAAAACTGAAAGACACAACACCCTTTGCTTGGGCGGGAAGACTCAATAAAATTTTTGGGAATTACCATTACCCCTAACTTTAACAACTTATTCAAAGCAAATTATTTACCCCTATTGAAAACCATCCCAGACATTCTAAAATCCTGGTCTCCAACCTATATCTCATGGTGGGGTAGAAGAAATATCTTCCAGTCGTTAATTGTCCCTAAGATTACATATCTTCTTCAAACATTGCCTATCAGACTGCCGGGAGCTTCCTTACCCAGTTCAGAAGAATAAGTTCTCAGTATATATGGGGAAATGTCAAACCCTGAATTGCATATAAGTTCCTTTAGCTACCCTTTTGTAAAGGTGGGATGGGGTTGCCCTCACTACAGAGGACATCCAATGCAATACACTTAAAAAGAATTCTGGACTGGGTGAGAGCCCCTCCACATAAGCATTGGGTCTCTTTAGAGGAAGAGATCGCACAAATTCCATTAAAAAGCATAATCTTATCCGACATCAAGAAGGTAGTGTCGCTAAAGGTTAAAACTTGGCGGGCCAATCAGATTACTCATAATCTTGCAGAACACCGTTCCCCATTGATGTCGGTTGCAGATTGTGTATTTCACACAATAGAGGCAATACATATGCTTCCTAGCCAACTTTAATCAACTGACACAAAAATAGCATACTTACTAGATAATGATGGCGCTTTTCCAAACATCTCTGACCTAGCCACTAAACTATCATTGCCTAATCTAAATATGCTTCAGTATGAACATATAAAATCCCATCTAAAAACGCTTGCCTCCAGTCAACAAAAAACAAGAGAGCTCACTTGGTTTGAGAAGCTCTTATCCCAGGTGAAACCTCCAACAAAAACTATTGCAACAATTACTCGCCATTTATGCCAAAGCAAAGCCCTGAGTTCTCTTTATTTTTTGAGAGAATGGGAGAATTACTTGAGACTGAAGTTTTCAGAAACGTACATTAAATACCTAATGACTTCTCCTAAGCTAACCTCCAGATGTATCACTATCCAAGAACACACATATAAAATACTCACCAGGTGGTATCTCACCCCATATAAAATAAGCAAAATGTACAATACAACATCAGACATATGTTGGAGATGCTCTGATCAAGTTGGAAAGTTTCTCCACATTTGGTGGTCTTGGCTTACAAACTATTGGGAGGACATATTTTGTCAGATTAGGTGTATCCTGAAATTAGGGAACAATTCACTCCCCACGAGGCCAGAAATTACTCTCCTTTCCCTCTTCCCTCCGGACCTCCCCTCCAAGATCCAAAAACTTATGTAGACCCTTAATGGCAGCGACCAGATTACAAATAGAAATGTTGTGGAAGTCGACAGAACCTCCTGGTATAGCCCAATGGATAATTAAAGTCAATGACATAGCGAGATTGGAGGAGCTCTCCCACTGGGAAAAAACAGAAATGCTTAACTGCCGAATGGACAGGCTACGAATCTTAAAATGTTTACAGATGACCCTGACGTACTAAACACATCTTCAAACTCTCAATGCTTCACCCACACAGAGATCTCATGTAGCAGGCTAGCTGGTAAACGATACTCTGCTTTGCGCCCTTTTGAAACTACTCATGTAGTAAGTGGTCGACTACGAGAAGCAGGGTTATGCAACCTTTACATCCTAATATTGTAAGTGACGCTTAATATAATTGTTTACAGGCAATTTGTTGTGATATTGATCGGACATTATTTACACTGAATCTGCCATGTAAGCACTTATTTCGCATATGTACACATGTGATTTATGTTATTATACCAATCCCTTTACCTTGTTTTTCAAAAATTAATAAAAAGAATTCTGAAAACAGGCTTCATGTCACCCACCAATGGAGCAGGCGATTATCAGCAATGTAGGCCCCTGGCACCCGGACAGAGGAGAGGTCAATTCACGGCAAAACAGGCTTCATCTCACCCACAAATGCAACAGGCCACTATCAGAAATGTAAGCCTTTTGGCTCCCAGACAGAGGAGAGGTTCATTCAAATTGGGATAGCCACCAAAATAATGGTACAAATAAAAAAAAAGGATTCAATGAATAAGTGCACTGGAGTACAAGAATGTATGGTTGAGGCGGTTATAAATGTCTATTCTGCACAAGGTACGGACAAGTCTTGTGGGATCCATGCCTGGTTCATTTTAATGAACGTGAGCTTGTCCACGTTGGCTGTGGACAGACGGCTGCGTTTGTCTGTAATGACGCCACCTGCCGTGCTAAATACACGTTCAGACAATACACTGGCTGCAGGGCAGGCCATCACCTCCAAAGCATAAAGGGCAAGCTCAGGCCATGTGAACAATTTGGGGCAAAACCATCAGTAAGTACGTGGAGGCGTGTGCACACGTACTGGTCCACCGTGTTGTTCAAATGCTGCCATCTACTAAGAAGTTCCATATCAGCTGGTGGTGCAGGTTGCTGTGGCGTGGTGACAACGTTTTTCCATATGTCGGCCATGCTAACCCTGCCTTCTGAGGAGCTGGCCGTGACACAGCTGCGTTGGCAATCTCTTGCTCTTCCTCCTCTGCCTTCGCCTTTTGCTTCCACTTGTCCCCCCGTGTCAGTTGGGAATGCCCTCAGGAGCGCGTCTACCAGCGTGTGCTTGTAGTCGCGCATCTTCCTATCATGCTCCATTGCGGGAATTAGTGTGGGCATGTTGTCTTTGTACCAGGGATCCAGCAGGGTGGCAACTCAGTAGTCAGCACAAGTTACAATGTGGGCAACTGTCGTTGCGCAGCTACTGCAGCATGTAGTCGCTCATGTGTGCCAGGCTGCCCAGAGGTAAGGATAAGCTGTCCTCTGTAGGTGGTGTATCGTCTGTGTCGTCTGTATCCCCCCAGCCACGCTCCAGTGATGGCCCTGAGCTGCGTTGGGTGCCACCCTGCAGTGAACCCGGTTCCTCCTCCTCCTCTACCCCATCCTTCTCCTCCTCGTCCTCCAGAACTGTGCCCTTGCTGGCCACATGTGTACCTGGCCTCTGCTGGTGCAGGAACCCACCCTCTGAGCCACTTCTGAATGACCGACCTGAAAACCTGTGAAATGCCCCCTTCTCCCTCCTCCTCCTGTGCCACATCCTCTTCCATCATCGCCGTAATTTTTTAACACAGAAGTGATATTGTAATACTAACAACGGCGTCATCAGCACTGGCCATGCTGGTTGAGTACTCAAAAGACCACAACAAGGTACACAGGTCTCGCATGGAGGCCCAGTCACTGGTGGTGAAGTGGTGTTGCTCCGCAGAGCGTCTCTCCAGCATATGCAAGGTGGAGTTTCACCTGGTGGGCATGTCGCATATGAGGTGGTGAGCGGGAAGGCCGAAGTTACGCTGCAGCGCAGACAGGCGAGGAGCATCAGGGTGAGAACGCCTAAAGTGCGCACAGATGCACTTTCTGCAGCAGCTCTGACATGTCTGGGTAGTTTTTAAGGAATTTCTGCACCACCAAATTCAGCACAGGCCAGGCAATGATGTCCATTAAACCGGCTAGTCCTAGATTTGCTACGAGATTTCGCCCTTTATTGCACACCACCAGGCCGGGCTTGAGGCTCACTGGCAGCAACCACTCATCGGTCTGTTGTTCTATGCCCCTCCACAGCTCCTGTGCGGTGTGGGGTTTGTCCCCCAAACACATGAGTTTTAAAACCGCCTGCTGACGTTTACCCCTGGCTGTGCTGAAGTGGGTGGTGAAGGTCTTTCGCTGACTGGATGAGAAGGTGGTAGAAGAGGAGGAGGAGGAAGGGAGTAGGAGGAGGAGGCAAAGAATAATGCCCTGCAATCCTCAGTGGTGGAAGGACATGCGCCAAACTTCTATCCGCCTCGGGCCCAGCCACTACTACATTTACCCAGTATGCGGTTAGGGAGATATAGCGTCCCTGCCCGTGCATACTGGTCCATGTATTTGGGGTTATGTAGACCTTGCCACAGATGGCGTTGTGCAGTGCACACTTGATTTTATCCTCCACTTGGTTGTGCAGGGAAGGGACGGCTCGCCTGGAAAAGTAGTGGCGGCTGAGAACGACATACTGTGGGACAGCCATCGCCATCAGCTGTTTAAAACAGTCCATCTCCACCAGACGGAATGACAGCATTTCAAAGGCCAGTCATTTTGAAATGCTGGCATTCAGGACCAGGGATCAAGGGTGGGTAGGTGGGTATTTTCTATTTCTCTCCAGTGTTTGGGAGATGGACAGCTGAACGTTTGCGTGTGACATGGTGGAGATGCTTGGTGATGATGACGGAGGTGGTGGTGTTGGTGTCACTTCCTCTGTTTGCTGGGTGGCAGTTACCTCTGTGACTCCAGAGGTGGAGGAAGAGGCAGACAGCAGCAGAAGTGGAAGCAGGAGGAGCCTGGGACCTTTCTTGGTTTTTAAGGTGTTTACTCCACTGCAGTCCGTGCTTTGCATGTAGATGCCTGGTCATGCAGGTTGTGCTCAGGTTTAGAACGTTTATGCCTCACTTCAGGCTCTGATGGCACAAGGTGCAAACCACTCGTGTCTGAAGACCTGCCATGCCAATGAACTCCTTGGAGCTGGCTTTAGTATGCTAGATCCTTGGGTGTGGTGGGCAGTAGCAGGCGTACCGTCTCGGGGACGGCCAGTCTGCTTTTGCAGCCTGCTCCCTCTTTTGCTGTGCTGTTGCCTCTGTGCGACCACTGCCTCTTCCTCAGAACTGCACACATCACTAGCATGAACTTGAGTCCAGTCGGGGTCTAGGACCTCATCGTCCTCCACACCATCTTCCACCCATTCTTGACCCCTGCCCTCCTCGTCAGTCTGCACACTGCAAAGCCGCAGCAGTTGGCACCTGTGTTTCATCATTATCAGAGACGTGCTGCGGTGGTCCTCCCATGTACTCATCCTGCGCAACAGCTTTTTGAAGCAAGAATAAGGCTTTTTTTCACAAAAATACACTAATGCACTATTTCACAGCAGAAATGTAAGATAGGTATTTGGGCGGTGTATTTTAAACTGCTTTGTGGACCAGGAATAATGCTTTTTTCCCTAAAATTCACAAATGCACTATTTAACGGACGAAATTTAAACGTAGGTATTTGTACGCTGTATGCACAACTGCTTTGTGAACCAAGAACACGGCTTTTTTTCCCTTAAAACACACTAATGCACTATTTCAGTGCTGCAATTTAAAATTGGTATTTGTACGCTTTATGTACAACTGCTTTGTGGACCCAGAACATGGCTTTTTTCACTAAAACACACAAATGCAGTATTTAACTGCTGTAAAATTAAACGTTGGTATTTCTACGCTTTATGCACAACAATTTTGCGGGTCTAGAACACGCCTTTTTTTCAGTAAAACACACTAAACCACTATTTCCGTGCTGCAATTTAAAATTGGCATTTGTACGCTGTATGCACAACTGCTTTTCAATAAAAGACACAAATGCAGTATTTAACTGCTGGAAATTAAACGTAGAAATTTGTACGCTGTATGCACAACTGGTTTGGGGACCCAGAACACGGCTTTTTTCACCAAAATTTACAAATGCAGTATTTAAAGGCTGGAAATTAAACATAAGTATTTCTACGCTTTATGCACAACTATTTTGTGGGCCTAGAACACTCTTTTTTTATTTCAGTAAAACACACTGAAGCCCTATTTCCGTGCTGCAATTTAAAATTGGTATTTGTACTCTGTATGCACAACTGCTTTGGGGACCCAGAAGACGGCTGTTTTCAGTAAAACACACAAATGCAGTATTTAACTGCTGCAAATTAAATGTAGGTATTTCTACGCTTTATGCACAACTATTTTGTGGGCCTAGAACATGCCTTTTTTTCGGTAAAACACACTAAACCACTATTTCCGTGGTGCAATTTAAAATTGGTATTTGTACGCTGTATGCACAACTGGTTTGGGGACCCAGAACACGGCTTTTGTCACCAAAATTCACAAAGGGAGTATTTAAAGGCTGGAAATTAAATGTAGGTATTTCTACGCTTTATGCACAACTGCTGTTTTTTATGCCTAGAACATGGCTTTTTTTCAGTAAAACACACTAAAGCACAATTTCCGTGGTGCAATTTAAAATTGGTATTTGTACGCTGTATGCACAACTGGTTTGGGGACCCAGAACACGGCTTTTTTCACCAAAACTCATAAATGCAGTATTTAAAGGCTGGATATTAAACGTAGGAATTTGTACGCTGTATGCACAACTGGTTTGTGGGCCTAGAACACAGATTTTTTTCCCTAACACACACTGATGGACTATTTCCCTGCAGAAATATAAAATATGTATTTGTACACTGTATGCACAACTGTTTCGTAGACCAGGAATGCCGCTTTTTCCCCAAAAATACACTGATTCTCTATCTCACTGCAGAAATGTCAAATATGTATTTGGGCGGTGTATTTAAAACTGCTTTGTGGATCAGGATTACCGTTTATTTCACAAAAATACACTGATGCACTATTTGACTGCCGAAATTGAATATACGGTTTTGTGCTTGGTATGCACAAGTGCTCTATAGCACCACAAGTCCCAGACTACAGAAATGGACTATGTCACCCCTTAATTATACAAAAGGAAATGTAGGGGACTTGACCTGCCAGAAAAAAAGCTTTTTTTCCTTCACTGAGTTACCAAAAAGGATTAGACTGATGTTCCTGGCAGGCTGGCACACATGCAGGTCACATGCAGTTCCAAGGACACTGCAGCGGCTAAAATGGCCGCTGAACCCCACCTCAGTAACAGATGGATTAAAAAAAAAATTCCTTTACAGTGGCTGGGTACATAAATGTAGGATTGCAGAAGCACCCTCCCTCAATATTTGCTGTATCTTGAGGATTGCACAACAACAGGTTCTACAGACTTTTTCCCTAATCTCTCCCTGACAGCATAGGCAGCAACCTTTCCCTAAACTAACACCAGCAGAATGACGTGCGGCACTACGTGACTCCAGCTTATAAAGAGGCTTGGTCACATGCTGCACTCAGCCAATCACAGCCATGCCATTAGTATGCATGGCTGTGATGGCTTCTTAGGGCAAAGATGTAAAACGCTTGCTGATTGGCTGCTGTGCAGCCCTTCAAAAAGCAGGAAGAATCGCCGAACAACGGACTCGAACACGAACTTTTATGAAAATGTTCGGGTCCGTGTCCCGAACACTCCAAGATTCGGTACCAACTATACAGTTCGGGTTCGCTCAACCCTAATGATGACCAAACAGGGCCTGTTGCTGGTTATTTGACCGCCTGTGGTCAAATAACTACTTAGCACAGAGGAGTCTCGTCAGTTATCGGAATGAACCACACAAATAGCTCCACCAACTCAACTCAAATTCATTGTAACAAAAAAATTAGACTGCATCGTTTATTGCAATGGTTTATGGTCAGAACTATGAGGGTATTACCATACAAACTGCTCTCCCACCTGGACCCAAATTCAACTTTACTAGCTAAATTCTATTTTTTTTCAAAATGTATTAAGGTTAAAAACAGAGGGGCCGAACATGGTGGATGGATTAAATATGGCCGCTGGATTATTGCCATAAGGGATAGGAGCCTGAAAACTAGCTGCCATATAATATGTGACCAAACAGGGGCTGTTGCTGATATGGTCTAACGGCATCTGAAGGGTTAAAAGTTTGCGACCGCCAGTAGAGATGAGCGAATTTTTAATGAGTTCGATTCGGGTGATTCGCCGAATTTCACCCCAAAAAAAGTGTGCATTTTTTTGTAAGTTACGGGTGCAATGACAGGGAGCTGCGATAGCGCTGCCCTTGTCATTGTACCCCTCAGATGCGGGTTTATGCATGATCGCGGCATCTGAGTGTAAAATTAACAATAAAACAAAAATTAAATCAAACTTACCGCCTCCATTTGCTCGCGACAGGCCAGCCGCCGCCATCTTGCTTGAAGATCTCGTCCGAAATCGAATTACGCGAGATTACGTCATAACGCCAACTGGTGTGGTGACGTATGACGTCATCACGGTGGCCGGCGCGTTGATTTATTCTCTCCCCGTACGGGATTTTGGCCGAGATCTTCAAGCAAGATGGAGGCTGGCATCCTGTCTCGAGCAAATGGAGGAGGTTATAGTATTTCAGGTTAAATCGATTCGCTGACACGAGAAAATTCGGCTTCTAGGCAAATCAAATTTATCCTGAAATTCGGATCAAATTCTGCTTCGTGGGATTCGATTCGCTCATCTCTAGCCGCCAGTCGTGGACATTAGTGCTGGGTGTCTACTCTTTAAAAGTGCAGACGTCTGGTGGCCATGTCTACTCTTTAAAACTGCAGACATCTGGCAGCTGCACATGCCAGCGGACGTCATTTTTAAATATACTGTCGGTGGTCGGGAAAGGGTTAACTTCCAAGTCTTCACACTGAGAGGCCTGGGTGTACCTGATTTATAGCGATTCATGACAAATTAATTCGTAACGAATTGCATTTCTTGTCGAAGTTCGGTAAATCGACCGAATCAAATTTTTAAAAACTTGATCACCAGTGCTGATGATGCCTCTGGATAGCCAAATACTGTTTTATGTTATATTTTTCCTCAAATCTGCATAAAGATTTATGGAATAAAAAAATTGTCCTGCCTTCCATTATTTCTCAATAAAGCAATCATTGTACTCTCACGTGGACAAGAATGTGGCCTGCTCCTAGAAACTGTCACAGCAGGGAAAGGTGAATCTGCAGTAAACTGGTGGTTCATTGTTAAAAGGGTTACTGCTGTTATCCAATGTGTTTATGTGATTATGCTTTGCATTCTGTGACCCCAAGAGTTATACATGGGAGGGTATTTGCCAGCACTAGATTCAGTCGCCAGGTGTAGATTGGTCCCAATATGACCCCTGCACAGCCACATATCTCCTGTCCGTCCGGTTCCATACCATACTGCTGCTGCCGACAAGGCTATTGTTGCCACTGCTACTACCCTAAGGCTACTTTCACGCTAGCGTTTTAGTTTTCCGGTATTAAGATCCGTCATAGGGGCTCAATACCGGAAAAAAAACGCTTCAGTCTTGTCCCCATTCATTCAATGGGGACAAAACTGAACTGAACAGAAGGGAATGCTCCAAAATGCATTCCGTTCTGTTGTGTTCCCAAACCGGAGAGCAAACTGCAACATGTTGTAGTTTGGGTTCCGTCCTGGGATGCAGAGCCAGACAGATCTGTTTTCTCTGACACAATCTGCCACAATAGAAAACGGATCCGTCCTCCACGTCCTTTACGTTCAATGGAGTTCATGACGGATCCGTCTTGGCTATGTTAAAGATAAAACAACCAGATCCGTTCATAACGGATGCAGATAGTTGCATTATCAGTAACGGAAGCGTTTTTACTGAACCCTGCCGGATCCAGCAAAAACACTAGTGTGAAAGTAACCTTTTACACAGTCACACATCTACTGCCTTGTTCATCAGGTTCCATACTCTACTTGCACTACTGCCATAGCTATTACAGACACTACTACTACCCCTACACTATCACACATCTCCTGCACTGTCCATTTCAAAAATGTGCTAATTTCTAACTATGTTTTCCCTACCAACCCCTGAAATTCAACTCTGTATCATTATCCCTTATTCACCAAACTTTACATTGTTGGTGACTTGTATGCACTTTAGGGGAGATTTATTAAAATGAGGTAAATAAAAACCAGCTTAGTTTCCCATAGCAACAATTAGATTCCAGCTTTCATTTTTCAGAGCTTCTTTGGATAATGAAAGGTGGAATCTGGTATGGGCAACTAAGTTTTCCTTTACTGCAGTTTTGATAAGTATCCCCCTTATGTATCTCATCATTCGGTGACCTTGCTCTGTAAATGTACGTGATCTGCCTCTTCTCATTATGCAATAATATCACTCACAGTTGATGGTGAAATATGTAGGAGAAAAAAAAAATTCACAAACCGACGTTGCAGAAGTGACATCCTATTACAGTACAAACACATTGGAATTCAGTGAGCTCTTTAGCCATTCTATCACAAATGTTTGCAGCGGCAGGCTGCATGGCTGGAGGTTGGATTTTATATACCTGTGGTAAAGGGGCTGCATGAAACACCTGAAGTCAGTAATTAAGAGGTGTCTCCCAATACTTTTGTCCATATAGCGTACGCCATGTATGCAGCTTGATTTATGACATATGGTTAAAAAAATAATACTAAATGGACACCTGTCCATAAACCCTATTTGGACATATTGATATCAAAAAGGGGTCCCCTATTATTAACGCCAATGTTTCAAGGACCCGTTTCTGCTCTGGAGAACTGTAGATTGAAAGACCTAAAGGAAAGGGCCCTCTTACCTTCTGGCCTTCTGTTCCAGTCATGTTTATTTTCTTCCAGTCATGTTTGCCTGTTTTTATGGCTCATTCGTGTTATCTATTTATTCACCACTATTTCATATATACAGTGCACCATGGAAGTTACTGGGTTATGGTTGTGTCATGAGCTGGCTTGGTGTTACAAAAAGGGCTAAGAGTAGCAGAATTTCTGAAACTGCACAGTTTGTGAACTGTTCAAATGCTGCTATGGTGAAAGTATAACGTGAGTGGACAAATGTCACTGTTGCAAATAAGTAACGTGAAAACTACAGAGCACCATGTGCTATTGGTGTGAGAGATAACAACATGATACAGTGGAGAAGCTCACCACCAAAATGAACCAGGGGGCTACCAGATATGTGTCTAAAACAACAGTTAAGTGCACACTACCACGCACCTTTGCTAACAAAGTTACATCAGCGGTCTCAAAATTGGACCTCTACTGGATTGACATTGGCAAGGCAGTTGATAAACATCAGAGAACAAACACCCTACAACTATGTCTGAAAGAAAACAAGCTGGTGGTGGCAGAATTATTGTCTAATGAATGTTTTCGTGGCATTCTCTAGGCCCACTCATCCATGTTGAAGGCACTCTCAACTAATTTGGGTATGAATTCATTTTTGTAGATCACATACACCCATATATGCTGACTGTTTTCCCTGGGGCAGATGCAGGGGCAGACCAGCCATAGACCCCACAGGGAAATTTCCTGTTGGGCCGATGCCCAGGGGGCCACCCAAGCCCTCCTCGTGGCTGCCAGCTTGATACACATCGATCTGATGCTCTCAATAGTAATTAATGCTCGGAACATCAAGTACATACTTATGCACCTAGCCAAGGGCCGCAGGTGCCCTCCTCAATTCAACTGTATTGCCATCCTCAGGATGGATATACAGTTGATTACTGCAGTTGGGATGGCAGTATTCTATGCTGCACACTTCTGTTGGGGCAGTATTTTGTACTGCACTCTCGTATTACTGGCCCTGCCTCTTCTGTTGTCATTTATTAATGCACATTTATGCATTAATTCACCAGGTCAAAAAGAGGAACATTTAAGGATCAAAGAGGGACAGAGTGACTTTGGTCAAAAAGAGGGACACTTGGGAGACATGTATTCTTGGCACTTGAGGGTTCACTGTTAGGACCAATTTTCATACATCTGTGCCCATGAAGACATCCGTGACAAGATGGTCAGTGGTCTTTCCGTGAGAAGGTCCGTGAAGTATCTGTTTTTGTCTGTGGGTCCATTTTTCCCTCCGTGTGTCATTCATAATCCATGGACATTGCTATGCTGAAAATTGGTTTCCAGAGCATCTCCTAGTAATGATCCATTAAAACCAAGGCATCCGTGTTGTGTCCATTGTTTTCACAGACACAGACCCATAGACTATAATGTGTGTGAAGAATCTGTAATCACTGACAAAAATAGGGCATGCTTCCTCAGTGTCACCACAGACCCATGGTCAGTGAAAACCACTGATGTCTAAATAGACAAATTAAAGTCAATGAGTATGTTTGCTGTCCGTGGAAACCTCAGACAGCACACATCCGTGATTCACTGACATGTGAAAGAGTCATTATCTAAACGTAACTTCCAAATTGTAACTTTCATATCCATTTTTTTATTTTTTTGACATCCGTGACCCCTGCAGATCAGCTGTATGAGAAGCCAGCGGCACTCACAGTAGTTCCACAGCCTTCTCTCAGCCATCCCTAGGCCAGTGACGACACGTTCATCAGTCACATGGCCTAGGCGCAGTTCAGGCCCATAGAAGTGAATGGGGCTGAGCTGCGATACCAAGCACAACCACAGTACAATGTAAGGGACTGTGTTTGCTGAGCACTGAGAAGGCTGCAGCACTCACAGGAGCATCAGTGCCCCCCCCCCCCCCCAAACAGCTGACTGGCGGGAATGCCTATGCTCAGTATAGGTCATCAGTATTAAAGTCTCAGAAAACCCTCTTAAATATTTAATAAGGTCACTTTGTTCACCTTTATTTTTGTATACCATTTGAATGACGATTAAATATTTCGAATTTAGACACTTAGAACTCCTGCAGTGACATTTAACTAGATTTTCAATTGCTCTTGCTGTTTAGTGTCAAATTCAAATTTTCTGCAATTATTTGTTATAAAAAAAAACTGCACATAGGACAGCCTTACTTTTTTACATCTCTAGTCTATCTGTCTGCCTGTCTGCTTATCTGTCTATCTATTATTGACTGTCAGTTAAGTGAGCTATGAAATCCAATATGTATATCAGAATTCTGTAATACAAAGAAATGCCACTTGATGGCAGCGTTGGTTAATGACCAGGCATTACATGATTCCTCACGTATTCATCTGGTAATCCTTTTTTGTGCTATTCAGAGTCAGACTGGCTCACCACAGTACCAGAAGAGCCTCTGTATACTCAAACACTGACATAATAATGGGTCCCTAATATAACAGGTCTCAAAATTTCCAGCAGAAGTCAATGTCATTTTAAGCTGACTTTGGAGCCGGTCGCTTGGCATGTGGGTTATTTTTTTTTTAGATCATTCGCAAATAACCTACACAATTTATTGATAATATATCCTGAGTTGGCAATGATAACAACAGGGATTATGATAAAATTCAGTGGACATGGTCATGTTCTGTGTATATGGGCCTTTGGGTCCCAGGAACCCTAGTTTGATACTGATGCTATTGCACAATATGAAAAGTTGCAAAAAAAAATCTGCATTCTTTTAATGAACCTAAGGCCTCTTTCACACTTGCGTTCTGAGGATCCAGCAGGCACTTCCGTCCCGCCGGATCCGTCAGAACGCAAGTCGCCTGAAAGCATTAGAAGACTGATCAGGATCCTGATCGGTCTTCGAAATGCTTTTAGGTTACTATGGCAGCCAGGACGCTATTAAAGTCCTGGTTGCCATATTAGTAGTGGGGAGCGGGGGAGCAGTATACTTACAGTCCGTGCGGCTCCCGGGCGCTCCAGAATGACGTCAGAGCGCCCCATGCGCATGGATCACGTGATCCATGCAATCACGTGATCTATGCGTGTGGGGCGCCCTGACGTCACTCTGGAGCGCCCCGGGAGCCGCACGGACGGTAAGTATACTGCTCCCCCGCTCCCCACTACACTTTACCATGGCAGCCGGGACTTTAGCGTCCTGGCTGCCATGGTAACCATTCAGAAAAAGCTAAACGTTGGATCCGGCAATGCGCCGAAACGTCGTTTAGCTTAAGGCCGAATCCGGATTAATGCCTTTCAATGGGCATTCATTCCGGATCCGGCCTTGCGGCAAGTGTTCAGGATTTTTGGCCGGAGCAAAAAGCGCAGCATGCTGCGGTATTTTCTCCGGCCAAAAAATGTTCCGGTCCTGAACTGAAGACATCCTGATGCATCCTGAACGGATTTCTCTCCATTCAGAATGCATTAGGATAATCCTGATCAGGATTTTTCCGGCATAGAGACCTGACAACGGATCTCTATGCCGGAAAACAAAAACGCTAGTGTGAAAGAGCCCTAAGGAAACAAAAAGCAATGATTAACATAACATAATGTAATGTAAAGCAGTGAACTATAGTCACAGATAATTTTTAATAGCTGCTATAGGCAATGAATGAAACAAAGTTGTGGTGTGTTCTTTCACTCACTGATTACAGCTTTTACAGCTGCTTTAGGGTACTTTCACACTAGCGTCATTCTCTTCCGGTATTGAAATCCGGTAAAGGGTCTCAATACCGGAAAAAAACGCATTAGTTTTGTCCTAATGCATTCTGAATGGAAAGCAATTCGTTCCGTCCCTTGTACGGTTTTTGACCGGACAAAATACTGCAGCTTGCTGGCATATTTTTTCAGGACAAAATCCCGGAACACTACCACAATTGCCGGATGCGCATTCATTTCCATAGAGATGTATTAATGCCGGATCTGGTATTCCGGTAAGTGCTCCAAAAATTGGCGCGTTGCCAGATCCGGTATTCCGGTCTGCACATCCCCCCGGAAAAAAACAGCTTTCCGTTTGCATGCCGTCTGGATCCGAACAACGCTAATGTGAAAGTACCCTTACTATGAGTGCCTTGTTAGACATTAACTTCCCTGTATAGAACTACTGGAATCTGAAACAGTACATCTATTGTCTCTGCCCGTATGTTACCTGTTCTCCTGATGCGTCATGGTACAGATGTGGCAAACTTTAACTTGTGTCAAATATACTGTAGGTAATTTAGAGATGAGTGGAGTCATAATTATATACAGTACAACTTAGTGCTATGTAGTATCTTCGTGAAGAGGTGGAAAAGGCTGAGTGCAAGAAATGTACTGGACCTCGTACAGAATATATCACTGACTCCTCCAGTAACCAAAACTGAGCCATGTTGCTGTACACAATGACTTACTTATAGATTCTAAGCATAATTATATTTTGCAGTATTACAGCAAATCTGGTGCCAGAATACCTTTTGGATCTCTAGGCACAAGGATGTAGATGCAATTGGGCCTTCTGCACCCCAAAATATTATTGTGTGCAGTGCTAATGTCTCTCCAGGTTGCACAACTGCACTGTGTGTGTGTCAGCAAGACACAACAACCTTGTAAACCATGCATATCTTGCCCCTTTCTGAGGTTAAAAAAAAAATGGAGTGGAGGTAATAATAGGTAAGCAACATAAATAGCATTATAATTTACGTCATGTATACCACTGAAGGGTTTATACAATATATTTATTTTGCAGTATTTGCAGACACTTCAGGCTAAATGACTGTAAAAAACTGTTCTAGAATTGCACATACTAAGAAAGTTGTTTTAACGTTTTGGTCCTACAAAAATTCCTGCAATGAGATGAGCTGAGATTCTGGCCCTAGGTTAGGTAATTCAAATACCAGCAGTGAGAAAGCTGTTACCTCCCGGTCTTCTACATTCTTTCCTAAGGTAATTACGGTATAGTAATACACACATATTCTGCAGGGCTGTGTGAAGAGGGAGGAGATAACAGACATTATTTGACTTCCTCTACCACAGTTCCACTTTCAGTCATTTCCTCCCTCGATAAATACGGGAAGCACCCAGAACTAAGTGTAAAGAAGGAGCTTAAAGGCAGTCTGTCACATACGTTTCAAAGCCATGCATGTAGTACACTTACACACCATCGCCAACATACTTTTACATCCCCACACTTTGACTGCATCCCCCAAAAAGCTAATTTTAATCTATATGCAAATTAGGCACAAAGGGTAAGATATATCAAGACTGGGGTTCTGCGCCTAATTTATTAAGAAGCTAATATCTCTTAATAAATTAGCTGAAAAAATACAAAGATGTAGGCACCACATAACATGAGACCAAATGGTGCTACCCATGTGCAAAAAACAAGAATTAAATGAATGCTGAAGTACACATATAAAAACATGGAGCACGCCTGTATACAAGTAAATCGCATGATTTTATTAATATCCACAAAAACACTTAAAAACAATTAAAAGCCAAGGGGTCATTTACTAATCTGAAATACGCCTAAATTAGGTGTATTTCAGGCACAGATGGTTAGTTGTACCACTATCTGCGACTTTTCCCCACTCACGCCAGGTCTAAAATTGTGTATAGGAAAAAAAATGAGGACAGTGGACACCCTTTTAATGTGAGGTGCAGTGAATAACAGGGATGAATTCCCAAATAACGGGAGAAAAGAGTTTCCATGGACACTCTATTAGAATGCAATTAAGTACTTAATATATCTCACATTTTGTGTCCATTGAGATAAAATATAACATTCCAGCATATAGGACCCATATAGTTCCTTTCATATTTTCATAATAAAGGAAAAATCAAAAACACAAAAATTGTGCGGCTTTCCTAAAGAATATGTGCGACTTGGTATCAGACGTTTCGGTCTGTCCCGGACCTTGCTCAGTGTGTCGCTAAAAATAAAGGTATATATATATTAGAAAAAGGAGAGACAAATAAGTGAAGCTTGGCAGAAAACGGTAATTATAACAATGATAACTAGGGGTCAGAGATACCCATATCCTGGGTATGGCAGAAACAGTAATCACATGATAGAGTTTGGGGTCACATAGGGGGAGATATCTCTACTCAAAGTATAGCTAATAATCACATACTAGAGGGTTGAACCATAGGTAGCACATTAGCTTCATTGAAGATTATATACAGGTATAAAACAAGGTGACATTTTGTTCTGTCTTCATACACGTTCACACAGTGTGCAGTCTGACATTCAGCATAAAGCATTCTTGTCTTCCAAATAAGAGGACTGTTCTTTGTAGTCTAACTTGTTTATTGGTCAACAGGTTGTTCTCTCTGCGCGATGCGTGTGAGTGAGAGATTGTACAAGTGTGTGGTAAAACTACAAAATACAAATAACATGTATAAGTATAAAGCATAGAAAGCATGTACTATAACATTTGCATTAACACTGAAGCACATGGTAAAATGGCTGCCTAACGTAGGACTACATGTCTAACTAACAGTAGTAACAACTCCCAGAGTAACAATTACAACTGACTGAACAGCTTTGCATAACATAATATCCCTGAAACAAAGGTAGATCTCTCACCAGATATGCTTTTACAAGGATGGTGGAGTTTAAGAAGGAAATATTCAGAAGGACAGCTCTGCACTGTGTCCTGGAGACTTCTCTTTCGCCAGAATGCTTTGCACCACCCACAATGCAGCAGTCTTTGTAATAGGAAAAACAAAGTGTAATACAACTTAACACTGCTTGATGGTGCTATAACCACATTAATCACTACAAAAATACCATAACTGAGGTAGACGTGATCTGTAATGATTCTCTAACTCTGCTGGGCAGAACATATCTTCCGAAACATGGTAAAATAATATTATTAAGGGTATGGCAACAGAGGGTCGAGACTACTATGATATACAATAGCATTTTAGGGTAAAGGTAGGGAGACCAGGGAGACCAAAGAGTGACAGAGACAGTCAAAGACCAGGATGATGAGGGTAAACCAGAAAGATGAAAAAATGAACTCACCTAGGGGTATATTGGGTGAGGCACGTGTTGCTGGAGCGTGTTATGTGCAATCCCTAACAGGCGCTCAACAGTACCTAATATGGCCGCCCATTACCGGGAAATCTACAGCGCGGGCGCACTTGCCGATTCCCGGCTGCCCGATATCAGCGGCTCCCCATCTAACCCCCGTCACTTCCTACACTGCGCTTCCTCTCCAGATATTGCGTCTGACTGTTTTGCCCTTCCACCAGGTCCTCTATTTAAAAACCGCTATAGGCATAACATGGCACCCTCCAGCAACACATGCCTAACCCCATATACTCCTAGGTGAGTAAATGTTTTCATCTTCCTAGTTTACCCTCATCAATCATCATCCTTGTCTTTGTCTCTGTCACTCTTTGGTCTTCCTACCTTTACCCTAAAATGCTACTGTATATCATTGTTGCCTGGACCCTCTGTTGCCATACCCTTACTAATATTAGTTTACCATGTTTTGGAAGATGTCATCTTGTATTATGCCTGTATATAATCTTCAATGAAGCTAGTGTACTACCTATGGTTCAACCCTCTAGTATGCAATTATTAGCTATACTTTAAATAGAGGTGTCTCCCCCCATGTGACCCCAAATTCTATCATGTGGTAACTGTTTTTGCCATACCCAGGATACGGGTATCTCTGACCCCTTGTTATCATTGTTATACTTTTTCAACCAAGCTTCACTTATTGAGTTTTTTGTCTCTCCTTTTTCTAATATATACAGTCATGTGAAAAAATTAGGACACCCTTTGAAAGCATGTGGTTTTTTGTAACATTTTTAATAAATGGTTATTTCATCTCCGTTTCAACAATACAGAGAGATTAAAGTAATCCGACTAAACAAAGAAAACTGAAGAAAAGTCTTTTCAAGATCTTCTGTAAATGTCATTCTACAAAAATGCCTATTCTAACTGAGGAAAAAGATAGGACACCCTCACATGTATTCCCTCTTAAATTGGCTCAGATCTCACACAGGTATATCACACCAGGTGCACATAATTAGTAGATCGTTACTCTGCATGTTGAATGAGGCTTGCCCTATTTAAACCTCAGACATTTAGTTTGGTGTGCTCCTGACTGTTGAAGTGAGAGTGAGCACCATGGTGAGAGCAAAAGAGCTGTCAGAGGACTTCAGAAAAAGATTGTAGCAGCCTATGAGTCTGGGAAGGGATTTAAAAGATCTCCAAAGATTTTGAAATCAGCCATTCCACTGTCCGGAAGATAGTCTACAAGTGGAGGGCTTTCAAAACAACTGCCAACATGCCCAGGACTGGTCGCCCCAGCAAGTTCACCCCAAGAGCAGACCGCAAGATGCTAAAAAGAGGTCTCCAAAACCCTAAAGTGTCATCTCGAGAACTACAGCAGGCTCTGGCTACTGTTGATGTAGAAGTACATGCCTCTACAATCAGAAAGAGACTGTACAAGTTTAACTTGCATGGGAGGTGTGCAAGGAGGAAACCTTTGCTTTCCAAGAGAAACATCGAGGCCAGACTGACATTTGCCAGAGATAAAGTTGACAAAGACCAGGACTTCTGGAATAATGTTCTTTGGACAGATGAGTCCAAAATTGAATTATTTGGACACAACAGCAGAGGACATGTTTGGCGTAAACCAAACACAGCATTCCAAGAAAAGAACCTCATACCAACTGTGAAGCATGGAGGTGGAAGTGTCATGGTTTGGGGCTGCTTTGCTGCAGCAGGACCTGGTCAGCTCACCATCATAGAATCCACGATGAATTCTACTGTGTATCAGAAGGTGCTTGAAGAACATGTGAGACCATCAGTTAGAAAATTAAAGCTGAAGCGGAACTGGACCATGCAACATGACAATGACCCAAAACATACTAGTAAATCAACCAAAGATTGGCTGAAAAAGAAGAAATGGAGAGTCCTGGAATGGCCAAGTCAAAGTCCAGATTTGAATCCCATTGAGATGCTGTGGGGTGACTTGAAAAGGGCTGTACGTGCAAGAAACCCCTCAAACATCTCACAGCTGAAAAAGTTCTGCATTGAGGAGTGGGGTAAAATTTCCTCAGACCGATGTCGAAGACTGGTAGATGGCTACAAGAACCGTCTCACTGCAGTTATTTCAGCCAAAGGAGGTAACACTCGCTATTAGGGGCAAGGGTGTCCTATCTTTTTCCTCAGTTAGAATAGGCATTTTTGTAGAATGACATTTACAGAAGATCTTGAAAAGACTTTTCTTCAGTTTTCTTTGTTTAGTCGGATTACTTTAATCTCTCTGTATTGTTGAAACGGAGATGAAATAACCATTTATTAAAAATGTTACAAAAAACCACATGCTTTCAAAGGGTGTCCTAATTTTTTCACATGACTGTATACTTTTATTTTTAGCGACTCACTGAGAAATGTCTGGGCCGGACCGAAACATCTGATACCAAGTCGCACATATTCTTTGGGAAAGCCACACAATTTTTGTGTTTTTGATTTATCCTTTATTATGGAAATATGAAAGATGTATCTGGGTCCTATATGCTGGAATGTTATATTTTATCTCAATGGACACAAAGTATGAGATAAAATAAATACTTTAGTACAATCTAATAGAATGTGCGTGGAAACTCTTTTCTCAGGTCTGAAATTGTAGGCTTGGCATGGGTGGGGAAGGGGACGGGCCGTCAGGCTTGTCTTATTCATCATTTTCTACGCCTGTTTCAGGCGTAGAAAAAGGTCTAAATGTAAGACAGCAAGGAAGCTGTCTTACATTTAGAACTGGCTCTGGATGTACCGAAGTTGTGGAGAGGCCTGCGCCATAACTTCAGCGGATCCACCGCCAGCTATGGGCCCTTAGTAAGACCGGCGTCTAAAACATCAGCCTTATTGAATGTGCTCCCAAGTTCCACGAGGAGTGTGGATCAATATACCCAAAAACTCTCATGACACAACACTAGCCCCTGATAAGGCCCAATTCATGTATAAGATCTAATACCCGCAAAAAATATACCCATCCATATTTGGAAAAGTGGCAAATGCCTAAAGTGTTTTAAAAATATCCAAGAAAAACAAAAAAGTGCCTAATGCGACATCAAATATAGAAAGGATAAATCTTTCAATATCTCACAATAATATATATAAGGTGCACCTGAAAATAAGAAGGATGAAATTAGCAATAAATAAGCACTATTAAGTAATGAAAAACCTGTGGACCCAAAGAGGGCAGTAAAGAGATCTCACATACAAGGTGTTGTGGGAACAAAGCCCCACACGTATTGACATTCCTGCAGCTTCCTTAGAGATAATCCCAAGAACCAAATGGTAACTGTGGCTGAGTTCCAAAGATCCTGTGTGCAGATGGGAGGAACTTCCATATGTTCAACCATCAGTGCAGCATTCCAATAATATGGGCTTTACGGAAGAGTGGCCAGAAAGAAGCCTCTCCTCAGTAAAAGACATGAAAGTTTGCAAAAAAAAAGCACCTAAAGGATTCTCTGACTGAGAGAAAGAAGATTATCTGGTCTGATTAAATCAAGATTGAACTGTTTTGCCTAAATTCTAAGCATCATGTTTGGAGAAAAGCAGGCACTGCTGTATACTATCCCTACAGTGAAGCATGGTAATGGCAGCATAATGCTATGGGGATGTTTCTCAGCAGCTAGGAAAGGGAGACTGGTCAGAGTTGAGGGAAAGCTAAATTGAGTAAGGCCTCTTTCAGACGAGCGTGTCCCGATTAGGTCCGGATGCGTTGCGGATGCGTTCAGTGAAAACTGTGCGATTTCACAGGCAAAGCCATTCAGTTTTGCCTGCGATTGCGTTCAGTTGTTCAGTTTTTTCCGCGCGGGTGCAATGCGTTTTGATGCGTTTTTCATGCGCGTGATAAAAAACTGAAGGTTTACAAACAATATCTCCTAGCAACCATCAGTGAAAAACGCAACGCACCCACACTTGCTTGCGGATGCAATGCGTTTTTCACGCAGCCCTATTCACTTCTATGGGTCTAGGGCTGCGTGAAAAACGCAGAATATAGAACATGCTGCGATTTTCACGCAACGCACAAGTGATGCGTGAAAAAAACGCTCATGTACACAGACCCATTGAAATGAATGGGTCAGGATTCAGTGCGGATGCTTTGCGTTCACGTCACGCATTGCACCCGCGTGGAAAACTCGCTCGTGTGAAAGGGGCCTAAAGCACAGAGATTTTCTTAATGAGAACCTGATACAGAGTGCTTGGACCTCATACTGGGCTAAAGGTTTAGGCCTCTTTCACACGGGCGTTGCCGGATAGGGTGCGTGGCGGGGAAATAGTGCAGGTGTGCACACAATTTCAGTCAGTTTTGGCTGCGATAGCATTGCGTTGTTCAGTTTTTTCCGCGCGAGTGCAATGCATTCTGCACGCGCGTAAGAAAAAACTGAATGTGGCACCCAGACCAGATCCCAGACTTCTTCACTGAAGTTCGGGTTTGGGATCGGTATTCTGTATATTTTATTATTTTCCATTATAACATGGCAGCGGGAGATTAGAGAGGTTAACAAGTGGCTCAAGAACTGGTGTAGGAAGCAGGGTTTTGGGTTCATGGAGAACTGGGCCGACTTTGCTATCGGCTACAGGCTCTATCGTAGGGACGGGCTGCACCTCAATGGGGAAGGGGCAGCCGTGTTGGGAAGAAAGATGGCTAGAAGGTTGGAGGAGTGTTTAAACTAGGGACTGGGGGGGAGAGAAATTACATTATAGGAGGGGAGGATAGTGCAGATAGAGACCGGGGGCAAGGTAGTGGGACTGGGGGAGAAATGGAAGGAGGGACTAGAAAAGTTCAGAAGGAAAAGTGTAGGGTAAAAAATATGCATAAACCTCTCAAATGTATGTATACTAATGCCAGAAGCCTGACTAATAAAACTGGGGAACTGGAATTAGTGATGTGTGAGGAGGATTATGACGTAGTGGGAATAACTGAGACATGGCTGGATGATAGCTATGACTGGGCAGTTAATGTACAAGGTTACAATCTGTTCAGAAAGGATCGTCAAAACCGGAGAGGGGGAGGGGTCTGCCTTTACATAAAGTCCTCTCTAAAGCCCACACTCCGGGAAGACATCTGTGAGGGACACGAAAATGTGGAGTCATTGTGGATGGAGATAAATGGAGCCAAAAACAATAATAAATTACTAATAGGAGTTTACTATAAACCACCTAATATACCAGAGTCCGTAGAAAATCTATTACTAAACGAGATAAACAAGGCGGCAAACCATAATCAGGTGGTTATTATGGGGACTTCAACTACCCAGATATAGACTGGGAAACTGAAACCTGTACATCCCATAAAGGAAACAGGTTCTTGGCAATAGCCAAAGACAATTACCTTTCCCAAATGGTTCAGGACCCAACTAGAGGGACGGCCATACTGGACTTAGTATTAACCAATAGACCTGATAGAACAACAGACGTGCAGGTCGGGGGACACCTGGGAAATAGTGACCATAAAGTAATAACCTTCCAATTATCCTTCAAACGAGAGTTTCTACAGGGAGGAACAAGAATACCGGACTTCAAAAAAGCAAAATTTAGCCAACTAAGGGAGGCCATAGGCCCAATTAACTGGGACATAGTCCTCAAAAATAAAAATACAACCACAAAATGGGAGATTTTTAAAAGCATTGTAACATCAAATTGTGATCGATGCATACCTTATAGAAATAAAAGGCTAAGAAATAAGAAGAAACCAATGTGGATAAATAGAACCGTAAAAAGCAATAAATGACAAAAAGAAAGCATATAAATCACTAAAACAGGAGGGGAGCCAGGAAGCACTGATAAACTATAAGGAAAAAAATAGAATATGTAAAAACTAATAAAAACTGCCAAACTAGAGACCGAGAGATTAATTGCCAAAGAGAGCAAAACTAACCCTAAAATGTTTTTCAATTATATAAATGGTAAAAAATATAAACCTGAAGGAGTCGGCCCTCTACATAGCAATGAGGGGGAGTTGCAGAAAGCGATGAGGATAAAGCCAAGCTATTAAATATTTTCTTCACCACTGTTTTCACTGAGGAAAATAAACTGTCAGATGAAATGCAAAATGTAAAAGTAAATTCCCTTTAAAAGTGCCCTGTCTGACCCAGGAAGAAGTACAGCAGCGACTTAAAAAGATTAAAATAGACAAATCGCCAGGACCGGATGGCATACACCCCGTATCCTAAGGGAATTAAGTGATGTCCTAGCCAGACCCTTATTTTTGATATTCACGGACTCCATACTGACAGGGAATGTTCCACCAGACTGGCGTATAGCAAATGTGGTGCCAATATTCAAAAAGGGTCCAAAAACAGAGCCTGGAAATTATAGGCCGGTAAGTTTAACATCTGTTGTGGGTAAACTGTTTGAAGGATTTGTAAGAGATGCTATCTTGGAGTATCTCAATGAAAATAAGCAAATTACACCATATCAGCATGGCTTCATGATGGATCGGTCATGTCAAACTTATTTAATCAGTTTCTATGAGGAGGTAAGTTCTAGACTTGACAGCGGCGAATCAATGGATGTCGTATATCTGGACTTCTCCAAAGCATTTGACGCTGTACCACATAAAAGGTTAGTATATAAAATGAGAACACTTGGACTAGGAGAAAATATCTGTATGTGGGTAAGTAACTGGCTCAGTAATAGAAAACAGAGAGTGGTTATTAACGGTACACACTCAGATTGGGTCACGGTCACTAGTGGGGTACCTCAGGGTTCAGTATTGGGCCCTATTCTCTTCAATATATTTATTAATGATCTTGTAGAAGGCTTGCACAGTAATATATCAATTTTTGCAGATGACACTAAACTGTGTAAAGTAATTAACACTAAAGAGGACAGTTTTCTGCTACAGAGGGATCTGGATAGATTGGGGGCTTGGGCAGAGAAATGGCAGATGAGGTTTAACACTGACAAATGTAAAGTTATGCACATGGGAAGGAATAATGCAAGTCACCCGTACATGCTAAATGGTAAAACACTCAGTAACACTGACATGGAAAAGGATCTAGGAATTTTAATAAATAACAAACTAAGCTGTAAAAACCAGTGTCAGGCAGCTGCTGCTAAGGCCAATAAGATAATGGGTTGCATCAAAAGGGGCATAGATGCCCGTGATGAAAATATAGTCCTACCACTTTATAAATCACTAGTCAGACCACACATGGAGTACTGTGTACAGTTCTGGGCTCCCGTGAACAAGGCAGACATAGCAGAGCTAGAGAGGGTTCAGAGGAGGGCAACTAAAGTAATAACTGGAATGGGGCAACTACAGTACCCCGAAAGGGTATCAAAATTAGGGTTATTCACTCTAGAAAAAAGACGACTGAGGGGAGATCTAATAACTATGTATAAATATATCAGGGGTCAGTACAAAGATCTCTCCCATCATCTATTTATCCCCAGGACTGTGACTGTGACGAGGGGACATCCTCTGCGTCTGGAGGAAAGAAGGTTTGTACACAAACATAGAAAAGGGTTCTTCACGGTAAGAGCAGTAAGACTATGGAACTCTCTGCCTGAGGAGGTGGTGATGGTGAGTACAATAAAGGAATTCAAGAGGGGCCTGGATGTATTTCTGGAGCGTAATAATATTTCAGGCTATAGCTACTAGAGAGGGGTCGTTGATCCAGGGAGTTATTCTGATTGCCTGATTGGAGTCGGGAAGGAATTTTTTCCCCTTAAGTGGGGAAAATTGGCTCTACCTCACAGGGGTTTTTTGCCTTCCTCTGGATCAACTTGCAGGAAACAGGTCAAACTGGATGGACAAATGTCTTTTTTCGGCCTTATATACTATGTTACTATGTTACTATATAATGAAAAATAATAGCATTCTTTAATTCAGAATGCTAAGTAAAAAATCCATTGAGGGGTTAAAAAAATAAAAATAAAATTGAACTCACCTCATCTACTTGATCGTGCAGCCGGGCTTGTCTTTCTTCTTCTTCTTGCAGGACATGGCTGGAAAAGGACCTTCGGTGACGTCATCACGCTCACCACGTTGTGAGCACGGTGACGTCAGCGCAGGTCCTGCTGAATGAAGATAGAAGAACCTTCTTCTGCAATATTTTAGTTTGTCCCTTTTCAATAAATTACCGTTAGGAAAGGTTATGAACATTCTGTTTTTACGTTGTCATTAGGGGTATTGAGTAGGGTTGAGCGAACCCGAACTGTATAGTTTGGGTTCGTACCGAATTTCGGGGTGTTCGTGACACGAACCCGAACCCGAACATTTACGTAAAAGTTTGGGTTCAGTGTTCGGAGATTTTTCTGGCACATTTTTGAAAGCCTGCAAAGCAGCCAACCAAAAAGCGTCATACTACTTGCCCCAAGAGGCCATCACAGCCATGCCTACTATTGGCATGGCTGTGATTGGCCAAGTGCAGCATATGACCCAGCCTCTATTTAAGCTGGAGTTACGTAGCGCCGCACGTCACTCTGCACTGATTAGTGTAGGGATAGGATGCAGCTGCTGTGAGGGCGAAATTAGGCAGGGAAAACTCAGCAAACACACCTAATGAAGTGATCAATCTACAGCTGTAAATCATTCAACTTCTGCTAGATAATTGCTCACTGGTTTTTAGGCTGCACAGAGCGTTTTTCTGTCACTTTTTTCTGGGGTGATCGGCTGCCATTTTGTGTCTTGTGGTGAACCAGCACAAGCTGCCACCAAGTCCATCAATCCATCAATAGTATTTTTTTTATTTTTTGATATATCCTACATCAGGGGCTTGGCTGTGCTTATTGTCACCCCTAGAAACTCAGGATAGAAATTTCTATATTTTATTGAGGGGTGAAATTCAATTGCCAAAATAGCAATCCCCTAAATCTGGGGGTCCAGCTGTGGCTAGCGAAGTGTAATACTGTCTGCTGTCTGGCAAAGGATAGATTTTTTTCTGGGGTGAAATTCAATTGCCAAAATAGCAATCCCCTAAATCTGGTGTTCCAGCTGTGACTGGCTAAATATAATACTGTTCGGCAAAGGATAGATATTTTTCTGGGGTGAAATTCAATTGCCAAAATAGCAATACCGTAAATCGGTAATTTCAGCTGTAGCCGGCCAAGTTTAATAGTGTCCGGCAAAGGATAGTTTTTTTTCTGGGGTAAAATTCAATTGCCAAAAAAGCAATACTGTAAATCAATGGTTTTAGCTGTGGCTGGCCAAGTTTAATAGTGTCCGGCAAAGGATATATTTTTTTCTGGGGTGAAATTCAATTGCCAAAATAGCAATACTGTAAATCAGTGGTTTCAGCTGTGGCTGGCCAAGTTTAATAGTGTCTGGCAAAAAATAGATTTTTTTCTGGGGTGAAAGTCAATTGCCAAAATAGAAATACCGTAAATCTGGTGTTCAAGCTGTGGCTGGCCAAGTTTAATAGTTTCTGGCAAAGGATATATTCTTTTCTGGGTTGAAATTCAATTGCCAAAATAGCAATACCGTAAATCAGTGGTTTCAGCTGTGGCTGGACAAGTTTAATAGTGTCCGGCAAAGGATAGATTTTGTTCTGGGGTAAAATTCAATTGCCAAAATAGCAATACAGTAAATCAGTGGTTTCTGCTGTTGCTGGTCAAGTGTAAATCTGTCCGTAAAAGGGTATATTTCACTTAGCGTGTTAGCGTCTAAATACAAGGCCTGATAAATAAATCCTCTATATTTGCACACGCTACCGTGCATCTCCAAGTGTATTTCTTTCCGTAAAAGGGTATATTACACTAAGTTTTAAAATACAAGTGCTGAAAGCATAATCTTCTACATTTGCACACACTATTGTGCATCTCATAGTGTATTTCTGTCCGTAAAAAGGTAAATTACACTCAAGGTGTAAATAGGGTCATCCTCAATAACTGTACACGCTACCGTGCATCTCCAAGTGCATTCCTTTCCATAAAAGGATATATTACACTGTTAAATTACAAGTGCTGAAGCATAATCCACTACATTTGCACACACTATTGTGCATCTCCAAGTGTATTTCTTTCCGTAAAAGGATATATTACACTGTTAAAATACAAGTGCTGAAAAGCATAATCCTCTATATTTTTTCACACACTACTGTGCATCTCCAAGTGTAATTCTGTCCGTAAAAGGATACCTTTCATCCAGGGCCTAAATACTAGGCCTACAATTGATATGCCCCTAAATCTGGGGTTACTGCTGTGCCTGTATTAGTGTAATACGGTACATAAATAGATAGCCAGATGGTGTTAGGTGCCTGTAAAAAAAAGGCCTGAATTTGAACTCAATACATTCGGCCAAATAATTTTTTTCTTATTGTGGTGAACGGTAACAATGAGGGAAACATCTAATAAGGGACGCGGACATGGTCGTGGTGGTGTTATTGGACCCTCTGGTTCTGGGAGAGGACGTGGCCGTTCTGCCACAGCCACACAAACTAGTGAACCAACTACCTCAGGTTCCAGTAACCGCCAGAATTTACAGCGATATTTGGTGGGGCCCAATGCTGTTCTAAGGATGGTAAGGCCTGAAAAAGTACAGGCGCTAGTCAATTGGGTGGCTGACAGTGGGTTCACGTTCACAACATTATCTCCCACCCATTCTTCTGCAGAAAGCGCACAGGTGGCGCCTGAAAACCAAGCCCATCTGTCACATCACCCCCATGCATATCAGGAAAGTTAGAGCAGAAGTTATGCAGCAGTCTCTTATGCTGTTTGAAGACTCTGCTGGCAGGGTTTCCCAAGGGAATCCACCTAGCCCTTCCCCAGCGGTGGAAAACATAGAATGCACTGATGCACAACCACTTATGTTTCCTGATGATGAGGACATGGGAATACTACCTCATCAGAGTCCGCACGTCTCTGATGATGATGAAACACAGGTGCCAACTGCTGCGTCTTTCTGCAGTGTGCAGACTGAACAGGAGGTCAGGGAGGAAGACTGGGTGGAAGACGATGCATGGGATGATGAGGTCTTAGACCCCACATGGAATGAAGGTCGTGCCACTGACTTTCTTAGATCAGAGTAGGAGGCAGTGGTGAGACCGAGCCAACAGCGTAGCAAAAGAGGGAGCAGGGGACAAAAGCAGAACAGCCGCCGCCAAGAGAGTTCGCCTGCTACTGGCCACCGCCACCAGGGACCGAGCACCCCATAGGCAGCTTCAAGGAGTTCCCTGGCATGGCACTTCTTCTTTAAACAATGTGCTGACGACAAGACCCGAGTGGTTTGCAGACTGTGCCATCAGAGCCTGAAGCGAGGCATTAACGTTCTAAACCTTAGCACAACCTGCATGACCAGGCATCTACATGCAAAGCATGAACTGCAGTGGCGTAAACACCTTAAAAACAAGGAACTCACTCATGCTCCTCCTGCTCCCTCTTTTGCTGCTGCCTTGGCCTCTTCCTCCGCCTCTGGAGGAACACTGGAACCTGCCGCCCAGCAAACAGAGGATGTGCCACCAACACCACCACCTCCGTCACCAAGCATCTCCACCATGTCACATGGCAGCGTTCAGCTCTCCATCTCACAAACCTTGGAGAGAAAGCGTAAATTAACACCTAGCCACCCTCAAGCCCTGGGCTTGAATGCCACCATTTCTAAACTACTGGCCTTTGAAATGCTGTTATTCAGGCTGGTGGACACGGACAGCTTCAAACAGCTGATGGCGGTGGCTGTCCCACAGTACGTTGTTCCCAGCCGCTACTACTTCTCCAAGAGAGCCGTGCCTTCCCTGCACAACCAAGTATCCGATAAAATCAAGTGTGCACTGCGCAACGCCATCTGTGGAAAAGGTCCACCTAACCACAGATACGTGGACCAGTAAGCACGGCCAGGGATGCTATATCTCCCTAACTGCACACTGGGTAAATGTAGTGGCAGCTGGGCCCCAGGCGAAGAGTTGTTTGACGCACGTCTTTCTGTCGCCAAGGATTGCAGGGCATCATTCTTTGCCTTCTGTTGCCTCCCCCTCCTACTCGGCTTCCTCCTCCTCTTCTTCCACCCGTTCATCCAGTCAGCCACACACCATCACCACCAACTTCAGCACAGCTCGGGGTAAACGTCAGAAGGCCATTCTGAAACTCATATGTATAGGGGACAGGCCCCACACCGCGCAAGAGTTGTGGTGGGGTATACAACAACAGACCGACGAGTGGTTGCTGCCGGTGAGGCTCAATCCCGGCCTGGTGGTGTGCGATAATGGGCGAAATCTCGTCGCATCTCTGGGACTAGCCGGTTTGACGCACATCCCTTGCCTGGCGCATGTGCTGAATTTGGTGGTGCAGAAGATCATTCACAACTACCCCAACATGTCAGAGCTGCTGCATAAAGTGCGGGCCGTCTGTGCGCGCTTCCGGCATTCACATCCTGCCACTGCTCGCCTGTCTGCACTACAGCGTAACTTCGGCCTTCCCACTCACCGCTTCATATGCGACGTGCCCACCAGGTGGAACTCCACCTTGCACATGCTGGAGAGACTGTGCGAGCAGCAGCAGGCCATAGTGGACTTTCAGCTGCAGCACGCACGGGTGAGTCGCACTGCGTAACAGCACCACTTCACCACCAATGACTGGGCCTCCATGCGAGACCTGTGTGCCCTGTTGCGCTGTTTCGAGTACTCCACCAACAAGGCTAGTGGCGATGACGCCGTTATCAGCGTTACAATACCACTTCTATGTTTCCTTGAGAAAGCACTTAGGGCGATGATGAAGAGGATGTGGCCCAGTAGGAGGAGGGGTAATTTTTAGCACTTTCAGGCCAGTCTCTTAGAAGTGGCTCAGAGGGAGTTTTTTTGCAACAGCAGAGGCCAGGTACAAATTTGGCCAGCCAGGGCCCACTACTGAAGGACGAGGATGATGAGGAGGTGGAGCAGGATGAGGATGAAGCATGTTCACAGCGGGGTAGCACCCAACGCAGCTCGGGCCCATCACTGGTGCGTGGCTGAGAGGAAACGGACAACGATGACGATACACCTCCCACAGAGGACCACTTTTCCTTACCTCTGGGCAGCCTGGCACACATGAGCGACTACATGCTGAAGTGCCTGCGCAACGACAGCAGAGTTGCCCATATTTTAACGTGTGCAGACTACTGGGTTGCCACCCTGCTGGATCCCCGGTACAAAGACAATGTTCCCACATCAATTCCTGCACTGGAGCGTGATGGGAAGATGCGTGAGTACAAGCGCACGCTGGTAGACACACTCCTGAGAGCATTCCCAAATTTCACAGGGGAACAAGTATAAGCCCAAGGCGAAGGCAGAGGAGGAGCAAGAGGTCGCCAATGCATCTGTGTTACGGCCAGCTCCTCTAAGGGCAGAGTTAGCATGGCAGAGATGTGGAAAAGTTTTGTCACCACGCCACAGCTAACTGCACCACCACCTGATACGGAACGTGTTAGCAGGAGGCAGCTTTTCAATACCATGGTGGAACAGTACGAGTGCACACCCCTCCACGTATTTACTGATGGTTCGGCCCCATTCAACTTCTGGGTCTCCAAATTGTCCACATGGCCAGAGCTAGCTTATTATGCCTTGGAGGTGCTGGTCTGCCCAGCGGCCAGCGTTTTGTCTGAACTTGTATTCAGCACGGCAGGTGGCGTCATACTGACAAACACAGCCGCCTGTCCACAGCCAACGTGGACAAACTGACATTCATAAAAATGAACCAGGCATGGATCCCACAGGACCTGTCCATCCCTTGTGCAGAATAGGCATTTATAAATATCTCCTCTTAACCATATATTCTTGTACTCCAGGGCACTTCTTTATTGAATCCGCTTTTTTAATTTTACCATTATTTTGCGGGGCAACCCAAAGTTGAATGAACCTCTCCTCCGTCTGGGTGCCAGGGGCCTAAATATCTGAAAGGGGCCTTCTCTGTTGGTGGGTGACATGATGCCTCTTTTGCTGTTATGGGACCTCTCTCCTCTGTCTGGGTTCCGGGGCCTAAATCACTAAAAGTGGCCTTCTCCATTGGTGGGTGACATGAAGCCTGATTCTCTGCTATTGGACCTCTTTCCTCTGTCTGGGTGCTGGGGTATAAATAACTGAATGTGGCCTTCTTCATTGGTGGGTGACATGAAGCCTGATTCTCTGCTATGGGACCTCACTCCTCTCTCTGGGTGCTGGGGCCTAAATAACTAAAAGTGGCCTTCTCCGTTAGTGGGTGACATGAAGCCTGATTCTCTTCTATTGGACCTCTCTCCTCTGTCTGGGTGCTGGGGCCTAGATAACTAAAAGTGGCCTTCTCCATTGGTGGGTGACATGATGCCTCTTTTGCTGCTATGGGACCTCTCTCCTCTGTCTGGGTGCCGGGGCCTACATATCTGAAAGTGGCCTGTTCCAGTGGTGGGTAACATGATGCCCCTTTTTCCGCTATGGGACCTCTCTCCTCTATCTGGGTTTCAGGGGCCTAACTTTCACATATTTGCTTGCTGTCTTGGTGGCAGACATTTAACTCTTTTTACTGCAAAATGACCTCCCCATTGTCTGGGTGTCAGGGGCCTGAATTTTGTTTCATTGCTTGCTGTCTAGGTGGCAGACATTTAACTCTTTTTGCTGTCTAATGACCGCCTCATTGGGTGGGTGTCAGGGGCCCAAATTTCACGTACTTGCTTGCTGTCTTGGTGGCAGACATTTAACTCTTTTTACTGTCTAATGACCACCCCATTGTCTGGGTGTCAGGGGCCTGAATTTCATATAATTGCTTGCTGTCTTGGTGGCAGACATTTAACTCTTTTTGCTGTCTAATGACCGCCCCATTGTGTGGGTGTCAGGGGCCTACATTTTGTTTAATTGCTTGCTGTCTTGGGGGCAGACATTTACGTCTTTTTACTGTCCAATGACCGCCCCATTGTCTGGGTGTCAGGGGCCTAAATTTCACGTACTTTCTTGCTCTCTTGGTGGCAGACATTTAACTCTTTTTACTGTCTAGTGAACGCCCCATTGTCTGGGTGTCAGGGGCCTAAATTTCGTTTAATTGCTTGCTGTCTTGGTGGCAGACATTTAACTCTTTTTGCTGTCTAATGACCACCCCATTGTGTGGGTGTCAGGGGCCTAAATTTCAAGTACTTGCTTGCTGTCTTGGTAGCAGACATTTAACTCTTTTTACTGTCAAATGACCGCCCCATTGTGTGGGTGTCAGGGGCCTAAATTTCGTTCAATTGCTTGCTGTCTTGGTTGCAGACATTTAACTCTTTTTACTGTCTAATGACCGCCCCATTGTCTGGGTGTCAGGGGCCTAAATTTCAAGTACTTGCTTGCTGTCTTGGTAGCAGACATTTAACTCTTTTTACTGTCAAATGACCGCCCCATTGTGTGGGTGTCAGGGGCCTAAATTTCACGTACTTGCTTGCTGTCTTGGTGGCAGACATTTAACTCTTTTTATTGTCTAATGACCACCCCATTGTCTGGGTGTCAGGGGCCTAAATTTCGTTTAATTGCTTGCTGTCTTGGTGGCAGAAATGTAACTCTTTTTGCTGTCTAATGACTGCCCCATTGTGTGGGTTTCATGGGCCTAAATTTCATGTACCTGCTTTCTGTCTTGGTGGCAGAAATTAAACTCTTTTTACTGTCAAATGACCACCCCATTGTGTGGGTGTCAGGGGCCTAAATTTCGTTCAATTGCTTGCTGTCTTGGTCGCAGACATTTAACTCTTTTTACTGTCTAATGACCGCCCCATTGTGTGGGTGTCAGGGGCCTAAATTTCAAGTACTTGCTTGCTGTCTTGGTAGCAAACATTTAACTCTTTTTACTGTCAAATGACCGACCCATTGTGTGGGTGTTAGGGGCCTAAATTTCACGTACTTGCTTGCTGTCTTGGTGGCAGACATTTAACTCTTTTTATTGTCTAATGACCCACCCATTGTCTGGGTGTCAGGGCCTAAATTTCGTTTAATTGCTTGCTGTCTTGGAGGCAGAAATGTAACTCTTTTTATTGTCTAATGACCGCCCCATTGTCTGGATGTCAGGGGCCTAAATTTCGTTTAATTGCTTGCTGTCTTGGTGGCAGAAATGTAACTCTGTTTACTCTCTAATGACCGCCCCATTGTGTGGGTGCCAGTAACCTATATTTTGTTTAATTGCTTGTTGTCTTGGTGGGAGACATTAAACTCTTTTTACTGTCAAATGACCGCCCCATTGTCTGGGTGTCAGGGCCTAAATTTCGTTTAATTGCTTGCTGTCTTGGAGGCAGAAATGTAACTCTTTTTATTGTCTAATGACCGCCCCATTGTCTGGATGTCAGGGGCCTAAATTTCGTTTAATTGCTTGCTGTCTTGGTGGCAGAAATGTAACTCTGTTTACTCTCTAATGACCGCCCCATTGTGTGGGTGCCAGTGACCTATATTTTGTTTAATTGCTTGCTGTCTTGGTGGGAGACATTAAACTCTTTTTACTGTCAAATGACCTCTACTCTGTCTGGGTGTCAGGGGCCTACATAAATGATAATGGCCTGTTCCATTGCAGGTTGACCTGAGGCCTGTGTTGCTGTTACGGGACCGCTTTCCTCTTTGCGGGTGCCATGTCCCTGAGTCTGTGAATGAGGCCTGTGGCAATGCAGGCAGACATGAATCCTTTTTGGCTGTGATGAGAACTTCAACTCCCATAGCATTCCCACCTGACGCCACCCCAACCTCTTATTCCACCTCCTCCTCCTCCAAGTTGCCAATTGACATTGGTTAATTTTTATTTATTTTATTTTATTTTAATTCATTTCCCTATCCACATTTTTTTGCAGGGGATTTACCTACATGTTGCTGCCTTTTGCAGCCCTCTAGCCCTTTCCTGGGCTATTTTGCAGCCTTTTTAGTGCCCAAAAGTTCGGGTCCCCATTGACTTCAATGGGGTTCGAGTTCAGGGTGAAGCTCGTGTCGAGTTCGGATCCCGAACCCGAACATTTTCGTGAAGTTCGGCCGAACTTCTCGAACCCGAACATCCAGGTGTTCGCTCAACTCTAGTATTGAGTGAAGAACGAAGGGGGACATTTTTAACTTTTGCAATTGTTTTTGTTATATACAGAAAGTAGTTGGCTTTTACATTTACAAAAACAACTAAAGTACTAGATATACTCGCATTATCTTACATTTTCCACTTTACCAGGAGGCTGCTTTTGCCATATATGTTCATCTAAAAAGTAGTAATATGGACAGAACGATAAGTACATAACGTACATGCTGCATCTTTTTAATTTCCAAATATATAGTGTTGTTTATAGAGGATTAAAAAGTATTCAACAAAATTGAGGACTGAATTTTTAAAGCCTATGTATTTTAAAGTGTGAAAAGCCTATAGAATATATATTTCAAAAATGCTTGGAATTCTCTTAGGCTATTTTATGTACATATGCTTTATTATGATATAATACAGTACTTACACCTCTGAGGGTATCGATACTTTGCAGCAGAACAGCAGCCACAATGTAGGCTGAACAGAGAAAGAAGGGGATTATTTATCCCACAGAATGATGATAGGCGAGAAAGAAAAATACAGGTGTTTTTTCTATGGTGTGCACATTATATAGTTACATAATTAATGCGGTTGAAAAAAGACATGTCCATCAAGTTCAACCAAGGGATAGGTGGGGATGCGAATCCCAGAAGGAAGTGAAACTCAGATTTCTACACGTTTTCATAAGCATTAATGGTGTTTACTTTTAAGAATTCATCTAAACCCTTTTTAAAACTGTCCACTGTTCCTGCTGTGACCATTATCCGAGGAACTCTATTCCACAGATATACAGTTCTTACAATAAAGAAGCTTTGACACCTCTGAAGACTGAACTTTTTCTTCTCCAGTCGGAGGCAGTGCCCCCTTGTCTTTTGAGGGCATTTTACATGGAACAGTTTTTCACCGTATTTTTTGTATGGCCCATTTATATATTTGTATAGGTTAATCATGTCCCCTCTTAGACATCTCTTCTGAAGACTAAATACATGAAATTCTTTTAATTTTTATTCATAACTAAGACCCTCCATGCCCCTATTAGTTTAGTCGCTCTCCTCTGTACTTGTTCCAGCTGCAGTGCGTCCTTTCTATAAACTGGTGCCTAGAACTGAACTGCATATTCGAGATGAGGCCGCACCAACGTTTTGTAAAGTGGTAATATTACATCCCTTCCCCACGAGTTTAATGCATGACAATATCCTGGGGTTACCTTGATTGATGTTTGTACGTAACAGGCTCTTGTTACCACTACCAGCAGTTCTATTTTTCATTGATATATAGATCTGGCCAGTCTTCTTACTACTTTCCTCACTAACCCCAGCCCCCACTAAATCCCCACTGTCCCCTCCTATATCCCACTCTCTATCTACACTATCTACACCCTTATAAGTATGACCCCCACCCCCACCCTCCCCCCGAGATCCTAGTTTAAAAGCTCTTCCAGCCATCTAACTATTTTTCCCCCAGGGCAGTTGCACCCTCCACATTAAGGTGCAGCCCATCCCTACTGTAGAGCCTGTAACCGACAGAGAAGTCAGCCCAGTTCTCCATGAACCCAAACCCTTCCTTTCTGCACCAGCTTCTGAGCCACTTATTTAACTCCCTAAGCTCCCGTTGTCTCTCTGGTGACGCTTGTGGCACTGGTAGTATTCCTGAAAACACTACCTTGGAGGTCCTGGACTTGAGCTTCCCTTCTAGTTCCCTAAAATGATTTTTAAGGACCTTCCATCTCCCACTGACTTTGTCATTGGTGCCAATGTGTACCATGACCGCCAGGTCTTCCCCAGCCCCACCCAGCAATCTGTCAATCCGATCCGCAATATGCCGAACCCAAGCACCTGGAAGACAACACACTGTTCGGCATTCACGGTCTCGGCGACAAATGACCCTGTCTGTCCTCCTAATAATAGAGTCCCCTACCACCAGCATCTGTCTAACCTTTGCTGCACTCCTTTTCCCATCCTCCCTGCAGGGGACATCCTTCTGGTTGCTAGGAGAAATGCCCTGCTGCAGTGTTGCTGGCCCTGGGCTTTCATCCAGTACCCAGTAAGTAACCAATTTCCTTCTTGAAAATGACATCAGCAAATGCACCACCACTCAATTGCTATAACACAGCTTTATATAGAATGCTTCAACTTTTCAACTTTTATTCAAAAGACATTTACCCAAAAACAAGTTCCCCCCAAACATTTAGGCTTTGAGGTAACATTAAATCTGCAATTCATTACAGATTATTGATAGCTTTGTGGTATGTTCATGAAAATTTCTAACTTTCTGTTTGTTTGTATTGCTGTTCTGTATAATCAGGGGTGCATCTAGCCTTTCTGCTGCCTGAGGCGAAAATTGAAACTCATGGCAAATTCTCAACCTAACCCATTCCCTCCAGCCCTACTGTTAAATAAATACATATTTGGAAAACATAACATACAGATCTATAAAAGATACAAGATAATATAGCACCACATATCCTTTACATCCAGTGATGTAGACGTAGTCTTTCCTCATCTTCTCCATTCAGACCAGCCTGCCCTGATGATCCCTTGTCTCTGCAGTGTATGAAGAAACGATTTCTTAGTTCCTACTTTTCCATCATCCTACGCACCTTCAGGATACCCTATCTTGCCACCCCCCAATACTGTGCCCACTGTGCTCCCCAATACTATCCTACAGAAACAAATAATCCGCCTGAAAATACTAGTACTAAACAGAGAGTGCCCCCTTTAATAATTATTGCCACAGAGTGACCTAAAATAACTGCGTCCAGCAAATAGTGTCCCTTACACTAATAGTGTTGTGAACGTAGCATTCCCCCCAAAACTAATTGCGCTAAGTTAATAGTGTGCCAGGATGTCCTCCACAGTAATAATGCTCCCAAAAGTTCCACAAATAGTGATAATTCTCTGCAGAGTGCACTTATTGTTAACAATGCCCCCAATCTTTAATGTGCCCCGGTAGTAATAATGCCCACATAGTGTCCATACTAGTAATCATGTTCCCTGTAATCCCCCAGTAGTAATAAAAACCACCATATTATACTCAGTAGTAATAATTCCTCTTATATGTGCCAGAAAAAAATGCCCCTAATGTGTACCAGTAAAAAAAATGCCCCTTATAAATTGTGCCTGTACAAAAAAATGACCCTTTATAATGTCTGCCAGTACAAAAATCCCCCTTACATTGTGTGCCAATACAAAAAATCCCCCCTTATAATGTGTGCCAGTACAAAAATGCCCCCTTATAATGTGTGCCAGTTAAAAAAAAAACATGTGTGTCATGTTCAGGGGTCAGGAAAACAAGATACAGAGACTGCCAAAAATGAATGTTTATTAACCCCTTTACCACCCTTAATGTAATAGTATGTCATGGCTGCAAGTGACTTGTGGACCTTTGACATACTAGTACGTCATGCTGAACGGGCGGGCACCGGAGCGCTCAGGTGAAATATATTGGCTCAAATTTAGACCTGTAATGAAGTACAATGTGTCATAAGAAAACAGTCCCAAAATGGCTTGGATAGGTAAAAGCCTTCCAACGTTATTACCACATAAACTGACTAAAAGGGCCTGTGCCCTAGATGTTTTGTTCCAGGCCCCGAATGTACAGCCTGCCAGATAGATACAACTGTATTGCCATCCTCATGACAGCAATACAATTGAATCTAAAGCACTGGAAGACCTGACGGACCTGTGATGACATCACAGTCACATGATCAGTGCTGAAGGCAGTGGTTGAGAAGGACCTGCAATGATGTCGCCATCATGTGACCAGTACCGGAGAAAATGGTGCTCAACAGTGAAGAGAAGTCCTGGGGAAGAAGCTGTGGTGAGGTGTGGGTCAGAGGTAAGTGAAGGGATAGATTCTCAGTGTGAGAGACAGGTGTGGTTATTTAACTAGGACTGTATGTTAGGGCTGAAGGGAGGGATGTTATTTACATGGGACTGTATGTTGGAGTGGGGTGGAGTGATGTTATTTACATGGGACTAATTTTTGAGGAAGCAATGTTATTTACATGGGATTGCATGTTGGAGGTGGCTGGGGCAGGGTTATGATATTTACATGGGACTGTGTGTTGTAGGTGGCTGGGGAGGGGTGATGTTATTTATATAGGACTGTATGTTGATGGCTGCTGTGGGAGGGGTGATGTTATTTTTATGGGAATGAATGTTGGAGGGGGCTGAGGGAGGGGAGGATGTTATTTACATGGGACTGTATGTTAATGGAGGCCGTGGGAGGGAGTGTTATTTACATGGGACTGTATGTTGATGGGGGCTGTGGGAGGGAGTTATGTTATTTACATGGGACTGAATGTTGAGGGGTACAATGTTATTTCCATGGAACTCTATGTTGAAGGTCGTTGTGGGAGGGAGTGATGTTATTTAAACGGGACTGTATGTTGGTTGAGGGAGTGATGTTATTTATATGGGACTGACTGTTGAGGGGGCTATGCTATTTACATGGGACTCCATATTGAAGGCAGCTAAGGGAGGGAATGATGTTATTTACATGGGACTTACTGTTGAGGGGGTGATGTTGTTTACATGGGATTACAGTTGGAGGGACTGTATTTTCAAGGGGGCTGTAGATAGAGAGGGATGTTATTAACAAGGAACTATATAGAGGGGGCTGGAGAGATAGTGTGATGTTATTTACATGCGATATGACGTTATTTACAGCGAGCTGCAGTATAACACTGTGGGGACTCCAGGTTGGGGGATGATGATAGAAAAGTGAGGAAGCTAAGATGTCTGTCTGTCAAACTCTCCAGAGACGAGATGTGGCTGAAAGAAGTTGTCCGGACCGAATGGAGAAGATGATGACAGAAAAGATCTAGATCAGAGGAGACGTCACCTAGGAGGCACTGAATGTGAAAGGTATGTGCCGCTGTATAGCAAATACTGTGTGCTGGGGGAGGGTCGAATTGGGCCATATTCATTGGGGCTTGGGCCCCAGATCTTTTAAGACCCTAGCAACGCCCCTGTGTCAACCACAGCCAGTATGGAAGAGCGCATGCAGCCAGCCTACACAGCAGCGAGTGTCACAGTGAACTGCACTGCAATACAGGCAAGGTGCAGAATATTCACAGAACACAGTTTACACACTAAGAAGGCCGCAGCCAACATGCACCACCCAAGCGACCAGCATACACTGGAATGTCAACTGCAGCCAAAACGCAAGAGCACATGCAGCCAGCCTACACTGCAGCGAGTATCAAAGTTAACTGCACTGTAATACAGTCACCCAAGCAACCAGCATACACGGGTAACGTACAGCATTCAGTAAGCAAAAGCGCATGCAGCCAGTCTACACGGCAGCAGGTGTTACAGTGAACCACACTATGACAGTGTGCCAGTACAAAAAATACCCCTTATAATGTGTGCCAGTACATAAAAATGCCCCCTATGTATGCCAGTACAAAATGCCTCTATTTAGTGTCCCCAGTAGAAACAATGCACCCAAAGTCCTCACCCACTTATAATGCCCCAACCCCCCCCCCCCCCATTGTGACCCAACAGCATGCTGCCAAATAAAAATAACAAACACAAACACTTACCTCCATGCTACTGTCAGCAATGCAGTGGGCACCTCCAACTCCGCCCGAAACATAACTAAACACACAATCCCAACCAGTCCCCTAAATGCCCCCACATAGTAATTATTCGTCCTTTATGCCATTGCACATTATTTATGCCCACATTGTGCCCCCTTCACAGGTTATAAAAGATATGTGCCCCCTAACAGTAGTTATGCCCAGCTGTGCTCTCTCACAGTGATATGCCCAGCTGTGACCCCTCACTGAATTATGCCCAGCTTGTGCCCCCTTCACAGGATTATGTCCAGCATTGTGTCCCCTGCACAGGTTATGCCCAGCTGTGCCCCCTCACAGGTTATGCCCAGCTGTGCCCCCCCATAGAATTATGACCAGCTGTGCCCCCCTTCACAGGATTATGGCCAGCTGTGCCCTCCTCACAGTAATATGCCCAGCCTTGCCCCCTCACAGTAATATGCCCAGTTGTGACCCCTGGCGGTAATATGCCCTGTTGTGACCCCTGGCGGTAATATGCCCAGTTGTGCCCCCTCACAGTAATATGCCCAGCTGTGCCCCCCTCACAGTAATATGCCCAGTTGTGCCCCCCTCACAGTAATATGTCCAGTTGTATCCCCTCACAGTAATATGCCCAGTTGTGTCCCCCTCACAGTAATATGCCCAGCCTTGCCCCCTCACAGTAATATGACCCCTGGCGGTAATATGCCCAGTTGTGCCCCCCTCACAGTAATATGCCCAGTTGTGCCCCCCTCACAGTAATATGCCCAGTTGTGCCCCTCTCACAGTAATATGCCCAGTTGTGCCCCCTTACAGTAATATGTCCCTATGGGAGCAGGGACAGCTGCCAGAAAGCGGGACATACCTCCCCCGTACCAGGACTGCGGGATCCGGATCTGGCACAGTTGGGAGGTATGCTCTAGTTGGTGCAGCCTGAGGTAATTGCCTCACCTTACCTAATTGACGATGCTACCCTGGTAATAAAGTCTTAATACATGGCCTCAATTTTCAGAACTACCTCTGAACTTCTGATAGAACATGAACGTACAGGGAGACATGTCATCAGGAAGTAGAAGGTGTAAGGGGTTTTCCAGGATTATAGAAGTATCTTTTTTAAAATCTCTATAAACATGCAGTTAAAATAAAAAGTAGAGATTTATCAAAGGCTAATGGTTAACAAAATGTTCTACTGCCCTCATTGCATCGTTCGTTATGATGCAGTGGGATTGCATGAATGACGTATTGTGTGATGTCATATCACAGCCATAACTTCGGGTGAAGTACTAATGTGACCACTGTCAAAACATCACATTGGACAATACATTACAATCTTATTCATTACATGTGACCGCACAATTTTTGAACAGGGACAATGGAGTGGGGCAGCGAAAAACATTACACAGTCATAATACCCGCTAATCATCATCAAGAAGGTCTAAAAGATTCAATGTGAGCAATTTCTTGCTAAAAGAAGAAGTGATGACTGATAGACTGTAGCTGTAAGTGCAGGAAGCCACACAAATGAGGAAGCTTAGTACAATGTAAAGGGAAGTTTCTTAGCAGAGGGTATTAGAAATCTACTTAGCAGACATACTGTACATGGTAGATGCCAGTTGGGACATTTCAGAGATTATGACATCTGCCCTATTGAAACTAATATGAATAGTCTGTTATGTCACAAGATTATTAAATCTATTGTCATCCGTGTGCAGTCTGAAACTGTGTGGCCATTCTGCAAATTATAAAACATGTCTAGTGATGAGCGAGCATGCTCGGCCGAATATCTGTTCAGCTTGAGCATCGCTATGCTCGGCACATGGCGGTACTCGGCCGCGCAGGTACTGCCCTCACTGTAATGCCAGTAGCCATCTTGGCTGCTGGCATTACAGTGATTGGCTGGCCGGAACGCATCATCGGGTGCTATATAGCACCCAATGATGCATGTTCCGCTCAGACGTAGATAGGGAGAGCAGAGCGTAGGAAGTGAAAGACAGAGTAGGGTGCGAAATTTTACAGATTTTATCAGAAACAAGATTTGCTAAGACCCAAATGTCCTTTTAAGGACAACAGTGTGTGTGTGTCCGTTTTACAGCAGTAATCAATTTAACTCTTGCAGTCTCAAGGACAGTGCTTCTGAAGGGACAGATATATACTGTCCATATTCTGGGGGTTTATGTGACAGACAGATAGTGGCCGGCATCCGAAAACAGTTTCTGTATTTAAAATTACATTAATCTAGGCATAATATAGTGTCTATTCTGTGGGTTTATGTAACATATACCGTCCGTATTTCAAACTGCAACAATCTGGGTCTAATATAGTGTCCATATTCTGTGATTTTATAGGACATATACTGTCCATCATCTGAAAAGAGTGTCTGATGCGCAAATCAAAATAATCTGGGCCTAATCAAGTGTCCACAGCGTGTGCCTCTCTGTGTCAAATACTGTACCACGGTTGAAACCAGTGTTTTTTGGGGAAATGTACATTATTCGTGCAACATCTAGTGTGTGTGCATTTCATACATATCACTGACATATACTGTACTTTATCCGTAGATGGTGTATGCTACTCTGTGACATTATCAGGGCTACATCTCCTGTGTAAAGTGTGCGCATCCCAAATACCTGTTTTAATTTATTAAAATCCATACAAATCCTACGCTACTGTACGTGTGATATACTTTTAAGCATATATAACATTTAATATTAAAAATGCGGCCAGTAAGAGACGTGCAAGTGGCCATGATGCTGATGGTGCACGCAATGGCCGTGGCCCTGGGTGCAGTGAAACTGAGTAAAAGAATGTAGCTGAGGGCCCACAGGTGCGGTAATCCTCTAAAACAATGATGTCGATAGCGAACCTTTTAGAGACTGAGTGCCGAAACTGCAACCCAAAACCCACTTATTTATCACAAAGTGCCCACATGGTCATTTACCCTGAATATTACAGTCCAATATAGTATATCTTCCATGTTCCTTATCATTTAGCTATAGCTGTAGAGTGCCAGTTCATGCCACGTGTCCTGTTTGGACACCCAGTAGTTGTAAGGCACAGAGGGATCACTGAGGACGCTGACACGGTCTGCTATGTACTCCTTCACCATCTCCCACATTTTTTCCCATTCTTGTGACACTAGGCCGCGCATCAAGGTGAGGGTGCTGGCGAGGTGTCATGAAACTGTCCCAGGCCTTGGAGAGTGTTGTCCTGCCTCTGTTGGAACTGCTGTGTGTTCCCCTTATCTTCCCTCCTGGGTTGCCCAAGGAACTACATACTCTGCCACCAGCATTGTCAGATGGAAATTTATTGAGCAATTTTTAAAGAAAGACCTTCTGGTATTGCACCATTTTGCTAGTCCTTTCCGCCACAGGAATTAGAGATGAGAAGTTCTCTTTGTAGCGGGGGTCGAGAAGGGTGAACTGAACAACCAGTAATCGCTGTTGTGCAAAATACGTAGAATGCGAGGGTCACAGGAAAGGCAGTATAACATAAAGTCAGACGTGTGTCAGAGTCCCAACAGACAAGACTTTGCTGTTCTTATCAGGAGGATGACTCTCAATCTCCTTATCCTCTTCCCCCTCTCCTGCCCATCTATGCTGAACAGATTTAATAAATCTGCTATGGTTACTACCCTCTGTAGCAGAGGTAACCATCTCTTGCTTCTCCTCCTCCTCCTCATCATCATCATCATCCAATTCACACTGACAAGACGAACTGAGGGTGGTCTGGCTATCACCCTGTGTAATGTCTTCACCCTAGTTCCACCTCTTCCTCGTGTAAAGTGTCTGCCTTCATTGTTAGCAGCCGGCGTTTCAATAGACACAGAAATGGGATGGTTAGGCTGATAATAGCGGCAGAGCCACTCACCATCTTTGTTTATTCCTCAAAGTTGCGTACAACCTCACAGAGATCAGACATACTAGACCATGTTGCAGTTGGTGTTCCACTACTGCCTTCTGCTGCTCACAAAGCATGACCAACATGTGTAATGTGGAATTCCAGCGTATGCTCATGTCGCACAACAGTCGGTTACCTAGCAAATACAAGCACTGCAGCAGCATTGCCAGACCGTCGGCAGCTGTAGAGGACTTTCTGAAATGGGCACACACATGGCGCACCTTAAACAGTAGCTCAGGCAAATTGGGGTAGGTTTGGAGAAAGTTGAGAACACGTGGGCTAGGCATGGTATGGTCGGATCCTGGACATTAAGGAGGGATCCATATGGCCGTATCAGCATTTGTGCCATTTAAAAGTTTGCCTTCTTCACTGGGCAGAGGTTGTTTTCTGCCCAGTGATTAAGATTCTATTATTAGGACAGGTTTTTGAGGGACAATTTCCCGACGTTTTGCTGTGGTCACTGGGCAGAGTCATTCTGCCCGGTGAGGGCCATGCTTGCCTGAGGGCTGTTCCTGTCATTTCCCAGTGTTTGAGTTGTTATTGTTATGGTTTGAGTTTTAGTTTATGACTACGCTGTAAAATATGTTATGGTTACTTGGTTATTTATGAGTTCTGAAACAGGCCATGCCATTAGTTTACCACCACTCTCATGTTTTATGTTTTTATATATATTAACCACTTGCCGCCACGCTAACGCCGATGGGCGTCAGCGCGGCGGCTCACTCAGGTCTCACTGCCGCCTATCGGCGTCATCTCGTGAGACCCGAGATTTCACATGAACGCGCGCGCGTGCGCGCTGCTCATGTGATCGGAGCCGGGACAACTGAAACTACAGCCTGCCAGCGCTGATCATGCGCTGGCAGGCTGTAGATGCGGAAAAACCGCATTTAAATCGCATATCAGACGCTGTTTTGTAAACAGCGTCTGATATGCCTGCTGTCTGCTCGTCTGGTGGTCCCTTTGTTTGGGACCACCAGAGGAAACAAAGGTAATGTGCACCAATCACTACACACACACACCCCCACCCCCATCACTGATTAACCCCTGATCACCCATGTCACCCCCTGATCACCAATGTCACCCCCTGATCACCCCCTGTCACCCCCTGTCACTAATCACCCCCTACAGGCTCATTCAGACGTCTGTATGTGTTTTGCGGATCCATGGATCTACTGGATCCGCAAAATACGGACACCGGCAATGTGCTTTCCGCATTTTGCAGATCCGCACAGAACTATATAGAAAATGCTTTTTCTTGTCCGCAGTGCGGACAAGAATAGGACATGTTCTATATTTTTGCGGAACGGAAGTGCAGACCCGGAAGCGCGGATCCATAATTCCGGATCCGAGCGGGACAAAGTCTGTCCCCATAGAAATGAATGGGTCCGCAATTCCGTTCCGCAAACAGAATTGCGGACGTGTGAATGGGGCATAAGGGTCCCTTATCACCGTCAGTTAGCTAGCTACTTGTTAGGTAGCTAGCGCCCAGCCCACCACACCGCAGTCACTGATTTTGGCAGAGATTTTTTCATCCACATTGATCGATGCGAATGAAAAAATCTGCGCCGTTCATTTTATTTTTATTTTTTTTTTCAGCCCAGAGGCTGAACGGAAAAAAAAAATCTCATTACCCGTATGCTCAATATAAGGAGAATCGCAGAAACTCCTAATGCTGGCCATACGTGTAATGATTGCGGAGACCCTCAAATGCCAGGACAGTATAAATACCTCACATGTGACCCCATTTTAGAAAGAAGACACCCCAAGGTATTCCGTGAGGGGTATGGTGAGTTCATGGAAAATTTTATTTTTTGTCACAAGTTAGTGGAATATGAGACTTTGTAAAAAAAATATATATATATCAATTTCCGCTAACTTGTGCCAAAATTTTTTTTTTTTTCTGTGAACTCGCCATGCCCCTCACGGAATACCTTGGGGTGTCTTCTTTCCAAAATGGGGTCACATGTGGGGTATTTATACTCACCTGGCATTTTAAGGGTCCTAAAGCGTGAGAATCCAAATGCGTAAAAATGGCCTGTGAAATCCTAAAGGTACTCATTGGTTTTAGGGCCCCTTTGCGCATCTTGGCTGCAAAAAAGTGTCACACATGTGGTATCGCCGTACTCAGGAGAAGTAGGGCAATGTGTTTTAGGGTGTATTTTTACATATACCCATACTTTGTGTGAGAAATATCGCTGTAAACGACAACTTTTTAATTTTTTAATACAAAGTTGTCAATTTACAGAGATATTACTCTCACCCAACATGGGTATATGTAAAAATACACCCCAAAACACATTGCCCTACTTCTCCTGAGTACGGCGATACCACATGAGTGACACTTTTTGCAGCCTGGGTGCGCAAAGGGGCCCAAATTCCAAAGAGTACCTTTAGCTTTTACATGGCTGCTCACAATTTAGCCCCGCCCAAAATGCCAAAACAGTACAAACACCCCACAAATGACCCCATTTTGGAAAGAAGACACCCCAGGTATTCGCTGAGGGGTATGGTGAGTCCATGGAAAATTTAATTTTTGTCACAAGTTAGTGGAATAGGAGACTTTGTGAGAAAAATATATATAAATCAATTTCCGCTAACTTGTGCCAAAAAATTTTTTTCTGTGAACTCGCCATGCCCCTCACGGAATACCTTGGGGTGTCTTCTTTCCAAAATGGGGTCACATGTGGGGTATTTATACTGCACCTGGCATTTTAAGGGTCCTAAAGCGTGAGAATCAAAATGCGTAAAAATGGCCCTGAAATCCTAAAAGGTACTCATTGATTAGGGCCCTTTGCGCATCTAGGCTGCAAAAGTGTCACACATGGTATCGCCGTACTCAGGAGAAGTAGGGCAATGTGTTTGGGTGTATTTTTACATATACCCATGCTTTGTGTGAGAAATATCGCTGTAAACTGACAACTTTGTATAAATTTGTTTAATACAAAGTTGTCAATTTACAGAGATATTACTCTCACCCAACATGGGTATATGTAAAAATACACCCCAAAACACATTGCCCTACTTCTCCTGAGTACGGCGATACCACATGAGTGACACTTTTTTGCAGCCTGGGTGCGCAAAGGGGCCCAAATTCCAAAGAGTACCTTTAGCTTTTACATGGCTGCTCACAATTTAGCCCCGCCCAAAATGCCAAAACAGTACAAACACCCCACAAATGACCCCATTTTGGAAAGAAGACACCCCAAGGTATTCGCTGAGGGGTATGGTGAGTCCATGAAAAATTTAATTTTGTCAAAAGTTAGCGGAAAGGGAGACTTTGCGAGAAAAAACAATAAAAAATCAATTTCCGCTAACTTGTGCCAAAAAAAAAATCTTCTGTGAACTCGCCATGCCCCTCACGGAATACCTTGGGGTGTCTTCTTTCCAAAATGGGGTCACATGTGGGGTATTTCTACTGCCCTGGCATTTTAGGGGCCCTAAAGCGTGAGAAGAAAAATGCGTAAAAATGCCCTCCTAAAAAGTAATTACAATTAGGGCCCCTTTGCGCACCCAGGCAGCAAAAAAGTGTCACTCATGTGGTACCGCCGTACTCAGGAGAAGTAGGGCAATGTGTTTTGGGGTGTATTTTTACATATACCCATGCTGGGTGAGATAAATATCTCTGTAAACTGACAACTTTGTATAAATTTGTTTTAAAAGTTGTCATTTACAGAGATATTTCTCTCACCCAGCATTGGTATATGTAAAAATACACCCCAAAACACATTGCCCTACTTCTCCTGAGTACGGCGATACCACATGAGTGACACTTTTTTGCAGCCAAGATGCGCAAAGGGGCCCTAATTCCAATGAGTACCTTTAGGATTTCACAGGGCATTTTTCCGCATTTTTCTTCTCACGCTTTACCCTGGGTTCACACCTGAGCGTTTTACAGCGCGTTCAAACGCGCTGTAAAACGCTCAACAGATTAAAACCAATGCATCCCTATGGGAGTGGTTCACACTTGAGCGTTTTACAGCGCAATTGAACGCGCTGTAAAACGCCCAACGCATAAACAAGTACTTGAGCTTCTTTTGGGGCGTTTGACGCGCGTTTTGTGATTGACACCACAGTAGTCAATCACAAGAACGCGCGTTTTACGCGCGTTTCCTATTTGCAAAAACGCGCTGAAATACGCGCGACAAAAACGCGCGTAAAACGCGCGTTTTTAGAACGCAAAGGTCTGAACCCAGGGTTAGGGCCCCTAAAATGCCAGGGCAGTAGAAATACCCCACAAGTGACCCCATTTTGGAAAGAAGACACCCCAAGGTATTCCGTGAGGGTCATGGCGAGTTCACAGAATTTTTTTTTTTTTTGGCACAAGTTAGCGGAAATTGATATTTTTTTTTTATTTTTTTTTTTTTTTTTACAAAGTCTCATATTCCACTGACTTGTGACAAAAAATAAAATTTTACATGAACTCACCATACCCTCACGGAATACCTTGGGGTGTCTTCTTTCTAAAATGGGGTCACATGTGAGGTATTTATACTGTCCTGGCATTTTAGGGGCCCCTAAAGCGTGAGAAGAAGTCTGGAATCCAAATGCGTAAAAATGGCCTGTGAAATCCTAAAGGTACTCATTGGTTTTAGGGCCCCTTTGCGCACTCAGGCTGCAAAAGTGTCACTCATGTGGTATCGCCGTACTCAGGAGAAGTAGGGCAATGTGTTTAGGGGTGTATTTTTATATATACCCATACTTTGTGTGAGAAATATCTCTGTAAACGACAACTTTTTAAATTTTTTACACAAAGTTGACAATTTACAGAGATATTTCTCTCACCCAGCATAGGTATATGTAAAAATACACCCCAAAACACATTGCCCTACTTCTCCTGAGTACGGCGATACCACATGAGTGACACTTTTTGCAGCTAAGATGCGCAAAGGGGCCCAAATTCCAACGAGTACCTTTAGGTTTTACATGGCTGCTCACAATTTAGCCCCGCCCAAAATGCCAGAGCAGTAAACACACCCCACAAATGACCCCATTTCGGAAAGTAGACACCCCAAGGTATTCATTGAGGGGCATAGTGAGTCCGTCTGAGATTTTATTTTTTTGCCAGAAGTTAGCAGAAATGGAAACTTTATTATTATTTTTTTTCCTCAGAAAGTGTCATTTTCCGCTAACTTGTGAAAAAATGAAATGATACATGAACTCACCATGCCCCTCCGTGAATACTTTGGGGTGTCTTCTATCTAAAATGGTGTGATTTGGGGGTATTCATACTATCCTGGCATTCTAGCACCTGAAGAAACATGACAGGTGCTCAGAAAGTCAGAGCTGCTTCAAAATGCAGAAATTTACTTTTTGCACCATAGTTTGTAAACGCTATAACTTTTACCCAAACCAATAAATATACACTTATTGGATTTTTTTTTATCAAAGACATGTAGAACAACAAATTTTGTGAAAAATTTATATAGAAATGTAGTTTTTTTTGAAAAATTTTACAACAGAAAGTGAAAAATGTCATTTTTTAGCAAAAATGTCGTTACATTTTTATTAATAGCAAAAAAAGTAAAAATGTCAGCAGCAATGAAATACCACCAAATGAAAGCTCTATTAGTGAGAAGAAAAGGAGGTAAAATTCATTTGGGTGGTAAGTTGTATGACCGAGCAATAAACGGTGAAAGTAGTGTAGTGCGGATTTGTAAAAAAGGGCCTGGTCACTAGGGGGGTGTAAACCTGTGGTCTTCAAGTGGTTAATGTATAAGTTTGGGATCTTTGTTGTGCATGATACATATATGCTCTAAGATTGCCATGTGTGTGAGCTTGCAGAACTACAAAGCTGCCAACAAGTCATGGCTATTATCAGACACAACCAATCTGGTCCCTTATACCCTGCCACAGCTCTGCTTGTCACCCAAGCAAATGAGTTTCAGCATGGCTTGTTGCTGCTTCCCCACTGCCGTGCTACACTGCTTCCAGCTACTGACTTGCTGCTGCAAGATGAGAATTCTGAGTTTGCAGTGGAGGAGGAGAAGGGGGGGGGGGCCCACTAATGTAAGTGGTGGCCGAAATCCTGATGGAAGTAGGGCCCGCATTCCTTGGCGTTGGTAGCACCTGTGTCATCCAAGGATACGACTCCAAGCCTCCACAAGGTTCACCCAGTCTGCCGCCACGGAAATGTATTGTCCCTGGCCAACAGCAATTGTCCGTGTGTCCGTCATTAAGTGGACCTTCACAATAACTGCATTGGTCAGGGCACGGGTGATGTTACGTGACACAATTGCCGGTGTAATGCGGGGACGGCACACAGATAAAAATAGTGGCGGCTGGGGACTGAGTAACGAAGGACGGCCACCGCCATGAGGCTGAGGAAAGCATCAGTGTCCACAGGCCTAAATGGCAACATTTCCAGGGCCATACATTTTGAAAAGTGCGCATTTAGTGCTATGGCCTTTGGGTGGGTGGCTGGGTATTTGCGCTTACGTTCAAAGGCCAGGGGTAAGGACATCTGTACACTGTGCTTGGGCACAGAAAGGGGTGTGCTAGCAGATGGTGCTTGCGAAGGCCCAGCTGCAGGGTGGGAGTCATCCAGGCCTGCGTCTAGGACAGAGAATTGGCCAGCACATAACACAGGGGAGGAAGAGAAGGCAGTGGTGTGATCGACAGACACTGATTGTGGACCCAGGGGTTTGGGCCACCTGTTAGGGTGCTTTGATGCCATGTGGCGGATCATGCCGGTGGTGGTGAGGTTGCTAGTGTTCACAACCCCTACTCGTTTTACCTCCAATGTACTGTCTTCCCCCATTATGTTCCCGGGTTTGAGTTTTTATTGTTAGGGTTTGAGTTAGAGTTAAAGAATAGGATGCAAGATATGTTATGGTTATTTGTTTATTTATGAGTTCTTATTTTGGTATAGCACAGTTACAGTTAGCAAATTACAATTCTATTATCGTACCCACTTTCCTCAAAAAAGCGCCAGACGGCGGAACTCCTACCCCTTGGCAAGGGAGTTTTCCTTAAGGTGGAACAGTTGCGGCCCTGTTTGGTGTGGCCCGCCTTTTCCCTTTTGCCATTTCGGTGGTGTTTCTGTCATTTTCTGACCTTTTCCAATGGACCAGGCACCCTCCCCTCTTCAGAGCAGGGGGTGCCTGGTTGTCTCCCATTGACTTCCATTATACTCGGGTGCTCGGCCGAGCACACGAACATAGCAATGTGTTTGGCTCAAACATCCGAACACCCGAATACTTTGGTGCTCACTCATCACTAAACATGTCCTATTCTTGTCCATTTTGCAGACAAGAATAGGAAGTTCTAATGAAGGGAGTTCGAAAGTTGCGGCATTCACACTATCTGTTTTTTGCTGATCTGCAGTTTGTGGATCGCAAAATGAATGCAGTTGTGTGGATGAGGCCTTAAAGATGATCATTCTCTAACAGACACTGCAGGTACAGTAGCAGATTTTGCAGGTTCTATTGGGCCTAGCAGCAGATGAGAGGGTCAGCATCCTCTACATCAAAGTGAGGGACCTATGTTGATCACTAGGGTACTTTAGCTAGATTATAGGAAGGGCTACAGGCAGGTAGTAAGTGGGGTTGAAATAAAAGGGGAGAAGTAGAGGAATGTAGAATTCTGAGATGTTATAGGTAAGTAGAAAAATTAAAAACAGGCCAAGGGCAGGGAATCGGGATCACAGAAAAAAAAACTTCATATCATACCACCATACATATCATCATAAGTCATTATTTACATAGCAATTCAATATCTTGCTGCTGCATTTCACTCCTGTGGAAATTGAAAGTTAAACGGATTTTCCCATGACCCCCAAAATTGTAGATAACAGCAGGGATTTTTATAAAATAACAAAATAAAATGTATCTGTTCACTAATCCTCCAGTGCTACATGTCTGTCTTTATTACCAACACTGCAACGTTGACATCTCACACTACCCCATGGAATCAATTCAGCCAGTCACTGGCCTCAGGGGTCATGTGGTGTAGTTGGAGATATTATGCTTGCAGTGTGGGTCTCTCATTTGCTTACATAATTTGCAGCTTTTGACCATTTTGCTTCACTCTTGCCACCTTCCTGAAAAGTGAGCATGGGTTAGCAAGAGGGGACATGGCCTCCTACAGACCAAGAGATTTACTATAATTTATGTCAGGAACGTGCATACATTGCAATCCAAATCTATGTCAGGTCATAGCTGGTCTAGATTTGATTTTCTGGTAGTCACGCAAAGATGCAACAAATGTATTAAGAGGCCTGTTGCATCTTACTCCACCTCTGTATACCCAAATGAAAGTGCTTCTCTAAGCTGCATGACCTAGTGCCAGTGATGGCTAACATCTGGCACTCCAGCTGTGGTGAAACTACGATTCCCAGCATGCTCCATTCATTTCTATGGCGTACTGAGAACAGCCAAACAAGTGCACATCTTGGGAGTCGTAGTTCTACCACAGATGGAGTGCTGGAGGTTAGCCATAACAGACATAGTCCACGAACTTGCCCATGTCCTTAACATAATTATTTTTGTACTGTTGAAGTGTTCAAGTTACTCCATGTATACTTACTATGTTAGGGCCCTTTCACACTAGCGTTTTCAGGATCCGGGATAGAGTTCCGTTGTCAGGGCTCTATGCCGGATGAATACTGATCCGGATTATCCCCATGCATTCTGAATGGAGAGAAATCCGTTCAGGATGCATCAGGATGTCTTGAGTTCAGTCACTGAACGTTTTTTGGATGGAGAAAATACCGCAGCATGCTGCGGTATTCTTTCTGTCCTGGGATGCAGAGCAAAACGGATCAATTTTCTCTGGCACAATCTGCCACAATAGAAAACGTATCCGTCCTCCATTGACTTTCAAACGAATGCATGCGGTTGTATTATCTGTAACTGAAGTGTTTCTTTCCGGCATAGAGTGCCGATGACGGAACTCTATGCCGGATCCTGAAAATGCTAGTGTGAAAGGGCCCTTAAATGTTTGTGTAATTATGATTTTAATTAAAGGGATTCTGTCACGCGGATTTTAGACCATTATCTATAGTAATACATGAGTAGTACTGAAGGTAAGGAGTCCAGATCACTATTTTTAATTTTCCTACTGCCACTTGTTCCCCCACTGTCAGCTTTCAGAGCTGCATTGAAATACATTGTCAGGACTGCTGTGCATGTTGAGTCCTCTCCATTATGTTTGAACAGCACAGCAGTCTGGACTGAGTATTTCAGCACAGCTTTAAATGCTGACAGTGGGGGAACCAGAGGCAGTAGGAAAATAAAAAACTGTGATCTGGACTCCTTATCTGCAGTACTATGCATGCATTGCTGTAGATAATGGTCCAACATTTGGGTTACAGATTCCCTTTAAATTCTTCAATTCGAGGGCTTATTACCATCTTCTGTTATGGCATGGGCTATATGTTATCTCTTAATGATCGTAGCGGTCTGACTTCTGGGGCTCCTGAGAAAACAAGGGCCACTGTACTAACTTATCATGCACTTTTAACTTTTCCCTGCACAGTGGCACCTCGACTGTTAAGGGAACTACAGCATTACTCCATTCACAGGCACAAACTGTGCGGGGTAAATAGTGAAGGGGAAGTAGCACTGAGCTAGCATTGAAGCTTCTTCTATCTCAAGAAGGAAAGGAATTCTCAAAGGTCTGAATACCACCAATCATAAATCAATGGCATATCCCATTCCCAGGCATGGCCAACCTGCGGCTCTCCAGCTGTTGTAAAACAACAACTCCCACCATGCCCTGCTGTGGGCTGATAGCTGTAGACTGTCCAGGCATGATGGGAGTTGTAGTTTTGCAACAGCTTGAGAGCCTCAGGTTGGCCATCCCTGGGCCATATCCCATTGTACTCCAGGGAGGAATAGCACTCACCACATGGCTTTTCAGGTGCACATCCTCAATCCCATCTCACCAACAGAAAAATAGAGAGTAGTACTCCAAAAGAGGACTGCACTCCTTAGATTGAATATACTAAAAAACAAAAATTCCTAGAATTCTGACCCCCACCAATCATAAGTCCCAGTGATAGGAATACCCCTTTAACCCAGTGTTAACCCCCGGACTAAAGCTTTTAGCTAAAACATGTGTCGGGGTGGGCGCTGGACTACTCTTTGGCCTTAAAACTTTTATGCATTATTTCTTTTGCACTTTATTATTTATTTTATCATCCTAATAGATTCAGTTGACCTGCATATGTGTGGCTTTTCAGTTGCATCTGCTGTTTTACTGGGTAGTAGCAGTGTTTGCACTTTGTACTTTACTTCCTGTTTTGTATACTGATGTTATTATGGATATTACTTTGTTGTATTGATCAGTTTTCATATACTTCTTGGTAAGGGTACTTTCACACGGCATAGCTATCCGGCAGGCTGTTCTGGCAGGTGAACAGCCTGCCGGATCCGCCATGCCGCAAGTACCCATGTGCTGCTGCTCTGTCCCCATTGACTATAATGGGGCGGGGGGCGGGGCTACGGCACAGCACTGCAGGTCCGACTTTTTAGTCCGGCGATATCTGCCGTGCACTGCCATTCTGCACTGTAGCTCCGCCCCCCGCCCCATTAGAGTCAATGGGGAAGGAGCGGCAGCACACGGGTACTTGCGGCATGGCGGATCCGGCAGGCTGTTCACCCGCCGGAACAGCCTGCTTGATAGCTATGCCGCTAGTGTGAAAGTACCCTAACACTCTGGTACTGTACTGTCCTTTTATGCTGTGGAGGGGAGAGGTCCTTGTCCTTCGGTTGCTGTGCTTCATGCCCTGTATCCAGCAATGTGTATGTTTTTACTTTTTATTTTCTTGTATGGTGTCATTCAGTTAAGATTCATTTTACCGGTATTATTTGATCCACTTTGCACTTTTTTGTTGGTATGGAATATAGTTATTGCATTAGAATGCAGGTGGACACAGTAAAGTTGTAGCTTTTGTCTGACTGTACATTTTTCAGTAAATGCATATAGCAATAAAACCCTTTTCTCTTAGAGCTTCAACAAGACAGAAAGTCTGCTGTATCAGAGTGATAAACACCTGTATACTTTATGACACAGATATCGCGTTTCCTCTTTTTATAGATGATAAAACTAGTGTACTGTCTGTCTTCTTTCTGTGTATCCGTAAAATAAAATTAGGTATAAAGGGCAAATTGGGTTGTTATTTCCACGCCTATAGGAAGCCACACCTGCAGGATGCTGGCTAGCCACATATGATACGTGTTACTCTCAAGTGTCAGATAAGTCCAAGCTTCGGTTACTGTTGAATGGAATATTCATTTTTTGACCCAGTGCCCTTGAAATAACAACTTTTTGATAAGAACATATTAGATTACTATCATGTGGCTATGTACTAAGTACAAATAGAAGTGACATAGACTTGATCATAAAATGGAGGCACGGAGGCATAATCTCACTTGCATACATTCACGGTCATGCATACATACATATATGCTGTCATAGAGTCCCTATGAATGTTCCAGGCACAATATCAGTGCCAGTTATTGTGTTCCCAGTCCCCAGCATCAGTGTCATGCATTAGATTCTCATAATAGAGGACGAAACATGTCCAATAACTGTGCCAGCCACATTCCCTCTTTAACAATTGCCCCATGACAGTGACCGTTTTTTTTTTTTTTTTTTTTATTATTAGACCACACCTCATCTTTGTCTGGGAAGTGGGGGATGGGGGAGGTGTTGAGTAGAATAATTGCAAATGCATGCAAAGGGAATCTGTCACCTCTGATTACACAATTTCAGCTTTTAAACCAGTCATGCAGAACACAGTACCTTGAATCGGCTTGTCTTTTCTATTATGTAATTCGTGCAGTAGTTTTGCTAAAAAACGCTTTTTATCTTTATGCAAATTAAGCCTAAAGGTGCCCAGAGGGGTGTTTTCCCAGTGACAGTGATGAAGCTCCTGCCCTCAGTCTCCAGTACATCGTGCTGGCTCAGCCCTCAGTGAGTACTGCGCCTGCGTGAGAGTTCGCTCGGCCATCAGGGAGGGGGAGGAGACGCTGTGGGCGGTTAGGTTTGCTTGTTGGAGGTGGCTTTGGGCACTGTAGGGGGGCGTTACTGGGCTCCAAAGGGGGAAGAAAACGCCCCTCTGGGCACCTTCAGGCTTCATTTGCATAAAGATAAAAAGCGTTTTTTAGCAAAACTACTGCACGAATTACATAATAGAAAAGACAAGCCGATTCAAGGTACTGTGTTCTGCATGACTGGTTTAAAAGCTGAAATTGTGTAATCAGAGGTGACAGATTCCCTTTAAAAACAGAGTTTTCCAGATCAGTGTCGGCAAAAATGTCTTCTGTCAATAGTCATAGTGTCCTAATAATTGTACAAGTCAGAGTGCTGCCATATGCCCCCAGCATTTAAAGTGGGCCAACGACACCTTTCCCCCTTGCTACTTGAGGCATGAGTTTGTCATGGTTTGGAGATATAGACCACAGACACCCAGATGTCCAATCCTGAGCCTATGAAAGTGAGCATTAAACTTTGTAAACCCCCCACCCTTGCATATACATACTTTTGTGTATGCAAGTTTAAAGGGAATCTGTCACCCCAATTTTGGACCATTATCTACAGTAGTAGTACTACAGATATTCCATAAATATCAAATTTTTTTTTTTCTACTCCCCCACTATCAGCGCTCACGGCTGCGTTACAATACATTGTCAGGACTGCTGTTCATGCGCTCATGACTCCTCTCCATTATGTTAGAACAGCACAGCAGTCTGCACTGTGTATTTCCGTGCAGCTTTGAGTAACAGTGGGGGAACCAGAGGCAGTAGGAAAATAAAAAATAGTGATCTGGATTCTTTGTATGCAGGACTTTGCGTATATTGCTGTATATTTGGGGTGACGGATTCCCTTTAAATAAACTGTTACAAGGTATACTGATCCTTAAAACTGTACTTACTTGTTATACAACTGGGGCCTCATGGGCATGACCATAGCCATTTTGCTTTCCACAAACCGTGGATCCACAAAATACAGATACCGTCCGTGTGCATTCTGTAATTTTCTCACTCCCTATCAGGAAAAAATGCCTATTCTTGTCCACAAAATGGACAAGAATGGGACATGTTGTATAATATGCAGAAAATGAATGAAGAAACAGATCACATCCGTGTGCTGTCTGCATTTTCTCAGACCCATAGAAATTAATGTGTCCACGTGCGATCCACAAAATACAGATGCCACTGAGCTAAACTTGATGGTTAACGCATTAAGTAAATGATGGCAAGAAAACGTTAATTGACTTTTTCAATGGACTTCAATGGCTTTTGTCACGTTATCTGGGTCACTTTGGGTACATTTTTCAAGCTGCTGGAAGTTTACTGAGACTGGAGAAAATGGTTGGCACAGCAGAACACTACAATAGCCTTATGTGCAGATAGAGTGCTCCAATATATTCGCAAAAATCAGCAATTAATGGTGTGCAATTGCGCATATTTTAGCAAATTGCGTGCAACTGGTGACATCACAGCACTATATCTGTAGAATGTATGGATATGGACAGCAGAACCTAGCACCCTACACTAATCTAACCTACACTGACTATCTCCCCCTAACTATCTGAGTTATATATCTAAGTTAACTGTCTAATGTATATACAACAAAGCACAGAGCACAGCAATCACACTGCTGTCTCTCTCAGAACTCCATTACACTACAGAAAATGGCTGCTGTGGAGGTTGTTATATAGTAAGGGGTAGACAACGTTCCTATTGGTTGCTAGGGATGTTGCTAAGCTCAGACAAAGACATTGCAGCCTTCTCATTGGCCCACAAGCAAGAGGGAGGTTACTAATGAAAATAAAATCTAGAATATTTGAAATTACAAATATATAGCACTATATTCTAAATGTTTGCTAAGTGCCGATATTCACAATTCGAATATTAGTGCTCAACACTAATATAGGCTAAAACAGCAGTCAATTATCAAGAACTTAAAATTTGTGCCCAATAATTGTCGGCTTGTCAGGGGAAGTGCAATCCCTACTGCAGTCACTCGTCCCCATAGAAAACCATTGCTTCTGTGCAGCAGATACCTGTTTACACAGTGGAATGTGCTGCCCAGAAAAGATTTGGTGTCCACATCAACGATGGTTTCACTCGATGTACGAACGGGCAGTTATCAGGAAGATTCAGTTCAATCCAAATAATTGCCCTTCAGTCAGTGTAAATGGGCATTAACTGTTGAATCTCTAATAAAATGCCCAAAGTATAGATAAAAGGTCATAAATCCTTAATGCTTATAAATATAAGAGTATGAGATCCTGTCCATTATTCCTGAGCTGTCTGTTCAAATTAACTGGAAAGTCAAAGTCACTGAAGCCTTCAGTTTAATAAAGGGCAATTTTCACACTTAAACAACTGAAAACCTGTCCAATAAACCACCAAACCAGCTGTTTTTACATCAGGATGCTGATGACAGTAAAGTTTTTCACCAGCAATAACAATTGTTGATGTTTCACATGTACACGTAGAGATGGTTCGATGATGTGGTTTTGTTGCATTTTGCTGTAAATCTTTGCAAAATTAAACAAAACAGCAATGTGTAATGAATGATCCCTTGATACAGATGTATGCTTGAATTGTTAAAGCAAATTAATGGCGTTGAATCCAGAGTCCAGATGACACTGCGAAAAAAAACTAGCATGGGCGACTTGGGGATTGCCCAAAATACTGCCAAAATCCGGTAGTACAGAGATAGAGTCTTACTTCACATAGCTGGTAGTGATATAGCAGTAAGAATATCAAGTGCCATTGGTAAACCGAAGCGATGGTACTCCAGTGTAATGGTCAGTGCAGTCACTCAAATCACAGGCCGGTACTTACTCACATCACAAGCCGGTACCAGTGCTCGCGCTGTACGTGTCATTTATTCCCAGTTGCCACTTGCATAAACTCTTGTGGCTCTCACAAAATCCTCTGCCTTACCTCCTGTCCCGATGCTGCGTCAGAGCTTGACCGCTGTATTGTGCCTTCTGACACCCGCGGCATCCCATGTGGTGTAGGGTCGTAGCGCGGCATCCCACGTGACCCTGGAGAAAGTGTAATGTTCCTCAGTCGAGGAGGTAGCGCAGGTCCTAGTGCCCGGGGTCACTTCAGACTGCTTCAAGCTGTCTGGGACACATCTCAAGTGTATGAGATGTTGCACACTGTAGTTCTGCGAACTACAGTGTGCAACATCTCATACACTTGAGAGACTTGGCATCGGCTAATTGAGACATCTTGTCCCTTTCTTATAATCAGTGTCCCGGACAGCTTGAAGTGGTCTGAAGTGACCCCAGGCACTAGGACCTGCGCCACCTCCTCGACTGAGGAATGTTCCGCTTCCTTCAGGGTCACGTGGGACGCCGCGCTACGACCCGACTCTATCTCTGTACTACCGGATTTTGGCAGTATTTTGGACACTCCCTGTTAGCTCTTTCCAATTCGAGGTGGTTATGAGATGGTTATACAATAAGGCATCCTACCTCCAACCCATATATATTTCCCCTTGCAGTGAATATCCTAGTTGCACTGGCCAGGAGATACCAGCTTCCCAGACTGAACTTAGGTAGCCAATATCTGAAGTCTTTATTGCACAGCACATTTTAATAGGACATTGAGGGTGGGAACATTACTGGAGTGGGTGACTAGTTAGGATTGGGACTTCGGTAAACAATACTGGTATCTGCCATATACAATACATGAAAGGGTTATTTTACATATCAGCTGAGTTAATTTAGATGCTAACAAGTTAAACTTGTTACAGCTTGCTGTCATGTATGTGAGGTTCCTGTTATCCATTGTATTTCCAAGTGATAACTGTCTGTCATCTCTTGTTGTGTCAATGTCTGGTGGGATGGGCTTGCATACTTTAATTAAGAGCCCTCTGAAACATTTGTCTCAAGAGGAAATGAACTGTATTGTCTCTAAACCGTGTATAATCCATACAACGGACAGTGCCTGAGAGAAATATAATATATATCTAATATACATCTGATAGCATAGTTAAAAATCCCTTTCACTCCCCAAGTCGCCCATGCTAGTTTTTTAGGCAGCATCATCTGGACTCTGGATTCAACGCCATTAATTTGCTATATGGACTTATGTTTTAATACTGTCTATGTCCTCATCCATTGTTTTTATTAGTGCACCTATTAAATTGTTTCCATTATTGTATTCAGCTTCCTTCTGCTAAGTGTGCCCCCTACTACTACTTTGTGCAATTTTCTTTGGGCTTTGGGTGAAGCCACTAGGGTGAGCACCTTGTTCCATTTTGCCATTATTGGGTGTAGCCGCCGATATTTTTTATCTTGAATTATTAAAGACCTGCAAAAATAAGATCATATAATCATATCAGGAAGCCCAGTTATCACCTGGTAGAACAAATAGATTGGGCTTTGAAATTATGCCCAAATCCTTTTCCATTGTTGACTCACTCAATAGTGATCCTGCAGCAAACCCAGGAGAAGTGAGTGGAGGATGGGTATGGTAGTAGCTCTGGCAGCTATAGTTGTACACATAGATCAGTGGCAATCCTTACACCGATACCCCCTAGGGCCAAACAGGGACAGTAGGGCGCACCCTTTTGTTCCCTCACAGTTAGAAGCTGGAGTCACAGTAAGGTACAATATATGGTACAGTATAGAGCCAATAGACCTGTTTCTACAGGTGTTGTATCACAACTTCATAAGAAATGTTGCCATGGAAGAGCCACTTATACAAGGTCTTAAATGTTTTCAGATTGTAACATTTTCCTCTGATTGACTTAAGGGGTTGACCTGTTACAACAATTTATCCCCTATCCACAGTGAGAATAAGTGTCTTATCGATGGGAGACCAACTGAAGGGGCCCTCACGTCTCGTTCACGAGAATGGAGGCCATGTTCCCTCATTTAAATGGAGCGGCTGGCACACATGTGCGTTCAACACTCTATTCAACTCTATGGGACTGTTGGAGGTAGCATACAGAACACTCAACAGCCCCACAAAACTGAATGTTGTGGTAGTGCACATGCATGTCTGATGCTCTGTTTAAATTTGTTGCTAGACACTTTGGTCCTTAGTGTGGCCATCTAAGAGTATATGGCCATTAAGGATGAGCGAATCAGTTAAGACCGAACTTTTATATTTTTCGAATGGCAGACTAACCCGAATATTTTCGCTTTGTTTTATTTTGGACTAATCCACTAAAACAGGGCATTATGCCATTTTAGTTCACATGTTGGCGGGAAAAAAGCACTAGGGAGGAAGAAGAAGGATTCTCACATGACCCTGATTGGAAGTGGGGGGAGGGCTTGCCCTAATTGGCTCCCAGGTTGACAGACTGCCTGGACGAGCCAATCAGTGCTGCAGCAGGCAGAGAGGTGACTTAGCAGAACACCTTTCTGTGCTGGGCTGTGAATGAGGGTGGGTGGGTATTACAGTGTCTGCCAGGAAAAAAATCTTAGCGAGTAAGGGAGAAGGAAAAAAACAATCAGGGACAGTCAGAAATCATTCCTATTGCCAGGGAGAGTGAAGGCAAAGGCTAGAATTCCAAAAAAGAATTATGCGTGCTGTCTACAATAGCTCACACACAGGGAAAGAGAAGGCAGGTTGTGTGGCTGCCTGTGCCTGCTATCAGAAGTGCAGGTACACCTCAAAAGCAGATACTTGCTAGCAAATTCTTTTTAAAAAAATTTTATCCTCCATTTTCACTGAAATCCTTTTTTTGGGGGGTTCAATTTAATTAAGCTGCATATATATGTGATTACTACAAGACACAATGTACAGCAGGAAGCTACTTATGTGTATTAATGAGAAATTAAGCATCAAGTCTCAGTTTTCACATAGTTGCAATTACATTTATTTTTTGTGGGGTTCAATTTAATTAAGGCTACTTTCACACTAGCGTTAATATTTTACGGTATTGAGATTCATCATAGGGTCTCAATAGCGGAAAAAAACGCTTTCTTTTTGTCCCCATTCATTGTCAATGGGGACATAATGTAACAGAACTGAATGGAATGCACCAGAATGCATTCTGTTCCGTTCTCATACCGGAGAGCAAACCGTAGCATGCTGTGGTTTGCTTTCCGTCCTGGGATGCGGAGAAAATCCTTAGGATAGGTCATCAATTTGACATTGGTGAGGGTCTGACACCCAGCAACGGTGGTTGGAGATGGAAGCACAAGGTTCTGGCCACTGTGTAGTGGCCATTCCAGGTTACACTGAAGTGAATAGGAGCTAAGCTACAGCACTGATATGGCCACTACACAATTGATGTAGTCTTTTGCTTCTGGCTCAATCTACTGTTTTATTTCTGGCACAGGTAGATGCCAACAACCACTGATTTCATATAGGTGACCTATGTATAGGACATCAATTTCTACAGGATTGAAAACCCTTTTAAGTAATCTGGATGCTGTGGCCCTTAGATGCAGAGTGGCCCTTGAAGTTCCAGGAATCAGACTTTGTGTACACAATGGAGGCTGCACTGCACGTCTCAGCCTGAGAGCAGCAGCGGCAAGCTGGACACTGTGCAGGAAACCTGAGAGAACAATGAGTGTGATAAGCATGAGGAGTGCAGTACCGACTAAGAGAAGAGTAGTGGTGGCCATAAGGACGGAAGTGGCAGGTGAGCATGACATTAAAATATTGCAGTTTCCACTCTGGCCACTAAGCCTCATAATAGGCTGACATTTCCTATTCTGCAGAGATCACTTCCAGCAGTCATCTCATTATCATCGCAGTCTGGATTACAGTGACATGACCCTGTACAATGACCTTGGCGCAGGTAACAGAGCTTGTCTAAACAATTGCCAGATAGAAGTCAATGAGTCAGCACCAGCCTAAAGGTTCCTATGTCCATCCTGGTGTTGTAAAGCATATCTCTGAATGATGTTAACAGCAATACAGGCAAGATGGTTGTCCCAAAATCATGTACAGAATATAGGATAAAAGATCTTCAATCAAAAAATGAAAACAGTTTATAAAAATAGTGTAAAGTAGAACTGGCTTGGTTGCCCATAGCAAACAATCAGATTCCTCCTTTTTATTTTCCAAAGGAGCTGTCCAATAGTGATGGCCTTGCGGTTCGCCCGGCGGTTGTTTTGCGGCGAACTTTGCGCGTTCGTGATTCGCCCAGCAAGCTAACATATGGCGATGTCCGCCGGCGCCATATTATTTTGCATTGCGCCAAACTTTGACCCATGACATATCCATCAAGTGGGATAGGAAAGCCTATTGAAACATTTCAGCACATAACCACCCCCCCCCCCCCCCACCCAATAACAGAACCCGATCTGGCATCCATTTTACATTCTGTCTTTTGCCAGTGTAGGGAGAGGTTGCTTTGTGGAGCAGGGACAGACTGTTAGGGACACTAAACGCTAGCTAATAGGGCCACAAAAGTCCTCTTAAGGATTGGTATAGGTGTGCTATCTATAGGTGTGAGGAGTGTGATATACTTATAATATACTTTCTAACATAGACAGTATATTATAGTGCATTTGTATTGTGCAGCAGTTCAGTGCTGTTCTGCTGCGATAACGCAACTATATAGAGGGACAAATGCTTTGGGAATAACTACTGGTAATTGTAACTGGTGTGATATACCTGTTGCCCCCCAAAAAAACTGATTGAGGGGTGTGGTATACCTTCTTTCACAAAATACTGATTGAGGGCTGCGATATACCTGTTGCCCCAAATAAACAGGGTGGTGTGATATAACTGTTGTGGCAAAAAAAATAATTGAGGGGTATGATATACCTGTGTTCACCAAATATTGATAGAGGCCTGCGATATATCTGATTCCACAAAATATTGATTGAGGGGTGCAATATACCTGCTTCCACAAAATACTGATTAAGGGGTTTGATATACCTGCTTCCACCAAATATGGATTAAGGTCTGCGATATACCTGCTTCCACAAAATATTGATTGAGGGGTGCGATATACCTGCTTCCACCAAATATTGATTGAGAGGTCCGATATACCTGCTTCCACCAAATATTGATTGAGGCCTGAGATATAGCTGCTTCCACAAAATACTCATTGAGAGGTCCGATATACCTGCTTCCACCAAATATTGATTGAGGCCTGTGATATACCTGCTTCCACAAAATATTGATTGAGGGATGCGATATACCTGCTTCCACCAAATATTGATTGAGGCCTGCAATATACCTGCTTCCACCAAATATTGATTGAGGGGTGTGATATACCTGCTTCCACAGAATTCTGATTAAGGGGTTAGATATACCTGCTTCCACCAAATATTGGATTGAGGCCTGAGATATACCTGCTTCCACAAAATACTGATTAAGGGGTGCGATATACCTGCCTTCACAAAATATTGATTGAGGCCTGAGATATACCTGCTTCCACAAAATACTGACTGAGGGGTGCAAAATACCTGCTTCCACCAAATATTGATTGAGGGGTGCGATATACCTGCTTCCACCAAATATTGATTGAGAGGTCCGATATACCTGCTTCCACCAAATATTTATTGAGGCCTGAGATATAGCTGCTTCCACAAAATACTCATTGAGAGGTCCGATATACCTGCTTCCACCAAATATTGATTGAGGCCTGTGATATACCTGCTTCCACCAAATATTGATTGAGGGGTGCGATATACCTGCTTCCACAGAATTCTGATTAAAGGGTTAGATATACCTGCTTCCACCAAATATTGGATTGAGGCCTGAGATATACCTGCTTCCACAAAATACTGATTGAGGGGTGCGATATACCTGCCTTCACAAAATATTGATTGAGGCCTGAGATATACCTGTTTCCACAAAATACTGACTGAGGGGTGCAAAATACCTGCTTCCACCAAATATTGATTGAGGTCTGCGATATACCTGCTTCCACAAAATACTGATTGAGGGGTGCAATATACCTTCTTCCACCAAATATTGATTAATGGGGGGAACCCCCCCCCCCCCCGAAACTACTGGAAGTGACGTTTTACCACTTCCGGTTTCCGGCATTAAGTGCGCCATTCCTTGTATGAGTGTGCACTACTACTAACTGTATAAATAGCCTGATATGTTCAATATCTATGACTGTACTTGCTCCTGAAGAAGGGGAGTCTCCATTCCCGAAACGTGTCGAGCCAGATATTATGAAATAAAGGGGATTGATCTGAAGCACTGAACTGGGACTGTTGCTGCAATCCATCACTGCGATTCTACATGCGATCCTGGCCTAGAGGGTGGGGGGGGCTTCCTGTCACAGGTGTCATGTGCTTATCCTGCTGACGGCCCCCCAGTAAAGTGAGTGCTATTGTGTATACTCTTATTTTAATTGTTTTTATACTATTTATACACTCTTATTTTATATACCCTTATGTAAGTCTTCTCTTCTGCGACCGTCCAGTATTGAGCCGTTCTGAATGGCCATATTAATGTTTATTTACAAATCTTGACATTTTTATGACCTGTACCATGGGTTTCAGCTAGTCCCTATCTCATTTGACCAAGCTGACTATCTTCCGTGTGACACACTTATTCACCTATTTGAGTCACCTGTTACCACTCTAGATACATCTGTATGATCACTTGGGGTGACCATCTGTTCATTCATTTATATCCATCCCTTCCAGTGGGAGTGGCGCTCTCTTAGTCCCTTTGTTTCCCCCCCCCTTTCCCTTGATGATGGGCATAGTCTTATAGCTGAACGCCTGTCTCAGCACATCGGTCCATCATCCATTTGTTATCATACACGTATTCTGAAGTGTTTATTCCTCACGAACACTTCTTGAGCTGCCTCCTTTCCCTGACCAGTCCTTTCACCTTTTTTGATCACTCTATTGGCGCCCTATCTTATCTCATTCCCTTTGGGATACCTATAGATCCCTGAGTGTTTGGATTAACTTCCTTTTTTCTGTTATCTTACTGTCCACAAATATTGATTAGGGGTTCTATATACCTGCTTCCACCAAAAATTGATTGAGGGGTTCTATATACCTGCGTCCACAAAATATTGATTGAGGGGTGCGATATAGCTGCTTCCACCAAATATTTATTGAGGCCTGCGATATACCTGCCACCACCAAATATTGATTGAGGCCTGCGATATACCTGCTTCCACAAAATATTGATTGAGGGGGTGCGATATACCTGCTACCACCAAATATTTATTGAAGCCTGCGATATACCTGCTTCCACAAAATATTGATTGAGGGGTGCGATATACCGGCTTCCAACAAATATTGATTGAGGCCTGAGATATACCTGCTTCCACAAAAAATTGATTGAGGGGTTAGATATACCTCCTTCCACCAAATATTGATTGAGGCCTGTGATATACCTGCTTCCACAAATACTGCTCTTCTCTACGGACTTTGGCACAGGGTCATTTTGAAAATGACAGGCAGAGGAAGAGGCAGGCTGTTCCGCAGGGGTGGTAGGGGTCGGGCAGGTGCACCAGGCTGCAGGCTAAGTGGGAAGTTCGAAAAATCATGTGCGATTACTTTAAAGGACACACCAGAGTTGGTTGAGTGGCTCACTCAGCCTTCCGCTTCTGCACCCTCCTCATCCTCTGAATCTGCACCCTTCTCACTCTCTGCTATGTACACCACCAAAGACACCACCACTACCACCATAGCCCCTCCACTCAAGTCAGAGGAATTATTTTCCCATCCATTCCCAGCCATTCCTGGCATTGGATGAGGAAGAGGAGATAGCAACGGCTGCCACCCAGATCAGCCCAAAGAGGGAGGTCCCCGCTGTTGCTGCCTACTCCAAGATCTCAAATGTCAGTGGTGGTGAAGGTGACGTTGATGACGTTGGTGGTGGTGAAGGTGACGTTGATGAGTAAAGGAGGGGAGTTCAGAGGGAGAGACGGAGCAGCAGAGGGAGGAGAAGGAGGAGAAGCAGGCAGAGCTCACAGGGCACAGGAAGCAAAAAGCAGACTGACAATGTATCTGGAGCGAGCCATCCACCATGCACGGCACATCTGGCGCTCCCAGGACGCCGGCACATGGCTCTGCAGTGTGGCCTTTTTTCAACATGTCAGCTGCTGACAATTGTGTTGCCATCTGCAGCCTGTGCTGTCAACGCATAAGTCGCGGTAAGCCCAACACTCACCTAGGGACGATCAACCCAGTGGGAGCAACACCGTCAGAACCCACAAAGCCACACTCCCGGTACTCCACGTCCTGCCTCTTCTCCTTCTCCTCTCTCCTCCCATTTGTACTCCACCTTCCACCATGCCATCGTCACATTGGTGTTACTGCCACAGATTGCATGCAGGCAGGCCTCTTCTTCTCCTCCTCCTCCTACTCCGCCTATTCCGCTGCACCCCCCAAGCTCCCCAGAACCTATTCGACGTCCCAGGAGACGTTGCCATGCTGTGCTGCAGCTTTGTGCCTGGAAGCCAAGAGCCACACCTGTCTTGCAGTGCTTTCAGCTCTGCAGTCACAGACTGATCAGTGGCTAACCCCACTCAATTTGACAGTTGGTAAAGTGGTGTGCGACAATGGCACTGAAACAGGGCAAAATGACACACATGCCGTGCATGGCACACGTCCTGATCTTGAACTTAGTCGTGCAGCGATTTGTTGCCAAATACCCCGGGGTCCAGGGCGTCTTGCGGCAGGCCAGGAAAATCTCTGGCCATTTTAGAAAATCTTACACGGCCATGGCCCGCCTTGCTGACGTTCAGCGGTGACACCACCTGCCTGTCAGACGTCTGATTTGTGACAGGCCGACGCGCTGAAACTCCACCTGGCATATGCCTGATAGGCTGCTCCAGCAGCAATGTGGCGTTAATGGCTACCTGTACGAACTCTGCAGCAGGACAGGTTCTGGGGAGCTTGGTTTTTTTTCACAGTGCCAGTGGCTGCTCATGCGCGACACATGCAGGCTCTGCAGCCATTTGATGAGATCACCAAACTGGTCAGTCGCAGCCAGGGAGCCATCAGTGACAGTGTACCTTACGCCTTCTTTCTGGAGCGTGCATTGCATTGTGTCATTGATCAAGCCATTGAGGAGCAGGAGCTGGAAGATGAGGAAGTCACAATGCTGGATGAATTCCCAGGGGGGCTACTCCATCTGAGACAAGTCAGCAGGAGTCTGAAGAGGAGTCAGAGGAGGATGGTGGCTGAGGAGGAGCAGCAAGAAGAGTAGGCTTTGAGGGGGACTTTAAACTTTTCGGGGATCCCTGGTGTTGTCAGTGGCTGGGGGGAGGAGACCGAGGACGACATTCTCCTGGGCGATGAGCAGGAGCCAGGGCGCTCTAGCGCTTCCAATTTAGTGCAAATGGGGGCCTTCATGCTCAAGTGTTTGAAGAGGGACCCCAGTATAAACAGCATAAAGGGCAAGGACCAATACTGGGTGGCAACATACTTAGACCCCCGGTACAAACACAAAATTGGGGACATGTTACCAGCATCACAGAGGGCTGGCAGAATGCAGCATTTCCAGGCCTTGCTCCGAGAGATGCTGCATTCTGCTGTTGCGGGCGCTGGCAGAGGATTTTCCACCCACAGCTAAACAGGTGCGGGTACCAATCCTACCGCGCCTGCAAGAAGAAAGCGGTTTGAAGATGTGTTGGTCACTTCGGATATGAGATCATTCTTGCAGCCAACCCATCGACAGCCGCCCTCCAGATTCAGCCTCAGAGAACGCCTAGACCGACAGGTGTTTGACTACATAGGGTAAACGGCCGATGTGGACGCTCTGAGACGCGAGGAACCCCTGGACTACTGGGTGTTACGGCTTGACCTGTGGCCAAGGCTGGCACAATTTTCCATGGAACTCTTGGCTTGCCCATCGTTGAGTGTCCTGTCCAAAAGGATGTTCAGCGCAGCAGGGGGGATCGTGACCGTTATGCGCACTTGACTAGCTCACGACAGTGTGGACTACCTCACATTTCTAAAAATGAATGAGGCATGGATCTTGGAGGAATTTAACACCTGTGACGACCACATGTAATTGAATTTCCTCATGCCAGCCCACACATATCTGCCACCACCCAGAACAAAGAATGGTCCTTGTCCTATTTTTATACAGCAGCATAAAAGGCCTTTTCTGTCAGATGAATGCCTAATTTTCGGGGCCTGTACTGGTCTACAGTAACATTTTTAGCCGGTGACCGCCTAATGTACCTCCAGCCACATTATCACTTGTTCTTTTCTGTCAGGTGAATGCCTAAGTTTTGGGGCCTGTGCTGTACTACAGTAAAATTCTTGTCCAGCGACCGCCTAATGTAGCTCCAGCCACATAAATGCTTGTCCTTTTCTGTCAGGTAAATGCCTAATTTTTGGGGCCTGTACTGGCCTACAGTAAAATTGTTATCCAGTGACCGCCAAATGTACATCCAGCCACATAATCACTTGTTCTTTTCTGTCCGGTGAATCCCTAATCTTTGGGGCCTGTACTGGCCTACAGTAAAATTGTTATCCAGTGGCCGCCTAATGTACCTCTAGCCACATAATCACTTGTTCTTTTCTGTCAGGTGAATGCCTAATTTTTGGGGCCTGTACTGGCCTACAGTAAAATTGTTATCCAGTGACCGACTAATGTACCTCCAGCCACATAAATGTTTGTTCTTTTCTGTCAGGTGAATACCTAATTTTTGGGGCCTGTACTCCAGTGGCCTACAGTAAAATTGTTATCCAGTGACCGCCTAATGTACTTCCAGCCACATAATCACAAGTTCTTTTCTGTCAGGTGAATGCCTAATTTTTGGGGATTGTACTGGCCTACAGTAACTTTTTTAGCCAGTGACCACCTAATGTACCTCCAGCCACATAATCATAAGTTCTTTTCTTTCAGGTGGATGCCTAATTTTTGGGGCCTGTACTCCCGTGGCCTAAAAAAAAAAAATTCTAGGCTCCAGCAGGGCACATTTTTGAAAGTTTCCCTTTAAGACATATAAAAATGGCCCCTGATTAAAATACATATTTTTTGTGGGAATGTTTGACACTGATCCCCCTCTGGTATGTCACTGTCCATGGGGACAGTTGTGGGACTATTTGTGCACTTCTAGTAAGTATTTGGTGGCTGCAAATATGACCTGAAGGTTTTTTAGCTTTGTCTGCCATTAAAGTCAATGGGGCCCGCCACAAACGTGCAGTTGACGAACATTTGATCGCAAATGGGCGTTTGCGTTCGTGAAACGTCCCAGCCGATGTGCATCCATCACTACTGTCCAAAATAAAAGGTGGAATCTGATTGGTTGCTATGGGCAACTAAGCCAGTTCTACTTTACACCAGTTAAATAAATGAACCCCTGTATGTGTATCACTATCTGGTTTAAATTATTAGGAGAAATATACAGATGGCACATTCTCTTTCAGTTTAATAATTTTTAATGCGAATAGAGAGAGAGAAGCATATACAAGTTAAAATTCTTTGTTCTCCATGTATATATCAAGTAAATCAAGGGCAAAGCATAACTTTATGATCAATAAAATATGTAGTATAGTATAATAATCTTTACAATTTGTTATACCCTTCTCAGTTTCTTTTTCACAACGAAGCAACAAGCAGCAAGCAATCTTTGTTCTCCATGTATATATCAAGTAAATCAAGGGCAAAGCATAACTTTAAGATAAAAAAAGATATAGTATGGTATAGTATAACAATCTTTACAACTTGTTATACCCTTCTCAGTTTCTTTTTTACAACGAAGCAACAAGCAACAAGCAATTTTTTTTTTTAAATGATTGTATTGTACTCATTTTGAGCTAAAACTAATTCTTTAAATTGGTCTTTATTAAAAATATGGGGTCCTTTTTCTGTAAAGAGCTGACATGCTCTAGTAGCACCTTTTGAATTTTCTGTCTTTTCCGTCAGACCAGTAGCTGACAGGCTCCTCATCTCTGCTCTCTGACATTATAAAAACTCATTATAGCTCAGATCTTATCTTACTGATAAGAATGTGGCTTAAATAAATGTTTATGATCTCTTATTAGTTTAGAGATAAGGTTTATTAGATGACCGATGTTCCGTTATTTTTTGCTACCCGTTAAATTTTGCTACCCTCGACACTTCCGGTAGTGACGTAGCCACACCAGAAGGTTTGGAAGGAGGTGTGTCTCATTGCTCGCCACTTTGTGGCTGAGAAGGAGGTGTGTCGGTGCAGGCGCACAACAACGGGGTAGGCAAATTTCACACTTGCAGAACAAATCTTTATGGCCTGTACTATGAATCCTTGACCACACTTATATTTAGTCCTGTTACATAAGAGAGAGGCAGGCCTCCCTATCACTCAATTGGACTCACAAACTTCATGTGCAACCGTATGGTACCCCATGCTGCACTATTTACATGGATACCATGGAGTAGTGTAATGGGCACATCCCCCGAGGGCCCTCTATATCGCCTCCCAGGTTTGGTAGGAATGCCGAGTGGTGTAGTGCGGCCTAAATGTCTCTTTATGTGTGTCACGGTGCTCCTACCTGGATACGGCTGGACCCCAGGCTTTGGCTCCAAAGCATTTAATAGGGGGAATAATTGAGGGATTTGCAGAAATAACTTAAGTCCAGACCTTGAGATGAAGTTCAATGGCAGCTTTACTTGAATAAACGCTTCTCCACAGTTTCAGGCTTTGTCTTGGTTCCAGCAGGCTTTAGCATTAAACTGTCAGGCAAACTCAACTCTGCTATATTTTTCTCTCACTCTGCTGTACTGACAAGCTAACTTGGTGTCTTTGTTTCCTCTTTATGCTGCACTTTACTCTTGTAGTCGGACTTATGTTCAGCCAAAAAGTAGATTGGAATCCTGGCAGCTCCAACATGGAGCCTCAACTAGCACAAACTAGAACTGCCCTACCTCCTTCTGGTAGCAAGCAGGAGTGGCCCACTTCTGCCCAAAGGGGGAGAATGGAATGGTAAGTTCTATTCTCTCTAAGGATAGCTCTGCTATTTACGCTGTGGGTGATATGAAGGGAACATAGAACATTTTTGAAGATATAACGGTATCAAGAAAATTAAAGGACTTCCCAGCAATACATGAATTTAGGAACTGTGCTCTAATTTCCTAACATGGTCTCAATGTATGTATGTGTACATAAAAATAGATATATCCAATATCCATGTACATGATGAAGTTAAAATGATAATCATCCTGTATCAGAGGCTATATTAGGAAATAATGCAAGTATGCTTGGATTAAAACTGGTAATATAGGATGCGTCTAGAGAGCATATTAGGACATGGTTAGAATATATTCTTAATGTAGAATACGCTCTAATTATGGACAAGGGAAGAAAGGTATTACAAAGCTTGTAACTGAGAAGATTATGTTCAGTGGCAACTGAGGCAAAGGATTTGATAAAAGATGTGAAAGCAGGTGAAAGCATTTAGAGATATATGGCATTACAAAGAATATATTTACATTAGCAGTACAGTCAGCGATGAGCATTGAGCATGTATAGCGTGTGTAAAACTGCATATCAAAAATACAGTAATACATGTAGAATGGACAGAACATGAACTCAAAACTGACCCATTGTCAGTTGTTGTGCATGCAGAGAAAAATGGCAGCATGAACCTTTAGGTACAATTTTCAATCAGGACTCACCTATTCAAGTGAATGAGTGCGCAATAAAAACACTCACCATCTGTCTGTGGTTCAGTTTCGGCCATTTTTGATGTTGACACGTTTTAGATCACTCATCTGAAAGAGCCCAAAAAGTATGGTATAAAGATAAGATTTAATCCCTTCCCTGCCAACAATGTATCTCATGCATCCTTGCATCCTGGCCATTCAGTAGCCAAAGCTTTGCTTTCCTTGATACTGATGGCTGAATCTCAAGGTCTGTAGCTGCTATAGATATCAGCCAGGGCTGATAAAGATAACAGTCTGAGCCTTTAAACAGTTGCAAAACACTTCACAAGTTTCAGCCTTTGGAAATACCCTGAATCTAGTGTTCCAGCTGTGACTGGACAATTTCTCTAGTGTCCGTCAAAGAATATATTATTTTCTGGGGTGAAATACAGTTGCAAAAATAGAAATACAGTAAATCTGGTGTTCCAGCTGTGACTGGACAAGTTTAATAGTATCCATCAAAGGATAGATTTTGTTCTGGGGTGAAACTCACTTGCCAATATAGCGTATATCTGCAACTCAGACCCTAAAACCGGCATCTCTGGATGTAAGTAATCTAGCACTGCAATCTTTGTCTTGTTTCAAACAACACCTGGCCCACCTCTCTAGCTGCTACACAGCCTGAGATATTCTATGTTAAATCTTCCCCCTTCCCTACAGCCAGTATGATCTCAGCCAGCATGGAGGAGGAGAAGGGACACTGATAGGCTGCAGGGAGGAGAAACATTGATCCTCTCTCTGTGTAACTGCACTTTTGTGCAAGTTATCAATCTTCCTTCACCATCACATGGCATACTTGTTTTATGACATATGAGATCTTTGTTTTTTCAGAAAAGGAGCAAGTAGATGAGCACTTACTCGTCTAATGACCCCTCTGCGTCTAATTATGCCATCAATTTCTGGATCACAGTGCCAAATAAGCTGACCCAAACACATCACAATCAGATAAGCATCAATAAAGTTAAAATTTACACTGCTCTTCTCCTGTCCGTATACATCTTTAGAGTCAAATCTGCAGATTGTTTTTTTAGCAATACCCATTTAGGTATAGCAATAATAGCAGTATAGCAGTAATAGCAATATATGCATTTATGTATAGTTAGGCATAGCAGTAAAAGCAATAATGATTATCACTAGAGAGGAATATCAAATATAGGCCTCATGCACACGACCGTTGTTTGTTTCCGCGTCCATTCCGTTTTTTTTCACGGATAGGATGCTTCCCCATTCATTTCAATGGGTCCGTCAAAAAATGCGGATGGTCAACCGTTTTTGTTCCGCATCCGTGGTCCTTGTTTTGATTCCGTCAAAAAAATAGTGCATGTCCTAGGATAGGCATTTTTACAATGGATCTGCCATAAAAATCGGATCCGTCAAAAAAACGGTCCGTCATCCGTTTTTTTTGACGGACGCAAAATTTGCAGGAGGAGCGGACGCGGAGGCAGGCAACGGTCGTGTGCATGTAGCCATAATCTGACAGATGTAAAAAACTTTCATAAGTCAGAAAAGACATTTTCACTTTAGTGACTGTGCGCTTGGCAGCTGAAGGCATCTGTGTTGGTCCCATGTTGATGTGTGCCTGCATTGCTGAGAAAAGTGAAATTTTTATATATGCAAATTAGTCTCTAGGAGCAATGGGAGTGTTGCCATTACATCTAGAGGCTCTGCTTACTCTGCAACTGCCAAGCCCTCTGCAATTTGATTGACTGGGACATGTGTGATGATGTTTTTTCATGGTATGCTGTTGCAGTGCCCTGAAGCAAGGGTTCTTTGGACTATGGATATTTGTGAACATTTACCCTTATTGCTACTATCAACCTTATTGCACTTTGAAGGGTTAAAGTCTACTATGATTTATGCTGCTGTGTGCACTTATACTGTTTCATATTAAATAGTGGCCAACTGTCTAGAATTCGCCGGGATGGTCTTTGATTTTCAGAGACAGTCCTGGCAAATTTGTGATGTCCCATGATAAAAATGGGCGGGGCTAACATAAACCCCTTATATGCTTATATGCCCTGATTTTACCAACAGAAACGTTGGTATGTAACATAGTTTATAAGGCCGAAAAATAACATCTGTCCATGTAGTTCAGCCTGTTATCCTGCAAGATGATCCAGAGGAAGGCAATCTGAATAACTCCCTGGATCAACGACCCATCTCTAGTAACTATAACCTGTAATATTATTACACTCCAGAAATACATCCAGGCCCCTCTTGAACTCTTTTAGTGAATTCACCATCACCACCTCAGGCAGAGAGTTCCATAGTCTCACTGCTCTTACTGTAAAGAATCCTCTTTTATGTTTGTGTAAGGACTACTGTGTGTTTTTGACAGCAGCAAGATATTTTTATTTTATTCATATTAGTGACATATACTGTTCATCATCCGCAGACTGTGTCTTTAATAATCTGGGCCACATATAGTGTCTATAATCTGTGGTGTTCTGTAACCAATACTGTACTACATCTGCAAACAGTGTCTGTATTACAAATTCCAATAATCTGGGCCTAATATAGTGTCCATAATCTGTGGTGTTCTGTAACCAATACTGTACAACATCTGCAAACAGTGTCTGTATTACAAATTCCAATAATCGGGGACGAATATAGTGTCCATAATCTGTGGTGTTCTGTAACCAATACTGTACAACATCTGCAAACAGTGTCTGTATTACAAATTCCAATAATCTGGGCCTAATATAGTGTCCATAATTTGTGGTGTTCTGTAACCAATACTGTACAACATCTGCAAACAGTGTCTGTATTACAAATTTCAATAATCTGGGCCTAATATAGTGTCCATAATCTGTGGTGTTCTGTAACCAATACTGTACAACATCTGCAAACAGTGTCTGTATTACAAATTCCAATAATCTGGGCCTAATATCGTGTCCATATTCTGTGGGTTTCTGTGACATATACTGTCCTGGATCCGAAAACAGTGTCTGTAGCGCAAATTTAAATAATCTGGGCCTAATGTAGTGTCTATATTGTGTGTCTTTCTGTGACAAATTTTGTACTACATCAGAAAACAGTGTCTGTAGCTCAAATTTAAGTAATGTGTGCCACATCTACTGTGCGTGCATTTAATACATATCACTGCTTTATCCGTAGACGGTGTAATCTAGTCTGTGAAATTATCAGGGCTACATCTCCTGTGTAATATGTACGCATCCCAAATACCTTTTTTAATTTATTGGCGCATGCACTTACAAATCCTACGCTACTGTACGTTTGACATGCTTTTAAGGATTTATAACCTTTAATATTAAGAAGGCGGCCAGTAAGGGCTGTGGAAATGGCCGTGGTGCTGATGGTGCATGCAGAGGCCGTGGCCCTGGGCGCGATGAAACTGAATTAAAAAAATATAGCTGAGGGCCTCCAGGTGTGCTAACCTTCAAAAATATTATTTTGAAGGGCCTTCTGGTCAGCTGACTCTCTAAAACATAATTTGTGAGTGCCTTCAGGGTAGCCCACCCTGTAAAACATTATATGTGAGGGCCTGCAGGTGAGCTGACCCTCTAAAACCCTCTAAAATATTATATGTGAGGGCCTGCAGGTGAGCTGACCCTCTAAAACATTATATGTGAGGGCCCGCAGGTGAGCTGACCCTAAAAAACATGAATTGCGAGGGCCTGCAGATGAGCTGACCATGTTAAACATTATATGTGACGGCCTGCAGGTGAAATGAACCTAAAAAACATAAACTGCAAGGGCCTGCAGGTGATTTGACCCTGTTAAACATTATACTGATGTAGCAGGGGTAAGACTCAAACCATTAACTCAAATTTCATTATCTCATCGCTTTATCTTGAAAAAAAAGCCATTGAGAAGCAATTGCTTAATGTGTTAATTAACTTTAGTTTAGTTAACACATCTTATAAAACATAAATGTTAACCCCACTACATCCGTATGTGAGGGTCTGCAGGTGAGCTGACCCTTTAAAGCATTATATTTGAGGGCCTGCAGGTGAGCTGACCCTGTAAAGCATTATATGTGAGGGCCTGCAGGTGAGCTGACCCTCTTAAGCATTATGAGCGAGCGCAGCCTAAAAAGCATGTTGATATGATAGAGGAGGAAGAGGAGTAGAAAAGTCAGGGGCAATCCAGGCATGTTCATTTTTATAAGTGTCGAGCTGTCAACATTTTCAGTTGACAGACGGATGCGCATGTCAGTTATTATGTCCCCAGCAACACTAAATACCCGCTCTGACAAAACTCTGGCGGCAGGGCAGGCCAGCACATCTGAGGTGTAGAGTGGCAGTTTGTGCCACGTGTCCAGCTTGGACACCCAATAGTTGTAAGGCACAGAGGGATCACTGAGGATGCTGAAACGGTCTGCTATGTACTTCTTCACCATTTTCCCAATTTTTTTCCCGCCTTGTGACACTAGGACGCGCATCAGGGTGAAGGGTGCTGGCGGGGTGTCATGAAAATGTTCCAGGCCTTGGAGAGTGTTGTCCTGCCTCTGTTGGAACTGCTGTGTGTTCCCCTCATTTCCTCTCTTGGGTTGCACTACATACCCTGGATACTACTAAGGAACTACATACCCTGCCGCCAGCATTGTCAGATGTAAATTTATCCGCAATGACATTTTGTTCTATTATTAGTATGGTTTGTGGTTGTATTATTGTTGGTATTATTATGGTTTATAGTTGTAAAATATGTATATTGTTATGTGGTTATTGATGAGTTAATTAACAGGCCATGCCATTGGTTTACCTCCACTTTTGTGTGTTATGTTTTTAGTTATATTAATGTATAAGTTTGGGATGTTTGTTGTGCATGGGACATATATGCTGTATGATTGCCATTAGGGATGAGCTTGCCAAGCTCCAAAGCTGCCAACAAGTTACGGCCATTATCAAACACAACAACCAACCATGCCTGGTTGTAGGTTGAGTGGCGAGAGCGACAGCTCAGTCTGGTCCCTTATACCCTGCCACAACTCTGCGGCAGTGTGCTGTTTGTCGCCTAAACAAATTAGTTTCAGCACGGCCTGTTGCCGCTTCCCCACTGCCGTGCTACACTGCTTCCAGCTAGTGACTGATGGCTGACTGGTGCTGCAAGATGAGAACTCAGAGGTGGAAGTGGAATGGGAGTAGGAGAAGGGGGGTTTGCTGCAACTAATGTAGGTGGTGATGAAAATCCTGATGGAATGGGGGCCCGCAATCCTTGGCGTTGGTAGCACCTGTGCCATCCCAGGGTACGATTAGCTACCGGCCTCCACATGGTTCACCCAGCGTGCCGTCATGGAAATGTAGCGTCCCTAGCCATAAGCACTTGTCCGTGTGTCAGTTGTTAATTGGACCTTCCCAATTACTGCATTGGTCAGGGCATGGGTGATGTTACGGGACACAATTGCTGGTGTAATCCGGGGACGGCACACTGCCTTCTGCCTTTTGCCATCCCACAGCCTCTTCCAGCCTGTTGCGGTGCTGTGGATCCCTCACCCTCTGTACTGCTGTCCTCGCTTGGCTTGCCACCATGCCAGGTTGGGTCACTTATTTCATCGTCCACCACCCCCTCTTCTACCCCCTCACTCGGGTCATCCTCCTGACTTGTGTTGCTGACCTAACAAGACCCTCACTTATTGACAATTGTGTCTCATCCGCATCATCCACCCTTATGAAACACTAATTGCCATTCTCCACCGTCATCTTCTTCTGACTGTGGATGCTGAAGAGTTTGGGAATCATTGTACATGATCTCCTCATGTCCCTCTTCAGGGAGGGTCAGCTCACCAGCAGGCTCTCACCTACAATATTTTACAGGGTCAGCTCACCTACAGGCCCTCAACTACAATATTTTACAGGGTCAGCTTAGCAGCAGGCCCTCATGTACAATATTTTATAGGGTCAGCTCAGCAACAGGCACTCGCCCATCATTTTTTCAATGGTCAGCTAAGAAGCAGGCACTCGCCCATCATTTTTTGCAATGCTCAGCAGCAGGCTCTCGCCCCTAATATTTTAGAGGGTCACCAGCAGGCCCTTGCTCCAAATGTTTTTGAGGGTCACCAGCAGGCCATCAATCATAATTTTTTAAGGGTGTATATGATGCTCTCCTTTATGTGTAATAAAGGGTGTATTGTAGTGCCAGTACTTGTAATTTTTGGCAGCCCTTTCACTTAGTGCATAGGCTTTATGAGTGTAGGAGTCCCACTACCTGAACACTTGTACCACAAAGTGAATGAGGCCCTCCTTTATGTGATATACAGGCTGTTTCGGAGTGCCTCTTGCTTGTAATTTTTGGCAGCACATGCACTTTATATACAATTGAATATACAGGAAAGAATGTTTCCTAACAATTTTTCCTGTGAAATTGATTTTTTTTTTTTTTTTTGGGGGGGTTGTGCGTATTTTTGTCAGTCTGTAAAAGTGGCTTACAACTCGGACAGCAGCGACGTGAGAGTCCAAGATGCATCCAGACATCATCCCCATGCTGTTCCCGATCCATTTAGGTGGTGTTTCGGTCACTTTCTGACCTTTTCCAATTGACCAGGCACCCTCCCCTCTTCAGATCAGGGGGTGCCTGGTTGTCTCCCATTGACTTCCATTATACTTGGGTGCTTGGCCGAGCACATGAATATAGCAATGTGTTCGGGCCAAACACCCGAACACCCGAATAGTAGGTGAAGTCCCCCTCATTATGATTTGCAGCCTCGTCTATTTCGTTTAGTAGTAGATTTTCTGTGGACTCTGGTATATTAGGTGGCTTATAATAAACTCCTTTTAGTATTTTATTATAGTTTTTTCCTCCATGTATTTCTACCCACAGTGACTCCACATGTTCATGTCCCTTACTTATATCTTCCCGGAGTGTGGGCTTTAGACAGGTCTTAACATAAAGGCAGACCCCTCCACCTCTCCGGTTTTGGCAATCCTTTGTAAACAGACTGTAACCCTGCATGTTAACTGCCCAGTCATAGCTATCATCCAGCCATGTCTCAGTTATTCCTACTATGTCATAGTCCTCCTAGTATGATATTGTTGAACTGCATTTATGTTTATTGTAATACATCCTGTTCATTTGCACTGTTATTACTAGTGGTGAGCGGCAGGGGCAATAATCGAATTTGCGATATTTTACGAATATTTGGGCAAATATTTGTCATAAATTCACGAATTCAAGAATTCGCCATTATTTTCTTGATTGCGAAAATCGGCAATGTAATATGCAGTTATTGCATGCGCAATACAGGCGTGGGTCACTTTTGCTACATTTTTCAAGCTGCTAGACATTTTCTGAGACTGGAGAAAATGGTTGGCATGGCAGAACAATACAATAGCTTTATATGCAGATAGAGTGATCCAATCAATATATTCGCGATTGTGCAATCAGCAATTAATGATGCGCATATTTTGGCGCGAAACGTGCAACTTCACATTTTAGCAGGTCCGGCTATATATTACTGATTGGTGCACTAAGTTTTGGTATGAACTTGTGACATCACAGCACTATGTCTGTAGCATGTATGTATGGACAGCAGAACGTATCACACTACCTAACACCCTGCACTGGAACCTATCAGCTACACTATATCACAATCTAACCTACACTGACTATCTCCCACTAACGATCTGTATTTTATATACAATGAGGAACAGAAGTATTTGACCACCCTGCAATTTTGCAAGTTCTCCCACTTAGAAATCATGGAGGGGTTTGAAATTCACATTGTAGATGCATTCCCACTCTGATAGACAGAATTAAAAAAAAAATTCAGGAAAGGGAGCTGAAACTTCGTGTTGCTCAGCGACAGCCCCGAAACCTGACAGATCTAGAGGAGATCTGTGTGGAGGAGTGGGCCCAAATCCCTTTTGCAGTGTGTGCAAACCTGGTCAAGAACTACAGGAAATATCTTACCTCTGTAACAAAGGCTTCTGTACCAAATATTAACACTGATTTTCTCAGGTGTTGAAATACTTATGTGCAGCAGTGCAAGACAAATACATTCTTTAAAAATCATACAATGTGATTTCCTGATTTTTTTTTTAAATTCTGTCTCTCAGAGTGGGAATGCACCTACAATGTGAATTTTAGACCCCTCCATGATTTCTAAGTGGGAGAACTTGCAAAGTCGCAGGGTGTTCAAATACTTCTGTTCCTCATTGTATGACTATGCCCATAGCCAGCCGGGTGTGAACAGTGTCAGGACCGGAAGATGTAGACAGCGGGAGCGGCAGGGAGCAGGAAAGTATAAATCTTTTGTTTCAGGCCTAAGCTGTTAAAAATCATTTTTTACCAGGAATTTTCTAAGCCCCCTGTTACATCAGTCGATAAACAAGGAATCACTCGTTTGTCGGCTGATTTGCATACTTTATCAGGATGAAAGATGTACAATTATCGTCAGCACATCTCACCATGTAATCAGGAATGTGCTACCGATAATCGATAGAAGTGAATGATGGACGAATGACTGTGGTAGTGATCATTCCTCCCCAGTCACTTTGCATTAGTCACTTTTTGCGGCCCCTTGAAATGTGCCATGTGACAATGCAGCCCCCAAACCAAACAAGGTTGTGCACCCCTGGTTTAAACCATGTCCCATGGCCGGCGGAATAAAGTGCCAAAGTTATGTAGAGGCCTGCGCTTCTACATTAGTTTGGCGCATCTGCTGCAAGTGCAGGGTTATTATGACTGGCTTATACATCGCCGGACTAAATAAATGACCCTAAAAATGTGCTCTGATTTTATGCAAATTTCTGTGCGTTTCCACACCAAAACCTGCATGTGTTACTTGTGGTTTTTGGTGTGGATTTGATGCAGTTTTGCCGCAGATCTAACCTTTCCATTGAAAATTAGCACCAAAAATCAAAATAAACAGTTGACATACTACGGATTTCAAAATCCGCACAGCAGGTTAATTTCCGCATGTAAGAAAAAAGCTATGTGTACATGAGATTTGTTTAATCACATACACTTTGCTGTTACTCTATTGCACTACAGTTTATCTGCACAAAAATCTGTGCTGAAAAAATGTACTCTGTAAGCACTCTTAGGGAAAAATGGCAGCATATGGCCTCATGCACACGACCGTTGTTTTGGTCCGCGTCCGAGACGCATATTTTTGCGGCCCGGGCACGGACCCATTCGCTTCAATGGGGCCGCAAATGGTGTGTGCTGTCCGCATCTGTTGTTCCGTTCCGTGGCCCCGCAAAAAAAATACAGCATGTCCTATTCTTGTCCGTTTTGCTGATAAGAATAGGCATTTCTACAATGAGCTGCGTTCCGTTCCGAAAATTGCGGAACGGAATGTGGAGCAGCTTCCGTGTTTTGCGGATCCGCGGTTTGCGGACCACAAAACACATATGGTCGTGTGCATGAGGCCTAATTACAGTACCAGCAAAGTGTATGAAATTAGACAATTTTCATGTACACTTTGCTTTTTTGTTAAGAGCGGAAATTGACCTGCTGTGCAGATTTTGAAATCTGCAGCATGTCAATTGCATTTATTTTTCGTGCATTTTTCAACCTTCTCAATGAACCGTCAAATTGCAGATCCACAAAACATGGATACCGGCTGTGTGCATTCTGCATTTTGCGAATGCAAAGGAACAGACAAATGGATGCAGACAGGACACGACCTGCTGTCCGCATCTTTTGCGGCACCATTCAAGTGACAAAATACCTTTGTGTGTATGCATCAAGAACTGCATAAAAACCTTGCAAAAATGTCCCTAAACTGTAAATAGTGCGGCTTTTTTTGCGCAATTTTGGTGCACATTTTCTGCTGATTTTCTGCACACAAATCTGCACTGTGTTCATGCACTCGCAAGAAATCTGCACCGAAACCGTCCTGCTGTCTAGTGTTTCTGCAAGTGGTTAGGTGTTTGTTTGTTTTTTTAAATCTGTCATCACTACTGGCGATGGGGGGACATTATACATACTACGGCACTATGTGGGGGGCTTTAGCTATACTGGGGCATTATTGGGGGCTATTGGATGTCCAGTTAACTAAGGGCACTGCAGTAATTAGATTTAAAAAAAAAAAAAAAGCCATTGAACTACATCCATTTTTAATAGCTATTTTTAAAGGCCTTTAAAAACGGATGTAAAATGGATAGACGGTGAGAAAATGGAGCCACACATCAACTGATGCAAAATGGCCATGAAAAACTGACAGGGGCACATTTACTAAGACTAGCTTTCCCCCTTGCGCTGCCCTAAGACTCATCTAATTTATGATGAGGTGTGCATCTCGTTATAAATTGGGCGCATCTATGGCAGTCCTTGTGCCTGAAAAAACTACTCCACCGCCTGGCTGGTGTCGTTTTTTGACAACATTTACGCCTTTAAGGCTAGGTTCACACGACGACATTTGTTGCGCGACATTTTGTTGCACCAATGTCGCGCTACAATTTTTAGAATGGTAGTCTATGGTGTTGCACTGCGACATGCTGCGACTTCAACATGACAGTCGCAAAAAATCCATTCAAGATGGATTTTTCTGCGACTGTTGCGTCACAGTCGCAGCATATTGCATGTCGCAGTGCGACACCATAGACTACCATTCTAAAAATTGTAGCACGAAATTGGTGCAACAAAATGTTGCACAACAAATGTTGCAGTGTAGTTGTGCGCTATTTGTTGCGCGACTTATTGTTGCGCGACAAATGTTGTCGCGTAAACCTAGCCTTAATGTTAGTAAATTTGCCAGAGCCAATTAGGCGAGGTTAATCGATTGCCTTAGAAGGCGTTACCTAGGGATAAGTAGGATCGGCGGCAGGGTCATGGACAATGAGTGTTCAATTCTCCGTAATCAGGACAGCGATACAGTTGATTACTGTGGTGGGCTTTGGAGCGATGTCTCCCTGCCTTGCCATTCCCTCTGATAGTCTTCAGGCCTAGTGCCTGTAGCCTATTAGTGGCCGCCACAGATCGGAAGAGGACTGTGTCCTGGGCCACATCGCTGACAGCCGCATGGAGCTAAGTATTTGAGTTTGTTATTTTTATTTGGCAGCATGGTGTTGGGACATTTTGGGGGAAATTATGATAACTGGGGTGAGCACTATGGGGGCATTGTTTCTAATGGGGGCACTAAAGAGGGTCATTTTGTAGTGACACAAAGAAGGAGGCATTTTTTTTTGTACTGGCACACATTATAGGGGCAGTATGGGGGCATTGGCTCTACTGGGGACTATAAAAGGGGATATTTTTGGTACTGACATACATTATAAGGGGCTATTTTTAGTCTTGGCACACATTATAAGGGAGGATTTTTTGTAATGGCACACATTATAAGGGTACTTTTTTGTACTGGCACAAATTATAAGGGTGCATTTTTTGCAGTGGCACACATTATAAGGGGTATTTTGTATACTGGCAGATATTATAAGGGGGTATTTTTTCTACTGGCACATACTATAAGGGGAATAATTACTACTGAGGATATTATGGTGGGCATTATTACTTCTGGGGCACAAAGGGGGACATTATTACTATTGGGGTCACTGTTAACACTAAGTGCACTTTGGCAGAGAATTATTACTATTGGTGAGACTTTTGGGATCCCTATTACTGTGGGGGGCACGCTGGCACACTATCAGCTTAGCAAAATTATTTTTGGGGGACACTAACACTATTAGTGTCAGGGACACTATTTGCTGGGCGCAGGTATTTCTTAAGGCACTATGTGCCAATAATTATTGAAGGGGGCACTAGTGATACTAATATTTTTAGGGGGATCATCTGTTTCTGCACTATAGTATTGGGGAGTAGTGTTGGGCGCGAATATTCTAATCGCGAATTATAATCACGAATATTGCCAATTTGCGAATATTTAGAATATAGTGATATATATTCTTATTTTAGAATAATCTAGATTTTATTTTCCTCTGAACCCATTATCCATCCCTGCTTCTTGCTTGTGGGCCAATAAGAAGGCTGCAATGTCTTTGTCTGAGCTCAGCAACATCCCTGGCAACCAATAGGAAAGTTGCCTACCCTTTACTATATGAGAACCTCCCCACAGCCATTTTCTGTAGTTTTTTTCAGTTCTAAAAGACAGCAGTGTCATTGCTGTGCTCTCTGCTTTGCTGTGTCACATTGCATTAGATAGTTAGTTAGTTAGTTAGTTAGTTAGTTAGTTAGTTAGCTCATATATATCATACAGATAGTTAGTGGGAGATAGTCAGTGTAGGTTAGATTGTGATATAGTGTAGCTGATAGGTTCCAGTGCAGGGTGTTAGGTAGTGTGATAGGTTCTGCTGTCCATACATACATGATACAGATATAGTGCTGTGATGTCACAAGTTCACAACAATACTTAGTGCACCACTCACTAATATGTAGTCAGACCTGCTAAAATGTGAAGTTGCTTGTATTGCGCCAAAATATTAGCATCTTTAGTGCCGATTTGCGCAATTGCGAATATATTGGAGCACTCTATCTGCATATAAAGTTATTGTAATCCCAACCATTTTCTCCAGTTTCAGGAAACCTCTAGCAGCTTGAAAAAAGTAGCAAAAGTGACCCTCGCCTGTATTGCATGCGCATTACTCGCATATTACATTGGCAATTTTCGCAATCAAGAAAATATATGATGAATATTCTGCCAAATATTCACGAAATATCGAAAATTAGAATATTGCCCCTGCTGCTCATCACTATTGGGGAGCACAGTGGGCACAGTATTGGTGGTGGCAGGATGGGTTGTTCTGAAGGTGGGGATGATGATGGAAAAGTAAGAAACTAAGATGTCTGTCAAACTCTCCAGAGACAAGAGATTGGTGGTTTGGTCTGAAAGGAGAAGATGAGGAAAGAGAATGTCTAGAGCAGGGATCAACAACCTTCGGCACTCCAGCTGCTGTGAAACTATAACTCCCAGCATGCACACTTACGCAGCAGCTCTTGTAACTCCCATAGAAGTGAAAGGAGGATTCTGGGAGTTGTAGTCTCAGAACAGGTGATCCCTGGTCTAGAAGAAACATCACTGCATAGAAGAGGTATGTGATGCTGTATGAGGCCTTATTCACATGTAAGTGATTCACAGACTTGCACTCGCATGTTCTTCACAAACAGTGCACGTACCCTTTCATTTTAATGTGTGCATTCACACATCCATGTTTTAGCATGATCTGTGGGTCCATGGTTGTAGCTCGTAAAAATGCTCTATTTTGTCCGTGTTTATGGATCCATCATGCCCATTATAGTCTATGGGTCCGTGAAAACCCAGACCCAAAATGAACGCCATCCATGTTTTGTCCGTGTTTTACAGATCATTGATAGGACATGCTCTGTGTGTCAGTGCAACACAGCTGATACATACAGAGCAAAAAACAGACACACAGACCAAACACGGATTCTTCCCAAAAATTTTAACAGAGGAATCACTGACCATCTTATCATGGATTTTATCATGGACACAGACGTGTGAATAAGGCCTTACCCTGTATGTTTTGTATGGCTGTTTCCAAGTATGTATTTAACAGTAAGGCTGGAGAGAAGGGATTAGGTTGAGAATCTGGCATGGGGGGGGAGACATTTAAATTTTCGCCTCAGGGAACAGAAAGGTTAGGTGTACCCCTGGCACAGACACGGCCCCTGACACACCCCTGCTCCACCCCATTAAACTGCAGAACACGACCGGTTAAAAAAGGGATGGAAATAGCCACAAGTCCATTAATTTATGACTCCGACATTCTATCTGTTTTTAATATACCCTTACCCTGGGTTCAGACCTGAGCGTTCTTGAAACGCGCATTTTTGTTGCGCGTATTTCAGCGCGTTTTTGCAAATAGGAAACGCGCGTTCGTACATGCGTTCTTGTGATTGACTACTGTGGTGTCAATCACAAAACGCGCGACAAATGCCCCCAAAAAAGCTCAAGTACTTGTTTATGCGTCGGGCGTTTTACAGCGCGTTCAAACGCACTGTAAAACTCTCAAGTGAGAACCAGGGCCATAGGAAAGCATTGGTTTTCATGTGTTGAACGTTCAAACGCGCTGTAAAACGCTCAGGTGTGAATCCAGGGTTAGGGCTCATACACACAGCCGTTGGTCGGCAATGCATGGTCAACATGCATGCGGATTCCGCAGATGGATCCAGACCCATTCAACTTGAATAAGTCCATTAACCGTCCGCACTGCAACGGTGCATGTTTTATTTTTTTTTGCGGTGCGAAGGGATGAGAGGAACCCCACGGAATCACTCCGTAGTACAGGCATTCTCAAACTGTGGCCCTCCAGCTGTTGCAAAACTACAACTCCCAGCATGCCCGAACAGCCTACAGGTATCAGCCTACAGCAGGGCATTGTGGGAGTTCTAGTTTTAAAACAGCTTGAGGGCCGCAGTTTGAGGATGCCTGCCGTAGTGCTTGTGTGGGGTTCCATACCTCCGTTATGCACTGACCTTCCGTATTCCGGAGCCATTCAAGTGAAAGGCTCTGCGTACGTGATGCAGGGTGCACGCGTCCGGTGCCCGTGTATTGCGGACGCACTGTTTGTGGGCCGCAATACGTGCCAACGGCCATGTGCATGAGCCCTTAGGCTGCACAGCTAGTACAGCTGAAGCCAATTGATATCAAGGGCTCTGCCTTTACAAACTGTGCAGCCAAAAACAGCATAAAAAAACTGTCTGCGGGTTTACCGCGCTTTTTACCACACAGTCAAAAAAGTCTTGTGTAAATACACAGTAAGGCCTATTTATATGGATGCCATATTGAGAATCTACTTATATTTATTTCATAGCGTTCACATACTCATTAAAACGGTATAAGGTATCATAATAATGGTGAAAACGGAAAATATTCAATCGCATCTGTACCTATGCAGGAAGTTGACGCCAGGAAGGTGTTGAATTCTGGACTATGCATTGCCCTTTCTTAAAAATTAATTTAGCAATGCATGAGAATGTGCCACCCACTGCTTGCATCCTCTTATAAGACCACGCCTGGTCAAACAGATGTTGAATGTCACCGTATCTAGTAGGCCTACAGAAGAATAGCACACAAGCAAAGGTTTTATAAATGCATCATTTTTACGCTGTTCAGTTCCATTTAGTTCCATTCAGTTCCATCCAGCTGTAACAATGTAGTTTTATATTAAGGCCGCGGTGGGTTGCCTTTTTTGTACAGCAAATATGAGAACAGGAAGCGTATTTCCTGTCGAACTACTCCTTTACCACAGGTCTGCATGCAGTATTGCACTTATTAACCTCTACTGTGCTGGAGGAATCTGCAAAGCAAAAGGTATATCTTTTAAGTTTCCAAAAGCCAACATGTGGGATCCATCAGTGATCTTAGCCAGATAGGAGCTGCAAGAGGTCTTGAGCAACCTCAAGCAGAATCTCATAAACTGCAGATGTGTTATGAGCAGAAAGAAACAAGAAGTGGAATGGCCACTTCTTCTTTCTGCTAAACAGGCTGCCGGCTTCAGTGATAGTTAACACAAAATGCCTTTGTTTTCCCCCAAAACACCTCCATTCCCTGTAGCACCATACATATTCAGTGTGTTACGTCTATGATGCCCCCTGCATAGGTTTGCATCTAGGCCCGCAGTGCTTAAAAATGAACCAGCATGGCCTCAAAATACAAAGCAGCTGCGCATTGTTCCTTTAATATCACGTCGTACGAAACAAGGAGCTGTATTTTTCAGACTGCATCCGAACAGCAGTTACTGCCTCACTTAACGTGCAGAAATAGCTATTATTCAGAAACATTACAATAAGCATTTGGTCGTGTCGTCATATTAATACCGTGCCATGCAAAAGAATAGGAAGGAATGGAAGGCAAGGGCAACGAAGAGTTACAGAAGGATGACATCACACCTCATTTGCATAGAGGAGATTATATAAAAGCAGGCACAGCTCTCTCTTCTCAGACTCAAGGCTGCATTTGTGAGAAGCCATTCTGCTTGTGTGTGCTGTGTTGCTGGTAAGTGGTTATTGCATTTTTTTGTCTTATTTCTATTCTTATTGTTAAAGGATAAGTTTAGGAATGTGTGACCATTATGAAAGATCCTGTTAGCTGGTCTTGGTGGTTTATGCTTTCTTTGTCCTTCTTCTGAAGGAAGTGTGCCTGGATTTGCATGTGAATTTCCATTCCCGTTATCATTTTGCTAGCAGTCAGCCACTAGCCTTGAGCAGTTACCTTTAAGGCTTATTATGTACAATGTGTCTAAATTGATGGTATTGTGAGATCTTTGCTTTTCTATTGATGCGGATACTGCAATGGGTTAATATCAGTAGGTGTCCTGATGCATTGGAAGAACGCTTATTGGAATGGGGTGCTGCTGTGTAGCTGCTCTGCTGCGAAGGCGTGGGGGCTGCTTAAGAACAGGGCGGTGGTTAAGGCTCCTTGAGTTAGCTGCAGCCCTTTGTAAGAAAGGAAGAATGCATGACTTCATCTGCCAGCAAGGGATTGCTACCCACCACATTTGCTCAACCCTTATTAACATATGAACTGGTGTGCATCCAGATTATTGATTAGAGGGCTCTGTGATCAGCAAATATGATGCGTCACTACATTTATTTACTGTCTTAAAATATGGGCGTAGATATGATAGGATTTAAATATAGACCTCTAGTCTAAACCATTAAGTTTTGATTCTTAAGATGGCTCAAATCTTCTATTAGAAAGTGAGGGGATGAGGGCGTGGCAGGCACTGTAATAGCAAGTGACACTTTTTGCAGTGCAAGCATGGTGGCGCTCTAACACTCATTCTCTTCTCTCCTTTGTGCAGATCATCCTACAAAATGTCTGACAAACCAGATATGGCTGAGATTGAGAAATTCGATAAGGCCAAGCTGAAAAAGACAGAAACGCAAGAGAAAAATCCACTTCCTTCTAAAGAAAGTGAGTTTATTTTTACTTAATAAATATTTTGGTTTAGGTATCTTATTTGTAAATATCTTGAACATAAATACTAATTGTGTCTTTTTCCTCTTTTCAGCAATTGAGCAAGAGAAACAAGCATCTGAATCCTAATGAACCCCCATCACCCCAATATGCACTGTACATTCCACAAGCATTGCCTTCTTATTTTTTCTTCTTTTAGCTGTTTAACTTTGTAAGAAATAACTAAGATACAAAGAGGTTGGAAAACGTTTACTGTGCTGCCCCGTTACACCGACAGAAAAGTTAATAAAAGAACTACTGAACACTGAATGAAGGCGCTGCCTTTCCATCTGCCTGTCTGGCTGGCTTTGGTTTTGGTGGCATGAGCGACCTTACACAATGAAAGGAGAATCTGAGTGGAACTACAGATATCCAGTAATATGAGGTGATGCGTTGAATGGAAAGCTGCACCAAGGTCCGGCGAGCTGTAAAATGCGGTCAAATCGAGTGCCATTTATTTGTTCAAAATGATTTGAATTATTGGAATGCACAATTTTTTTCAATATGCAAATAAAAAGTATAAAATATTTTCTGATTCGTGTAATGTTTCTATCTGTGACAAGTCACCGTGCCGGAGGAGCAGCGTGGGTAAAACAAAGGGTTCTCGCTTCTCTGTGGTGGTAATACAAAGATGTTCATGAAAACTAATTTATTCTTTTGTGCTGAACTGACCAACCACAATGACGGTACTGCTTGTGTTTTATATTAGTTATGTTTAACTTAAAATGCTCTTTTAGTCAGTAGTACGGGTTCTTAACTGGGTGTGGTCTGCATTAACTCTTGCATTGACATCAGGTAGCTTTTAATCTAGACTTTGTAAATTTAACACACTTTACAATGCAGCTTGCTCTAAAATGCTAGTGTTAGTTGCACATCTTCATCTTTGCGGTTTTTAATATTATTTTTTTTTTTTATAACCCTGGGGTGTCTGAATTGGGAGCATTACCTTCTGTTGCAAGTACTCCTTCCCTATTGGAAGTGTAGAACTTTGTATACAGTATACCTGTATTTCTAGCAAAGTAACCCAATTAGTAATCAGTGGGGGGAGGGGCTGTCTAGTTGTAATGCCCAAATTATAATTAATTAAGATCTAGTCATTACTATGTCTGGGTCAGCCTGCAAGCAGTGTTTCCCTGGAGCCATTGTTAGAAATAAGGAGGGGCAGGGGAGCCAACCAGGATGTGCACACAGAACAAAGGTGAGTGCATAGATTTTTAACTCTAGTGGGGGAAGATGGATTCAGTTACAGATTTAAAGCCCCTTTTAATGACTTCTTGGTTTGTTGCTAGCTGTATGGAGCAGATGGTCTTTATGGGTTAAATGGTGTGCATGAATCTGCAGTTGGTAGTGACACTTTTTTTTTTTTTTTTTTTTTTTTTATGGGTTTCTGGTAACCTGATCTTTCAGCATAACTGCAGAATTATACCATGACTAATCTCTGCAGTCTGCTATTGGAGGCTTGGTCAGCCAGCAGTAGATTTGCGGAGATAAAAGCTGCCATTATCACAATGACGCATTTATTACAAATCTAACTCTTGAGGCAAGAAAGCTTTGTTAGCCTCTGGCCATCGGGTGCCATGCATAGCAGCATAGGGTGTGACATGTGGCAGTCTGGTCACGTTACTATAGATTGTCTGTTATGCCAGCCAGGGGTTTTAAAAGCTACCAAGGTGGATCTCGTGACTAGGGGACGGTTGTCACCAAATGTTACTTTCTCCTCCCTGACAAAATTAAAGTTGCAGCATCTTAAGAGTTTTTACGGACTCCTCTCCTCATTCAAGCATTCAAGCACTGCCTACTGGGTGTTGCCAATAGCGATCATGCTGTATATACTGCTGCGGCCAATTAATGGTTAGAACTTTGAACAAGTGAAGGGAGTGGTTTGTGAATTGATGACACTGATCGGAGGAGGCACGTCCATGTGTGCACCAGCCGGATGCCTACGTTCTCAGCACTCCACATACCATTAATTTTGGTTTTCAGTGTTTCCTATGTATGGATTATTTTTTTTTTTTTTTTAACACTATATACTGCAGTCACAAAGACCCGGAAACATCAAAACTGATGTAAAGGAAAACTGGCTTAGTTGTCCATAGCAGCCAGTCAGATTCCACCTTATATTTTCCAAAAGAGCTATTTAGTTGCTATGGGCAACTACGCTAGTTTTCCTTTACACCAGTTTTGATAAATCTCCACCAATATTCCATAGCTGGAATTAACCATTTGCAGGTATTGGTGGTAGACACACTTGGGTTGTATTTTTGCAGAGCCAAATTATTTCATATAATCCCTCAGGGGACTGAACACAATACAATTTGGTTACCAGCCTGAAATCCTCAGGTAAGAATCTGAAGCCTAAAAAATACATATATACGTTAAAGGGGTATTCCAGCAATATGAAGTGTGGATAGGGGATAACAATTAGATAATCAGGGATCCTACTGCTGGGAGCACCATGATCATGAGAATGGAGGTCCTGTACCCTGCACCCCCTCCCCAAACTGAATGGAGCAGCAGGTTGATCATGTGTGCGGTCAGCCCCTTCATCTCTGAGACTATCAGAGAGCCAAATATATCAACTAGCTCCTCTGTGCATTGGGGAGGGGCGGGTTATTGCAGTGGTAGGACTCCCAACGAATGTGTCCTATTGTCCCCAGGACCTACCTTCTAAAAGTTGCTGCAGGGACCCCCATATTCAATCATCTGGTAGCATCTTGCTGTTGTGTGAGCAGGTAATATTTGAATGTATCCGTAGGGTGGGCCCCCGAAATAAATTTTACTGGTGGGCCCTAGGCATCCCAGTCCGACACTGGAGCAGAGTTTTGTGGTAAAAGATTCAATAGGGCAGTTTTCACACTGCTGACACAGCCTTTTGACATGAAACACACGTGATTTCCTGACCATTAAAGGGGTTGACCTGCCATACATATTGATGACCTATCCTCAATATCAGATTGATGGGGGTTTGATACCTGGCACCCCCGCTGATCAGCTGTTTGAAAAGGAGGTGACACTCCATGTGAGCGCTGCTTCCTGTTCATTACACTGCGCTTTGTCTAGGACAGCTGTTCAGAAACTACAACTCCCAGAATGCTTTATTCACTTCTATAGGAGCTAGAAGAGGAGCTGAGCATGCTTGCATGCTGGGAGTTGTAGTTTCACAGCAGCTGGAGTGCCGAAGGTTGCTGATCCCTGGTCTAGGAAGTGCAATGTAATGACAAGTACTTGCTCCATACACTTAAATGAAGCAAGTACTTGTAATTACAGTACGCCACCACTCCACAGGAGACGACGTTTGCATGGAACGCCACCTCCTCATCAAACAGCTGATCAGATGCCTGGTGTCGAAACCCCCGACAATCTGAAATTGATGACCTTTCCTGAGGAGAGGTCATCAATTGCTAGACAACCCCTCTAAGGGTATATTTAACTGGGACAGATTCTTTGCAACAGAAAAATCCACTCTATACATATGAATGAAGTTGTTCTGTGGTATATGTAAGGATTTCTGCAAGCCCCATTCAGATGAATAGGACAGTATGAAACATTTTTGCAGCAAATCGGCTGTGTATTAGCTTACCACAGGCAGTGTTCCTCCTACAAATGGCACCCTCCCTCTATCCACTTAGATACCAGGGTCAACATTGACCATAGCATCTAGGGGGTTAGATTGCCGGGGATCTGAGTTAATGCTGTCTATGCGCTGTACATGTACAGTGCTGTGTGCTAACTACCAACCTGCAGGGTCGTACATGTTCTGTGCAGTGTGGAAATAACTTATCTCTACTCCACACAGGTCCTGCCTTTTATACAGTGCTGTCGTATTAGTCAGTGTGAACATTAATGGCAGTGATGTATGTTGTGACCGGTTTATGCTGTCATACATTTTTCACAGCATAAATCAATAAATTAAGGTCAGTTCCACACAAAGGGGTATGGCTACACGGCGACATGTGTCGTATGACATTTGATATGTATTTCAATGGTGTCACAGACACTACAGTCGCAGAAAACTCCAAATTCGCGTTGCAGCCAGTAGCATGTCCCATAGCAACATCATTGAATTGCATTACATAAAATGACACGTCACCGTGTAGCAGTGGACCCTTATTCTATTGAAGACAAAAACTAGTTCTGAGTGGACAACAAGGCCAATTTTTGTTTGTTTTGATAACTGAATCCCTAATGGGGAGATTTATGAAACCGTCTAAAAGCAAAAGTGTCTTTTTTTGCCCATAGCAACCAATCACAGGGCAGCTTTCATTTCTTTTCATGTGCTTTCAAAATAAAAACTGGACAGTGATTGGTTGCTATGGGCAACAAAGACAGTTCTGTATTGAAGTGCATTATGCCTGCCAGCATAATGCAGCGCCCGCCGCCTAATAGGTGTACAAAGATGGCAGACTTTCCTTGAGTCCTTCATTAGGCTCCTGGGTGCCGTGACAACCCATTGCCACTCTGTGATTGTAGGAGGATGGGCAGACAAAGAAAGCCCACACTCCCTGTTTAACCATTTAAATGCTGTAGTCAGGAGCGTAGCTATAGGGGAAGCAGGGGAAGTGGCTGCTTTGGGACCCAGACCCAAACGTGGCCCCCTCAGGAGGAAGACTAAAAGATTTTATTGGCAGGACCCCCTCAACAGTATTATAAAATTACATTATATTCATTGACACTGTAGGAAATGGAGCCACAGGAGTGGGGGTTGCACGTGAGTTGAGGGTTGAAAAGAAGTTGGGGGAGATCCATTCAAAAATTTGCTGTGCGGCCCAGTCAGTTGTAGTCACACCACTAGGTGGTTCTATTCATCTTCACTGTATAAATGACAGCTGTCGTGGAGACAAACAATTTTATAATCCCTTGATTTGTATTTTTGGAGGCCATGCATCAGGCACAATCGTATTACCCTTGAATTTAGTGGCCATGGAGGGGTATTTTCTAGACATTTTTGTAATTGGTTTTTGTTCTGTGATACACCCGTCTCTGATGACTTGGTCTCCAGACCCTCTCTCTCTTCTTTTGCAGACATCCGAACCTGCAAAAACATTTCAGGGAGTAGCACTTCTCATTTCAGGGAGGTTTTCTTTTTTTCATTTTTTTTTTCCCACAAACTTTTTATTACATTCATCAGCCCCCCAGGGCCTCTCATCAGCCCCCCAGTGCCTCTCATCAGCCCCCAGTGCCTCTCCATCAGCCACCCAGTGCCTATCCATTTCTGGGATATATTGTTTATACATGCGGGCGTCAGGGAGACTCCCTGAACGCCCAGGAGACTTGAGATCCCTGCTTTTGAGCAAACTTCTCACCTGATGTACAGTATGACCACATCAGAGTTTAGCTTTGTTTTAGTCATCAATCAGCTTAGAGGCAGTCTGACAGATTAATCACAAAACGACTTTCTGCCGCTGCTACTATATGTACTGTAAAACTGTGCAAGCGGTGCAGTACCAAAATAATATTGCGATAGAGGTCTATATGATAACAGCATGCAATGCACAAATAATAGTACCGCTCTGAGCATAAAAAAAATACAGCTACTAAGGGCCCTTTTACTTGTGCTGAGGATTGGAACAATTATTGGGGATGAATGTTTGTACAAGCACTCAATCCGAATAATTGGCTTGTGTAATAATTGGCCGAGCATTTGTTTGCTCATTGGGTGACTGCATCCTTTATACACACTGAAAATAATTCTTTGTGGTACCAGGGATGTGTTGACCAATAACAATGAATCTGTATGGAGATGAAAGATAGCAATAGCCCGCTTACATGGGCTGATGTGCAGCATGTTGACTTCTTCCCAATCATTGCCTTCTGCATCAGTTCATGGAAATGAGCCCTAATGGTGTTCAAATCACATGGCTATTGAAAACCATGAAGGTCAGCTTTGATTGACCCTTGTTCCAGTGAGTACAGAGTATATGGTGCCAAGACGTACGTTTGCTGTCTATAAGCTGTTGTGTAAGAAGGTTACATTAAACCTTATGCAATTGGCTTCTTTCCATTACTAAAATCCTGACTTTATCAATTATAGGTAACATGTTGCTAACATGTTTTTCATGAATATAGTGCCTTAAAAAAATATTCATACTCCTTGAACATTTCCACATTTTTTTACATTACACTCACAAGCTTAAATGTATTTTGGTGGGGTTTTCTGTGATAGACCAACACAAAGTAGCAAGTATGTGTGAAGTGAAATGAAAATGATACATGGCTTTCAAAATTTTGAAAAAATAAAAATCTGGAAAGTGTGCTATGCAATTCAATCCCCCTGTACTCTGATACGTCTAAAGATCCAGTGTGACCAATCGCCTTCAGAAGTCACCTAATTAGTAAACAGAGTGTGTGTAATTTATTTTCAGTGTAACTACAGCTGTTCTGTGAAGGCCTCAGAGGTTTTTTTAGAGAACAATAGTGTTCTAACAGCATCATGAAAATCAAGGAACACACCAGGCAGGTCAGAGAAAGACTTGTGGAGAAGTGTAAAGCAGGGTTAAGTTATAAAAAAATTCCTAAGCTCTGAACATCGCATGTACTGTTCAATCCATCATCCGAAAATGGAAGGAGTATGGCACAACGGCAAACTTACCAAGACATGGCCATTCACCTAAACCAGGCATGTCCAAATTGCGGCCCTCCAGCTGTTGCAAAACTACAACTTCCAGCATGCTAGGATAGCCTATAGCTATTAGGGCATCCTGGGAGTTGTAGCTTTGCAACAGCTGGAGGGCCGCAGTTTGGACATGCCTGACCTAAACTGACAGCCTAGGCAAGGAAAGCACTAATTAGAGAGGCCCATGGTCACTCTGGAGGAGCTGCAGAGATCCGGAGCTCAGATGAGAGAATCTGTCCACAGGAAAGTAAGCTATAACAAGTCCTGTTTCCAGTTTGCCACAATCCATGTAGGAGACACTGCAAACATGTGGAAGATGGTGCTGTGGTCAGATGAGACCAAAGTTTAACTTTTTGGCCTAAATGCAAAACAATACATGTAGTAGAAAACTAACACTGCACATCACCCTGAACACACCATCCTCACCGTGAAATATGGTGCTGGCAGCATCATGCCGTGGGGATGCTTTTTTTCAGCAGGCACGGGGAAGCTGGTCAGAGTTGATGGATAGATCCCAATAAAATACATTTCAGTTTGTGGGTCTAACATGAAAAAAAAGTGAAAAAGGGGTATGAATACCTTTTCAAGGCACTATATATGGTTACGTATCTTTTGTTAAGGGAGTTAAATGATTTTACAGTCTGTAGTTATTATCTGCTTAATCTGCCACAAAGTCATATACTATGAATTGTACTAAATATGTAAATCTCAAACCACCTTGTTAAATATAGTGCAGCAGAATTCAGCTCTGTATGCTGCATGATATCATAGTGCATGATTCATTATTGATGACACAGATCACAAAGTATTCCTATATAGAATATGTCTGCATTTATGAATTATACATGTGGAAAATTGTATGCTTCTAACCTGCAACATTTTATAAGTAGCAACTAATTTAAGTAATAGTTGAACATTTTAGAACCCACCATTTCCCTAACAATGAACACTTCCCTAGCAACACTGCAAGAGACCTATTTCATTTTCTGTAAGGCTACTTTCACATCTGCGCTTTCCCTTTCTGCTATTAAGATCCGTCATAGGATCCTTCAGTTTAGTCCCCATTCATTGTTAATAGGGACAAAACTGAACTGAAGGGAACGGAGCGCACCAAAATGCATTCCGTTCCGTTTTATTAGGTTCCCATGACGCACACAAAAACGCAGCAAGCAGTGTTTCTGAGTGCGTCCTGGGAAACTGATCAAGACTGACACAAAAGAAGGCGCGTCTCCTTTAGTGCAGAGGCACATTTCCTTGACGCCCATCCAGAGACATCTCTCGTTTTTGCGGCACCAGTCTGATGAAGGCCGAACTGTGGCCGAAACGTCACAACGTATGTTATACAGCCGCATTGCCGAATAAACGTCTATCATTTTACACCATAATCTCTTTAGTTTTTATCATTACTACAAAAGAAAACGGATCTGTCCCCCTTTGACTTACAATGGTTTTAGAGACAGATCTGTTTTGGCCATTTTAGAGATAATACAACCGGATCCGTTCATAACGGATGCAGATGGTTGCATTATCATGACGGAAGCATTTTTGATGATCCATGATGGATTGTAAGTAGCCTAAGCTATGCATAGCACTTCACTTTCTCGATACTGTGTGTTGGTGTCATTTGGATGTGTTACGTTATGTATCTCTTCTGTTGCTGCATTGATGATTGGAACCTTGGATTTAGACCCCTTGGAGCTTGCACCCACAACTTTCTTGGAGTTTATTACAGTGCTTCTTCACTATATATATATAGTATATATACAATTGGATATGGCAATTGATCAGTTACATTGAGATTTTTGGTGCCACACAGGATACACAGGAGCTGATCATTTCTTCCTGCAGAAGTAGCCAACCACTAGTTAACTAGAATGTACATTCCCCTTTCATCGTTTCATTTTTTTAAAGATCAGCAGCTGCAGTGTGCTGTTCTGTGTCCCAGCTGTTAGCACAACATACAGGGATGTAGCTATAAGGTGCAGAGGAATCAGTGGCACCTGGATCCAGATACTTATGGACAATTCTAGAAGAGCGGGTGTGTCTCTCCTCCTTATGTGAGGCAACATGTGCACGCCTCCTATCTTTCCCAGCCTATGACTGGTCTGCAGGATGTATTTGTAGGTCCATCCTACTACAGGAAGGTTCCTGAGTAACTTTGGTTCCTAACCTTGTCTAAGTTCCTATGAGTGAACGTGTTACTGTGATTTCTGCCATTACTGTGTACCGGACCTTGTATCTTGTTTAACAGACCTTGCCTTACTGTTGCATGCCCTGACCTTGTATCTTGTCTTACAGATTTTGCTATCTTGCCACCTGCCCTGACCTCGAACCTCTTTTATGGACTTGCCATCTGCCCTCACCTTGGACTTTGAACCCAGACCTTACTTTGCCTCTGTCTGATCAGCCTCTGGCCATCTAGCACCCTCTGGGTGTCCCGTACCATCTGGAGGCCAGTCCAGTGGGTCCAGACCAAGGTTTTTGTTTCCTCGTGTTCCAATCCCCCCGCTCTTCAGAGGTAGGGCCTGGTGTACCCCTCAGAAAAGTCTATCCTCACCATCAGAGTGAAGAATTGTGAAGAATGAGGGGTACCGTTAGTCACCCCCTCTGAAGAGGATGGCCACATGGTACAGTGGGTTCGCACCCGCTGACCTTTACATGAAGTGCTTGATAACCATTTGTCACAGCTAGACATCTGTGGCTTTGTTGTTGGTTCATAGTTAGACTGGATCTGGAATGATATGTTTTTTTCTGATGGATCCTTGGCACCCACAAAAGTGTGCATGAACATTCCAGACCAGCAGGTGCACTGGTCTAATAGTATGGGGTCCTGATAACAGCAGATGGATGTTAGGTTTCATGCTTTCATTCTATCAAACACAATTGTTATAATAACATTAGTAAAAACTTTATTCTATCTTCCCTTATTTTTTAAAACTTCTGTGCTGACAGCTAATTTCATAGCCCTTAGTATATGCATAATATTTAAATGAGTGAACTGTGAGTTTCAAAAATACTGAAGAAAAATTAATCAGCATGCTATATAAATAAATAAAGAAAATTTGCCAAGAAATTTGTAGTTTCTACTATTATCACCTGATGTTCCTGGCACATGCCACTTGTCTTCCTGGATGACTTCCAGCACTGAAGCGTGTCATTGGTCACGAGTACAGCCTAGAACTGCTTACCGCACCATCCATAGCATGTGCTCTCCTACACTGGTTTAGTCCTGCCCTGTACACCTTCTTGGTTTGTGGAGTGCACACCTAACTGTACCTGACCTTCCATAAGGTACATGGACCTCCAGATGCTAGTTTTTAGATTGCACAGGCACATAGGGCTGGACATCTACATCAGAAGAAAAAGTCCTGGAAAATCCCTTTAAGCTATTTAATTTAATTAAATCTGCAGGCCACATGCCAAAGGAGGCTTAGTTAGATGTACTATAATGCGATGTTGTTTAATCCTTGTGCTTTTATATTCTTTAGTGGTTTAGTTGCCTTCTAAAAAATCCAAAAAGAGTTTCTTAGAATCATGGAACACAAAAAATTTGGTAGATGCCACTTTACCCTATATAGCACTCCTCCTGCTTGCAGACCAATAAATTATGTCTGCTCTATATACAGACAGATGAATCGGTGGCTGTAAATCATTGGTGAGGGGACAAGAGGATCATATCTTCCCCATATGTAGGGCAGTGTATTCAAACTTTTAAACTTTGCTTTGAACTCTAGTTACATTTTCAGTTTTTCTTTGCTTTTTGACAGTTAATTGCAGCGTGCCACACTATTCTTACCGGTAAACATGTCTGTTCATACAAATATATATACTGCCCAGATGTTGAGTTTTGTTGACCTTATTTTTTAGTCAAAAGTATAACTTACTAGGTAAATAAATCAAAAGACAGCAATGCAAAGTTATATACATCACCAGTGCCTGAGATCAGTAAAACGTCTATTTCTCTTAAAGCAGGCATGTCCAAACTCTGGCCCTCCAGGTGTTGCAGAACTACAACTCCCATCATGCTCTTCTGTAGGTTGATAGCTGTAGGTTGTCCAGGAATGATGGGAGTTGTAGTTTTGCAACATCTGGAGGGCCGGAGTTTGGACATGCCTGTTAAAGGTAGTCTGTCCGCAGGGGCATGACTATGAAACCAAGCCTACTAAAAAATTGTCTTAACTCACCTGAAGAAAATGCTGGTTTCTTTTTTATACCCTTTTATACCCAGAAAAAAAAGTTAGAATCTTTATGCAAATGAGTAGTTCTGTGCACCAAAGGCATTCCCGCTGCCCTTAGTGCACACAAAATGTTATTCATCTTGAGAGCCCCTTCCTATGACCGATGATTGTCAGGACCAACTATTAGATATGTCATCTTGCTTAGTCTTCTTGTGCAAGCACTATATGATTAAACATTGGCGCACACGCAATACAACCAGTAGACTCTGCTGGGGGTGAAAACTTGTGCCATGATATCAGTCTCCACTCAGAAATAAGAGGGTTTGGCTTTTCGGAAGGAGTTGCTGCCCGCAGTGTGGAGCAGTGCATGACTTTCGTCCTGGCAGAGTCTCTGTGCCGTATTGTGCCAACGCTTAATCCCACAGCGCTTGTTCAAGAAGACACGGCAAGATTATGTATCTGATGCATGGCCCTGTGTGGTCTTAGAGTGGGGATGGCAAGGTGAACACATATATTATCTAACAAATGCCCAGACGGGCAGTAAACCTATCTTGACCCAGGTTATTATAAAACGTCACTTTTATTTGACATACACTAAAAGTTAAAGTGTGAGATGAATGCAACTTTAATAAACCAAAAAATATTTATTAAAAGTACAGTCGACACTCCACCTATAAATAGGGGTGTTATTCAGAAAGAGAAAGGGTAGGGAGATGTGCACAATCTCCCATCCTATCACTGCTAGATATAGCGTACTATGATGTCACTGTTTGCAGAGCAAGTTGCTAATAAGGTATATCTGGCACCTTTGCCGTATTTTGTGGTGAAGACTTGTGTACCTTCACACCATTGTCAGATTAACACAGCCACCATTAGCATGTGTCTAAACTGACATTGAGCCTGAGGGCGGTTAGCCCTGCAAACAGAGGTAGCTATAGTTAAGTACTGCGGCTCACATCATTAATCCGGATCCGGCCTTAAGCTAAACGTCGTTTTGGCGCATCGCCGGATCCGACATTTAGCTTTTTCTGAATGGTTACCATGGCAGCCAGGACGCTAAAGTCCTGGTTGCCATGGTAAAGTGTAGTGGGGAGCGGGGGAGCAGTATACTTACCGTCCGTGCGGCTCCCGGGGCGCTCCAGAGTGACGTCAGGGCGCCCCACGCTCATGGATCACGTTATCCGAGCGCATGGGGCGCTCTGACATCATTCTGGAGTGCCCCGGGAGCTGCACAGGCAGTAAGTATACTGCTTTCCCGCTCCCCAATACTACTATGGCAGCCAGGACTTAGAATAGCGTCATGGCTGCCATAATAACACTGAAAGCATTTTGAAGACTGATCAATCTTCAAATGCTTTCAGTTTACTTGCGTTGTTACGGATCCGGTGGGCATTTCTGGCGACGGAAGTGCACGCCGGATCCTAACAACGCAAGTGTGAAAGAGGCCTTAGAAAATAGTTGCATAGTTAGTTCTGAGAGATCTTGAACAAATCCTCTGAATATCAGGCTTTCTTGCAAACCTGCAGTAAAATATATGCTATTGATTGTGTATATCTCATATGGTAACACAAATTTACCATGATATTAATACTAAAATAAATATATAATTATTGAAATAAATAGAAAAATTGAATAATGAATAAACAGTAAATACAAAATACAGTAAAATAACTGTACATCACGTGCTAACGTAAAGACAGTGATCCTGAAAACCATCTAAATAGGCCAATACACATTTGTTCCTGGACAGCAATTGGAAAGGATTCAGGAGTCTAATGTGTGAATGTGCAACACATGTAACACTTATTTTTTTTTTTTTGCACATTACAGTTACTAAGCTTTTCAACACAAGGAACTCAAAGGAACATTCATTTCCTGTAAATGATTGTAATTGTCATCACTGTATCAACTGCAATTTAGAGGCATATGTTGCTTAACATTTCTCCCAATTTTCCAAACAGGTCATATCTGGCTTAAACCTGAATTTCTATGATTTGTATTTTAAAAGAAAATTTCTCCTATAAATCACGTTCTTACATGACAACACATGTTGAGGACTTGCAGATAGCTGGAAGGGTTTTGTAGGCTCACTAACATATTTAGTAGAATATTGTAGGTTTATCAAAGCTGATTTTATAATTCATATTATGTTAATTTAACCTAGATCTGCTGGTTGTCTCAGCATGAAGAAAAGGTAACGTGAATTTTACCAACTCTACTTTATGGGATTTTGGCTTTGTAAGGCCTCATGCACATGACCGTATGTATTTTGCGGTCCGCAAAAACCGGATCCGCAAAAAATACGGATGACGTCCGTGTGCATTCTGTAGTTTGTGGAACGGAACAGCTGGTCCCTAATAGAACAGTACTATCCTTGTCCTGTAATGCCGACAATAATAGGACATGTTCATCAGTCACATGGCCTAGGCGCAGTTCAGCCCCATTCAAGTGAATGGGGCGGAGTTACGATAACAAACAAAGCTCTGTTCTTGGTGAGCATGGAGAAGGCCACGATGCTCACAGAAGCGCTGTTGCCCTCTCAGACAGATGATCGGTGTGGGTCCCATAGAGGATAGGTCATCAGTATTAAAGTCTCGGAAAACCCCTTTAATAAATGAACATGAGCTTTTATCTCCATAATTAAAAACTATTGCTACCAGTATAAAATGGGATTATCATCTGAAACATAATGATGTAGGACAACTACTGTACATAACTAAAAAACTACCAGAGAAAAAACTGCATCTTTCATATTGAGAAATTATTACTTAAAGCTACTAGTCTGAAGGTGTACTCTGATGATCATATGCCCCTTTCAGGATCCTGGTAGGTTAGTGCATTATTTTCATGAAGTCCCTTGCTACATTAAAACCACAAATGACCTTCCTACATTCCTTGACCCTAGGTACACACCTAAGCGTTTTACAGCGCGTTCAAACGCGCTGTAAAACGCACAACATGTGAAAAGCCATGCTTCCCTATGGGCATGGTTCACATTTGGGCGTTTTACAGCGCGTTTGAACGCGCTGAAAAACGCCAAACGCTGTCGCTTCAGCATGAGCTTCTTTGGGGCGTTTTAACGCGCCTATGGGCCATGCTGAAATAGGGGAGAATCACTGAATCGCGCGTATGATGCGCGTTTCTTAGTTACAAAAACGCGCATCCAAAAACGCACGTAAAACGCGCGTCATACGCGCGATTCAGAAACGCTTAGGTGTGTTCCCAGCCTAAAGCAGTTATTCCACAAGAGATCCACTATTATTGCACTGGCTGCAGGGGAAATGAAGCATTACATGGCAGCCATTCAAATCAATGGTGCTTCATGTAACGCATCAACATGCAGGGTCTGCTAGAGTAGCAGTGAACCCCCACCTATGGACTCCATGTGGACCCCCACCTATGGACTCCATGTGTCTTAATATTGCATACGAGCAAAAAAAAAAAGGTGGTCAGCACATCCCAATGCACAGGTGCACGCCGCCATGGCTAGAAACACGAAGAAAAAACCACAATGCAACAGAACCCTGCAAACACAAATAAGGTACAATAATGAAAACATTTTGGTGCTAATGCTATGCCTATTTTGTAAATCTGATATTCTTGGCTAATACATTTTGTACAAAATTATTTGGGCCCATCTGACAAACGTCAAGGCGATCTCTGTAAGCAAATGTATTTGCCAAGAATCTCAAATTTACAAAATAAGCGTAGCATTAGCACCAGAATATTTTCTATTACTATGGCATTGTTGCACTTTATTTGTGTTTGCAGAGTGCTGTTGCATTGTGTTTTTTTCTTCGTGGTTCTAGCCATGGTGGTGTGCACCTGTGCATTGCGCTCACTGACCCCCCTTTTTTTTGCAGTTGTACTAGAGCTAGAGGTGTGGCTGACTCCAGTTGGTCTTGCACCACTGACTAGCCTGTCTGCCCCATTGACTGATTTTAATCAGAGTAAGTATAAGGCCCCTTTCACACGGGCGAGTTTTCCGCGCGGGTGCAATGCGTGAGGAGGACGCATTGCACCCGCACTGAATCCGGACCCATTCATTTCTATGGGGCTGTGCACATGAGCGGTGATTTTCACGCATCACTTCTGCGTTGCGTGAAAATCGCAGCATGTTCTATATTCTGCGTTTTTCACGCAACGCAGGCCCCATAGAAGTGAATGGGGATGCGGGAAAATCGCAAGCATCCGCAACCAAGTGCGGATACGTTGCGATTTTCCCGCATTGTTGCTTAGCAACGGGACCCAATCTCTATTATTTCCCCTTATAACATGGTTATAAGGGAAATAATAGCATTCTTAATAAAGAATGCATTGTTAAATGATGAGGAAGGGGTTAAAAATAATAAAAGTTAACTTACCTTAGCCACTTGATCGCGTAGTCGCGATCTGTCCTCTCTTCCCTGCAGCATCGATGATCTAAAGGACCTGTGATGACGTCACATCACATGGCCCAATCACCTGCTCCATCACTATGGTGATGGAGCATGTGATTGGTCCATGTGACCATGTGACATCATCCAAGGTCCTAATCACTATCCTCAGGCTGTGGATAGTGCTTAAGGACCTTGGATGATGTCACGTGGTCACATGGACCAATCACATGCTCCATCACCATAGTGATGGAGCAGGTGATTGGGCCATGTGATGCTGTGACATCATTACAGGTCCTTTACATCTTTCAAGCTAACGGAGAGGAGGCCGGGCTTCGCGATCAAATGGACCAGGTAAGTTATGATTAGTTTATTATTTTTAACCCATTCTGCACCGGGTTCAACATTAGGGAGATGGCCAAGGGTATTATTTTACATTATAACTATGTTATAATGTGAAATAATACCAGCGGGACAATTTCTGACCCAAACATGCACTTCTGTGAAGAAGTGCAGGTTCGGGTCTGGGTACCAAAAGTGCCGATTTTTCTCCCGCGCGTGCAAAACGCATGACAGCGCTTTGCACTCGCAGGGAAAAATCGCGGCAATTCCCGCAACGCACCCGCACTGTTTGACGGAGTGCACCCGCAACGCCCGTCTGAAAGAGGCCTAAAGCTGTAGCCTGCTCTCATTGCATTCATTTGAAGCCGTCGAGCACCAGGAAAGGTATAGAGTGGGCTCAGCATGCATGTTGGTACCTCCATTCTCTGGATTTAATGGAGGCCATTGTGGCACCAAAAATGGTAAAAGGCAGAGTGGACCCAGCATGCATGTGGAACCTGCACTCCCTGAGTATTATGGTTGCCTTTATAGCACATAACAGGTAGTATTTAGCGTTAGGTTCCCATCTTACAGAGATCGCCTTGATGTTTGGCAGACGGGCCCAAATAATTTTGTATAAAATGTATTTGCCAAGAATCTCAAATTTATTAAAAAAAAGGTATCAGAATATTTTCTATAATTATGGCATTATTGTACGCTATTTGTGTTTGCAGAGTGCTGTTACATAGTTTTTTTTTTCTTAATGTTGCATACGGACAGGGATTGTGATTCTGAGACAACCCCTTTAAATCGCAATGGTTATGTAAGGGAAATTGATGTACAAGAAATATCAGATCTGTTACTTTTGTTCCTCCAGGCTTTGGGCTTGTAAATTCAAACAGTCATATCCCATTACAGATTACCACAATGATTTTTCACATTAAAATGTACATATAAATGTCTCTTACATGTCTTATCTTTCAAGGAAATTCCAACTGCAAGCTTGATGAAAGGGGCTGAACTATTGCATGTGCGCTTGGTAGCTGAAGGCATCTATGTGCTCACATTGTTGAGAAAAATGATGTTTTAATCTATGCAAATGAGCCTCTAGGAGCAACGGGGGTCTTGCTGTTACACCTAGAGGCTCTGTTCTCTCTGCAACTGCCATGCCCTCTCCACTTTGATTGACAGAGCCAGACAATGAAAATATAATCACACCTGGCAATGTGAATCAAAGTGGACAGGGTGCGGCAGTTGCAGAGAGAGCAGAGCCTCTAGGTGTAATGATAACGCCCTTGTTGCTCCTAGAAGCTCATTTTTCTTAGCCATGCGGGCACATATAAACTTGGGACCAACACAGATGCCTTCAGCTGCCAAGTGCACATGTAACAGGTCAGCCAGTTTCACAGGTACAAATCCGCTGACAGATGCTCTTTAAATATTTGTCTGGGCAAAGGGTAAAAAGATTTTATATACTTTTTATACTGTATGTAATGCAGTTGGGGCACAAAGGGTTTGCCTGTGGGGCCACACAACAAAAACATTTTAATATTGGTATAATCGGTGTAAGTTGTGGGTGAAATCATTTAATAGGGCTTATCTCATGGTACATAACCACTTCTAGAGCACACCATTTACCCCCTTCCTGACCAAGCCTAATTTTGCAAATCTGATGTGTCACTTTATGTGGTAATAACTTTGGAACGCTTTTACGTATCCAAGTCATTTTGAGATTGTTTTTTCGTGACACATTGTATGTCATGTTAATACTAAATTTGAGTCAATATGGTTACCTTTATTTATAAAAAAAATCCCAAATTTATAAAAAAATAGGAAAAATTCAATACCTCATAAAATAGTTATTAATTGACAATTACCATATGTTTACTTTATGTTGGTATTATTTTGGTAATGTTATTTTCTTTTTTTAGGATGTTAGAAGGTTTAGAATTTTAGAAGCAATTTTTGAAATTTTCAAGAGAATTTCCAAAATCAACTTTTTTATAGACCAATTCAGTTCTGAAGTCACTTTGAGGAGCTCACATAGAAGAAACCACCAATAAATTACTGTATACAGTGCTGTACAGCCTCGTAGGGCTGATCGAGGTCTAAAGAAGACCCAGCAGCTCCTGCAGTCTCCCTGTCATGTGACCGCCAGGCCAGGACAGGAAGCACATAGGGTTTCCTTAGGCCTCATGCACACGGCTGTTGTGCAGGCGTTCTGTGCATTGGGGACTGCAATTTGCAGTCCTCAATGCACAGGCAACATACTTGCGGTAGCCGGGACGGATCGAGACCCATTCAACTTGAATGGGTCCGTGATCCGTCAGCACCGTAAAAAAAAAAAAAATTGTATTTTTTTGCGGTGTGGAGGCATGGACAGAAACACCACGGAAGCACTGCGTAGTGCTTCCATGGACTTCCGATCTGTGATTCCGCATGGGTCTGCATCCGTGATGCGGGGTGCACACGGCCGGTGCCCGTGTATTGCGGACCCGCTGTATGTGGGCCGCAGTGCAGTCACGTCCGGGCACTGACCGTGTGCATGAGGTCTTAGCTGTATGCACAATGCTTGTTCAGAACTGTTTATACAGCGATCCAGAAGGCAGTGACACAGAGAAACAGTCCCTTACTTTTGTATGGGCTGCTCTGCTTTCACTGACAGCTGAAACCTCTGTATGGACGTTCTAAAATGTCCATTCAGAGATTAAAACCAACTCCCAGGATGTTTATAGTCTATGGGCGGTAGGGAAGTGGTTAAAGTGCAGATTTGTACAAATTACTCAAACAAAACAATAGCAGATCTTGGGGAGACCAGCTACCAAAAAAAACGGTGGAGCCTCAACTGGATTGCTGCGTTGAGACTCTTAAATGAGGCTCTGCAGTATTTTTTTGTAGCTGGTCTCCCCAAGATCTACTATTGTTCTGTTTGAGTAGTCGCCTAGGCATTGCTCCAAGTTAAGCCTCATTCACAAGTCAGTGTTTTGGTCAGTGATTTCCATCAGTGATTGTGAGAACAGTGCAAGTGCAGATCTTTCCATTATACTGTACTTCATCTCTGTGGATGCTCCAATCCTGGTTTTGGCTCACAATCACTGACCAAAACACTGCTGTGTGAATGAGGCTTAAGCCAGAATCCTACTCCACACTGATGAGGGACAATACCCTGAAACAGCTGTCTATTGATGGCTAACTGGCTTAGACATTTTCCCTTGTCACATCCTTAAGACTTGTAACAGAGCTGGATTTTGACATAGGTTAAACCAAAGGTTAATATGGCGGATTTGGTGATCACTAGAACGGAGACACCCCTTTCCTTAGTTTTCCTTTCCTGGAGGGTTATCTGGCTTTCACTGTGTTGAAGACCCATAACTGGGGCTCCACGGTTATTTTGCATATCACAGTTTCCCAGGGAGATTTGCTTTTTGGATTGCTGCATTGAGACTATTAAATGTGGCTCCGCAGTATTTTTTGTAGCTGGTCTCCCCAAGATCTGCTATTGTTTTTTTGAGTAGTCTCCTAGGCCTTGCTGCCAGTTAGATGGAATCCTGCTCCACACTGGAATGAGGGATCTACAGTACCCTGAAAGGTTATCAAAATTAGGGTTATTCACTTTAGAAAAAAGACGACTGAGGGGAGATCTAATAACTATGTATAAATATATCAGGGGTCAGTACAGAGATCTCTCCCATCATCTATTTATCCCCAGGACTGTGACTGTGACGAGGGGACATCCTCTGCGTCTGGAGGAAAGAAGGTTTGTACACAAACATAGAAAAGGATTCTTCACGGTAAGAGCAGTGAGACTATGGAACTCTCTGCCTGAGGAGGTGGTGATGGTGAGTACAATAAAGGAATTCAAGAGGGGACTGGATTTATTTCTGGAGTATAATAATATTACAAGCTACAGCTACTAGAGAGGGGTCGTTGATCCAGGGAGTTATTCTGATTGCCTGATTGGAGTCGGGAAGGAATTTTTTTTCCCCTTAAGTGCGGAAAATTGGCTTCTGCCTCACAGGGGTTTTTTGCCTTCCTCTGGATCAACTTGTAGGAAACAGGCCGAACTGGATGGACAAATGTCTTTTTCCGGTCTTATATACTATGTTACTATGTTACTATGTATGTTACACACTCCATAAAGTAGCAAGTATGTGTGAAGTGACACATGGTTTTCAAAAGTTTTAATAAATAAAAATCTTGAAAGTGTGGCATGCATTCGTATTCAGTCCCCTGAGTCAATACTTTGTAGGGCCACCTTTCACTGCAATTACTGCTACAAGTCTTTTGAGGTATGTCTCTGCTGGATTTGCACATCTAGAGGTTTTGCCATTCTTCTTTGCAAATTAGCTCAAGCTCAGTCAGATTGGATGGAGAGCATCTGTAAACAGCAATTTTCAAGTCATGCCACAGATTCTCAATGGGGTCATTGGAATTTAGGTCTGAATGAATATGCTTTTAGCTATTCTAAGCCATTTCATTATAGCTCTGGCTGTATGTTAAGGGTCATTGTCCTAACGGAAGGTGAATCTCCACCCCAATCTCAAGTCTTTTGAAGCCTCTACCAGGTTTTCCTCCAGAATATTTAGCTCCATCCATCTTCCCATCAACTCTAACCAGCTTCCCTGCTGAAGAAGAGCATCAATTCACCACAGCATGATGCTACCACCACCATATTTCACAGTGGGAATAGTGTGTTCAGGGTGATGTGCAGTGTTAGTTTTCTGCCACACATACAGTTTTACATTTAGTCCAAAAAGGTTAACTTTTGGTTTTATCTGACCAGAGCATCTTCGTCCACATGTTTGCTGTGTCCCCTACATGGCTTGTGGCAAACTGAAACAGGACTTCTTATGGCTTACTCTTAAAAATGGCTTTCTTCTTGCCACCCTTCTATAAAGGCTAGATTTGTGGAGGACTAATAGTTGTCCTGTGGACAGAATCTCCCACCTCCACAGCTTCTCCAGAGTGATCATGGGCCTCTTGGTTACTTCTCTAATTAGTGCTCTTTGTTCCTGGGTTGTCAGTTTAGGTGGCCATGTCTTATTATGTTTGCAGTTGTGCCATACTCCTTTCCTGTTCAGCTGATGAATTAAACAGTACTCAGTGAGATGTTCATTGCTTGGGATTTTTTTTTTTTATAACCTAACCCTGCTTTACACTTTTCCATAACTTTATCCTTGACTTGTCTGGTGTGTTTCTTGGTGTTCATGATGCTGTTTTATCATTAATGTTCACTAACAAACCTCTGAGGCCTTCACAGAACAGCTGTAGTTATGCTGAGAATAAATTACACAGAGGTGGATTCTATTTACTAATTAGGTGACTTACATAGTTTATCCAGTTCAGCCATCCAGTTCAGCCTGTTATCCTGCAAGACTTCTAAAGGCAATTGGTCACACTGGATTTTATTTAGGGGTATTAGAGTACAAATGGATGAATACAAATGCACGCCACACTTTCCAGATTTTTATTTATTAAAAACATGTATGTAGGCAGTCTGTGTCCACCTTATCTCCTCTCTCTCTGGTGGGCACAACCGTCACATCTCCTATCCACCCCAGTGTTCCAGGCGACGCTGACCCACTGGCATCTCTGCTTCATCCAGCAGGCCAGGCAGCCTTAGTAGCTCTGTCCTTCCACACAGGCTATGGTCTACTTCTGCTGGCTATGCCGCCCTCACTCTGCCTATAGGGTCTGCATGCTTGCTTCCTTCATCCCCTTTAAGAACAAGTTTGCATGCACCCTAAACTTTGGCAAACAATGTTCTACCTCCTTGGAATTCTTAGGGCACCTTCCCCTATGGGAGGGTGCCTGAGCAATAAACTCTAGTTCACTAGTATCCTGCAAAGATGTGCTGTTCTAGGTTTCTCTGACCATGTACTGACTTCTGCCTCTTTCCTGGATTTTATACCTTTTTGCCTAACCTGACCTCTGCCTGATCTCCATTCTGAACCTGAGCTGCCCTCCCTGACAGTTTCTCGGATTGTTTGAAATCTGCCTGCCTGATCAGAGCCTGTCAATGGTGTTGCCTGATTCCTCAGTGCTCTTCATCAGTGTGTCTTGATCCTGGTGGGTCAGCAGTCACATGAACAGAGACTGCTACAAGAGGTAGAGGCCTGGTGGTTCCCCTGCAACAGAGTTCAGATCCCTGTATAGAGTTTAAAGGGTGAATACCATGAGGGCCACTTAGATAATTCCCTTTAAAGTAGTCCCAAGCCAAATCTGTTCAAAGAGCACAATAGATCCACATCAGATTCATAACAGTTTTCATAGTCAAATATAATAAACGGCGGCTCACCCTAGACAACTAATGGACCTAGGTGCTCTTGTGCCAGGACTGCCCCGCAGTCCTTTGAGGGAATAGTAGAATAAATATGTGAGCTGGAACAGGCACTCTATCATCTGATGCTGCGGGGAGGGGTTAGTATAGTGTTTATAAAATGTGCACTGGGGCAGTGTATCATACAAGGGTGTTTATTTGATGCAAAGTATCCGATTTATATTCATATAGTCACTCGAAAAATATTGGAAAAAAGAGGGTAAGAAGAGGGTAAAAATATGTTGGTAGGAAGATGATCGAAAATGTTCAAAAATGTTCAAAAATGATCAAAAATATAGTGAAGTCTTAAGAAGATAGTTCATATAAAATAGATAGTTCATATAAAAAATAGTTCATGTAAAAAGATAGTTCATATAAAAAGAGGTAGTTTATGTAGGAATATTCATACGAAGATAGTTTATATATAATTCATATGTAATTAATAGTTCATAAGTGTACCAGACAGTGCCAGCCCATGGGGAGAGGGGTGAATGTCGTTCTTTGGGTGTTCGGCCTAAATGGCCTAAAGTGAACCCCTTTGTGGTCTGCTTGGAGGTGTGTAAAAGGAGAGATTTCACCTGTTTGGTCTTTTGTCTCCTCAGAGTCTACCTGTGGTCTAGCGTGCTTGGTGGCGTGGTTGCTGCCCAGCTTGTGGGAGATTCTGTGCGCTGCTTCCGGGTTGTAAATCACGTGTCTGCCGTCGGGTCAAGTGGTGTCCCACGTGACCAGAGTAAGGCCGGGGTTGATGTTTTCTAGGCGCGCTGTTTGAACAGGTACCGCTTTTATCCAGTCTCAGCGGTATGATCAAACAGTAGTCCCAAGCCAAATCTGTTCAAGGAGCACAATAGATCAGATTCATAACAGAGTAGTTTTCATAGTCGCCACTGGGCCTAATATGTGGAGACTTCCTGTTCTGTACAGGTAACTTTTCAGTAGCCATTGCATTATCATCACGGTCAGAATTACAATGACAGGTATCACCTTTGAATAGATAACCCAGGACCTACCATTCATAATAGGCGATATCAAAGCTTATCTACTCCCTTCCAACCTCTACACATGTCACGGGAGCATGGCTATTGTTAAAGGACAGGAAGTCTTGACATATAGTGGCCATCATGAAACCTGCATAATTATATATATTTTTTTGTAATTATATTATGATGAAAAATCAAATCTGCATGATTTTAGGATTTTTTTTAAATATACATAGGGTCATGAAAAATTAAAAAAAATATATAAAGAGATTTAAAAAATATGTTTAACTTCATTTAATCAATAGGTAATTTTCTGATGACCCATTCCCTGTAATATGTTAATACAGGGCTTTCCTGGATAGTGGCAATGACTGGCACAAGGATCTTCTTGATGTTTGCTTTAACAGTATGTAACAAGGGTGATCATTAGAGAGGCAGCATGTGGGCAGCTTCACGGCTTCTAGCGTACATCATGTACTTAGTGTGTAATTGATGTAATCCACTTTTCAGTGCTGTCAGTCTGACACTGTATAAATAATAAAACTCATTAAAGACACATATTTAATGTATTTGTTGCTTTCCTATCAAGAGAGAAAACGTTAAAGAAGTTATTAAGCGAGCATCTTGGTTTTAGAGTAAAATAATTGTTCAGCACTCAGCATTGCCAAATGTACCCAGGAAGTGACTGACTGCTCCCATGTGAGTGGGCTTTAAGTAGTTCTTCTGACTCGCTCATACTTAGCAGGAACTGAAACATTATCTTCCTTTCTCATCTGTTATTTCTACTTAGGAAGGCTTCTACAAATGTGAGGTAACAGCCTTCAGTTACTACAGGAATGGGTTGGCCTATCTCTACGGCCAGTATGGTACCATTCCAAATATAATGTAGGATCGAAAAGTTATCTCATTTTCAGTTGACTGGTATTATGCTTAATTTTCCTTTAGTGGTAACTGCACCCAAAGATAAGAATATACACATGCTCCTTAGGAAATATTTATAATACAATACAATTTGATTAAAGCACTAGATCATTTGTGTGGACTATTGCAAGTTAGAGTAGATTCACACCATGTTGTGGGTGAATGTTCGGGAGAAGCTCTGGACATATGTCTAATATGCACATCAACTTTCAAGAGTGTCATTTTTGCATATGTTTCGCAGAATACACCAGGATATGCTTTACAACTATATAAAAAAGAAACACTACCGCACAGTATGGCCTCTTTCACACGGGCATCACGTTTGACGCCCGGATAAGAGGCGGGTGCGTTGTGGGAAAATGCATGATTTTTCCACTCGAGTGCAAAGCGTTTTAATGCGTTTTGCACACGTGTGGGAAAAATCGGCATGTTTGGTACCCAGACCAGAACGCTGACTTTATCACTGAAGTTCAGGTTTGGGTTGAGTATTCTGTAGATTTTATTATTTTCCCTTATAACATAGTTATAAGGGAAAGTAATAGCATTCTCAATACAGAATGCTTTGTAAAATGTGGATTAAGGGGTTAAAAAATAAAAAAATTAACTCACCTTATCCACTTGATCGCGTAGTTGCGATCTCTTCTGTCTTCTTCAAGCATTAGCTGCCGGCTAAAGGACCTGTGATGACGTCACCGAGCTCATGGTCCAATCACATGGTCCATCACCATGATCAAGTGGATAAATCCACTTTTTACAAAGCATTCTGTATTGAGAATGCTATTTTTTCCCCTTTTAACTATGTTATAAGGGAAAATAATAAAGATCTGGTCCCATCTCTTAGCAACCTTGCGGGAAAATCGCACTGCATCCACACTTGCTTGGGGATGCTTTTGATTTTCCCACAGCCCCATTCGCTTCTATGGGGCCTGCGTTGCGTGAAAAACGCACAATATAGAGCATGCTGCGAATTTTCACGCAACGCAGAAGTGATGTGTGAAAATCACCGCTCATGTGCATAGCCCCATAGAAATAAATGGGTCCGGATTCAGTGCGCACCCGCGCGGAAATCACGCCCGTGCGAAAGGGGCCTATATGTTTTTTATGGGGGTCGGTAGAAGTTGTATGCAACTCTATAGGCATACAACTTTATACATCTAGGTCTCATGTTTATGAGAAGTCGAGAACATTTCAAATTCAATTGTGGTGTGAACCTAGCCTTATTTCTTCAATATATTTACAGGCAGTCATATTTTTTTTCTGTGTTTATGCCATATGTATAAAGCCTCTGTGGAAGGTGCTTCAGAGTAATTTATTAAATACTTACAACGCTTTTCTGACTAGAAAATTATTGGAACCCAATATAAGTCTGACCTAGCACTTTCAACGCACATCAGTGCTTATGCCCTGTTGATACAGTGCAGTGCATGCTCCTTGTTGATGATACAGTGCAGTGCATGCTCCTTGTTGATGATACAGTGCAGTGCATGCTCCTTGTTGATGATACAGTGCAGGGCATGCTCCTTGTTGATGATACAGTACAGTGCATGCTCCTTGTTGATGATACAGTGCAGGGCATGCTCCTTGTTGATGATACAGTACAGTGCATGCTCCTTGTTGATGATACAGTGCAGGGCATGCTCCTTGTTGATGATACAGTGCAGTGAATGCTCCTTGTTGATGAAACAGTGCAGTACACGTACCTGTCAATGATACAGTGCGGTGCATGTGCCCTGTTGATGATAGAGTGTTGTCCACTTGCCCTATTAATGATACAGTACATTGCATGCTACTTGATCATATAGTGCAGTACATGTGCTCTGTTGATGATACAGTGCAGTGCATGCTCTTTGTTGATGATACAGTGCACGTGCCTGTTAATGATACTGTGCAGTGCACGTTCCCTGTTGATGATATGGTGTTGTTTACGTGCCCTGCTGATACAGTGCGGAGCAGATGCCCTGTTGATGATACAGTGTAGAGCACGTTCCTTTAGAATACAGTGCATGCTCCTTGTTGATGATACAGTGCAGTCTATGCTCCTTGATGATACAGTGAGGTGCATGTGCCCTGTTGATGTTACAGTGCAGTACATGTTCCGTGTTGATGATACAGTGCAGTGCATGTGCCCTGTTGATTATATAGTGCCGTGCATGCTCTTTGTTGATGATACAGTGCAGTGCACATGCCTGTAATGTTACAGTCTGGAGTACATGCATTTGTTAATCATATGGTGTCATGCATGTTCCTTGTATTTGATACAGTGCAGTGAATGCTCCTTGTTGATGGATACAGTGCAGTACATGTGCCCTGTTGATGATGCAGTGCAGTGCATGCTCCTTGTTTGATGATGCAGTGCAGTACACGTGCCTGTTACTGATGCTGTGTGGTGCATGTGCCCTGTTGATGATACAGTGTGGAGCATGTGCACTGTTGATGATGCAGTGCATTGCATATTCCTTGTTGATCATAGAATGCAGTATATGTGCCCTGTTGATGATACAGTGCAGTGCATGCTCCTTGTTTATGATACAGTGCACATGCCTGTTAATGATGCTGTGTGGTGCATGTGCCCTGTTGATGATACAGTGTCGTGCACATGCCCTGTTGATACAGTGCGGAGCACGAACCTTGTTGATGATACAATGAAGTGCATGTTCCTTCATGATACAGTGCATGCTCCTTGTTGGTGATACAGAGCAGTTTATGCACCTTGATTATACAGTGTGGTGAATGTTCCCGGTTGATAATACAGTGCAGTGCATGCTCCTTGTTGGTGATACAGTGCAGTGTATGCTACTTATTGATGACATAGTGTAGTGCATGTGCCCTGTTGATCATTTAGTGCAGTGCATGCTCCTTGTTGATGATACAGTGCAGTACATGTGCCTGTTAATGCTACAATGCAGTGCATGCGCCCTGTTGTTGAAACGGTGCCATGCATGCTCCTTGTTGATAATACAGTGCAGTGCATGCTTATTATTCATGATACAGTGTATTGAATGCTCCTTGATGATACATTATACAGTGCAATGCATGTGACTTGTTCATACAGTGCAGTGCATGCTCCTTATTGGTGAAACAGTGCAGTACATTCTCCTTGTTGATGATACAGGGCAGTGCGTGTGCCCTGTTGATGATACAGTGCATTGCCTGCTCTTTGTTTGATGATATGGTGCAGTACATGTGCCTGTTAATGATACAGTGCAGTACACATGCCCTGTGATGATATAGTGCTGTGCACATGCCCTGTTTATGATACAATGTGAAGCATGTGCCCTGTTGATGATACAGTGCAGTGCATGCGCCTTGTTTGATGATATGGTGCAGTACACGTGCCTGTTAATGATACAGTGCAGTACACATGCCCTGTGATGACATAGTGCTGTGCACATGCCCTGTTTATGATACAATGTGAAGCATGTGCCCTGTTGATGATACAGTGCAGTGCATGCGCCTTGTTTGATGATATGGTGCAGTACACGTGCCTGTTAATGATACAGTGCAGTACACATGCCCTGTGATGACATAGTGCTGTGCACATGCCCTGTTTATGATACAATGTGAAGCATGTGCCCTGTTTATGATACAGTGCAGTGCATGCGCCTTGTTGATAATACTGTGCAAAGCATATACCCTGTTGATTATACAGTACAGTGCACATGCCCTGTTTATGATACATTGGGGTCCATGTGCCCTGTTACTGAGACAGTGCAGTGCATGCTCCCTGTGGGATCTCTTGCCTGTTTCTCATTAACTTTGAGGCATTTGTTATGCAACTGCCTTACACCTAAATCTGGTTCTCTTTTAAACTTGCTTAAACTGGTGTTTGCTTTGTACAGTTTTTCTCAGAGACTTGAATCGTTGTTCATTGGCCTTGTTTGAATAAATCCTGAGATTTATGGTTTCACTGTCTAATTGCTGTCATACCGAAGTTGTGTTTGTCATGGATTCAACTTTCTGTTTGCAGTTTGGGCTTTCATTTTATGTTGGCCTTAGAAGTTCATGGTAAGTTTCTGCCATGTAGTATTTCTCATAACTACTTTCCTCACTCTCCACCCATATGCCATCGGTGCAATCTGTTCCATTGCCAGACTCCATCTCCCTTAACTGTTGCTATCTTCATCCAGTTTTTGTCATGTATTGTTCAGTTTATCAACCTGTTATCTGTTACCTTTTTCATACATCTTTGTTTGCAACAGTCTGGTTGTTACTTATTTGTAGTCTGCTGGGAGTATCTGAGTACCAAAAGCCATTGATTAGGACTTGGGAGAAGCAACTGCTATTGGTAAAGTTTCACAGTCTTGCAAACAACCAGCGTTGTTGCACCCTGTTAGTGATACTGTGCGGTGCATGCACCCTATTGTTGCTACAGTTCATTAATGATGATACATTGCAATGCACAAGTCCTGTTGATTACTGTTTTAAGTGATAACAAATCTCTCCCATAGTTTGAACTCTACTGAGCCTAGGCTTTGAACATAATAAGAGCAATAACATGAGTAAATAAATATAGAATTTGGATCAATTGGTAGATGGAATGACGCTTACATTTATAACTAATCTCTTTACTGGAACTATAATATTGAAGATCCCTAACATGCAGTTTACTATTGCTGTAAAACATATAGCATGCCATCCAAACTCTAAGCTGCCTTGTATAAAAGCCTTGAGTAATGTTCCCTTTTTAATAATGAAGTAGTGATTACTTTAGAATTTTGCTATATGGATGAAATTTGATGCTGATAAGACTCCTTCATTTAAAGAGCCATTTAAGACTAAACTGGCTATACCCAAGATCAATACAATCAATGTTTTGCACTCAACTCAGCTAAAATTCAGCATCTACAAAAAAGAAAGCAAAACATATTTATTTTTAATATTTAGTGCTATTATAATCTCAAAAGAGGTTGTCCCATAAGGATAACTCTTGTCCATATGTCATTTGGGAAATACAGACATCATTGAGGGAGCAGGTACAGGATTTGCAGGGGACTCATGCATGGTCTCCATTTTATAAAGAAACTTCAGTCTAATATCAAGTTATTTGTCACATTTACTTTTTGTAACGACATATGTCTTACAAAATACCAGAGTTCCGTGGGTTTTGATGAAAGTCACCAAAGTGGATCTTGATGTAAGTAAGGCTTCGAGGATTTCCATGAAAGGGGTACAATTTTTGTCTCTGGGGTATCTGTTGGGGAGAAGCAGGAGGAATCCTTCCACATCAGTGTTCCAGAGGCAAAGCTCATATAGATGGCAGAGATACTAAGGGTCAAAATACTGTTCAATGCCACCACAGAAGAGGCAATGTGGTCAAGGAGCCTTAGATCAGGATATTCTGGACATGCCTTGAGGTAGATGTGTAGAACGCATTGGTAAAGTCAGCTAGTAACAGAACTGTCTGAACAGAACTTTAATAGAATTATAGAAATTTATGGCTTTTTACTGACCTAAGCAGTATCTGTGCTTTATTTTCTTTGTATTATGTCTCAGGCACAAAAAGGAAAGTCAGCATTATATACAACTTTATTCTTATCATTTAAATATTTGCTAATGACAAAATTTACATTTTTGGAACAATTGTAATCTAATTTTTTTTTACTTGATATATCTTCATTTCCTAATCAAATCATATTCTAAAATATATTGAAACGTTGAAATGTGGCCTGAAGAAGGTTGACATAACATGTTTAGGCAGCAGAGATCATTAAGAAAGGTAAAATAACAAAAGAAGGTAACATGTTTAAACAGCGGAGTGCAGAACACTGTTTACATTCCATTCAATCCTCTCATTTTAAGTGTATTTGACCCCTGGTACTGACTTCACTGATCAGCAATTTAAACCAGATGTGGAGTTATGCATGTTTCTAAAGACTATGCATCAAGATCTAAAACAGCTTCAAAATTGACAACGTAATATTAATGCATGACAGCAACAGCAGAGGGTTAAACATGAGTAGTATATTCTGGTGCTGCTAAGGGGGTTTTACAGGATTAAAATTTTCCTTAGGATTAGTGATCAATATAAGATCTATGGGGGTTTGACTCCAAGCACACCCACCGATCAGCTGATACAATGAGCCGTGGCGCTGAAGAACAGGTTGGTACATGTGTAGGGGCAGAAGATATACTCCCATTCACCGGAGGATGGACCATTTTTTAAGACCTGTAGACCCCCTTTAATATAGTAAAAAGCAAATAAGTAAAGACACAAATATTTATATTGCTTTTACCTCTATCTTTCTTATAATGCTCATCAGTTACTGGAATGATGTTCCTTTACACTATTCTGTATCTATTTGGCAGGCAAGGCAGTATTGCAGCTTTCAATAACTGTTATGAATAAGACCAGGAGAATCTAACAGGCTTGTTTCTATACTTCTTGTCTCAATGAAGCAACTAAAAAACCAAAGAAAGGAAACTGCACTCAATGAATGTCAGCAGTTTGTCTTGTCATGTGAGGTCTCTGTGTTATAACCTTGCCATATGCCAAAAAAGATGCTCAGTGATGCAGAGATCTTAATAATAATGCAATGATTGTCATATGTTAATAGGTTCAGTAATTAATTTGGATATTCAAATTTCTTTTATTTTTACTTTTATATTTATTACCTGTAGCTTTCTAAGTCAAAAATAGGCATGCACGGGTGACCATGGAAATGAGTAGACATCCAGAGGAGTAGTCTTAGACGAGATTCACTCTTCTAGTGAAACAAGGCAGACATAGCAGAGCTGGAGAGGGTTCAGAGGAGGGCAACTAAAGTAATAACTGGAATGGGGCAACTACAGTACCCTGAAAGGTTATCAAAATTAGGGTTATTCGCTTTAGAAAAAAGACGACTGAGGGGAGATCTAATAACTATGTATAAATATATCAGGGGACAGTACAGAGATCTCTCCCATCATCTATTTATCCCCAGGACTGTGACAAGGGGACATCCTCTGCGTCTGGAGGAAAGAAGGTTTGTACAAAACATAGAAAAGGGTTCTTCACGGTAAGAGCAGTGAGACTATGGAACTCTCTGCCTGAGGAGGTGGTGAGGGTGAGTACAATAAAGGAATTCAAGAGGGGCCTGGATGTATTTCTGGAGTGTAATAACATTACAGGCTATAGCTACTAGACAGGGGTCGTTGATCCAGGGAGTTATTCTGATTGCCTGATTGGAGTCGGGAAGTTAATTTTTTCCCCCCTAAAGTGAGGAAAATTGGCTTCTACCTCACAGGGTTTTTTGCCTTCCTCTGGATCAACTTGCAGGATAACAGGCTGAACTGGATGGACAAATGTCTTTTTTCAGCCTTATAAACTAGTTCTAAGTAGAGGAATCACCTTTATCAGAAGATCATGTTCTTAAAGAACATATAATAAGGAGCCCTCTACTGTATAGTAGGCTCATTACGCTTCTTAGCTACCCCTGCGATTCCGAAACAAAGTGTAATTGCTACTTATACAATCAACAGAAAATAGCATCTACAGTACAAATAGCATCGGAATAGGTTGAATTCTCCTGAAAATCATGAATTTCACTTGCATGCAATGAATATGTTTATTCCAGTGATAGGCTGTAGAACACAAAATTTGCCCCTCAACTTTTATTTTCTATAGAAACAGGTGTTTGGAGCCTATCACATGCTCTTATATAACCCTTGTTTCATGGTGATGCTCTGTACCCATCACCATCCCTCTATCTGGGCTGGGTACAGGCATTGAATCACTCACTTACCTTATGCCCTTGGGCAGCTTCCAGACTCCTGAGTCCCATGCTGCAGTTTGGTTGCTAGATATCTTTCTATATGTGTATTAGCACTGCAAGGGTTAATTCCCCTTTTTGCTCTGTATTCAAACAGTTGTTTAACTAATGAGCTCATTAGCTCTTTTATATATGCTGGGTTGTTTGTTTCATCCCTTACCTGAGCAATCATTTTGGTTTGCTTGCTAGGCCTTGCAAAAAAGCTATTATCCGTTTGTCTTTCTGTGTCCTGACTTCTGCCTGTTTCCTGACATCCACCTGATCTGACCCATGCCTATTCACCCTATTGACCCCGAGCCTTGTCCCTGACCCCTGGACTGTTTCATGGATTCACATGTACTCTGACTGCCCCTGCCTCTGCCTGTTTTCCTACTACATGCATTGCCTAATATCTCGATGCTTGGCACTAGTGTCTTTGTCCCCAGTGGGTCAGCAACCAACGTGGCATGGTGGCTCCCCTGCCAGAACCCTGTATAGGGGTTAAAGGGTGAATACCAGGGGACCTCCAGGATAATGCCCTCAGGAATAGCCCAAAGTCAAAGAGATTGGTTTGCACAGTGGCTCCACTCTCACTGTGCATAATAGCTTGACTTGCACCCTCAAATATGATTCATTGTAAATTTTCTTAAAATAAGTATATGACAGATTATCTATTATTTCTTGACAATTTACCAAGCCTAAAGACGTTTCTTGGAGATCTTCAATGAAATAGTATGGATACGGCTTATTTTGATGCTATCAGTTAGTTTATTTAACTTAGGCCTCTTTCACACTTGCGTTGTTAGGATCCGGCGTGCACTTCCGTCGCCATAAATGCCCGCCGGATCCGTAACAACGCAAGTGACCTGAAAGCATTTGAAGACTGATCAGTCTTCAGTATGCTTTCAGTGTTACTATGGCAACCAGGACACTATTAAAGTCCTGGTTGCCATAGTAGTAGTGGGGAGCGGGGGAGCAGTATACTTACCGTCCGTGCGGCTCCCGGGGAGCTCCAGAATGACGTCAGAGCGCCCCATGCACATGGATCACGTGATCCATGCGATCACGTGATCCATGCGCATGGGGTGCCCTGACGTCACTCTGGAGCGCCCCGGGAGCCGCACGGGCGGTAAGTATGCTGCTCCCCCGCTCCCCACTCCACTTTACCATGGCAGCCGGGACTTTAGCGTCCTGGCTGCCATGGTAACCATTAAGAAAAAGCTAAACGTCGGATCCGGCGATGCGCTGAAACGACGTTTAGCTTAAGGCTGGATCCGGAATAATGCCTTTCAATGGGCATTATATCCGGATCCGGCCTTGCGGCAAGTGTTCAGGATTTTTGGCCGGAGCAAAAAGCGCAGCATGCTGCGGTATTTTCTCCGGCCAAACAACGTTCCGGTCCTGAACTGTAGACATCCTGATGCATCCTGAACGGATTTCTCTCCATTCAGAATGCATTGGGATAATCCTGATCAGGATTTTTCCGGCATAGAGCCCCGACGATGGAACTCTATGCCGGAAAACAAATACGCAAGTGTGAAAGAGCCCTTAAGGTTTATATGCTTTTAAGGTATATTTCTGCCTGCAATGTTTTCAGATACTGCTCAGGGCACCCTTCCTAACATCTGCTCCACTTTTGTGTTAATGTTTGTTTTCCATTATGTTTTCATGAATTTGACATATTGTTGCAGATATACATATTGTACACAATAGAACCTACAGAATAATATTCCTAAATAAAGCCTGTGACTATGAAGAATTAAATGCCAGGAGTAAGAAGTCTTTTGAGGTCAAGCATCCAAATTTCTTGTTGCTATGGTGTCCAAACTCATTGTCAAAAACCTAGTTCTTTGGCTACTTTCACACTTGCGGTGTGAGGATTGGGCAGGTAGTTCCGTCGCCGGAACTACCCGCCGGATCCGTCATACCGCATGACAACTGAAAGCATTTGGAGATGGATCCAGATGCGGATCCGTCTCACAAATGCATTGCAAGTGCGGATCCGTGTCTCCGTTTTTAGATGGAGAGACGGATCCATCTTGATTTTTTTCACAGTTTTACCGGTCTGCTTATGCGCATGCTGCGGTATTATCTTTGTCCGGAAATGTCAAAAAGACTGAACTGATGACATCCTGATTCCTGATGCATCCTGAACGGATTTCTCTCCATTCAGAATGCATGGGGATAATACTGTTCATTTTTTTTCCGGCATAGAGCCTTGACGATGGAACTCGGAAAAGAAAAACGCTAGCGTGAAAGTACCCTAAGTCAGCTTTATCTTTAAAAGCCTCTGTCAGAACTATCAACCCTATTAAACTAGGCACACTGCATGGTTGGGTCAATCATGCTGATTAAAATGATGCCTTGTTTCATGCCCACCCCATTCTGAATTTATTTCCAGCTTCCCACTACATTGTATGCAACCGTGAATGGTGCCATTAAAACTACAGCTTGTCCCACAAAAAACAAGCCCTCATACGGCTATGTGAATGGAAACAAATATGAAAAAATGGAAAATCGTCCGGTCTTGAAGGGGTAAAATAGGACCTGTCACCTTTCCTGACATGTCTGTTTTAGTAAGAGTGGCACAACAAAGACATGGACAGTCATAAGAAAAGATGCTTTAGAATTGTCATTTCAAGTGGAATACAATTATTTACTATAACAGACATTTCAGGAGTGGTGACGGGTCCTCTTTTACAACCAGCTGTTTAACCATTTTGCCTGGGACTGGTGTTACAAGACCCTTTTTTTATGGCATTTTATTACCTGCCTAGTTTATTATTTTTTTTTTTTTTTTTAGAGGAGTATGTGCCTTCCTTAAATGTCACTTTCTCTATTGAGCAGTATGGGAAAAAAATATTGTTGTTGTTTTTTAAGCAACAAAAAAGACCAATGGCAGTTATGGGAGAAAAGAGCCAGATCTATCTATCTATCTACATATCAATTATCTATCTATTTATTTATCTATCTATTATCTATCTATTTATTAATCTAAAAATAAAATCTATTCATATATTATCTATCTATCTATCTATCTATCTATCTATCTAGCTATCTATCTGTCTTTTCATCTATCAATCTATCATCTATCTATTCATCTATCTATTATCTGTCTATCCATTATCTATCTATCTATCTATCTATCTATCTATCTATCTATCTATTCATCTATCTATCTATCTATCTATCTATCTATTCATCTATCTATCTATCTATCTATTTATCTATCTATTATCTATCTATCTATCTATCTATCTATCTATCTATCTATCTATCTATCACAAATGGCATTCATATGATATTGGACATATATGTAAATACGACACAGCTTATATTTTGTATCATGACTTTTATTAGGAAACTGAAAACAGCTTGTCTTTTCCCATAATACACTCTCACACAGGAGAGGACATATAAATGATAATACTGTATGCTTTATATGGGACAAACAGAAGTGTATATTCAATAATTAACGACAAATGTAGCGTGGTGTTGACACACAACTTGAGATTTGGAAATGGGGTGGGCGTTATGAAACATCCATTTGTATTGTGCTAAGCAGGACAGTCAAGCTAATTGGAAACAGCCTTCTTCTATGAATGGGTGGATATACTATATGCTTTCTAGAAAAAAAACATTTGTTGATTTTTTTCAGTTTTACAATTTTCTCCTTGAGCAACTATTTATAAGTAGAGATGTCGCGAACATAAAATTTTCCATTCGCGAACGGCGAACGCGAATTTATGCAAATGTTCGTAAACGTGCAAACAGGGCGAACCGCCATAGACTCCAACAGACAGGCGAATTTTAAAACCCACATGGACTCTTTCTGGCCACAATAGTGATGGAAAAGTTGTTTCAAGGGGACTAACACCTGGACTGTGGCATGCCGGAGGGGGATCCATGGCAAAACTCCCATGGAAAATTACGTAGTTGACGCAGAGTGTGGTAAGTTGAATTCGCAATGCGATTAATATAACCTGCATTAATCGCATTGCAAATTCAACTTAGATCTGAGTTCCTAATGGTTGTATTGCTAGAATATAACGAAGATAACAAATATAGCACTATATTCTCAATCTTCGTTATATTCTAGCAATACAACCATTAGGAACTCAGCTCTAAGTTAAATTCGCAATGCGATTAATACAGGTTGTAGCGGAGAGGCGGTATAGTCCACAATATCTCCGCTGGTAGACCGGAACAGCATACAATAATCCAGGTAGCTTTACAAGGATCCCTTTTTCCCAAGGACTAGACGACACATAGCCTGGGAGTCAACTGAACTTTATTTACTAGGCATAGCACACAAACCTCTAAACCCCCCAACAGCCTCATTTACATACAATGGGTTAGAAAGAAGGGGGAGGGGAAGAGGCACAGAACAGCCCTGCATTTACCATAGTAAACAGTACAAAAACTATGCCGTACAGACAGCCTAACAAAGTGGAATATCAATGTGCTACAACAGGTAATAACATGACAGTAATAGCAGGATATATACAAAGACATTCTGGAAGTGGCTAGATTTGCCACAATGCTCCCCCAGAACCACAAGCCGGCATACACAGTCTGATCCAAACGGATCGGCTTGGGGATGTCCGGAGGAGGAGTACTCACAGATCACTTTTCAAGTTCTGTTTGTCTGATAACCCGTCGGCGTTGCCATTCTGTTTCCCAGGGCGGTAGTGGATGGTAAAGTCAAAAGGCTGCAGCGCCAAACTCCAACGCAGCAGCCTGGCATTGTCTCCTGACACCCTGTTCAGCCACACCAACGGGTTGTGATCTGTGAGTAAGGAAAAGGGTTGCCCATACAAGTAGGGCTGCAGCTTTTAAGGGCCCACACCACGGCCAGACATTCCTTTTCGATGGCGGCGTAGCTTACTTCTCTGGGCAGGAGTTTTCTGCTTAGGTAAGCCACTGGGTGCTCGCCGCCATCTGCTCCGACTTGGCTCAGTACTGCCCCCAATCCAAACATAGAAGCGCCTGTGTGGACGAGAAAGCGTTTCGTTGGATCAGGCGCGGCAAGTACAGGTGCATTTACAAGAGCCGCTTTCAGTTGCTGGAAGGCCTGCTCACACTCTGGGGTCCAGACTACTATTTTAGGGAGATTCTTGCGGGTCAAATCGGTGAGGGGTTTGGCCAGGGTACTGTAGTCGGGTACAAATTTCCGGTAGTATCCTGCGGTCCCTAGGAATGCCAGTACTTGAGTTTTGGTACGAGGGGTTGGCCATTTGGCTACAGCCTCTACCTTAGCCGGTTCGGGTTTTTGTTGGCCGCTCCCTACCCGGTGTCCTAGGTATTGGACTTCTGCCATCCCTATATGGCACTTACTGGGCTTCAGAGTTAATCCTGCCTCCCTAATACGGTCTAGTACGGCTCCTATGTGGGTCAGGTGTTCCGTCCAGGAGTGGCTGAAGATCGCTATATCATCTAGATAGGCGCAAGCGCACTCCTGAAGCCATCCAATAACCGATCCACCATCCTCTGAAAAGTAGCCGGGCGTTTTCATCCCGAATGGCATGACCTTAAACTGGTACAGGCCAAACGGGGTGACAAACGCCGACTTAGGAATGGCGTCTTCGGCTAGGGAATCTGCCAATACCCCTTACAAAGATCTATTGTTGTGAGGTATTGGCCCCTGGCCATTTTGTCTAGGAGCTCGTCTATCCGGGGCATAGGGTAGGCATCGGATACGGTCTTATCATTAAGCCTCCGGTAGTCGACGCAGAAGCGGGTTGTCCCATCCCGCTCGGCACCAGAACTACTGGGGAGGCCCAAGGACTTTCAGAGTGCTCTATGACTCCTAGCTGTAGCATTTCTTCAATCTCCTTGCGCATATTCTCCTTTACGGATTCAGGTATGCGGTAAGGAGGTTGGCGGAGGGGGTCTGCCCTGGTGTTTCTACTCTGTGGGTGGCTAACGGAGTGTACCCGGGAGATTAGAAAAAGTGGTCCCTTTTTCCCTTATTAGACTATGAGCCTGCGCCCTTTCCTGGGGACTCAGCCGCTCGCCTAACTGAACCTCTTCCAGGTCCTCTTTCTGGCCCTCTTTCTCTAGGAGGTCTGGGAGAGGTAAATTGTCAAAGTCCTCTGCGGCAGAGGCGCAAATAGCGGTCACCTCCTCTGTGCGCTCGTAGTATGGCTTCAGCATGTTCACATGGAGCATGCGCCTGCCCCCTGCCCCAGCGCACGGGCCGATCACATAGGTGGTATCACAGATTTGCTCCACCACCTTGTATGGGCCCTGCCAGGAGGCCTGCAGCTTGTCATTAGGGACTGGCCGTAGGATTAACACCTTCTGCCCGACCTGAAAGCTGCGGTCCCTGGCCCCCTTATCGTACCATCGGCGCTGTCGTTGTTGGGCCGCTTGGAGGTTAGTACGCACCGCCTGGGTCAGAGCCTCCAAGCGTTCCCTAAACTCTAGCACATATGGGACAATAGGGGTGCCATTCGTAGTTAGCCCTCCCTCCCAGTGTTCTCTGATAAGGTCTAAGGGACCCCTCACTCTCCTCCCGAACAATAATTCAAAAGGGGAGAATCCCGTGGATTCTTGGGGTACTTCCCTATAGGCAAAGAGCAAGTGGGGCAAAAACCGTTCCCAGTCTTTTTGAGTATCTATGAACGTGCGGATCATCTGTTTAAGTGTTCCGTTGAACTGCTCGCAGAGCCCGTTGGACTGGGGGTGGTAGGCGGAGTTTAAGATCGGTTGCACCCCACACACTTTCCAGAGTTGGTGGGTGACCTCTGCAGTAAACTGGGTGCCCCTATCCGAAATAATCTCAAGGGGAAATCCCATCCGGGAGAATATTCGCATAAGGGCATCCGCTATCGCTTCTGCATGTACATTGGTCAACGCCACTGCCTCTGGGTATCTAGTGGCGTAGTCCACTACGGTCAAGATGTATTTCTTGCCGGAGGGACTGGGTTTTGCTAGGGGTCCTATTATGTCTACAGCTACTCGACTGAAGGGTTCTTCGATTATGGGCAGGGATCTGAGTTTGGCTTTATAGCGATCCCCTCTCTTCCCTACCCTCTGGCAGGTATCGCACGCTTGGCAGTATTGTCTAATATCCTTTGAGATACCTGGCCAGAAGAAGTTCTCAGCGCCAGCCGATGTTTAGTTCGGCTGATTCCTAAATGTCCTGATAATGGTATATCGTGCGCGATGCGTAGCAACCTCGTCTATACTTTCGGGTACCACTAACTGCTTAGTGGGCACGGGTATGGACCCTGCTACTACCTTCTCTGAATATCGGTATATGAGACCTTTGTCCCAAGCATATCGCTCTCCCTCCAACCCTCCTTGGTCCTTGTTTATCCTATCTTTATATACCTGCAGGGAGGGATCTAGGGCCACCTCACTGCCAAATTCCAGGGGGCATCCCAGGGGAGAATAGGAGGGGTGTGCGGCATATTGTTTACCTGAGCCTCAGGGGGATCGGAAGGAGCCGTGGTGCGTGCTTGCTGCCGGGTAACAACCGGGTAGGCCTCTTGGATGGTTGGTTGAGGGATGAAAGCAGAGGTGAGCTCCCCAAGTCGTTCCCCAAAATAACATCAGCGGGCAAATCCTGCATAATTCCCACCTCCACATTTCCATGCCCTGCCCCCAATTCAAATGCACCTTGGCCGTGGGAACTTTGTAAATTGCTCCCCTGCCACCCGTACAGCTACACAGTCCCCAGTGAGGGTGTGCTTAGGCACCAAATGATTTCGACCAGAGTCAACGTGGCCCCAGAGTCACGTAATCCTTGTAGACTCTTCCCTCCATGTGTACCACCTGGCGGTGCTCTGGCGGTTGTCGGAGGCGGCTTGTATGGGGTTTACCTCGTGTAAGGTCCCCAGAGATTCTTCTGCTGAGGTAACTATGGATGTTGGGAGCACAGATTCTCTTTGGCAGCAGTGTACTGCGGCCCGATTGGAGGGCGGAGGACCCTGGTGGTTCCAGTTCTGGCGAGATCGGTTACGTGGGCAGTCTCTTTGGATGTGTCCCTGTTGGTTGCAGGTGTGGCAGCGGATTGGTGGTCGGGTATGGTACCTAGGAGGGTACTGGTTGTGGCTCGCGGCTGGTCGTGGGGAGCAAGAGTAGTCACTGCTGGCAGAGGGGTGGTAGATCCATACGTGGTCCGGTGTGGTGTCCGTTGGTCTCGCCTGGTGTCTTGAAACTCGTCAGCTAGCTTGGCTGCCTCTGGTAGGGTACGGGGTTTGCGATCTCGTACTCCAATTTTGCAGTTCTGTGGTTAGTCCATTGAAAAACTGCTCCAGTACTATTAACTGGAACATCTCTTCCACAGTGGTGACCCGTGTTGCTTCCATCCACCCCTTGGCGGCTCGCTGTAGTCGGTGTGCCCATTCGGTGTGTGAGTCTTTTGTTTGTTTCTTGATGTCCCGGAATTTGAGTCGGTATGCCTCAGAGGTAATGGCATACCGTGCTAGGATGGCTTGTTTGACTTTGGGATAATTCCTGATGTCTTCGCCTGGGACGGTCCGTATGCCTCTGCGGCACGGCCTGATAATCTACCTGCCAGCAGGGGTACTTGGTCAGCCGGGCTGATGTCGTGTAGCTGGCACAACCTTTCGAAATCCTGTAGGTATTCGTCGATATCACTTTCTCCTTCTGTGTAATTTTTAAAAGCTTGGTAGGGAATCTTAGCTTTTCCCTGGGTAGTGCTGGTGGGCGCAGGGGCTTCCCGACTCGCTGAATAGCGTTTTGCTTAGCCACAATGTACTCCTGTACATCTGCCATCAGTCTTTCTAGTGTCTCCACGGAGGGGGTGTTTGGGTAAAAAGCTAACCTGCTGTTGAGCTCTCTTGCAAATTCCGTTGGCTCTGTCTCCTGTGGAGTTGCCGTAGTGGCTGCTCTGTCCCCTCCATGAGTTCGGCCACAAGAGTAGCCTTCGCTTTGTTGCTGGCTATTCTTCCCCTTGCTTCCACAATTCCTTTAACGTAGTTCGCTTCAATGTTGCATAGTTCGCTTCCATTCACCGCTTGTTCGTAAAACTGCAAATATTCTCGAACTCCGGTATATTTCCGAATGGCTGTTTCAACGAACTGCTGCTTTGCTGTGCGGTTTGAATCCCGTCGCTTGCCACCAATTGTAGCGGAGAGGCGGTATAGTCCACAATATCTCCGCTGGTAGACCGGAACAGCATACAATAATCCAGGTAGCTTTACAAGGATCCCTTTTTCCCAAGGACTAGACGACACATAGCCTGGGAGTCAACTGAACTTTATTTACTAGGCATAGCACACAAACCTCTAAACCCCCCAACAGCCTCATTTACATACAATGGGTTAGAAAGAAGGGGGAGGGGAAGAGGCACAGAACAGCCCTGCATTTACCATAGTAAACAGTACAAAAACTATGCCGTACAGACAGCCTAACAAAGTGGAATATCAATGTGCTACAACAGGTAATAACATGACAGTAATAGCAGGATATATACAAAGACATTCTGGAAGTGGCTAGATTTGCCACACAGGTTATATTAATCGCATTGCGATTACAATTACTAACACTGCAGCTTCAGAATGAATCTAAGATGGATGCTGTCCTTGCTTTTTGATAGGAGGTAGGAGGGTCTGGGAGGGAGGGTATGCTGATTGGCTGGAATGTGTCTGCTGACTGTGAGGTACAGGGTCAAAGTTTACTCAATGATAAAGTATAGGGGCGAACGCGAACATCGCATATGTTTGCCCGCCTCGGCAGACGCGAACAAGCTATGTTCGCCAGGAACCGTTCGCCGGCGAATAGTTCGGGACATCTCTATTTATAAGCACCCAACAAATCAAAGCAAGCTTCACAGCTTCACAGTTTTGCTAAACTGTTTTGGCAATTATTTTTTGTTCATACTGCTTTTATTAGGGCTCTTTCACACTAGCGGTTTTGTTTTCCGGCATATAGATCCGTCATCAGGTCTCTATGCCGGAAAAATCCTGATCAGGATTATCCCAATGCATTCTGAATGGAGAGAAATCCATTCAGGATGCATCAGGATGTCTTCAGTTCAGGACTGGAACGTTGTTTGGCCGGAGAAAATACCGCAGCATGCTGCGCTTTTTGCTCCGACCAAAAATCCTGAACACTTGCCGCAAGGCCGGATCTGGAATTAATGCCCATTGAAAGGCATTAATCCGGATCCGGCCTTAAGCTAAACGTCGTTTCGGCGCATCGCCGGATCCGACGTTTAGCTTTTTCTCAATGGTTACCATGGCAGCCAGGACGCTAAAGTCCTGGCTGCCATGGTAAAGTGTAGTGGGGAGCGGGGAGCAGTATACTTACCATCCGTGCGGCTCCCGGGCACTCCAGAGTGACGTCAGGGCGCCCTACACGCATGGATCACGTGATCGCATGGATCACGTGATCCATGCGCATGGGGCACTCTGACGTCATTCTGGAGCGCCCCGGGAGCCGCACGGACTGTAAGTATACCGCTCCCCCGCTCCCCACTACTACTATGACAACCAGGACTTTAATAGCGTCCTGGCTGCCATAGTAACCTCAAAGCATTTCAAAGACTGATCAGGATCCTGATCAGTCTTCTAATGCTTTCAGGCGACTTGCGTTCTGACGGATCCAGCGGGACGGAAGTGCCTGCCAGATCCTCAGAACGCAAGTGTGAAAGAAGCCTAAGAAGATGGTGGTAAACGTTGGATACTTTCCTAGATTCTTTTATTTTTGCCAATATAATGCCTTCAATGAGTGTCATAGTTCAATGTATAAGTGTCAAGAATGTTAGATAGCATGGTCTTGTAGTGAGATCATTGAAGGGAGAAATGTTTAAAATGGGGGAGCTATCCATCAAACAATGAATCTGTGGTGTCCAGGTCTCTTCTTGGAATTTCATGAGGTGAGATGGCAGGGGAGCTAATTTAGGTGGAAAAGCATTCCATACTTCTCAAATACTTTTCAACGGCGGATTGAAGAACTTTTTCCTATATTTTCTTCGGATAAGGAGCCAAATGTGTGTAATGTATTTGGGTCCCAAGTCTGCTTCTATTAATTTGAGTTCTGTGTTGTGTGAGCAAGGATAAGCCAGAGTTAACAATCTATTTAATTGTATTGCTTTATACTGTTGTATATATGACACCATACATGGCTTATGTTTGATTAGTAAACTGTGTATCAAACGAGGTCTCATCTTTCCACAGAATCCTAGCACACAGCTGTTCAATAATATAAAAAAGGGCCATTGTAATGCTATTGGAAACAGTTGGAAGGAATATATTTGAGTAGATTTTTCTTCATACAAGAGATCTGTGGACATTATAAAGATGTATGTTGCTGTATTGGCCAGGTTTAGGGTGGCACCAATGCCATGCTGGGTCCCACAGACATAGTTGAGGTGCCCCCATGTGTTGCTGCTGTCTGGAAGGGATGGTAAAGGCACAGGGCATCCCAATGGGAAATAAGTCCAGAGTGTCAGGGTCTGCAGAGAGTCAATATGTTTCTTTACTGGAGGAATTCAAGTGCAAAACAACACAGACAAGGCACTGAAATGACTTCTCCAGTCTTCTCACTGGCAGAAGAAGGTTCAATGCTGAAACGCCTGAGCTAGCTGCTCCTCTCATTCTTAGAAGACTGGTAGCTTGGCCAAAGGGCTAGTGGCCTAGAGTCTGTGGCTCAGTCATCTGGCTGGCTCCCTGGTCACAGGGCTGGTGACTCAGGGTCTGTGGCAAAGTATCTGCGTCTCAGCACCTTCTTCTGATCACTTGTGCAAATCTGGCATAGTCTCTTCTACTAAACACTAGTTCCTATCCACGTAATATTAGGGGTTCTAACTGCTTTCCTCATATACAGTTTCTAACTGAACTAGAACTTTCTAGTGAGAGGGATGGAGTGTAGAAGTACAGCCTAAGCAGAAACTAGATTCAGCCTGTCATAGACTTGTATAGAGTTTCAATACAAGTCTATGGGAATGACTAAGCAGTTTTTTCAGAAATAAACAAGTTTTCAGACATGAGCAACAGAGCTGAACCAGACAGAGAAAAGGTCAGTGTGTGAGGTTTTCCCTCAAACACTTTGTATAGTTCCTGATAGTAAATGTTGAAGATTTCTAACATCTCAGTTCATAGGTAGAAAGTGCCAATGTCTCTCACTACTAATCAGCTGTGAATTAACCCTTTCCACAGTGCAGTATAGATATAGTATAATGAAAGTGCACATGAGCAGGATATATTACTATAACCCCTTAAGGACACAGGGTTTTTACATTTTTGCGTTTTCGTTTTGCGCTCTATGCCTTCCAAGAGCCATAACTTTTTTATTTTTCCGTTCACATGGCCATATGAGGGCTTATTTTTTGCGGGACAAGTTGTACTTTCCAACGCCATCATTTAATAATGCATACGGTGTAGTGGGAAGCGGTAAAAAAAATTCCAAATGGGGTGAAATTGCAAAAAAAAAGCAATTTCACCACAGTTTTACGGGTTTCTAAATTACGACGTTTGATTTGCGATAAAACTGACTATTTAGTTTTATTCTACAGGTCAGTACAAATCCGGCGATACCCAATATGTATAGCTTTTCTTGCGTTTTTTTTTTTTTTTTTGTCGCCATGTTTTAACCGCTATAACGTATTTGTATATAAGTGTATGGCGTTGTATGGGGGCTTATTTTTTGCGGGGCGATCTTAACTTTTAGTTGATACCATTATGGGGTGTGTAGGACTTTTTGATCGCTTTTTATTTAATTTTTTTTGAGGAAATGAAGCGTCCAAAAACGGCAAATCGGCCATTTGGGCGCTTTTTTCCGTTTTTCTGTTTACCGTATGGGAAATATATTTTTATATTTTTATACTATGGGCGTTTTCACACATTGCGACACCCATGATGTGTATTTTTTTTATTGTTTTTATTATTTTATTTTAATTTTGGGGAAAGGGGGGTGATTTAAATTTTTAGGTTTTTTTATTTATTTTTTTATTTTTTTTATTTTTTTTATTTTTTTACACTTTTATATAGATCCCATAGGGACCTATATAAATCAGTTACCTGATTGCTTTATCATAAACTCCAATACACTTGTATTGGAGTTTATGAGCATTTACTACTTTCCTATGAAGCCCTATTGCTAACAAGGGCTCCATAGGAAATAGTAAGTGATAGCCTCAAGCTGAATGAAAGGCTTTAGGCTATCCCTTACAGCGCTCCGATTCTCCCGATCACCACTAGGGGGAGCCGGAGCGCTGCCGAAAGTTTTACTTTCGGTTTTAGCGCGTGCAGATGCCGTGATCAGGATTGATCACGGCATCTGCAGGGTTAAATGATCGCGGTCGGCAGCGCTGCCGACCACGATCATCAGCTACGGGGGTCAGCTACAGGAATCAGCCGGACCCCCGCAGCGATGGTGCCCGCAGCGGCCAGGAGCGGGCGCCATCTTTAGGGACTGGACACATGACGTACCCATACGTCATGTGTCCTTAAGGAGATAAACATATAAAATTCAGTCCAACAATACAAAACAGTATAAGTGCACACAAAAGCATAAATCACAGTGCAAGTTAACCTTTCAAAGTGCAATACAGTAGGAAGTAGCAATAGAGGCAAATGTCCACAAACGTTCATACTTCGAAGTAGCCTTGCTCCAGGGCATTACATTTTATTTCAGTACATAAAATCCCAAATATTTGAATGGCATAGTGGCCCATGCAAATAGGGTTGCTGTTTTCAGTTATGGCATCGTTGTTTCCAACATGGTGATATTTAGAATCTCTGACTTTGTTGACTTTGAAGTTGAAGATAGTGTTGTTAATCTCGGTAAGGCCTCTTGGGGGTTGGTGATTAAGCACAGTATGTCATCTGTAGTTCATTATGGTCTAATGTGAAATCCGTGATTTTTTTTATCTTGTCTAACACACTGTAGAAACATTTCCATCACCATAATAAATAAGCTTAAGGGGTACCGTTTGTGATGATTTGGCATCCCATTTACTTTCAGTTTTGCATATAGAGAAGAGTAGAGGGAGAAAATAGTATTTATAAATGTCGAGGGAGGCCTAATTTAAACAGAGTGTGTTTTATAAAGGACCAATATACTCTGTCAAAGGCCTTCTCATTATCTAAGCCGAGAAGGATAAGAGGGGAGTGAATTTTTGTGGCCAAGAGTATTGCATGAAAAAGACGGGTGGAATTATCCCTACCTTATTTATCGGGACAAAGACAGATTGCTCCAGTGGAAATATTGGTTTTTCTCCAAAATATTTTGCCCAGAAGTCTAGGTTTAAATGGGAAATGGGACAGAAACTACTACACAACTGAACGTCTTTGCCCTCTTTTGGTATAAAGGTGGCATGAGCTCTTGACTCTTGCCTGGGTAATATGTGGCCACTAAGAAGTGAATTACATAAAGATGAGGAGGAACATATCTAGATCAGGGCTTTTAACAGGAGGAAAACTGAGCAGGACTTTTATGATTTCTTTATTGGAAATGGGTTCAACTATCAGTTATCAGCAGCTTGTATCGTGATCTTGGAGAGATCTATACGTGAATGGAAGGTCTCAATGGCTGTCTCCTTATCTTGTGGTGATAGGTCTGATGATGCATTTAAATTATAAAAGGCTAGTGTAATATTTTTTAAAAGCCTGAGATATGTCAGGAATGGAGGTCATGGTAACACTGCAACTTTTTCAAAACCACTTGCACAAAAATGTATGCGCAAGTGGCCTTTCTCCACCACTTTCCTGAAAAGGCAGCAAGGCTAGGGCATGAAGAGGACAGTACCAGCAGCCCTGTCACGTTTTGTTCTTTTACACTTTTTTTTTAATTGAATTATACACTGCTTGTTTCCAGGAGTTATGGTTGCCTCTATAATCCATCATTGGTGGCCATACTTGCACACTCAGAAAAAGTGCTGGCCTCTCTGGTGGCAGGGATTATTGGAGCACGCATGCCCAGCCACTTCGTCTCTGCTCTTCAGCAGTGACCATAACCACTGGAAACAGTGCATATTGTGATTTAAAAATTAATCAAGCCAGCAAAGGAAGCAATATGAACAATCAGAATACATTAGTATGTGCCTTGTATTAACTTTGTCTACATGATAAATGCAATTTGCTGAAGTGAGACAACCATTTCAAACCTTTACTGGGCATACATTATAAATAGGGATTGCCACTCACGGAAACATAATAGTTGATCCTCATTTTGGATGCTCACTGTGATTGATATAGGTAAATCATGGTCATTTTGAAGTTCTTTTATACATTATATATATTACATAAAGTGTTATAGCAGCAGCCCCTGGCTGCTACTGTCGCAATGCAGTTCACCTTCTCTGGAGCCTCCAGGTTCTAACAGCTCAGACCCACCAGCCTTGTTCCCAGAAGACTTTTCCACCGTACTAGATCTGTCCCTCCATGCAGGCTACTGCCTTCTTCTTTTAGGCCATCTTCTTTCTGACAACCCCTTTAAGATCATCAAGTGCTTTAGGTTACCTGGTTGACTGCTTAGAGTTTGGTACACACTTGGTAAACAGTTATGAATGGCTGTTGTGATGCCCTTAGAAGCAGAGTTGTGGTTACCACTACCACTGTGAAACCACTGGTTGAAAGTTGTAGGTAGATTTGGTATCTTGCCCATTTTGAAATGTGTTTCTTGTAGGAACCATATTTTGTCATCTCATTTTATGAATAAGAAATAGGATGTGATGTCTCTTATTAGGTGAGTTGAAGCCCCTTACATTGTATGTAGTGATATCTATATCTGTCATTATAGAGGTTCAACCGATGTGAATCTCTGTTTAGGAATTCAAGCTGTAAATTAAGCAGTAAATTACAAAAAACAGAAAGGGTTAACAGGATTATAAAATGTTACGGCATAACGGAAGTATGAGGTGGAAAAATATTGAAAATGTTTTGGTAGGTAACTAGATGTAGGGTGATTAGAACTACTGCATGGTGGCAGGATGGTCAAACGGAGTGTGCTGTCCAGTATGTCCCACACTGATGTATGGGTGTTTGACCACCTACCACCAAGATTGATATCTGAGTGTAGAGATGAGGGAAGCTATGGAAAAGTTTGTTTTGGCTTCTTTGCCGAATTTCACAAAAAAATTTGCTTCATGATGAATTAGAAGTGGTTTGGCGGCTCACTAGATATACCAAAATATGAACAAGGTGCTCACCCCTGGCAATACCCAAGCCCAATAACGAAAAAAGCAATATGAGAGAGTGGGGGGCACTCAAATTATATGGGACAACTGGATCTTATTGTCAATGTAGAAAATTTAATAAGCACAGATGTAAAAATCATGCAATACATACAAAACACTGATAAAATAATAGTAGTTGCTAAGAGCTGCGAAGTTTAAAAGCAACCACTAGCTATAATAATTTAAGTAAGGGGGAAAGGGAGGCTATTAAACAATTACAACAAATACAGGAAATAACAATACGCCCCGCTGACAAGGGGGGGGCAATAGTAATAATGGATACCACAAAATACGTGGAAGAATGTATGCGTCAATTGAATGACACTACAACCTATCAACAATTGACACGTGACCCAACTGAGGAATTCTATAAAGAACTGAAAGTGTTATGCAATGTAGGTTTAGAAAAAGGATATTTATCCGAAAATGAACACAAATTTATCTTGGGGACACAGAGAAGGATACCAGCCTTCTACTGTGTTCCCAAGATACACAAGGATCTTGAAGCACCGCCAGGAGACCTATAGTCTCGGGCATTGACTGTATATCTTCAAATCTATCTAAGTACATAGACCGGTGGCTACAACCACTTGTCAAGGTGATTCCTTCGTATTTGAGGGATACCACTCAAATCATTGAGATGCTCGAGACTATATTATGGCAGGAACACTTTATTATGGGCACGCTTGATGTGAGTTCGCTGTATACAGTAATCGAACACACACAAGGTATGCAAGCAATTGAACATTTTTTCCAAAATCACAACTATCTGCCAAAGGAACAGAGTGATTTTATCTTAAGTACTATACAGTATATTCTGTCTCACAACTATTTTTATTTTGAGGGCACATTTTACCTTCAGCGTACCGGTACCGCCATGGGCACCAGATTCGCCCCCAGCTACGCCAACCTCTTCCTCGCCCATTGGGAGAGGGAGGTGGTTGAGCCAAGGCTGGGGCGACTCTGGTGCTCTGGCGGCGTTATATTGATGATATTCTTTTCATTTGGCAGGGGGTAGATCATCATTAGATACTTTCCTGTCTGAACTCAATGTGAATGATAGAAACTTAGTGTTTACTCCTACTGTAGGACAGAATGTAACCACCTTTTTAGACCTAGAGATTAGTATTGAAGGGACACACATAATCTGTAATACACATAATAAACCGGTGGCGAAAAATAATTACCTACTCTTTTCGAGCTGCCATCTGCCTAAGTGGCTTAACAATATACCTGTAGGCCAGTTTAGACGTTTGAAACGTAACTGCACTAAAACTGAACAATTCGAGAAAGAAGCTAGTACAATGACCCAACAATTTCTTGAAAGGGAGTATCCTGCATGGACAATACAAAAAGCTCTAGATAAAGTTAGAGGAATGACAAGAAAAGATTTTTTGCCTCAAAAAACAATCTCGAGCGAGATGAGACTATACGGCTGGTACTACCATTCCATCCCCAATATAGAAAAATAGAAAATATAATCAGAAGGAATTGGCATTATCTCCTGGATGATAAGGTGGTGGGATCTTTATTAACAGAAACACCCCGAATCACTTATACTAAAGCTGGCAATCTAGCAACCCAAATAGCCCCTACGATAAGGGAACGGAGAACTATTCAATCAGGTTCGAGCTGGCTGAATGCAGATGGTTTCTTTAGGTGCGGTATATGCACCAACTGTAAAGCAACAGCCTTTCCAAGAAAAATTACACAAGTGAGATCGACTTCGAATAACTTTAGTATGAATATTAAGGGTACACTAACTTGTGCATCCACGGATGTTATATACATTTTGGAATGCGGCTGTCATAAACAATATATTGGTCGTACTAAACGGACTTTGAAAAAAAGGGTGAGTGAACACATGGCCAATATTCGCAAAGGTTATGAACTTCACTCATTGTCTAGACACTTCAAGTATGCACATAACAGTGACCCCTCTACATTAACCTATGTAGCCTTAGAAAAGGTGAGGAGATCATGGAGAGGGGTAATCACGTTATGAAGATGTCTAGACAAGAATCCCGTCGGATATTTGAATTTGACACCCTCATCCCAAAGGGACACAATGCAGAGATGGAGATGTTCGGTTTTTATGAGGGTGGGGACCGTGGGAGACGGGGGTCCAATGTCAGGCTGTGTATCAGCACTTGGACCCCCTTTCCCTACGGCTCCCGCTCTCTTTCCTACTATCAACTTTGGATTAAGGAAGCCCCCAATGAAACATTCAAGACTATAATATGACCGTTGTGGTATTCTTGTCACTAAGTTAACGATCTATATGGCCTTCAACGAAATATTTAAGACCATTCTGTGATTTCTATAACATCCCCAGACAAGGTATCTGAGAAGCCTATGTTATATAATACATACATATGATTAGACACAAGTGATTTCATTGTCACCATTCATGTCTATTATTATTTTATTTATTTTTACCTTATTTTTACTTTTTCTCTATTATGAGTATGTTCACAATGGATGCGGCTTTGATGCGACTTTATAAAGCGTTTTGATGGTCAATGATTTTATTGTTTTATTTATTGTTTTATTTATTGTTTTATTAGACTTATAATATATGTTTGAAGTATTCATGCCTGTACAGGTTTGTAGTGGAAGTATAATGCAAGAAAAGTACTTTTTTTTTTTTTTTTTCTATGTAATTAGATGATTATATTTCACCTGTTCGGCTCCAACCCCTGGACTGACATCTACCAATCCAGTAATTAGCTGGGCTATTTAAATTGGACATCCTATCTGCAGTCACTACCACTGAGGAAGGGACGTATACCCCGAAACGCGTATGGAGTGACTGGCATTTTTTGGAGGAGCTATAAAGATATAAAGAAATAGCACAAGTCCGCGGCTTGTACATACAGCTCTAAGTGCAGTAAAGGAGACCTGAGAGCTTGTTTCCAGGCATCGGCTGTCCTGTCGAGTGATTTTCTCCTTCGGCTACAGGACCTGCGAAGCAAAGACATTGGGCACACCCACTCCAGATACGTCATACACACGTGAATACCGCTGACCACGTGACACGCCGACTTACATCACGACCCAGCACGGGACGCCGCGCTCGGTCTACTTAGGACGGCAACATAGGAGCGGTAAAGTATGATTTAAGTGCCGATTTGAATGCCGATTTATACTGCCAGCTATAAAGACACAATATTACCATCACTTATTAGTGCGGAAGTCCTGGGACACAAAGGAACACTTTGGACAACCATTATAGAGTGGATTTTGCTCTAGCATCCACCAAGCCAAACACCAGCGATACAATTTAGCAGCTCTTAGCATCTACTATTATTTTATCAGTGTTTTGTATGTATTGCATGATTTTTACATCTGTGCTTATTAAATTTTCTACATTGACAATAAGATCCAGTTGTCCCATATAATTTGAGTGCCCCCCACTCTCTCATATTGCTTTTTTCATGATGAATTACTTTGTCACTAAGAACATTTCTTTGTATGTTGCAGGCGATCGTGCCGTCCCCTGTAATTGAACCTCGCAGATGCCGTGTTCATCGCTGATAGGGGCATCTGAGGCTACCATTTAGGCCTTTCACGGGTTAATCAGGGTAAAAATAAACAAATTAATGCTCACCTTATCCATTCGATTGCATACAGGTCATCATGGCCATCTTGTTTGAAGACACCGCTTGAAATTTTGCGTGGTGACCTGACGACGTCATCACACTGACCGGTATTTTCAATCAAGATGGCGTGATGGCCTCTTTGCGTGCAAATGGATGAGGTGAGTATTTTTTTTGTTTTGTTTTTACAGCGAAAATTGATTCATTACCATAAAGCGTGAGGAAATTTCACTTCTATGCCAAATCAAATTTTTCCTAAAATTTAGATCAAAGTCAATTTGTTTGACTTTGATTCGCCCAACACTATTTCTAAGTGATATCTTTTCACATCTTAACCAACTGTGAACCTGCTGTTATGGGCTTCATGAGGCTGTGTGACAGAGCTTTGCTCTCAAGCAGCCATCTCAGTCAGAGGCCTGTTTTGGCAAATTTTTTGAAAAATAAGTTTTCTTGAAACATCATGGCAAAACCAAAAGAAACAAAATGCACACAGCTGCTGCATGTTTTTACATAGAATGTGTCGGCAGATAAGAACCATTTGGCCCATCTAGTCTGCCCAATATACTGAATACTATGAATAGCCCCAGGCCCTATCTTATATGAAGGATAGCTTTATGCCTATCCCATGCATGCTTAAACTCCTTTACTGTATTTGCAGCTACCACTTCTGCCGGAAGGCTATTCCATGCGTCCACTACTCTCTCAGTAAAGTAATACTTCCTGATATTACTTTTAAACCTTTGTCCCTCTAATTTAAAACTATGTTCTCTTGTAGCAGTTTTTCTTCTTTTAAATATTCTCTCCTCTTTTACCGTGTTGTTTCCTTTTATGTATTTAAAAGTTTCTATCATATCCCCTCTGTCTCTTCTTACTTCCAAGCTATACATGTTAAGGTCCCATATGGTCTACAGTACTGCGCACAATACTTCAAATGAGGTCTCACTAGTGCTCTGTAGAGCGGCACGAGCACCTCCCTCTGAGCTAGACTTTACATAACTCACTAATAAGAAATTCAATAAAGTATTTAAACTTGGGCTTCAGTAGGGGTGCTGCCACATGTTCAGCGATCACTATATCGATCACTTGTCCCCATACAGTGGTGATTGCTGCAAGTGAATGTATTCCTCATCTCTGCTAATGATCTGACAATAATCAGGAATGTCGGCTTTGTTCCCGAAAATCTGCCAGATTATCTATATGTGTAAATGGATCCTTAGCCTTTGATGGCTGTAATGCAAACACATTTTAATGCTTGTATGACAGCCCAACCATGCAGCTAATGACTCAAACTTTCGGCATCTATGTGATGCTGATCTCTATGATTATGTTTAGGGATGAGCGAATCGACTTAGGAGGAAATATGCGAAGTTGATTCGCATAAAACTTTGTTTCAATACTTACTGTACGGAGCCGAGCGCTCCGTACAGTATGATAATGTATTGGCTCCGATGAGCCGAAGTTTTTACTTTGCGAAGTTTCGCGAGACTTCACATAATAACTTCAGAAATTGATTTATACTGTAAAGAAAACATTTCCCGAACTTGGGTTCGGTTCCAACCTTGAAATGAAGTTTTATGCGAATTGACTTCGGATGTTTCATCCGAAGTCGATTCGCTCATCCCTAATAATGTTAGTTCAGGTGATCCGACCCAAGGGCAAGCCAGAATTTATAGGTGTAAATAGGTGCATAAATGCACTCGTATTACATGTGTGCAGTTGGCCTAGGGCTGGTTTCACACAAAACTAAGGCCTTATTCACACGCCTGTGTTTATCTTCTGTCTGAAAAATCTGCTACATCTGTTTTTTTTCCCATGTGTCTGTTTTTTACCCCCTTTGTGTCATTAATGTTTCACTGCACTGCTCTGCTAGGGAAAAAGGAGGATTTCCAAAAAAACAGATCGAACACAGGTGGCATCCGTGTGCTGTCACTGGTTTTCATGGACCGATAGACTTTAATGAGCATGTTTGGTCTAGAAATCAGATCCAAATAATCTGAATATACTCATTTAATTAAATGGATCCGTGTGCTGTCTGTGGAGGACACGAGCACCACACATCCATGATTCTCTGATGAGTGAATGAAGTTTTGAACCCAGACATACCTCCATTTTCACCCAGGCAGCCCCCCTTTACTTGAGCATCTGAGCATTTCATGCTCCGATGCTCTCCTTTGCTCTGTGCTAAATCGTGCAGGGCAAGGACTCTTTTGTTAACATCACCAGCTCTGATGGGCGTGCTTTAACGCTGCCCTAGCTATTTTACAGGCTAGGTTAAAAGATGGCTGCACAATACATCATAAACTGATAGCAAAAAATAGGAAAAGGGGCTCATTCCAAAAAAATGGAATGAAGGAAGCTCTTAGCGCACATTTTTGATCAAAAGTATGTCGGGCCCAAGTACCACGTCACGGCGGCTTCCGCACAAGGGTCCCTAACATTACAGATACTGCCTCTCATCGACTTACCAGTCTCCTTTCATTCAGGGCACTGCAGGAACCAGCTAAATTGCTTTTGTGCTGAGAAGTCCCAGGTACTTGGGCGTTGCTCAGTCCAAAAGAGGCGTCACCCTCAATATATACTATAAGACAGAGTTCAGACTAAGCAAATATGTATCTACACTCACAAGTGCATAACCATAATGCAAACAAGGTTGGTTAAAAGATGGCTGCACAATACCTCATAAACTGATAGCAAAAAATAAGAAAAGGGGCTTTTTCCAAAAAAATTGAATGAAGGAAGCTCTTAGCGCACATTTTTGATCAAAAGCATGTCGGACCCAAGTACCACGTCACAGCGGCTTCCGTACAAGGGTCCCTAACATTACAGATACTGCCTCTCATGGACTTACCAGTCTTCTTTCATTCAGGGCACTGCAGAAACCAGCTAAATTGCTTTTGTGCTGAGAAGTCCCAGGTACTTGGGCGTTGCTCAGTCCAAAAGAGGCGCCATTCTCAATATACACTATAAGACAGAGCTCAGACTAAGCAAATATGTATCTACACTCACAAGTGCATAACCATAAGGCAAACAAGGTTGGTTAAAAGATGGCTGCACAATACCTCATAAACTGATAGCCCTGCACGATTTAGCGCAGGGCAAAGAGAGCTTTGGAGCATGAACTACTCCGAAGCTTAAGTCGGGGGGCTGCCTGGGTGAAAATGGGGATGTTTCCCGCTTCGGTTCAGCTCTGAATCAGGTGAGATTTATCAAACTTGTGTAAAGTAGAACTGACTTCCATTTCTGCAAAAACGCTTCCGTTACCATAATACAACCGCATGTATCCGTCATGAATGGATCCGGTTGTATTATCTTTAAAATAGCCATGACAGATTCGTCATGAACACCATTGAAAGTCAGTGGGGGACGGATCCGTTTTCTATTGTGTCAGAGAAAACGGATCTGTCCCCATTGACTTACATTGTGTGCCAGGATGGATCTGTCTTGCTCCGCACCACATGGCGGACAGAAAAACGCTGCAGGCAGTGTTTTGGTGTCCGCCTCCGCCTCCATGAAAACTGATGCATTCTGAGCGGATTCTTTTCCATTCAGAATGCATTAGGGCAAAACTGATTCGTTTTGGACAGCTTCTGAGAGCCCATGATGGATCTCACAAACGGAAAGCCAAAACGCCAGTGTGAAAGTAGCCTTAGTTGCCCATAGCACCATGCACCGTCTTGGCTTTCTCGGACCTGTACCAACTAAGGTGGATAGGTTAGCTGGATGACTTTCTTTCTAAGGCCTAAGGCCTCATGCACACGACCGTAGTTGTTTTGCGGTCCGCAATCCGTGGATCTTCAATACACGGAAGCTGTTCCGCGTTCCGTTCCGCAATTTGCGGCCCATTGTAGAAATGCCTATTCTTGTCCTTGGACAAGAATAGGACATGCTATATTTTTTTTGTGCGGCCACGGAATAGAGCAAAGGACACAGACAGCACACGGAGTGCTGTCCGCATCTTTTCCGGCCCCATTGAAGTGAATGGGTCCGCGCCCGAGCCGCAAAATATGCTGCTCCGACGTGGACCCAAAATACGTTTGTGTGCATGAGGCCTTAGTGTATGAAAACCATCTGCAAATTTACTTTAATTAGACCTGGAGTACACAGAGACCTTTATTTATAGAGCAGGATGAGCTGAGCAGATGGATATATAGTTTTATGGGAGAAGATTCAGTATAACTTGTATTTTATATATTTAAATTCCTTCTCATTCTGGACGAATGAAAGTAATAGAGCTCATTACTTCAATATGCAGTGAGACTGGTCACTTTTTTGTGGTCTCCCCTAGGGCAATATTGCCATTGATCTGAAGAAACCTTCTGTCTGGTCATTGTTTGACCAAATAGCTCTAAAAGACAGCAGGTGGTGTATCACTAAATCTTAAAAAACGAGCAGCTGTGCTGTTATTTGTGAGGCTGTGACGGATAAGAAATTCTCTCTGAGGGAAGCGCTTATTTACTCATAGGGTTGCTCACTTCCTATTTTTGTCCCATTAATGTTACTTCTTCAGATCTTAAATCCTGATTCCTGAAACATCCTCCATAAGCAGGTTTACTGTGTATGTTACATATTGTATTATATCACATAGGTTCCACAGGGATTTTGCACATACTTGAAAAATGTTGTTATGGCATACCTTCAAAAAAAGTGCCTTTAAATTAGAAAAATCATTGTAGGTTGGGCTGCAAATGAGGCAATGTAATTGATTGCTCCTGCTAAGAAACTACATGTTAAGCCATGCCACCAAACTGTGCACAGCCGTGAACCATCAGCACAGTAAAACGTCCATGTGGGTTGTGTTTGTATGAAAATGAAGCTTTAAAAGTCCTATGGATGTATGTAATGTAAGATATACCATATTTTAAATACGGTACTTGCACTAGTGCCAGGAGAGATCATATAGGTAAAAAGATCTAAAATCTAAAAAAAGCTTCATTCTCTGTCCAAGTCATTTCATAAATGTTGCCCTTAGATCCACGGAACACACTGACCCAAATATACTAGTGTGTCTGCTCCAAAACATAAATCTGTCTAAAAACTGTTCAGAATTTGGTGCCTCCAGGGTTTCCACACTTGTTTCTGACATGCTTAGTGGTGATGGGGGGGTTCTTATTGGGAAGGGAACGGAGCTTCATGGAAAAAGGGTGGGACCTAAGATGTGCCATTTTGCGCCAAAATTGCACTGCAATTCTGACAGTCAACCAATAGTTGGTATAGAGACAGAGATAAGTGTTTATCTCTGAACGAGATTCATCCCTTCAGCCTGAGCAACTGGGATAAACCTGCTGCAGGTCTAGACAGCTGGTCTAAGATTACTCTACTTTAGGATTAGTACATCTGGGCCACCGAATGCACTTGAATAATATACAGTACTTTTGATTGTTGTCTATGTGACTTTACTTACTTTAACCCATAGGTAAAACTGAAGAAAAAATCTGACCTGTGATTAGTTACTAAGCAGTTCTTCTCTATACGTTTTCATACATAAGAGAACATGCATGTCACCCATGTGCATTCATTGACAACAGTGTTGTTTAGATCTGCAGCAAGTAATAAAATACTGCACAGTAGCAGGAAGAAAACATTTTACAGAAAGAAACTGAGATGAGCGTTTGTAGGAAAGTGGCTTAATACCCTGATAAATAAATAATGAAATAAATCAATAACTCAATAAAAAGATTGCTACTTGAGCTACTTTGTGTTCCAAAATTAACGGATGAGCAGAATTCATTTTCTGTCTTATTAATAACTTTGTAAATTTAATGGTGTTTATTGTATTAATTTCTGTACAAGTAGCATTAAAATTGTTATTTTCGGATCCTTGTCGAGTCCTGACTGTAATGGATAAAGATCAGTAAGACCCATATATTACACAAGGATAGTAATATTACGCAAGTATATTAATATAACAGCAAACAAAACAAATATATCAATTGAAATAATCCATCACTGACCTTTTATATTCATTTGTATGCAAAAAGACAGGCACTCGCTCGGTGCAGTTGAACACTTTGTCACATCAATATGTGTAAATGTGACGCATTTTGGCTCAGGCACGAGCCTTCTTCATACATACATGTTTGAAGAAGGCTCATGCCTGAGCTGAAACGTGACACATGTTCACATATTGATGCAACACATATCGATGCAACAATAAAATGTTTAACTGCACCGAGCGAGTGCCGGTCTTTTTGAATACAAGTGGATTTGGAATGCTTTCCTTAGACACGAGCACAGAATAAAAGTGGGAACATAAAGGCAGATTTATCATTGCTGTTAGTCTGGTTTTTGGCGTCAAAAATTTGCGCAGTTGATGGTTTTGCACAATTTTTTGCGACTTTTTAATGATTTACGCCAGCCACTTCATTTTTCAAAATATGGGCGTGTTGACATATTTAAATGACATTCAAGTTACATTTACTATTGCGACTTTTGTTATAGTCGCAAAAAAGGCGCAAAAAATTGCGCAAAACCACTCCACTCAAGAGTATGCTTAAATTCCTCCAATTGTCACAGTTGCTTTAAATTTAACTAGCAACAGAAATGAATCGTTTTTTACTTACCTTAGTTATGGCGCTTTCTAAATTATTGAAGTTCCATATGAAATTGTTGAAATCAATTAAATACTTTTATTTTGATTTTAATGCAAAGTTTTTGTTTTCACAAATTTTTGGAAAAATGTAATGTCAAATAAAATTAAAAATATGAATTAATTAACCTTGTGGTTCGATTATTTCCCTTAAACGTTATGAATCCAAAAGGTGTCAGCATTTATCTTTGTGGATTGACATTTCCGTATATTTACAGAATTTCTAATTAATAATTTCTAGCCAATCTTATTACTGGTTTACATTTCGAAGCTTTATAAGATGCAAAGCAAACATATAAAGCATGAGTCTCTGCTTTCGTTGTTTAGCAAAAGTAGTCGTTTGCTTCTTTACTCTAATCCATAGTCCTCTTATGCATGTGAGTGGTGCTCCATATGGCACTGACCTTACATTTGTCTTAAATTTCGCTACAAGCAATGCGACTTTTACATTCATTTGCCGTGCGACTTTTTTAAAAATGCGACTTTTTAGCCAGAATCTTGGAGATAGAAAAACTAGCATTGGGCATTCCAGATTTATCAAAGTTAAAAACTAACCTACATAAATCAGACTTTGCAAAAACTGACTTTAACAAGAGAAGAATGTGGAGTAGGTTTAACAACTAATGATAAATCTGCCTTATAGTGCTTACTGGAATATATACTGTATTTTTGTTCATTATAGTTACTTTATCAAAGAAAAATGTAAAATAGGCCTTTTCTATGAATAACAAGGCTACATACATACACCTTCAATTGCCCTCAGCTGCGCACCATCTCTCCCAGCTGTCCCATGCTCATACATGCTCACTTTGGCTAGGCATGTATGTGTTTGCATTGTGGAGAGAGGATAAGGCCCCCGGTGGCAGGTTATCACCTGGAAGAACAAAAGTATCAGCGGTTGAAATTCAAAGAGTCCAGTCCTTCTGCCCCACCCTGCATCATCTGTCGGGTAAGGGTTAACAGCTTCCCATAGAACTGGGATAGTCGTCTGGCTGACTATAGTCTAATTTGTATGGGGTTCATAACTAGTGATATATATATAACTAGTAAATAGTAATATAATAATATATATAATATACTGTATATAAAAGACTAGTAGATTTACATATATACTGTACTTTACAATTTTTGTTTTGCTAAAGATAACTATACGTTACACCACATTTCCCTCATGGTTGGTTCTAATCTGCGGAACTGTTTTCTTGTAGTCTCTCCTGCAGAGGAGCAGACAACTAGAATTACTGTATTAGATAATAGTAGTTACTTGCTATGCAGTACTTTTTATTGATTGATAGTTAATCATTTATGTATGATTGGATGGTTAGATTGTAAGTCAAAGACCAAGAATGAAGGGACCTAAATGATGTGTGCTGAAACGAGTGTGTAATTAACATCACAAATATTTCCTAATTGACAGCCTTATCAAACAATTATCAATGTACCTGGCTGATAACATCTTTTTTTTGTAAAGGTTTGAGCCCTTAAGGCGCATTTACACTATCCAAGGAGCAGCTGATTGTCAGGAAGGAAGCGTTCCCACCGGACAGTCGTTAAGTGGAGATGAAGCAGGTCATTTACGTGCAGCGTTCACCTCCACAGTATGAGGATGAGCGATTGTTGCTTCTATCGCTACTCCCCATACAGAATTATTGCCCCTGGGCTCCTGAGTGCTGTTTAGACCACACAATCTGCTGCCCGGGACAATGATTGAGGTGTCTGCACCTCCGATCATTTCACCCGATGAACAAGGATTTCACTCATTCATCGGGTGATCTGCGACACTTAATCAGTCCCATTATTGGAAACGAGAGTTCGTAGGAACGTTCATTCACGATAATCGGCTTAAATATTGGGCCATGTAAATCCACCTTTAGCTGTACCATGTGTTAATTACAGTATGGTAGGTAGACAATTATAATGATAAACACTAGTCACTGATTATCAGTAGGTCCCACTTTCTGGTTGTAGTACAACCGTCTTTACCATATACGTCATTCATTGTACCTAAAGTATTCTAGGTATCAGTATTAAATTTTTGCTATGTTTTATAATCCTAACGTAAATAAGCTGTGATAATAGATTTCTTTGTTATAAGTTGTAACGATCATGTAGATCAGGGATGCTCAACCTGCGGCCCTCCAGCTGTTGTAAAACTACAACTCCCACCATGCCCTGCTGTAGGCATATAGCTGTAGGCTGTCCGGGCATGCTGGGACTTGTAGTTTTGCAACATCTGGAGGGCCGCAGGTTGGGCATGCCTGATGTAGATGATCATTTAGCAGTTCTAGGTCAAGTTATGTATTTTGCCAGATTCACATAATACAACAGTACATACAATTCCAAGCATGTTATATACCCTGTTATGGTATAGCAATACAATCTCTATATGTAAAATGAATCATGTTGCACTATTTGCGGTGTTCAAATTCCTTCCAGCACATAACAATAGTAGGTCACTACAGCTTTTTATGTTACCTTTGTATATGAGGCAACAAAACAGAGTAAATGTACATGCCGGTGTGACAATATATGTGTTATAACACGTTTGTTGTAGACACAAACCAGTGCAAGAAGTGAATGTAAAAGTTAGGACATTTCCTATAATTACACCTTCCTTTTGTCTACCACAGCGGACTCAAACTAAGTCAGTTCTCCAGCAAGTGCTATTTATATCTGATTTCTAGAGCTTTCTGTCTTAAACTAGCATTTAGTGTTCTTTCAGCAGTTAGTAACATATTCTTTAGCCTCCCACTCCTGAAGACATTTCTTCTTTTTAATGTAAGCTTTGTTTCCAGATCAGCAAATAGAAAAAGAACATTATTAGCAGTGAATGCAAACTTGAATTTGCTTGTTCAATAGCTGCTGTCTTTTGTCATAGAAGTAGTAAATAATTATGATTGATTTATTTGTAATCCTACTGTTTATTGATCAGACGTGATACTTTATATTTATTGTCTAGCTATTTTCTGGAATTCTTGAGGTTTAGGCCTTGTGCACACAACTGTGTTACAGCACTAGTTCCTCCAAGTGGTATGGGTCAATACTGCTCCTAGTGGGAGAGGGATTGTCAGTGAACAATGTCACTGCAAGGAAGGTGGGGTGGTCAGGGGAAATGTTACTGCCAGTGGGAGAGGAGTGGTCAGGGGACAATACTGCTGTAATGTGGGGAGGGGTGGTCAGGGCCAAGGACAATATTGCTCTCATTGGGGGAGGGGAGGACAGGGGATAATACTTCTGCCAGTGGGGGAGGGGTGGTCAAAGGACCAATCCACTGTCACAGAGGGAGGGGTAGTCAGGAAATAATACAGTTGTGAGTGGGGGAGGGATGGCCAGGGGACAGTACTGCTGATAATGGAGGATGGATAAGGACAATGATGCTGTGTATTCTGAGCTTTATCATGGCACGTGGTGCTAAAGTGGAGGTAATGTGTGTCCTTTGCTGTGTGATTAGGTATTTCTATGTTACACTTTTATTTAATTTCTTGTACTGCTGGATTTCATTGCGGCATTACAAAGTAAAGATAAATTCACCATAGCATCGTGTGCCATTATTTCTTGGTGGGATTTGTATGCCAAGGCACATTTGCAACCCCAGTCTAGCCATGCATAGAAAGAAATGTAGCCATGCATACAGTATACTATGTGGGTTACAAATGCCATCTTCACTGCAATCTCTAAACCGTATGGAGTTCTATACTGTATAGGAGTTCCCACATTTAAAAAATACTTTTTTGTTTTTTTATGACATTGGCTTTGGAGGTCTATGCATAAAAAAACTTGTAAGTGACTTGTATGATCCTTTTTGATTGACTTTGGTATGAAGTACAATTATCCCACTTGTCAAACTCTTCCTCCTAAGTCATTTCATACTGCACAGACTATAGCATGTATCTGCAGAATGTACATGATGTGATTTATTCTCAGTATGCCTTTCTACAACAGCAATCTTTTCTGTATCTGTGCTTGTATACTGCCATGTGACTCGCAGCGCTTGCTTGCAGACTGATAATAGCTGGGGCTTTATTTCACAAAGTAAACAATAATCTTTCGTTCTGCAAATTCACAAAGTATTGACCTAGTTTATCCACTCACAGCCTTTTGTATGTGCGCTGACTGTTGCATTTTTAATCCAAGTATAAAACAGTCTTGTAGAACAAATGCTTTACAATACTTCACTGGAGAATGTGCAAATGCTTTTTAAACAGTATGCAGTCACAGATCTCCTTATGAGTCCAAATATACAGGTCGCCACAAGTCCTGTTTCCCTGTTTTAACTGCTGCATGCCATTGCAGTGCTTTGACAAGCCCCATTTACGTATGTTCCAGCAGTCTGATATGAATGGCTGCAAGTGATGGGGGTGTGCCAGAGCCAGAAGACACAGTGCTTATTCATACTAATTGAAGCTATTATCTGATATCTGCTGCCTATGAAACATTGTCCTTCTTTGATTTATATTTAAAGGGGTTATGCAAGAATGGGTGGGAGGGGGGGGGGGGGGTTTGGCAAATGTCTACTTGGCTGGACCTGTAAGGGGAAGCCTACTTAACTTACTCCTTGTTCTGGATTCCTGCTCCTTCTCCTCCAGGACTGAGGTGCTCTTCTGGGTTCCCTCACTATAAACATCCAGTTTGAAGTCGCTGGCAGCTAATCGCTGTCCGCGGCGGGGACTGGGTCCCTTTGCGTCATGTGACCATTTATCAGTGATTGGCTGTGCTAATGTCAAACTGGATGTTTTCAGTGAGGGATCCCAGTGGTGCATTATAGGACTGGGGGAGAAGGAGCGGGGAGCCAACGCTGGGAAGCAGTTAAGTAAGCTTCCCTTTAAAGGTCCCGCCAAATGGGGTAGTTTGCCAAACCCCCCTCCCCCTCATATTCTTGCACAAAGCCATTAGGCTGTACTTTCCTTGTCATAGAGTACATACAGGATTTCCTGGCTGTGGTGTTACATGAAAAATAGTTAACTTTACATAATCATATAATTAGCTCAACTTTAAAATATGGAGTAAAAATTGCTTCAATGTTTTCGTGTCCCTATCTTTTTGCCCTGGTGGACATGGAGCAGACTGTAGAAAATCTAGGTAAATTAACGTGATTAACAGTGAAGGGAGGCATCCCCTGTATCTCTGATAATATGTATTGTCCACATCCTTCACTACAAGTAAATACACTTGGAAAGATTGGTTGTTATGCTACAAAAAAAGAAAAAAAGAAAAATGTAAAATACTATTTAATCTGCTACAGAAAAAAAAGGTTTTGGCAAACTTTAGTCCTCTTTCACGCGGGCTTAATGAGGCGGGTGCATTGCAGGAAAATGCGTGATTTTTCCGCGCGTGTGCAAACTGTTGTAAAGCGTTTTGCACGCGCATGAGAAAAATCGGCATGTTTGGTACCCAGACCCAAAGCCGGACTTCATCACTGAAGTCCGGTTTCGGGTTCAGTATTCTGTATATTTTATTATTTTCCCTTATAACATAGTTATAAAGAAAAATAATAGCATTCTAAATACAGAATGTTTAGTAAAATGGGTGATTGAGGGTTAAAAATATAAATAAAAAGTAACTCACCCCCTCCAATTGAGCGCGTAGCTGCCGGTCTCCTGTTTTGTCTTCAGCTGGGGGGTACAGGACCTTCCGTGACATCACATATTTAGAATGCTATTATTTTCCCTTATAACCATATTATAAGGGAAATTACTAAAGATCGGGTCCCCATCCCAATCGTCTCCTAGCAACCATGTGGGAAAATCACACCACATCCACACTTGCTTGCGGTTGCTTGCGATTTTTCCGCAGCCCCATTCACTTCTATGCGGCCTGCGTTGCGTGAAAAACGCAGAATATAGAACATGCTGAAATTTTCATGCAACGCAAAAGTGATGCGGGAAAATCACCGCTCATGTACACAGTCCCATTGAAATGAATGGGTCTGGATTCAGTGTGGGTGCAATGCGTTCACCTCACGCATTGCACCGGCGCGGAAATCATGCCCGTGTGAAAGGGGCCTTAGAGTCTCCATCATGGTGGCATGAGCAGGGTTGTACCTACCGCTACAGATACTTTGCCTAAAAAGGTCTACCAGTTTTATGAGAAAAAAGCTTATTGATTGTACAACAAAAATGTATGCAACTTTGTGTTTTCAAGATCCCTGTTTTCTGTGATTGAATTTAAATATTCTTCTTTATAATAAAGATAAAAACATGTCCTAATCATTTTCTGTTCACCCAAATGAGAGCTCTGGAACACTTACAAAGCTAAGTACCTGTTTGGTATATGCTTCTGGAAAACTTCACTGAATATATAACTTATTAATGAAAGTTTTGATAACACAGAAAGTTTGCATAACCGAGTTACAGTATAGTTTACTCTCAAATACTGTCCAGTTTGTAAGGGTGCCTCCACACACGGCAGATTTTGTTGCAGAAAGTTCTGCTACTGATAATCAGTTCCATTCATGTGAATATTGTTTTGGTGCATGGATTTCTGCAAGTCTCATTCCAATGAATGTAACTGATTTAAAGTGGCAGAACTTTTAGCAAAAAGATCTGTGGCGTGTTAAAGCAAGAAAGTATCTGGCACAAACAAAGTGTTTTCATTTTGAAGCAGGCATCATTAATTTAATTTACCGTAATCATCTGCCACTTCACAGGCCCACAGTGTTGAGACTGAGATGAAGCTGCTAACCTGGCTCCAGTATAAATAACACAGGGTATGTAGGAAGATCCTGTTACAGATGTTGCATTGTGGTCCAGGAAGTTACACCTCCGGATGAACCGGTAAAACAGTAAAGTTCAGACTTATTTGCTTTTCAATTATTCCTTAGAATATATTACAATAAAGTAGCACAAAGGGAAATACAATGGGCAAAAAATAGTTGCTTTCTATAGTCATACATAGCATACATATCGTAACTGGCACCAATCGGTGCAAAGACATTGTCCTATATTTTAATCTGCATGATCTTAATTTTCATTATCAGTAATGCATCTAGCGGGCCACCAAGAAAGCTATTACTGGGACTTTTAATTTCCTGCCATGTATAATACAGGTGTAGAAGAGCTAGATGTTCATTTTGCTATGCCTTTGTGCACTGTAATAACTCTGTAAGTAATGATTACACTGTAGGTTTACTTACAGTCCTATGGGCAAACCAATGAGTAACAACACATTGCGATATCATGGCTCAACATGTCGATTGTGAACTCAGCTCTTCTGCACTGACAAATCCATGACTGCAACATCTGGTATGTACTTAGCTACGAGTATTTGGTCTCTAGCATGGCAAAAGTTTACAATTACATCAAGGACATTGAGATTGTAGTGAATTTTATGTACACACAAGTGTGTTAATATGGGAAACATTTTATTAGCCGTACCACATGTAATTTTTTATAAAAGCCTGTCAACACATACAGATGACATTGCTCACTACTTTGCTCTATAGTCTTCAAAATACACGTGCCCTGTGTAGGTATATGGTATATGCCTGCCTCCGTGAAAATCTTGACTAAGATACGGGACAGCTGATCTTTTTACTACAACCAAATGGTGAAATGTATTATTATTATTTTTCTGCTCTATTATATTTTCTGATTGTAGAGTTGTTTTTTTATTGCATTTTCTATACATGATTCTAGGGACAGAGACAGAGACAGAAGTTCAGAGAGTTACAACCACATGGACTATAGGAATATGTAATCTGGACATAACTCATTGCCTTCTATGGGAGAGAGTAATGAGCATGCTCTGAGACCTGCGCAAAGGGGGAGGAGGAAAGCTGTGACCATCATCTATTGGGAATGGTAGATCCTGTGTTTTTTATGTTCATTTAAGGCTGGTTTACCCCCAAGCGAGTGTCACGCTCCGAACTGGGAGTGCAGCACCCATCCTAACCTTCCAGCACTGCGGGGGTCACATAGCATTATATTGATTTATGATTTTATGTAACCCTTACAATTTTGGAATGTATTAGATAACACTGACAGCATTATGTTAGTGTTACACAATACATTCTAGAACTGTAAGGGTTATATAGCATCATAAATCAATATAATTCTATGCGACCCTGGAAGTGCTGGAAGGGCAGGACGGGTGCTGTACTGCAAGTTCAGAGCGTGACACTCGTTCGTGTGAAACCACACAGCCTGTGATTATAATGGGATGGCTGTTGAGAACTGCAGAATTGCAATGGCAAAAAAAAAAATGATATATATATATATATATATATATATATATATATATATATAATTACTGTAATATTCTAATGTTTAGTATATTTAATAAAAGAACTATTTTCAACAATGTATCTAATATGTATGTAGAGGAACTGATTGGCAAAGTTGGTCATTATTGAAAATCAAAGACATTTCCAGATCTTCAAAATGTGAATCTGTCCCCGGATATTGTGAGGGTCTTGTTGACATGATAGATACGTAAAGTGAACATTTCTTTATAGCACTAAAATTAATCCATATACAAAATGCAGAACCAATGGGTTAGCATTCCTCAACCAGGTTTGAAACTCCAGTGTTTCTTGTTTTACAGAAGACCGCATCTGTCACAATTGCAAGATGGAGGAGGTTGTAGAGATTCCCAAGGAAGGAAAATTAAATGGTTTACAGTATGGTAAAAAGGTTAACTAGCACTTTTTTGTTTAAAATTAGAAAATCTACTCTTGTAGATTTGTCTGTGTTCTATTGAGACATGTTTAGGTTTGTGGTTAATAATGACAGCCATTAAAGCTGTCATGTCGATTATCAGTCAGGCTTTCTATTGAAACATACATATAGCATTGCTTTCACGAACTAAGTAAAGCATAATTAGAAGTATACACCGGTGTTTATGCCATTTGCCAGCTCAACTGGCTCCTTAACTCCCTCAGACTTTAACACACAAGGCTACATGCTTGTTTGGCAAACTTTTCTATATGTGGCTGCAATAGCAAGCCACCAAATTTGTTTCCAAGGGCTTCCATCAACCTCTATACAGCCCTGTGTAGTATAATAGAGGCAAAATTACTCTTTACTGATTTGCTCTGCACCATCCTTTCTCCACAATTTGCAGCCTCTTTCTTCAACTCACAATTTACGATTGTCCTGTTAATTTGGATAAATGGGCAACTGAGGACAGCATACCCAAATGAGGACAATTACACATATATACTTACCAACCTTTAGGTTGATAAAATCGGGGCATCCAAAACCCTGCCCCTGGAACGTCCCAACCACACCCGGAAATGCCTACTTATGGGCCGCGTTGTCAGTAACCCCACCCATTTTTTTAGGTTCTCTGAAAATCAGGGACAGCCCCTGCAAATTTGGGATAGTTGTCAACTATGCACATAGGGGGGGATTTATCAAAACTGATGTAAAGGAAAACTGGCTGTTATCCATAGCAACCAATCAGAGTTCACCTTTCATTTTTCAGAGCTCGTTTGGAAAATAAAAGGGGAAATTGAGTTGCTCTGGGCAATTAAGCCAGTTTTCCTTTGCACCAGTTTTGATAAATCTCCCCAAAGTCTTTTAGCTTATTCACTCTCTATAGCAATTTTACAATCCTCTCCTGGTAATATCGTTGTCTTACAGTCAGCATTGGACTCAGGTGACAAGGCCCCACCAGTAAAATTAATTTGGGGGGCCCACTATATAGCTAAATTCAAGTATTACCTGACCACCCTCTGCAAATCCCAAGTTCTAAACACATTTTTAAGGTAGTAGCTTGCTGCCTAACTTATACTTCAGACTGTTTTCGCCTGGAGCCCCTGTCAGTATCTAGGTGACTAGCTTTAGCCTAGGACTAGGGTCCTCTTCATTATGTGAGCCAGGAATATGCTCACACAGCCGCAGGCAGCAGAAAGACACTGCAAAATGATTCATGATGGGAACAACTGCAGGGGTGTTGAGAGTCTGTACACTGCCCATCTGTATATAATAGAGTTAGTATATTGTGTCACTTTTGCAGGGGGTGGTGGACTAGGTGCCCTCGCTGGCTCAGGGGGCCACATGCTCCTCTGTGGACCAGTCCGAGCCTGTCTACAGTGGTCCATTCCTTTTATCCCTCAGTACCAGGCACTTTCTGGACGTGTATGAGGATTGTGGGCATCCAACTGCATATTTGTTGCAATTGTCCTCTGTTGCATGCAGCTTTTTTGGCCTCAAGATCTGTTAGTAGGAGTTCAACTTTACTGTAAAATGCACACTTAAACTTTAGTCTTAAACGGTATGATGAACAATATTAAATCTTAACAGACCTAATCTACAAGTCTACAACACACTCCTGCAATAATGAATGCTCACTGCGGCTTTGGAGGCCATGGTGACACTAGAAGTATGTCTAGACGATGAGTTCTCAGAGGTCCTAGCCACATAGCTAATCCAGGGGTGCAGCTCATCAGCCAGTCAGAAGTACAATCACGGGGGAAGTAATGTAGCCAATCTGAAAGCTTGGGTCTCTATCTAAATCTTATGCAAAAGATAGAAGATATCTTATTCTTGGCTGCAAATGCGGACCACAGACGCAAAAAATGAAGGCAACAAGTACATCACACGGACGTCATCCATATTTTGTGGATCCACTTTTTGCAGATCACAAAATACATACGGTCTGTAAATGCCCCCTACAGCTGCTCCTCCATCCGCTTCTGTATCTGTCAACTGAAAATCTCAAGATTTACCCTTGCATTTTTGGCCAGATTTCTTAGGTCAGCAGACTGACAAATATTATGCTTTTCTTGTTTGCTTTCCTCATTCATTTCTAATTGTATTGTTCCTTTAAAAAGCATGCCTATGCTTGTTGAGCAGTTTCCTATACAAGAGCCGCAGTTAGCTGTGTGCTCATGTGGAAAAACATGAAAAACTGATGAACTTATCCTTAATGCTAGTCAATGTAGAAATGGTGCATAGATTGAGTAGGAGGTTGTTAAGATGGATAAAAATAAGTAGGTGAATACCTAGCGAAGTGCCTAGTTTAGAGATTAGATATATGGCATTTACAATAAATGCCATATTTATAAGGGCTCATGCACATGGCCGTTGCTCCGCTGTGGCCGTATTTTGACCTGCATATGGCGGGTCCACAATACGCCGGCACCGGTCCATGTGCACTCCGCATCACGGATGTGGATCCATTCACTTGAATGGGTCCGCAATCACAGAGATGCGGAATGGAAGCACGAATCGGAACCCCGCGGAAGCACAACAAAGTGCTTACGTGGTGTTTCTGTCCGTGCCTCCGCACTGCAAAAAAATAGAACTTGCACTATTTTTTTGCGGTGCGGACGGATCACGGACCCATTCAAGTTGAATGGATCTCGATCTGTCCTGGCCGCCGCACTGACATTGTCCTTGCATTGGGGGCCGCAAATTGCGGTCCCCAATGCACGGAACGGAACCACAGCGGACGTGTGAATAAGCCCAAAAGGTCATGAGTAGAGAGGAGCGAACCTGGTGAAGTTTGAGTTCACCGGGTTCGGCCGAACTTCAGGTCAAAGTTCGGGTTCGAGTCGGGTTCGGGTTCAACTTCACCCGAACACCAAACCCAAACCCGGACCCAAATAAAATCAATGGGGACCCGAACTTAACTTTATTATTTTCCATTATAACATGGTTGTAATGGAAAATAATAGCATTCTTAAGATAGAATGCTAAATAAAATGGCCATTGAGGGGTTAAAAAAAAATTAAAAAGACTCACCTCATCCACTTGATCGCACAGCCGGTATCCTCTTCTTTCTTCAGGACCTGCAAAACTATGTCACCGCGCTCACCACGTCATCGCAGGTCCTGGTGAATGAAGATAGAAGGATCTTCATTCGATGTCACCACGTGGTGAGGGCGGTGACGTCATCGCAGGTCCCTTTGCAAGTCCTGAAGAAAGAAGAGGATACCGGCTGCGCAGGATGAGGCGAGTTTGTTTTATTATTTTAACCCCACCCATGGCCATTTTATTTAGCATTCTATCTTAAGAATGCTATTATTTTCCATTATAACAATGTTATAACGGAAAATAATAAAATCACCCGAACACCGAACCCGAATGTCAGTGAAAAAGTCCGGGTTCCAGAACTTGCAAAGTTCGGAACGAACCCAAACTTTGCCATTCGGGTCCGCTCAACCCTAGTCATGAGGCATTTTGACACATACGCAGGGCGCAACTCATTTATGAGTATTTTCTGTTACTTTTCTAGAAAAAGTGGTAGAAATTAATGGCAGATTCAGCCTGCCACTGTTTTCTGGCTGTGCCAAATTCCTCAATGGAACATGCACATTGATAATCAGTTTGTTACATACTGCTTGGGTGAGAAACACTGACAGGATATGCATATGACAGACCAGTATTCATAAATATTCCCCTTTGACTCTTATGGGAAACCTCTGCTGAGGGAACATTTATAAAATAAGTCCAACCATGGAAATGAGAACATTTATTAATCTCTGTAATCTTTATTTTAAAGGGATTCTCAGTAGTGTTGGACTGCGATTGGGGCCTAAACCCGAAGTCTAATAGTTTTTTTTTTTTCTCTAGACCTTTGGGGTCCACAATAGTATTAGAGCCTGGGTCCACTGGAGGATCCTCTGGTATTTTACCGGGACAGTCCAACACTGATTCTTAGAGACCTGAAACCCATTTTTATATTGGCAAGCAAGGAGCAGAGATTTAAAAAAAAAATAACTATCAAGGGTGCTCCAGTTCTAGTGCAGGGCTCGCTTCTCCTTTTCTTCAAGTCCCCACTGTACCAGAAGTGTGACATGCTGCCTACATGCATGTCACCACTGCCACCCAATCAATGGCCTCAGAGGTGACAGCATGAGGTCATTGATTGGCCGGCCTTGTTGATGTGTGTTTAGACAGCTTCAAATAGTGATAGTAGTAGAGAATGGAAGCTGAGATGGGCATGGAAGAATGTAAAATATTTAGATCCAAGGCTTCAGGGTTCACTCTGGGTACCATCCATTGCATGGGGTAGAGGCAAGGAATGTATTGTACAGCTCTTTCTGTAACATTTACAATGATTGAAGTTTAGTTCATAAAAAGTGGTAAGGCCTGGCACAGAACAGTATGGTCATATTCACACAGAAGATATTTCTCATTTTTGCATCTACTCTCTCTTTTGGATAAGAAAGATAAACAGTCTACTTGTTGACAGGGCCGGTGCAAGGATTTTTGCCGCCCTAGGCAAAAGAAAAGTTTGCCGCCCCCCCCCATGTGACATCACAATGCCCCACCCATATGATCTGCCATATTAAAGGGGTTCTGCAGTTTATTTAAACTGATCGGCAGGGGTCCGACACCCGGGACCCCTGCCAATCAGCTGTTTGAGAAGGCAGCGGCGCTGGCAGTAGCGCCTCAGCCTTCTCGCAGTGAAGTCACGATTAGTATCATTGGCCTGGGTGGGGCTAAGCTTCATTCAAGTGAACAGAGATTAACCCCGCCAAGGCCAGTGATACTAGTTGTGACATCACTGCACCTGCGGTAAACAGCAAGAAGGCCGAGGCGCTACTGCCAGCGCTGCTGCCTTCTCGAACAGATGATCGGCGGGGGTCCCGGGTGTCGGACCCCTGCCGATCAGTTTAAATAAACTGCAGAACCCCTTTAATATGGCAGATCATATGGGTGGGGCATTGTGATGTCACATGGGGGGGGCGGCAAACTTTTCTTTTGCCTAGGGCGGCAAAAATCCTTGCACCGGCCCTGACCCGAGGGGACTGACATGAAGTGCACACTGTGTGCGCACTTCATATCAGTCCGGCCGGGTGCAGGAGACAGATGCTCCTGTACCCGCGGACCATAAAGAGCTTGGCCACGCTACAATGGAGTGACTGAGCGCTTACCCCTGTCAGCTCCTCTCCTCTTGGTGCGCCCGGGCGGTGTGCCCTCATGGACGCGCCAGCCGGGGCAGTGCTGCAGCCGCCTGAGGCTCTATATAGAGTGCTCGGGCGGCTGCAGCATGAGGCGGGGCCGGCGCTCCTAGCGGCGCCCCTTCCCAAGGGGCGATCTACGCGGCTGCCTATTCCGCGTATAGGACGCGCCGGCCCTGCTTGTTGATATAAAATCCTGAACCTGTGAAATCTCAAAACCACATAAAATCAAGCAGCACTATGCTAAAAGTAAATAGTGTGCTTTATTTTTATAATGGAAATTGACCTGGGCAAGTATTAAAGAATAAGTTGATTACAAGAGGTAGGATTGCCCTAAGATTAGGTTAAATCATGTGCACAATTGAACAGGAAATTCCTGAAATCTGTATTTCTACATCACATTGTTCTCTTTTGGCAGAAGTAGTCAGGTCACAGACATTTTACTGACTGCAACATTAGTGAACAAAAATGGCCAGTAAAGGAAATGTTGCTGCAGAATCATTGCTGTGTAACTGAAGTTTCAACAGCAGAATATGTGACTGCAGAGAAAATAATGTAAAATACATATATATAGCTGAATAGATAGGTAGATAAATAGACAGCTAGCTAGATAGATATGGGAGAAAGAGAGATCTGATAGATACTCAAACACGAGATAGATGATTTTTATCATATTGTTTTTGAGACTATAAATATATTATGTAGATAAGTATACAATTACTAACACTACAAGGCACTTGTGAGCTATAGATTACTTCATCCAGTGGCACTGGCTAGTTGTTCGAATAGCTAGGGCAGAGCTGGTAAAGTATGTGCCACAATCTACATCTGATGTCTACAAGAGCTACATAAATTGCAGTGTGCCAAAATAATCATTGTGACATTTCTGCAAGCTTCCATTCCTCCAGTCCACCATGTATTGTACAAATCCATATGTCTGTAAGAGATCTCAGTCAGCTGTGAAATGTGTAGGTGTACAATCATATTGGGAACACTGACTAAATTGCACAAATGTTATACCTTGAAAAAAAAGAAATCAATTCTACATAGTGAAGATTTCCAAGAGTGAATATAAAAATATCAATGTATTTTAGGATGGAAGCCAGTAAACAAATAGATCTGCATGAGAAAAATGTTTCTTCTCTATTTTTGTCCACAAACAGATGCACTGGGAAATACTGATAGTTTGCCAAATTCTGTAATGGAAAAATGGGAAAATATTTATAGGAAACAGTTTAATGAATGAATGATACAGTCTCAAATAGTAAAATTTGTACAGGTTTAACACATAGACCACCAGAAAGATGGCCTTAGGGCTGTATTACACTGGCTGGGGATCGGCCAGATAATCGTTAACAAGCGTTCGTAGGAAAGCTTGTTAACAATAATCTGCCAGTACAAAGGTGCTGCTGATTACCCGATGAACGAGCGAAACGGGTAATATGATCTTAAGTGGTCACTGGTCACCTAAATCATTTGCTGGCAGCAGAGCTTGTATAATAATAATTCTGTATGGGGACGAGCAATTGCACTAGCGATAACCAAGTATGAATCATAAAGGGGGAGATAGGACCGTATAAAGGACAGATTATATGTTTCCTCTTTCATTCAATGAAATCCGGTTTTGGCTTCAAAACTGTCAACAAAAAACCTAAACAAAACCTGAATGTGTAAATCCAGCTTAATCATAGTAGTTATATTGTATTCCAAATGAACAAGGGTACTGTATATGCTGTTATTTTATCCATTATACTTTTGAAAAGAAGGTCACTACTACATTTTACAGAATCAGGAAAAGGTATTTTGGTGCCCTAGGCAGAGTAGACAAATTGTACCCTCCATCCCCACAGAATAAATTTAAAGTGGCCTTAGTTTAAATATATTTAAACATATTTTAAAAGAATCAGTCACTGGCATAACAAATGTAAGTATACTAACTCACATGTGACGTTTCCCGTTCTTTTCTCCTCCATTTGGTCCAGACCATCATGAAAATTTCTCCTGGTGACTGCAGCGTTTACTGTTCAGACATCTTTGGCCCAGGTGTGCTGCCCCCTCTGCCATATAAGAAAACACTAGTATTAATAAAGGGCACATGTGTGGTACCCCAGACCTGTGGGTACTACAATTTGTATATTGTTATATATTATTTATTTTATTGTTGGATTCTGGTCATAGTTACCAGAAAGGAATGGTAGACAAAGGTTGACAAGGAACAGAGTTAATTACCCTGTTCCTCCCCTCTTGGTAGGAGTGGGCTGGTCCTTCTTCATGCCAAGAGGGGGCCTTCCTGTCCAGAGACAGAGAGCAGAGGAAGAAACCTGCAGAGCTCCTGATCCTGTTAGAGATTCTTCAAAGAGAACTACTCCAATTCCCCTCAAGTAAAGCCGTGAGACTCCAGACAGCAGCATGAATGGAGACCATCAGCATTGAAGACACTGCTGTGAGGTGTAGGTTTATAGCCAAGCCACCCATTGGCAAACTACTGCTAGGCCAGTGTCACTTAAAGGGAACCTGTCACCAGGATTTTGTGTACAGAGCTGAGGACATGGGTTGCTAGATGGCCGCTAGCACATCCGCAATATCCAGTCCCCATAGCTCTGTGTGCTTTTATTGTGTAAAAAAAAAAATTTGATAGATATGCAAATTAGCCTAAGATGAGTCCTGTCCGTGACTCATCTCAGGGACAGGACTCATCTCAGGTTATTTGCATATGTATCAAATCAGTTTTTTTTACACAATAAAAGCACACAGAGCTATGGGGACTGGATATTGCGGATGTGGTAGCGGCCATCTAGCAGCCCATATCCTCAGCTCTATGCACAAAATGAAACTTGCTGCTACTGAATGTATTCAAAGTTCTAAGTTGCACTTAGTGAAAAAGACTTTGTTATGTTTAACTCTGGCCTCATTCTTCAGTACTAGAGATAAGTGAATCCTGTCAAGATTCGTTTCAGGTCCAGTTCGCCAAATTTTTGAAAAAGTTTGGACCAAACCAAAGTTGTTCCAATGTGCCCTGAAAGTTGGTATATAACCCCCTCTAGTATCCTAGGACTCTGAATTTTTAGGAAAACTCTTTGAAATCTCTTTTCATTTATTTTTTATGAATTTCTTTTCCCTCCCCCCCTCTCCCCTACCAAAGCTCTGAAATTCAATGACAGCAAGAGTAAATGATGTCTCAGTGACAGTGACACACATAGCTATGGGTAAACGCACATTTGGCAGTGTTAACATACAGCGTGTTTAAAAACACAATGTGCTGGCACATGTCTCATGCTTTTTCACATTCCAAAGCTTTCAAAAATAATCCCTTATCAGAGGCAGATGATATTTAAACATACATGGTGTTATGAGAGTAAAAAAAAGAAAATGAAAAAGTGGCTTGGGGAAACGTGATGGTTGGCAAGTGGCATGATGCAGGCAGCAGCTATACAGAATGTGATAGTTGAAAAGTGGCATAAGTGGCCTAAGAAACAGTTGGGATTAATTCAGTAATTATTGTATGTATTCTTCTTAATGAAACTGACCCCCCCCCCCCAACAACAAAACAATTTTAAATTTCAACCGTGTCTAAAGTGTATACATGTATAGGGACAATTGAGGCATTAGTGGCATGATGCAGACTGCAGCACAGCCATACAGAATGTGATGGTAAGCTGACAAACAAACAAGTGGCAAGATGGGTCACCGCCAGCGAAACGAGGTATATTCGTTCGGAATCAGCCTGAGCTGTGAGTAAATGTTGGTATCGATGCAGTAATCATGTATGCTGCTTAAAAAAAAAATTACATTTCAACCGCATGGAAAATCAATACACGTAAACTGACGATTGAGAGGTGTTAGTGCCTTATGCACTAGAGAGATCGCCTTGACACCAGCGGACAGGCACAAATGATTTTGAGAAAAATTTATTTGCCAAGTATATCATAGTTATAAAATGAGCATGGCTTTAGCACTAGAGATGAGCGAATCGAAGTTGATGAAGTGGAATTTGATGAATTATTTTATTCGCACCGAATCCGAATGTCCTCAGGCTTCGTGGTAATGAATCACATTTTTTCCTAAAATGGCTGCTGCACATGTGAGGACATAGAGAAAGGAACTCTGGGAAGGCGGGATTACCCATACTGACATACATGCAGCCAATCAGCAGCCAGCCCTGTGATGTCACAGCCCTATAAATAGCGTCAGCCATCTTAGATTCAGCCATTCGCCAGCGTACTTAGTGCAGGGAGAGACGTGTCTGATGGCGCTAGGGACAGTGATAGGAAAGACTTAATTGTGGTGAAAAAACGATTTATAAGTACACGGAAAGGATAGGGAGGAATCGTTCCAGAGCATTTATATAGAATGGGATTCAGTATGGGAGGTTACAAACTGGGTAATAGGAACAATCCTATTGCACTGACTGGGGATCCAAATTGCAATTATTAGAGATGAACGAATTTTTAAAAAATTCGATTTGCCGAATTTCTCGGGACAAATTCGGTTCGATCTGAATATATTCGTGGCGAATTACGCTCAAAAACGGCTATTTCCTGGCTGCTGAGAGCCTTTATAGTGGTATAGAACACTGTGCCTTGCAGTAACACGCATAGGGGGTCTGCTTTGGTAGTGAAATAATACTGTGAGTCATGTATGACATGTAGATGACAGGCGTCGCTCTTAAAATAACTGCACACTTCATTTATTTGGGCAGTCACAGGGCCAGAACTGACCAAATAACTCAAGTATGAACTCCTTACAGGTATCAGTATCAAAGAGAAGCGCACTTCTTTTACACCGTCATCAGCTGATTCCACATAGATGTAAACAGAACCTGTTATATTAAACGCTTATTAAAGTAGAGTCCCCCCTTACAGAGTAGAAAGGGTGTCAGCAGTAAGTTTGTGTTCACGTCACAGATTATTTTGCCCTTCCTCTGATCGGTCAGACTAATCCCCCAATAAACAGATCCTGCCTGTTGAGCATTTTCCTTCACTGGGTCAGCATTTGGTCAGTAATCCATCAGTATTGCTAATGCACCCCAAAAAAAGGAGTGGATCCAAAACAGAGATGACACGTGAATGGAATATTTGCATGTCTTCTGTATTTTGTACGCACTTCTTTGAACAATGTGCTGACGACAAGACCCGAGTGGTTTGCACGCTGTGCCATCAGATCCTGAAGCGAGGCATTAACGTTCTGAACCTTAGCACAACCTGCATGACCAGGCATCTACACGCAAAGCATGAACTGCAGTGGAGTAAACACCTTAAAAGCAAGGCTACCCCTGCTCCCTCTTCTGCTGCTGCCTTGGCCTCTTCCTCCGCCTCGGGAGGAATGTTGGCACCTGCCGCCCACCAAACAGAGGATGTGCCACCGACACCACCACCTGCGTCACCAAGCATCTCCACCATGTCACACGGCAGCGTTCAGCTCTCCATCTCACAAACCTTGGAGAGAAAGCGTAAATTCCCACCTAGCCACCCTCAAGCCCTGGGCCTGAATGCCAGAATTTCTAAACTACTGGCCTTTGAAATGCTGTCATTTAGGCTGGTGGACACAGTCAGCTTCAAACAGCTGATGGCCATGGCTGTCCCACAGTATGTTGTTCCCAGCCGCTACTACTTCTCCAAGACAGCCGTGCCTTCCCTGCACAACCAATTATCCGATAAAATCAAGTGTAAACTGCGCAACGCCATCTGTGGCAAGGTCCACCTAACCACAGATACGTAGACCAGTAAGCACGGCCAAGGACGCTATATCTCCCTAACTGCACACTGGGTAAATGTAGTGGTGGCTGGGCGCCAGGCGGAGAGTTCTTTGGCGCACGTCCTTCCGCCGCCAAGGATCGCAGGGCATCATTCTTTGCCTCTTGTAGCCTCCTCCTCCTACTCGGCTTCCTCCTCCTCTGCTTCTACCTGCTCATGAAGTCAGCCACACACCTTCACCACCAACTTCAGCACAGCCCGGAGTAAACGTCCGCAGGCCGTTCTGAAACTCATATGTTTGTGGCCCCACACCGCGCAGGAGTTGTGGCGGGGTATTGAACAACAGACCGACGAGTGGTTTCTGCCGGTGGGCCTCAAGCCCGGCCTGGTGGTGTGCGATAATGTGCGAAATCTCGTTGCATTTTTTGTTAAATGTCAACCATGTGGAAACTGAATACACGTAAACTGGTGATTGAGAGGCATTAGTGGAATGATGCAGGCTGCAGCATGCAGCACATACATTTATGCTGCTTAACAAAATTTTAACTCTCAACCCAAAAATTTTAAAATTTCAACCATATGGAAACTGAGTACACGTAAACTGATGGTTGAGAGGCTTTAGTGGTATGACGCAGGACATAGCATGAAGCACATACATTTATGCTGCTTAAAGAAATGTATCCCCCCAAAAAAAAATTATATTTATTAATAATTTAAAAAACATGTAACGCTCAATTTCACTTTAATACACACTGGTAGATTGCTGCTGTACTTGTGTCTTGTAGTAATCACATATATATGCTGGTATAATTAATTTTAACAATTCTCCCAAAAAATGGATAATTGAGGCTTGATGCTAAATTTTACCTTATACACACTAGTAGATTGCTGCCACACCAGAGGTATTGTTGCAGTAATAAGGTATATATGCAGCTTAACCCCTTAAGGACACAGGGTTTTTACATTTTTGCGTTTTCGTTTTGCGTTCTATGCCTTCCAAGAGCCATAACTTTTTTATTCTTCCGTTCACATGGCCATATGAGGGCTTATTTTTTGCGGGACAAGTTTTACTTTCCAACGCCATCATTTAATAATGCATACGGTGTAGTGGGAAGCGGGAAAAAAATTCCAAATGGGGTGAAATTGCAAAAAAAAAGCAATTTCACCACAGTTTTACGGGTTTCTAAATTACGACGTTTGATTTGCGATAAAACTGACCATTTAGTTTTATTCTACAGGTCAGTACGAATCCGGCGATACCCAATATGTATAGCTTTTCTTGCGTTTTGATAGTGAAAAAAATTCCAAAGTGGGAAAAAATTTTTTTTTTTTTGTCGCCATGTTTTGACCGCTATAACGTATTTGTATATAAGTGTATGGCGTTGTATGGGGGCTTATTTTTTGCGGGGCGATCTTAACTTTTAGTTGATACCATTATGGGGTGTGTAGGACTTTTTGATCGCTTTTTATTTAATTTTTTGAGGAAATGAAGCGCCCAAAACGGCAAATCGGCCATTTGGGCGCTTTTTCCGCTTTTTCTGTTTACCGTATGGGAAATATATTTTTATATTTTTATACTATGGGCGTTTTCACACATTGTGACACCCATGATGTGTATTTTTTTATTTTTTTATTATTTTATTTTAATTTTGGGGAAAGGGGGTGATTTAAATTTTTAGGTTTTTTTATTTATTTTTTTATTTTTTTATTTTTTTAATTTTTTTACACTTTTATATAGATCCCATAGGGACCTATATAAATCAGTTACCTGATTGCTTCTATCATAAACTCCAATACACTTGTATTGGAATTTATGAGCATTTTACTACTTTCCTATGAAGCCCTATTGCTAACAAGGGCTCCATAGGAAATAGTAAGTGATAGCCTCATGCTGAATGAAAGGCTTGAGGCTATCCCTTACAGCGCTCCGATTCTCCCGATCACCACTAGGGAGCCGGAGCGCTGCCGAAAGTTTTACTTTCGGTTTAGCGCATGCAGATGCCGTGATCAGGATTGATCACGGCATCTGCAGGGTTAAATGATCGCGGTCGGCAGCGCTGCCGACCGCGATCATCAGCTGCGGTGGTCAGCTACAGGAATCAGCCGGACCCCCGCAGCGATGGTGCCCGCAGCGGCCAGGAGCGGGCACCATCTTTAGGGACTGGACACATGACGTACCCATACGTCATGTGTCCTTAAGGAGTTAATTAAATTGAACCCCTCAAAAAAAAAAATTCAATTGCAATCGTGTGTACACTGAATATATGTTAAGAAACGATTGACGCTTGACGCTAAGTTTCATCTCAATACACACTGGTAGATTGCTGCCAAACCATGGGTATTGCTGCAGTAATCATGTATATATGCAGCTTAATTAAATTGAACCCCACAAAAAAAGGATTTCTGTGAAAATGGTGAGGTGGCAATTAATGTATTTGCTTGCAGGTAGCTGCTTTTGAAGTACCTGCACTCATGATTAGTGATGAGCGGCAGAGGCAATATACGAATTTGCGATATTTCATGAATATTTGTTAGAATATTCATGATATATTCGCAAATTCGACAATTTTCAAATATGGTCTTGTTTGCGAAAATCGGCAATGTAATATGCGCGTAATGCGCGCGCAATACAGTCGTGGGTCACTATAGCTACATTTTTCAAGCTGCTAGAAGTTTCCTGAGACTAGAGAAAATGGTTGGCCTGGCAGAACATTACAATAGCTTTATTTTGAGTAAATGGATTTATTCAGACCAGCTGGAGGCTAGAGAATGAACATTGTAAAAATAGAACTATAACTTTATTCTCTATTGAGATTTGTATAGCATAATTTCAGAAAAGTGGACTACAAAAAAGAAACAAAAAAAATTCTGTATGTAATGTCATAGTTAGTGATGAGCGGCAGGGGCAATAATCGAATCTGCGATATTTCGCGAATATTTGGGCGAATATTCATCATAAATTTGCGAAAATCGGCAATGTAATATGCGAGCACAATACAGTTGAAGGTCACTATAGCTACATTTTTCAGGTTACTAGAAGTTTCCTGACACTGTAGAAAATGGTTGGCACGGCAGAACATTACAATAGCTTTATATGCAGATAGAGTGCTCCAATATATTCGCAATTGCGAAATCGGCACTAATTATGCAAATATTTTGGTGCAAAACATGCAACTTCGCATTTTAACAGGTCTGACTACATATTAGGGATTGGTGCACTAAGTATTATTGTGAACCTGTGACATCACAGCACTATGTCTGTAGCATGTATGTATGGACAGCAGAACCTATTACCCTACCTAACACCCTGCACTGCTACACTATATCGCTATCTAACTTACACTGACTATCTCCCACTAACTATCTGTATTATATATATGAGCTAACTAACTAATTAACTAACTAACTATCTAAAGTAATGACACAGGAAAGCAGAGAGCACAGCAATAACACTGCTGTCTCTCTCAGATCTGAAAATTACTGCATACAATGGCAGCTGGGGAGGTTCTTATATAGTAAAGGTTGCTAGGGATGTTGCTAAGCTCAGACAAAGACATTGCAGCCTTCTCATTGGCCCACAAGCAAGAAGCAGGGAGAGATCATGGGTTCAGATGGAAAAAAATATTTGCGAATTCTCAAAGTGGCGATATTCACAATTAAAATTCGCGATTCGAATATTCGCGCCCATCACTACTTATGATAGCAGGCACAGTCAGCCCAGGTCCTGTCTTCTCTTTCCCTGTCTGTCAGCTGCCCTGCTTCTCTCTATTGTACACAATACACACAAATCTTCTTTGGAATTCTAGCCTTTCCCTTCACTCTTCCTCGCGATCAGCTTGATTGATTTCTTACTGTTCATGATTGTTTTTTCACTCTCTCTGACTCGCTAAGATTATTTTACTGGCAGACAGTTTAAGAACCAACCACCCTCATTCACAGCCCAGCACAGAATAGTGTTCTGCTAGGGCACCTCTCTGCCTTCTGTAGCATTGATTGGCTCATCCAGTCCAGTCTGTCTGTCAGCCTGGAAGCCAATCAGGGCAAGACCCCCCCCCCCCCCCACTGCCTCTTGGGGTCATGTGAGAACCCTTCTTCTTCCTCCCCACAGCACTTCATCAGGGACACTATCGCTTATACCCTCTACACTGGCTCATCAAGGGGTTGCTACACATGGCAGATGGGGCCCATATTTTGCATTAGGGCATAGGAGATTCAGGTAGCGATATTGTCATGACATTCTAATCGGTTTTCAATAATTAATTCTACATGGCTGGAAAACCCTTCCCTAATATTAATCCCAAAAATTAATACAGACCACCACACCACCAAAATGAATGCAAACCCGCAGACAAATCCCAAAATTAATAGAGACCTCAAAATTAATGCAGATTCCAAGATAAGTCCCCATTCAGATGTACGCAGTGTGTTGCGGATCCACAACACACCATGCCGGCACTCCTCATAGAGATGGCTATTCTTGTCCGCAGGCTGCGGACAAGAATAGGACATGCTCTATCTTTTGCGGAGCCGCAGCCGGATGTTTCGGGGCCGAAACCCGGAAGTTCGGGGCCGCAGCTCCACAAATGCGGAATCAGTGAGCACATAGTATGCTCTCTGCATCACGTCCGGCCCCATTCACAATGAATGGGTCCGCATCTATTTTGCAGAATTGCAGAATAGATGCGGACTAAAATGCGGACGTGTGAATGGGGCCTAAACCACAAAATAAATACAGACCCACAACCCCAAAGTGATACAAACTTCCAGACAGACCCCAAAATTAATACAGATCCCTAGACCCTACAAATAATAGACCCCCAAAACCCAAAATTAATAGACTTCTAGACCAGACCCCGAAATAAATACAAACCTCCAGATAGACTTGAAAATAACAGATGCCAAGATTAATAAAGACCTCCAGAACAACCCAACATTCATTCAGAGCGCAAGTAACCCCTTAGATCAGATCCTAAATTCTGCCAGCCCAGACCTTTCTGTTCTTCGACTATGTGTTTTACCTGTTTCGTCAGGGCCATGCACTGGTGTTTATGATCCCTGTGGGTCAGCAACCAGCCACATGGGGGCTATTCCAAGAGCAAGCAGCCTGATGGGTCCCCTGCAGCGTCCAGATCTCTGCATAGAGGTTAAAGGGTGAAAAGCAGGGGACCACCAGGATAATGCCCTTAGGGCTAGCCCAAAGTCAAACCGGTTAGTTGGCACAGGGGGTCCATAACGATTGTCCATAACAACTAAATACAAATAATGGGTGCAGAGGTAACAGTCACACCCAGGCCCTGGTACTTGAAGAGGCCTTATGGCCCCTAATACTGCATAATGGGACCCTAGTATTATAAATGGCATAAGATAGGTTGGAAGAGGTAGTTATAGACTTTGCAGGCCCAGAAGCTTCAGGTTTCACTTGTTTTCCTCACTGAACATCCAAAGATTATCAAAAAGAGCAATGTAGCAGTAGTCAGTACAGAAAAGCATGACACACTGGCCAAAATATTCTAAAAGCATACATTTTTGGCCATTTTATATTTAGATGGTTTAATGATGAATGCACATAAAATCAGGTGAAAGATTGAATCTAGGATAGATCTGCTTCTGCAGGTTTTATACAAACAAAACCAAACAATATCAGCTTCTGCTGAAAATGCCCTGAACATGAGTCATGTCACCTCTTGAACTCCAAGAATGTAGGTGACTGCTCCTCACTCACTGAACACAGAAGTCTTATCTGAGTGTAGAATTTCAAAAAGGTCTGCTAATGCTAGGACAAATGGGTATGTGGAATACGTTTGTATGAACCAATCTGTCTCTCCTTCTGTCAAAAAGGACTATTTTGAGTAAATGGATTTATTCAGACCAGCTGGAGGCTAGAGAATGAACATTGTAAAAATAGAACTATAGCTTTATTCTCTATTGAGATTTGTATAGCATAATTTCAAAAAAGTGGAATATAGCCTTATTTTATAAAAAATTCATTTCTGACCAGGTCAGAAAAAAATAAAATTCTGTATGTAATGTCATAGTTAGTGATGAGCGGCAGGGGCAATAATTGAATTTGCGATTATTTGGGTGAATATTTGTCATAAATTCGCATATTTTTGCGCAATACATGCAACTTCACATTTGATATACATTTGATATTCAACATACAGATAGTTAGTGGGAGATAGTCAGTGTAGGTTAGATAGTGATTAGTGTAGCTGATGTCACAAGTTCACAACAATACTTAGTGCACCAATCACTAATATGTAGTCAGACCTGCTAAAATGTGAAGTTGTTCGTATTGCGCAAAAATATGCATCAATTGCCTATTGCACTCTATCTGCATGTAAAGCTATTGTAATGTAATGCCATGCCAACCATTTTCTCCAGTCTCAGGAAACTTCTAGCAGCTTAAAAAATGTAACATTAGTTATCCACGCCGGTATTGCGCGCGCAATACACGATTATTACACTGCCGATTTTTGCAATCAAGAAAATATTTGCGAATTCTCAAATTCGCAAATACAGTATATTATGAATATTCTTCCAAATATACGCAAAATTTTGCTAATTCGAATATTGCCCTGTCGCTCATCACTAAAGCTAACTAACAATCTAATGCAGGCATCCTCAAACTGCGGCCCTCCAGCTGTTGTAAAACTACAACTCCCACAATGCCCTGCTGTAGGCTGATACCTGTAGGCTGAGGATGCCTGATCTAATGTAAGGTGACACAGCAAAGCACAGAGCACAGCAATGACACTGCTGTCTCTCTCAGAACTGCAAAAAACTACAGAAAATGGCTGCTGCGGAGTTTCTTATATAGTAAAGGGGTAGGCAACTTTCCTATTGGTTGCTAGGGATGTTGCTAAGCTCAGACAAAGACATATAGCAGCCTTCTCATTGGCCCACAAGCAAGAAGCAGGGAGGGATCGTGGATTCAGAGGGAAAAAAAATTAGAATATTCGCGAATACGAATATATAGCACTATATTCTAAATCTTCGCAAATTCACAAAGTGGCGATATTCACTATTAAAATGCGAATGTAATGCGAATATTCGCGCCCAACACTAGTCATAGTATCACAACATAATGCAAAAAGTGGAATCCACCGGAGGACACTTTGGGAAATATTACATTCTAAATGATGCATAGTCTCACTTGGAATAATCAATATGGGCAGCATCAGTTGTTAGGACTTTCTGCTTTGTAGCGCTGGGGTCCTGGGTCCAAAGGCCTCTTGCACACAACCGTATGGCTTTTTCAGTATTTTGCGGTCCATTTTTCTGTTTTTTGTTTCCGTTGTGTTTCCGTTTTGGTTCCGTTTTTCCATTCCGTTTTTCCGTATGGCATATACAGTATACAGTAATTCCATAATTAAAATTGGGCTGGGCTTTAAATTTTCAATAAATTGTTCAACAAAAACGGAACGGATACGGAAGACATACGGATGCCTTTCCATATGCTTTCCGTTTTTTTTGCGGACCCATTAACTTGAATAGAGCCACTGAACGTGATTTGCGGACAAGAATAGGACATGGTCTATATTTAAACGGAACAGAAAAACGGAAAAACGGAAACGGAAGGCATACGAAGACACTTCAGTATTTTTTGCAGACCCATTGAAGTGAATAGTTCAGTATACTGTCAGTATACTGAACTGAAAAAACTGCCAGTATACGGTCCGCAAAATACTGTCGTGTGCAAGAGGCCTAAGGCTACTTTCATCTGGTTTCAGGTTTTGAGATCTGGCAGAGGTTCACAAAACCGGACCAAATTGGTTCCATCAGGATGCATCCGTTCCATTAGAATGTGGTTTTGTTAGGTCGAAATAGAACAAACTGCATCCATCACTAAAAACAATGTAAGTCAATGGGTGATGGATTCATTTTTTTTAGGATGTGAAAAAAAGAGATCCGGCCCCATTGACTTACATTGTTTTTAGTGATGGATCCGGTTTGTTCCGTTTCAATAACCGGACACAAAACCGCAGCTTGCAGCAGTTGTGTGTCCGTTCACAAAACGGAATGCATCCTGAACGGAGCATACCCCATTCACGATACATTGTCCCTAAACAGAACAGGTTTGGCCTGGTTTTGAGATCCTTTGACGGATCTCAAAACCAGAATGCCAAAACGCTGATGTGAAAGTAGCCTAAGGGCAACATATGCATGGGGTTTATGTTCTCTCCATGTTTGCACGTGTTTCCTCCTACATTCCAAAATCATACCACTAGGTTAATTTGGAGTTTGGATTGTGAGCCCCAATGGGGACTGATGTGAATTATGGTAATCTCTGTCCAGTGCCATGGGTTACATTGGCACTATGTAAAGTAATAAAATAATAGTACATGCTTAAAGGGCCTCTGTCAGCACATTTATACCTATGAGACTGCCTGACCTGTTGCATGTGCGCTTGGCAGTTGAAGGCATCTGTGTTGGCCCCATGTTCATATGTGCCTGCACTGCTGAGAAAAATGATGTTTGAATATATACAAATGAGCCTCTAGGATAGGGGTAGGCAACCTCCAGCACTCCAGCTGTTGTGAAACTTCAACTCCCAGCATGCATACTTGCTCTGCTCTTCTCATGACTCCCATAGAAGTGAGTGGAGCATGCTGGGAATTGTAGTTTTACAACAACTGGAGAGCAGAAGGTTGCTGATCCCTGCTCAAAGAGCAATGGGGGCATTGCCATTGCAGAGAGAGCTGAGTCCATTGCTCCTATGGGCTCATTTGCATATAGTAAAACATTATTTTTCTCAGCAATGCGGGCACATATGAACATGGGACGAACACGGACGACTTCAGTGGCCAAGCACACATGTAACAGGTCAACAGTTTCACAGGTACAAATCAGCTGACAGATGCCCTTTAAATTAACTTTAGATTTAAAGCAGCTAATCAAAGCCTGAAAATCAATGCATAGGCTATCCATTGACTGCTCCTGTATGCCAACATGGGTTATAAAAATAAAAAAAAATGCAATCTTCTGCCATCCATAATGCTGGTTTTAAAGAAAATAGGGCTCAACATTCCAGTTGGTCTCATATTTCAAAATTTTGGTATGAAAATAGAATAAGCAAACTTATCTGGGGTCTAGTCTTTAAGCCCCATATAAAATAGGGCCTCTGTGTTGTTACCCAGTTTGCAACACTGAAAATCTGATTCTAACAAGAGGAATCAATGGAGTCATTGAATGCCCACTCCAAGACTGATGCAAGACATTTATTTTGACTGGAGTTCAGTGCAGGAAAAGTCCCGGTTATACTGTAGTTGCACAACTCAGTTGTCTTATAATTCAATCATGACAGTCTTAAAATATCAGGAGCCACAACAATCTGTGAACACACAGTACTTTAGTGAATAAAATTATTTGTTTTCCTGTAATGTATTATGTTCTATAACACCTATCAAGCTATACAAAGACCTGGCATCCTCAGCAGGCAAATCTTGGCAGATACCAGGGCCCAATGGATTGAGGATTATGAGTAAGGCCTCTTGCACATGACGTATGTCTTTTTCAGTATTTTGCGGTCCGCAAAAGATGGATCCGCAAAAAATACGGATGACGTCCGTGTGCATTTAGTTTTTTGCAGAATGGAACAGCTGGCCCCTGATAGAACAGTAGTATCCTTGTCCGTTATGCGGACAATAATAGGACATGTTCTATCTTTGAACGGAACGGAAAAACGGAAATACTGAAACAGAAGGCATATGGAGTATCTTCCGTTTTTTTGTGGATCCATTGAAATTAATGGTTCCGTATACGGTCCATATATGGAACGCAAAAAACGGTACGGTAACGGAAAAAAAAAATATTTGTGTGCAAGAGGCCTAAACATGTATGGTTGTCATTGTCATGTAAGGGTTAACATGGCCTACTTACACATATTGCTGGCTGAGTAAAGGTGTATATTCTCCACCTTGGGAACATAAAATCCCAAGTCTGAGAAGAGAAATATTAACTATATAAACATCAAGAGGGAAAATGTATCGCGGTATGCCAGTTTTTCTGTGGTGGCACATAAAAGTCACCATGTCGGGTACATTTTACTGTTAGCTCGCTAATAGAGATGAGTGAATTGATTTATACAATTCTGCCTCATTGTCAAGAGTTCTTCACTTTCGAGCAGCTTTCCCCGTTGGTGAAGGAGCTTCCCCTGCTGCTTGATTGACAGGTTTCGACATCTTATCCAGCCCTGACAATCTTGCGCCTGCGCCACTGTTCTGAGTAGGAGTGCAAGCAAACTGGTTCTGCTTCCACTTCCAGAGTAGCATCTGTTCATGCGCCGATTACCAGAAGTGTAGCAGTATACGCACAGTCGTTGCTCCGAAAGCAGAAGGAGAGCCTCTGTGCTTGCATCGCTACTCAGAGCAGTGGCGCAGGTGCAAGATTGATCAATCAAGCGGCAGGGAGAGCTTCTTCACCAGCGGGGACAGCCCCTTGCAGATAAAGAACTCTTGATCAAATGAATCGATTCATACAAATCGCTTCGTTCACTTCTACTCACTCCTCATCTGATGTCAGAATGATTTCTTTATGTGTCATGTCATATTGTATTATTAGAAGCAACTTGAAACTCCTTGGCCCCAATGCAAAATCTGTAATGTGCCCCAATCAACATCATGTATCATTTAGAGTACAGGTGTCTTCTTATGTGGCAAAGGTGTTCTTGGGCCTCCTGACTTACCAGGATTTTGATCATTTCAGTCATCTTGTTTACAATTAAATCAAAGAGGCACTTGTAAGTCAGACAAATATAACATAACATTTATAATGAAATAACCACAAATGTCTTTTCTGTGCTCACATCATTATCAGTTTTATTCAACCCCCAAGTGACATTCAATCTTAGTACTTAGTACAACATCCTTTTCCATTTATAACAGCTTTTAATCGTGAAGCATAGCTTGACACAAGTGTCTTGCAGCGATCTATGTGTATCTTCGCCCATTCTTCATGGGCAAAAGCCTCCAGTTCAGTCACATTCTTAGGCTTGCGCGCTGCAACTGCTTTCTTTAAGTCCCACCAGAGGTTCTCAATCGGATTTAAGTCTGGTGACTGTGATGGCCACTTCAAAATGTTCCAGCCTTTAATCTGCAGCCATGCTCTAGTGGACTTGGAGGTATGCTTGGAATCATTGTCCTGTTGAAAGGTCCAACGTCTCCCAAGCCTTAGGTTTGTGACGGACTGCATCACATTTTCATCCAATATCTCCTGGTACTCAAGAGAATTCATGGTACCTTGCACACGCTGAAGCTTCCCTGTACCTGTAGAAGCAAAACAGCCCCAAAGCATGATTGATCCCCCGCCATGCTTCACAGTAGGCAAGGTTTCTTTTCTTCATAGGCCTTGTTCTTCCTCCTCCAAACATAGCGTTGATCCATGGGCCCAAACAGTTCTAATTTTGTTTCATCAGTCCACGAACACTATCCCAAAACTTTTGTGGTTTGTCCACATGACTTTTGGCATACTGCAGTCGACTCTTCTTATTCTTTGGAGACAGCAAGGGGGTGCGCCTGGGAGTTCTGGCATGGAGGCCTTCATTACGCAGTGTGCGCCTTATTGTCTGAGCTGAAACTTCAGTACCCGCATCTGACAAATCTTTTTTCAGTTCCTCAGCAGTCACACGGGGACTTTTCTCCACTTTGCGCTTCAGGTAGCACACAGCAGTCGAAGTCAGCATCTTCTTTCTGCCACGACCAGGTAGCGTTTCAACAGTGCCCTTTGCCTTGAATTTGCGAATGATGCTTCCTTTGGTGTCTCTTGGTATGTTTAACATCTTTGCAATCTTCTTATAGCCATTGCCCTTCCTGTGAAGAGAAATCACCTCTTCTCTTGTCTTCCTGGACCATTCTCTTGACTTCACCATGTTTGTAAACGCACCAGTAAATGTCTAGAAGGAGCTGAGTATCACAGTCATTTTAAATCAGCCTAATTGGTGCTTATTAGGCTTGATTGCTGCTCCTTGACATCCACAGGTGTTTTCAATACCTGATCGAAAACACTTGAATGAACCTCTGTTCTTAAGAGTGATCGTCTTTAAGGGGTTGAATAATTGTGTCAATGAAGAAATCACAAAAAAAACATTTAATACTGTATTACAAAAACAATTGATGTCATTTTAGTTGCATTTGGTTCTTTAAAAAGTCCTTGTAAGATTTCATTCTGAACACAATTACAAATGTACACTAAATTCCCTAAAACCCTTTACAGCATTGGTGGTTGAATAATTTTAGCTGTTTATAACTAGTGTTGGGTAAGTTGAATGTTCACGAGGTGGACAATGATCCGAATTTCAGGAAAAATTTGATTCGCCGCAAAGCCAAATTTCCTTGTGCTTTGTGGTAATTAATAGATTTTCCCTGAAATGGCGGTAAAAATAAAAAAAACATTATACTTACCTCATCCGTTTGAGTGCGAAGAGGATGCCATGGCCCTCTTGCTTGAAGATCCTGCAGGATCTCGTGCACAGTGATGTATGACATCACCACGCCGGCCTAAGCAAGATGGCCACAGAGGCCTTTTCAGGCTCAAATGGATAAGATAAGTACGATTTTATTTATTTATTTTTGCAATTTGCAAACAGTAAAATGCTTTAATATGGATCTCAGATGCCGTGATCAGTGATGAACATGGAATCTGAGGGGTTCAGTGATGGAGGGCGGTGCAATTGCCGCTCCCTGTCATTGCACCCACTATTTACAAAGAAATGCGCTTCGAGACGAAGTAATTTGTCACAAAGTGAATTTTAAAAAAAAATTAAGCGAAGTAGCCGAATCGAATTTTAGAGAACGTCGCTCAACTCTCTATATAACCATTTAAACTATTGTAACAATAGTATTTAAACTATTTTCTTCCAATATAATACTGTAAGTAATCGAGACACATGCAGCATAGTTGTACACAGGAGAACTGAAAAGAGTGGAATAGATTTGTTAGGATGTGTGCCAGTCTAAATGTGTCCTTGTGGGCTAAATTCAGGAAGTGGATAATCATGTGGGATTTTATTATTGCTCTTATGACAGATGGATTAGAGGCGATAATGTAGGTGAGATTCTCATTGCCCAGTTTATGACGGAGACATATGCATTGATTTTAGAGTGCTCCCAGACAAATCATGCGTGTTCTCGCCTTACAAAGATTTGGGAGACAACGAGCATTAAAGGAAACCTGTTAGGGGGAACATGCAGTCTGAGCTGTACTATATAGAGCAGGAGGAGCTGAGCAGACTGGTGTATAGTTTTGTGGGAAAAGATGCAATATAGGACCACTCACTGGACTCCTAAACCCAGAAAGAGCAGAAATTTAAATTAATAGATTAGGGTACTTTTACACTTGCGGCAGGACGGATCCGGCAGGCTATTCAACAGGTTTCCTTTAGTTCAATTTCAGATGGCTATCACTTGAGTACATTTTATCTCCTGTATTATGTTATGGCATCTGAACCTAGAACCTGTTCCCCACACTGAAACAGCTGAGCAGCAAAAATGAAATCTACATAAACTTCAGTAGCATTTTAAATGCACTGCTTCGCTTCACACTGTTTTCTGTTGTAGATTTCATTTTAGCTGCTCTAGGCTGTCTCCCGTGCAGCGGAGAGTGGGGGCTCCACAGCTCCTGCTGTAATCACCCGGACCAGCAGAAGAACTGATCCAGGCCATTTCTCCCATTAGATGCCGTGGACAATGAAGACCATGGCATCTTAGTGGTTTAGAGGGAAGGAGCTCCCTCTGTCTCCCATTGGCACCCTGCAAATGAGATTGCAAGGTTGCCATTGTCTTCACATGGCAGCCTGGGACCTAATGAAGGCCTCATGCCTGTCTGAAGTGTATTCCTGGTGTCTGTCAATATACAATAGCACTGACAGTATAATACATTGTACTGCATACAAAGCACAGTGTATTTTAAAAGCGATTAAAAGATCTTCTGTCAAAGTCCCCTTGTGGGGTTAGTAAATGATTAAAAATGTTGTTTAAAAAAGTTTTATTAAATAAACCAATTTTTTAAAGTTAAAAATACACCCTTTTTCCACTGGAAAATTTGGAAAAATAAAATCTCCTCCACATATTTGTTATTGGTGAGTCTGTAATGACCAGCACTACATATTTATCATGTAATTTATGTACAGTAAGGCCCTATTTACACATCCGCAATGTTTGTCCGCACCTGTTTGTCCGCAATCTGCGGAACGGGTGCGGAGTTGCGGACCCATTCATTTTGAATGGGGACGTGATGGATGCGGAGAGCACACACTGTGCTCTCCGCATTCGCATTTGCGGAGCGCGCCGCCGACCTTCCGGCCGGCGGCTCCGCAATAATATAGAGCATGTCCTATTCTTGCCCGCAATTGCGGACAAGTATAGGAGTCTCTATAGGGCTGGTGGCAAGGTGTGTTGCGGATCTGCAACACACTACGGACGTGTGAATTAGGCCTAAGGCCTCTTGCACACGACAGTATTTTGCGGACCGTATACTGGCAGTTTTTTCAGTTGAGTATACTGACAGTATACTGAACCATTCACTTCAATGGGTCTCCAAAAAATACTGAAGTGTCTCCATATGCCTTCCGTTTCAGTTCTTCCGTTCCGTTTAAATATAGACCATGTCCTATTCTTGTCCGCAAATCACATTCAGTGGCTCCATTCAAGTCAATGGGTCCGCAAAAAAAACGGAAAGCATACGGAAAGGCATCTATATGTCTTCCGTATCTGTTCCGTTTTTGCTGAACAATCTATTGAAAATTCAAAAGCCCAGCCCAATTTTAATTATGGAATTACTGTATACTGTATAAGCCATACGGAAAAACGGAACAGAAAAACTGAACCAAAACAGAAACACAACAGAAACAAAAAACGGACAGCAAAATATTGAAAAAACCATACGGTCGTGTGCAAGAGGCCTAAATGCCGTAAAAAAACAAAGAAACAAACAATGTACAGATGTAGCAGGTTTAAAACCAAACTCTTAACTCAAATTTCTTAACTCATTGCGTTATCTTGAAACAAAAGCCATTGAAAAGCAATTGAAGGTGTTTGCTTAATGCATTTAGTTTAGATAACATGTCTCATAAAGCATGTGTGTTAACTCTAGTACATCTGTACCCATAATTATACCAATGAAAACTAAAAATCACCCTGCAAAAATTAAGCACCTTTATAGTTCCATAGAAAGAAAGAAAAAATTTATGCCTCTTGGGATGCATCGATGCAAAAGCATTTTCTTTTTCTTTTTTAAAGGTTTTTATTGTGCAAAAAATAAATAAAAATATTCTGACCCAGAGAATAAAGTTGTCATGTTATTTCTGCCGCAAAGTGGTCACTAAGGCCCAAAACGCATACAGAGGCAAAGAAGTTAAAGGGATTTTCCTGGACAGAAACGCTATTGACCTAAAGTATCTATAGGATAGTCCATCAGGTTTTGATAAGTGAGAGTCCAACTTTGGGTGCTATATCTACACTAATCAGCATGATGGACCATTTTACAGGCACAGTGGCTTGTCCGTACAAGTAGCTGTGCTTCTTAGTGCAGCTCACTCCCGTTTACTTTTATTTTGGTGGAGGAAAAATATTTTTCAGGCTCCAATCATAATAAAACATTTTTGTGTGTAAATGACCATCTCAGAACAATTCTCAACATGCCTACACTGGTCTAATTGGGGCCAACATGGCCTGTAAACCTAGCCTTCGTCTGTCTTCTTACATGTGCCTGCATAGTATTTTATCTAACAATGGCATAGTTTCCTTCAAACACAGTAATCTCACAACGGGGAACCAATTTGTATTAGAGAATTGTGGCTTGATCTTTAGTCGCTCAGTTCTGTGAAAAAATAACTCGGCTGGTAACAAGTGACCTCTCTAGCTTAAATTTTGGAAGTAAAAGGCTACAGAGCCATAAAACAGCTCCAAATTCATAGAAAGCCAATTATTGTTTGAAACTTTTAGCATTAAGTACCTCAGTTAAGAGTTTGTAGTTTCTTTTCAATGGAAATTCTTAACCTCTAAGCTATGATTTGAGGATCTAGATTAGGGGTTAGATATGTTTTCCCACATAAAAAGCAGTTCCACCATTTTTACACATGCATGCAAATCATTCAAAAATATTTTTGCCATATTTTGAGCTATTGCAAATAAGTGTTAAATCACTAATCAACTGTTCAAACTTTGTAATACACAGAATATACTGTCCAGTTTCAATCTTGTGGACTATGGCTGTGAAGAGCCAAAGTGGACTGACAGAAACACCTATAGATAACACAGAAGGCCTTCACATCAGCAGTTCTCTATTGAATGGATGTTTAGGCCTTATCACACGTCAGTGTTTGATCAGTGATTTCCATCAGCGATTGTGAGCCAAAACCAGGGTTTTGGCTCACAAATCACTGATGGAAATCATCGATCGAACACTGACTGTGAATAAGGCCTTAAAGCAGGGTTTCTCAACTCCGGTCTTTGGGACCCACCTACCGGTCAGGATTTGAGAATATCCCACAGAATGAATACCTGTGGTAAGTCCTGATGCATGGACACTAATTATATCACCTGTTCAATACTAAGAAAATCCTGAAAACATGACTGGTAGGTGGGTCACAAGGACCGGAGTTGAGAAACCCTGCCTTAAAGAGAACCTATTACCACAATATGCAATACAGGCAGCATGTTACAGAGCAGGAGGAGCTGAGCAGAGTGATATATAGTTTTGTGGAAAAAGATTTAGAAAAACGTGTAATTTGTACATTTATATCTGCTTCAGTGATAGCATTCTCTGTGTAAGTGTGTATACATAGATAGTTTTCAGTCACTGATAGTTATACACAGGGGAGGGGTAATCAGTGATTAATAGTATTCTCTGAGTAAGTATGTATACATAGATAGTTGCCAGGCACTTATAGTTGTACACAGGGGAGATGTTATCAGTGATTGATAGCATTCTCTGTGTAAGTATGTATACATAGATAGTTATCAGTCGCTGATAGCTGTACATGAGGAGGTGGTATCAGTGATTGATAGCATTCTCTGAGTAAGTATGTATACATAGATGGTTGTCAGTCACTGATAGTTGTACACATGGGAGGTGTTATCAGTGATTAATAGGATTCTCTGAGTAAGTATGTATACATAGATAGTTATCAGTCGCTGATAGCTGTACATGAGGAGGTGTTATCAGTGATTGATAGTATCCCCTGTGTAAGTGTCTATACATAGATAGTTGTCAGTCACTGAGCGGTACACAGGGGAGGTGTTATCAGTGATTGATAGCATTCTCTGAGTAAGTGTGTATACATAGATAGTTGTCAGTCGCTGATAGTTGTATACAGGGGAGGTGTTATGAGTGATTGATAGCATTCTATGAGTAAGTATGTATACATAGATAGCGGTCAGTCACTGATAGTTGTAAACAGTTGAGGTGTTATCAGTGATTAATAGCATTCTCTGTGTAAGTATATATACATAGATGGCTGTCAGTCACTGATAGCTGTACACAGGGGAGGTGTTACCAGTGATTGAAAGTATCCCCTGTGTAAGTATATATACATAGATAGTTGTCAGTCACTGATAGTTGTACATAAGGTAGGTATTATCAGTGATTGATAGCATTCTCTGTGTAAGTATGTATACAAAGATAGCTGTCAGTCACTGATAGCTGTACATAGGGGAGGTGTTATCAGTGATTGATAGCATTCTCTGTGTAAGTGTGTATACATAGATAGTTGTCAGTCACTGAGCGGTACCCAGGGGAGGTGTTACCTTACCAGTGATTGATAGTATCCCCTGTGTAAGTTTGTATACATAGATAGTTGTCAGTCACTGATATCTGAACATAGGGGAGGTGTTATCAGTGATTGATAGCATTCTCTGAGTAAGTGTGTATACATAGATAGTTGTCAGTCACTGATAGCTGTACACAGGGGAGGTGTTATCAGTGATTGATAGCATTCTCTGAGTAAGTGTGTATACATAGATAGTTGTCGGTCACTGATAGCTGTACACAGGGGAGGTGTTATCAGTGATTGATAGCATGCTCTGTGTAAGTTTGTATACATAGATAGTTGTCAGTCACTGATATCTGAACATAGGGGAGGTGTTATCAGTGATTGATAGCATTCTCTGAGTAAGTGTGTATACATAGATAGTTGTCAGTCACTGATAGCTGTACACAGGGGAGGTGTTATCAGTGATTGATAGTATTCTCTGTGTAAGTATATATACATAGATAGTTGTCAGTCACTGATAGCTATACACAGGGGAGATGTTATCAGTGATTGATAAGATTCTCTGTGTAAGTATGTATACATAGATAGCTGTCAGTCACTGATAGCTGTACACAGGGGAGGTGTTATCAGTGATTGATAGCATTCTCTGAGTAAGTGTGTATACATAGATAGTTGTCGGTCACTGATAGCTGTACACAGGGGAGATGTTATCAGTGATTGATAGTATCCCCTGTGTAAGTGTGTATACATAGATAGTTGTCAGTCACTGAGCGGTACACAGGGGAGGTGTTACCTTACCGGTGATTAATAGTATCCCCTGTGTAAGTGTGTATACATAGATAGTTGTCAGTCACTGATAGCTGTACACAGGGGAGGTGTTATCAGTGATTGATAGCATGCTCTGTGTAAGTGTGTATACATAGATAGTTGCCAGTCACTGATAGCTGTACACAGGGGAGGTGTTATCAGTGATTGATAGCATTCTCTCTGTAAGTGTAAGGGTGTAAGGATTTCCCAAATGGTAGCTTCCAGATAAACACACAGCAGTCTTTTCGTGGTGGAAATCAAAGTAACAACTGTCTTTTATTGTTGGCACACAACAATACAGCAGACATCAGGGGTCAGCTGGCTTTAGCCAACACTTAAAACAAAACAATACACTCCATAATCCAAAAGAAATCACACAGTTCTGTTTAGGGCACAGTACCGTAGTCCTCCCAGAGTGTATGGGAACTTGCTTTGGTCCTCTGTCTCTCGGCAGAGACCCTCCGGCTTTTGCTCGGCTCCAAAAACTCACCACCATGCAGAGCTCCACCGTCAGCCAGGTGAACACACACACACACCTGACTCTGCTGGCTGACTTTTATAAGCCGGTCAAAACCCGGCCTGGACCGTGGGGAGTAGTCACCCACCCAGCACTATGACTACTCCCAGTAAGAGCCGTCCCGGATTAGCTTTCTCAGCTATGCTAAATAACCAAATTGTCAGTCAGCTACTGCTGCTGACACACATACTATAGGCTCCTACTTCACCGAGGCCAGGAATCTCGGTGACACATATCTGCCATCTATGATGGTCCCTTGTGCCTTCCTACAGTGTGTATACATAGATAGTTGTCAGTCACTGATAGTTGTACATAAGGTAGGTATTATCAGTGATTGATAGCATTCTCTGTGTAAGTGTGTATACATAGATAGTTGTCAGTCATTTATAGCTATACACAGGGGAGATGTTATCAGTGATTATCTTCTCAGCTCTTCCTGCTCTATAATATTCTGCCTGCAGATTGCACTGCATTGTGTGGTGACAGAGCATCTGTCAGCAGATTTATACCTATGAGACTGGCTGACCTGTTACATGTGCACTTGGCAGCTGAAGGCAACTGTATTGGTTCCATGTTCATACATGCCAGCACTGCTGAGAAATTAATAGTTTATGTCATGCAAATTAGCCTCTAGGAGCATGGGAAGTGTTGCTGTTATACCTAACGGCTTTGCTCTCTCTGCAACTGCCGTGCCCTCTGCACTTTGATTGACAGGGCCAGGGCAGTGAAAATGTTATTACAAATGGCTCTGACTTTACCTAAAGTGTAGAGGGTGTAACAGTTGTAGAGAGAGTGGAGCTAGATGTAACAGCAACGCCCCCATAGCTCCTAGAGGCTCATTTTCATATATTAAAACGTAATTTTTCTCACAGTGACAATCATAGTGCCTTTTAGTTTCAACCACGGCCCACCATTTGTGGAAGCCACAGCCACAGTCCCCATTTGTGGAAGCCACCGCCCCATTAGTGCTAGCTACCGTTGCAATGTCCCCACTGCAAGTGGTTAAAGTGTAAAGTGTCTTCAATGTCGATTGAAGAGCATTTTGTCAGAGAAAGGTAAACGCATTTATACTGAGCCAACAGACATCTCTGCATGTGGTGGGAGCAAGCTTCAGGTTCCCCATTATATACAAAGTATAGCTATCTATACAGTAGATATGTATATATCCTGAAATAGAGAAAGTGCACCCCACCCCATAGGCCGGGTAAGAAGAGATTGTACTGCCTGATTAAAGAAGTGAGAAAGCTCTGCCTCTCATAAACAGCCTTGAGAATTGTATATGCCAACTGTAAAGACTGCATTTCATGTGTACAGAGCTTGTGTGAATCAGCTATTGAACTGCTTCAGTAAAGTACAGTGGATAGGTTGCATGAAACCTGGCTTCATCTTTAGCTCAAGTTTCAGGAAACCCTGCCTCACACCTCATGGCAATCACTAATCTCAAGGGCACCCCTAAACACCATCAGGCAGGAGAACCCCAATATCAGGATGTGCCTTGAAGGGAAGAACAGGTACACCCTTTCTATGGTTGCACAGCCCAGGAAGTGTCAGAACCATGAGTACTACTACCCCTATCTGGGCGCACTCACACACACTCCTGCGGCATGCTGCACAGTGCCCTCCCATAGCAGTGACACCCATAGTTCCACCAAAACAGTGACAGTCACAGTTCCCCTAGTAGAACCAGTAACAAACTGTGAGAGAGGACGAGTGGCACTGTCGCACTCCTCTCCTAATGTTTCTTGCATTTCAAATCACGGTATATGCAGAACCCACAATGGACATCAGCTCCACCCCGATGAACCTACCATAGTTCCACGCAGTCAGGGACAAATGCGTTAGTTGTGCCTACACTGAGCGGCAGATGTTTTCAGTGCTATTCTATAGTACATAACATGTACAAATCCAACTATATCCATCCAACTAATGTTCAAACAAATATTTTGTTAAGCAGCACATACAAGCAGGAAAGGCTGTGTAACTGGTTCTGGAAAACTCTGTTATTCTTAGCAGATGGTGAGCAGTGAGTGAGAAAAATGGGAAATATACTACACAGAACTGATTAACAACCTATGGCCCTCTGTTGCGCAACCACAAATTCCAGCATGCTCTGACAGCCTGACTGTTGCAACATACTGGATGCTGTAGTTTTGAAACTGCTAAAGAATGTACTCGACCATCCCATAAAATGCTGCTGTGTGAGTCACAAGCTATGTGCTACAGACAGAGGTACATATCAGCTCTGCGTCATGCAGGCACTATTCTGCTCCTCCAAGTGTACATCTGCAGCATGTAGTTTTTCCAAGTAAAGATTTTATATTTTATTTGATGGTTTTATACCCCATGCAGCAGAGAAAATCTGAATGAATTTTTGTTCACCCGTCAGAAAAATAAATCCCAGAAAAGCCACATATCATTTACAAACAAATTAGCCCCACTAAACTAATTCTTGTATAGATCTATGAAAAGATCTACAGAACAACCACTCCAGGTTTATGAAAGCATCTGAACCACATACATGCCATATTCACCATCATTTATGACTTTTTGCGTTCCAAACAAATAAGATGCATCTTATGGTCCTATTACACCTACAGATTGTGCAGGCGATTGCAGGAGAGAAGGATTTCTACCAATAGTGTGGAGCGAACCTGAACTGTATAGTCCGTACCGAAGTTTATGATTTTTGGTACCCGGACCCGAACCCGAACTTTGCCGGAAAAGTTCAGGTTCGAGTTTGGTGTTCTGGTATTTAATAAAGCTTGTTAAAAGGCTGCAGGGAAACCAATTAACCAGTATTTAAGCTGTGGGCACAGAAGCCATCACAGCCATGCTTACTAATGGCATGGCTATGATTGGCCGGTGCATCATGTGACCCAGCCTCTATATAAGCTGGATCATGTGTAGCACCGCCCACCATCTCTGAGTAGTGCAGGGACAGGAAGCAGGCAGCTGAAGTGAGGGAGAGTGTTAGGAATCTCATCTGGCTGTTAATTCTGTGGGCGACCTACAGCGATTTTTTTTTTTTGTGGGTGCAATGCAACATCTTTGTACGCCTGACACACAAATATAATAGTTAATCTGTCTGTAAGTTCGGTGGGTGACATGCACAATTTTTGTTTGAAGTACACCTGCATTGCATACGTGACAGGGGAATTAATAAAGTTAATCCGTCTGTTAGTTAGGTGGGCGATATACACTCATTTATTGAGTGAGGTACACCTGCACTGCATACGTGACAGGGAAATTAATATAGTTAATCCATCTGTTAGTTCAGTGGGTGACCTCAAAGAATGAGGAGAGCATCAAATAAGCTGGTGGTGTGCAATAATCGGCAAAATCTCGTAGCGGCTCTAGGCCTAGTGGTTTGACGCACATCTCTTGCCTGGCGCATGTGCTGAATTTGGTGGTGCAGAGGTTCCTGAAAAATTGCCCAGATATGTCACCCTGCTGCTGCTTACCTGTCTGTGCTGCAGCGTAACTTCGGCCTTACCACTCACCGCGATGTGCCCACAAGGTGGAATTCCACCTTGCACATGTTGGAGAGACTGTGCGAGCAGCAGCAGGTGATAGAGTTTCAGCTGCAGCACGCACGGGTGAGTCACTCTGCAGAACAGCACCACTTCACCACCAATGAGTAGGCCTCCATGTGGGACGCGTGTGCTGTGTTGTGTTGTTTTGGGTACTCCAACAACATGGGCAGCGCAGATGACCCAGTCCTCAGCGTTACTATCCCACTTCTATGTCTCCTTGAAAAAACGCTTCGGGCGATGATGGAAGAGGAAGTGGCACAGGAGGAAGAGGGATCATTTCCACGGTTATCAGGCCAGTCATTCACATTTGGCTCGGAGGGTGGATTCCTGCACCAACAGAGGCCATGTACACAATTGTCCAGCTATGGCACAGTTCTGGAGGATGAGGAGGAGGAACCGTGTTCACAGCAGGGTGGCACCAAAAGCAGCTTATGGGCATCACTGGAGAGTGGCTGGGGGGATACAGAGGACACAGACGATACACCTCCCACAGAGGACAGCTTGTCGTTGCCTTTGGGCAGCCTGGCATACATAAGCGACTACATGCTGCAGTGTCTGTGCAACGACTGCCGAGTTGCCCACATTCTAACCAGTGCTGATTACCGGTTGGCCACCCTGCTGGATCCCCGCTACAAGGACAATGTGCCATCCTTAATTCCGTCACTGGAGCATGATCGGAAGATGCGCGAGTACATGCTGGTAGACACGCTGCTGATGGCACTCCCACCTGACACTGGGGGCTCAGTGAAAGCACAAGGGGAAGGAGGACGAGAAAGAAGTTGCCAACGCAGCTGCGACACCACCAGCACTTCAGAAGGGAGGGTTAGCATGGCTGAAATGTGAAAAAGCTTTGTCACCATGCCACAACAACTAGCTCCACCAGCTGATATGGAACGTCTTAGCAGGAGGCAGCATTTCAGCAACATGGTGGAACAGTACGTGTGCACACGCCTACACGTACTGACTGATGGGTCTGCCTCATTCAACTTATTGGTCTCCTAATTGGGCAAATGGCCTGAGCTTGCCCTTTACGCCTTGGAGGTGCTGGCCAGTGTATTGTCCGAACATGTGTTTAGCAAGGCGGGGGGGGCTGGGCTGTGATCACAGACAAGCGCATCTGCCTATCCACAGCCAATGTGGACAAGCTCACGTTTATTAAAATAAACCAGGCATGGATCCCACGGGACTTATCCGTACCTTGTGCAAAATAGACAAGTATACTGGCCGCACCTGGCCATTATTATCCTCCAGCGCACTTTCTCTTTGCATTCTCTTTTCTATTTCCCAATGTTTTGGGGTCTTCACAAATTTATTAAAAAGAAAAAATAAATAAATAAAGGAAAAAATATAAAAATAAAAAAAAATACAAAAACATCCACCTCATCCACCATCGCTTCCACCTACACCGCCACGTCCAGCGCCTCCTCAACCCCCTACTCCACTATGACCTCTGCCTCCTAGTTCAAGATCATTTTTTTTAACTTTTTTTTTTTAATGTTATTTTAAGTCATTTCCTTATCCACATTTGTTTGCAGGTCAATTGTCCTGCTCTTACCCCAGTTTCTCTAACTTTTGCAGCCCTTTAGCCCTTTCTATGATTTTTTTAGAGCCATTTTAGTGCCCCAAAGTTTGGGTCCCCATTGACTTCAATGGGGTTCGGGTTTGGGGTCAATGTCGGGTTCCGAGCTCGAACTTTGCGGCGAAGTTCGGCCGAACCCGGTGAACCCGAACTTCCAGGTGTTTGCTCAACCCTACTTACCAACAATCACCTGCTCGCTAGCAGAGGAGACCGCTGCTATTACATACATTACACAGTATGGGGACAAGCAATCGTTAATGCCATAGATCAGGGATCAGCGACCTTCGACACTCCAGTTATTGTGAAACTACAACTCCCCGCATGCTTTTTCCACTTGTGTGGGAGTTTAGAGAGCAGCTAAGCAAGTTTGCATGATGGGAGATGTAGTTTCACAACACCTGGAGTGCCGGAGGTTGCTGACCCCTGCCATAGATCATCCCCATCCAGAATCATTGTTTTCCGGCAGTAGAGTACTGGTGACATGGTAAATGATTATTTTGAAACATGTTGAGAGACTCTTATTATCCACTCGTTCATCGGGTAATCTGCAGCAGTATTACACTGCCTGATCATCGCTAACGAGCATTCATACCAGATGATCTTAGCGATTATCTGTAGGTGTAATAGGACCTTTACTCCAGCTGATGGGGCGGTGTACGACACTAGTGTTGAATTTTTGAATTGTGAATTTTAATTGCGAATATCGGCACTTCGAGAATTCGTGAATATTCAGAATATCGCAAAATATATTAGCAATCGCAAATATTCATTTTTTTTTAAATACCAGCTTATGCAAATTTTTATGCAAATTTTTTATATGCGAATTTTCGCATTTAAGAAAATAATGTCATTATTTTCTTGATTGCGAAAATTCGTATATAAAAGTTTGCATAAAAATTGCATAAAAATTCGGTAATACCAGTTTATGCGAATTTTTATGCAAATTTTATGCAAAATTTTGATATGAGTATTTTCGCAATTAAGAAAATAATAACTGGAGATTACGAATTCACGAATTTTTGAATTTATGGCGAATATTTGCCCAAATATTCGTGAAATATCGCGAGTTCGAATATTGCCCCTGCCGCTCATCACTATACGACACAAGGATTCTCTCTTTGAATCATTGTGTACTGCACTGTTCCATAAAGTCTGGATTGTGCATAAAACAGGATATGGGTGTATCTGTATTTATTTTAGAAACATTATCAATAGGACATTTTTGTAAAGAGAAGAGATAAGAAAACTCTATATGATCTGTATTTTCTGCACAGTAGAACCTTGTGTACTGTTATCTGTACACAGCTATAGCAGAAGCAATGTTCTGAAGTCTTTCCCGTGACTTCAGCTTGCATACTCTATGTACAGTTTTTGAAGCCTCCATAGACATTTCCATATCCATCTGCAAGTGCAGTTCTTTATTACTTTATTATAAAAATGTAATAGGTCATTAAACAATTGCCGTTTTGGAATATCTAGTGCTAAGTGTTTTCTTTTGTTGTGCACTCTTATCACTTATATCAAACATTAGTTCAGAACATGTAAGGTGTGAGCAGAGCGGTGTTTAGATAAGCAGAATAACTAGAGAACACCCCTAGAGTCAATTTATAAAGGGGAAAGTGCTTACAAGACAATCACACCTCCAATCATTCTAATCAAATGCATTTTCTAAATTCATATAGGACTCACATACTTTTGTTTTTCTTATGAATAAGGTTTGGTTGGAAATAAAGATGCAATGGAACATAAAGGGACTATTAGGATGTGTACCTACGGTATCTTACAAAAGTCAGTACACCCCCAACATTTTTGTAAATATTTTATTATATCTTTTCATGGGACAAGACTGAAGATCTGACATGTTGATACAATGTAAAGTAGTCAGTGTGACAGCGGGTATAACAGTGTAAATTTGGTGTGCCCGCCAAACACAGCCATTCATTTTTTTAAACCTCTGGTAACAAAAGTGAGTACACCCCTAAGTGAAAATAGCCAAATGATGCCCAATTAGCCCTTTTCCCTGCCTGGTTTCATGTGACTCGTTAGTGTTAGAAAGTCTCAGGTGTGAATGGGGAGCAGGTATGTTACATTTGGTGTTATTGCTCTCACACTTTCTCATACTAGTCACTGGAAGTTCAACATGGTACCTCAAGCTCACAGCAAAGAACTCTCTGAGGATCTGAAAAAAAGAATTGTTGCTCTACATCAGGGGTGCACAACCTGCGGCCCTCAATACCATTCTATGCGGCCCCCAACCATCTGGTAGCAGACATGTATGTCTATGTATTGTGGCTGCTCACATGAATCTTTCATGTATTGTCCCATTAGATGGGAGTCCTAGAAGTGCAACTAAACATTTTTTATGTATACTATATGTTCAATATGCCATAAATATAGTATTTTACTTGGTAATGCCCCTTTAAAGTTTATTTTCGGCCCTTGGAATTGGTTCAGGTTGACAATGTGGCCCCCAACCAGAAAAGATTGTGCACCCCTGCTCTACATAAAGATGGGCTAGCCTATGAGAAGATTGCCAACGCCCTGAAACTGAGCTGCAGCACGGTGGCCAAGACCATACAGCTGTTAACCAAGATAGGTTCCACTCAGAACAGACCTCGCCATGGTTGACATGTCATAGTTAAAAAAAGCAATACCAACCAAGGGCTTGTAAATTGCTCAATTCCATGTGAAAAAATGGTCCCAAAGACTGAAAAAAATAGGGCACAATTTAATTTGATGTGGAGGGAGCAGATAATGGTAGAGGAGAAGAGGTGGGTAAAAATGTTAATGTAATTTTTATTTGCTTTGCTTTCTTTGTTCTTTTTTCCAATAATCATTCTTGTTATGGTGTTACCATCTAACACCATGGACATCGGTAAACTGTCTTATTCAAGGCAGATGTCTAAGTCATTTGTCTGCATGCTCTCTCATATACACTTGGCTTAGGTGGCAGCTGTTAGTTTGCTAGAATTTCAGGCATTTACTTTTGACTATAACATGCCATCAAATGTTAATATGATCTCAGTTGGTTAGCAAATGTAGTAGGTATTACACATCAAAGATGCAGACTCATGTTTTATATTGTAACAGCTGGGAATTCAGAGTCAATCAATATACTAAGTCATCGAGATTTCCAGCATTCCCGTATCTTCCTAGAATGGCTGAAGGATTTTGCTCTACCAAGAAAACAAATGGATGATAAAGTCATGGCCATTAAAACTATATATAACTAAAGAAACAATATAACCACAAGCATGACAGATGCCTGGAATGTAAAAAAAAATGGCGTATACACAACACATGGTATCAGTTCTATATAAAACCAACTTGTTTTCCAAATGGAATCAATTAAAGACTTTTCACTGGAAAACTACAATGAATTGCATCCACTAACAGTTGCTACATACAGCATTGTCGACCGGTTAAAGGGTACCTGTCATCATTAGGCTGAGTTCACACTTCAGTTATTTGATCAATTTTTTCCATCAGTTATTGTGGCCAAAACTAGGTGCGAGTCAAAAACAGAGAGCAGGAAGAAATCCATTATACCTTATCTCTGTGTAGTCTTCACTACTGGTTTTGGCTCACAATAACTGATGGAAATAACTGACCACATAACTGAAGTGTGAACTCAGCCTTAACTGATTTTAAAGGGGATCTCTGACTAATTGAAAAAAAGGCCAAAAAGAGTTGAAAATAAATCATTATCCATATGCTCTGTGACCAATCCCTGACGTTCTGGCGCAGGCCTGATCCCTGCTGATCTTCACTCTTTGGACTCGACAGCAGGAATTTCCTGGGGCTTCACTAATAAGACAGGAAATGCATTTCATATATTATTATATTCTATAGTAAAAGCCTCTTCATTGTGCTGAAAAATGGTTACATACCAGAGAACACGTCCTTTAGAATATAGCCAATTCTCAAAATCATGGCTATTAATACTATTCATAGGTCACTTTACACTAGGAATACGTGACAAATTGTATTCCATTCTTATTAAAGGGGCTGTCTGAGATAATTAGGAATCTTGGACAAGCCCTAAAATGACTTAAAATAGAAAAGCATGTTCTACTTACCCCATTTTTCCAGCACAGTCACCAACACTGTGATGTGCACAGTGATTGTTTAAGCTAATCACTTTTCTCAGACTGCTGAGGACAGTGAGTGGCTGCAGCGGTCATATGTGGTATTCAAGCTTGTTAACACTGCTGTTTGTAAACAAACAACAGGAGGATTACCGGACCAGCCGTGCAGAGTACAGAGCTGGAGAATGGGGGGCATGAGTTTTTTTTTATATTTATATTTTTTAGCTATTTTAGGGCTTGTCCAAGATTTTTCATTATTTTGGGCAGCCCCTTTAAGGCTAAATTCTTTTTTTCTAAATGGTGTGCCTGTGACTTTAGAAAAGATAACTGTTTCAGCTCAGAAGGCCCTCTTAGTGTACTCCACATAGGACATAAATTACTGTGTGTCTGCTGTAGAACTGCTGCGGTACTCCATTGCAAAGGGTTAAATCCACAGTATAAATTGCCAATTTCAAATCCATACAGCAGGCCAATTTACGCCACATTTTTTGTGCAGCATGTAGATGAGATTTCTTAAAATCGTGGGGGGCTCTTATTACTGGCACATAGAAATTGTCTAGAGGGGGCCAAATAAAGACTTGGGTTGAAGAAATGAGGGAGAGGCTATACATGATTAGTGTTGTAAAATGGTTAAATATAGTGTACTGACAACATTGCTCTTGTTTCTACAATACATAAACTGACTTTGTGGATTATACTATTAAAACTGTCACTAAACTATTAAAGTGGCACTGTCACTGTCTGGGAATTTGCCAAATTTGCCAAATTCGCAAAGACCCCCGACAGACAGTGACATTGAAGCTGATCTATAGTTGATCTATACCTTCACTACTGTGTTTAGGCGAACCGGGGGGAGGGGGGGGTTGGGGGTTGCCACAAGATTAGCTCGCACAGGGTGCCTGAACACCTAAGGCCAGCCCTGCGTGTTCTCCACAGACAGTACACGTATCCAATTATTTTAATGTGTGTATTCACACATCACTGTTTTAGCACGGTCCATGGGTCAGTGTTTTTAGCTCGGACGCATGCTCTATTTTGTCCATGTTTACGGATCCATGATGCCCATTATAGTCTATGGGTCTGTGAAAGCCACGTATTTAACACAGATGCCATCTGTGTTGCATATGTGTTTCATGGATCATTTGGAAGAGAAGCTTGGAAAATTATTTTTTAGTTGTGCAGGGTCAAGTAAAACACGGATGGCACAGGGACAGTGAAAAACGGACACAGGGACCAAACACAGATCCTTCACAGACAGCTTCACGGATGCATCACTGACCATTGTCTGACCATGCCATTTTTCTGTGTCACATTTGTGAGAAAATCCTCAGCATAATACACTACCATAGATGAGATTTTAAAAATCTACATTGTGTGGAAATTTCATGCCTAGATATTAACCTGCGAAGCAGATTTCAAGATATGAAGCATGTCAATTCTTTGTGTGGATTTTCATTGTGGATTTCTGAAATCTGGGGTAGATCTGCGACAAAATTTGAGACTAAATTGACATGTAACAAATACAGATTTCGACACAGATATTTTGTGGAAAATCTGCATCCAAAATATTCTTGTGTGCAGGTAGTCTTAAGAAGTAGAATGGCGACATCCAATCGTCAATGTATTCACACATTTCCAGGCTGAATAAAAGAGGAATGGCACTATGCAGAGTTCTAAGAAAACGTGCTCAGAATTGTTATTTCACGAGGAATACATGTATTTACTAGAGCAGACGTGTCAGGAGAGCGGACTGGTCCAATTTGCTGCATATTCTCTCCAAGTTGCTATTCCGTAACCCACACAACCATACAATTCTTATATGTGGTAAGTCAGAGGTTAGATTTCTTACTTTCAAAAGAAAATGCCTTGTCCTGACATGCGGTAAAAGAAAACACTCATGCATTGCACACATGCTCTGTTCCCTAAAACAGTTAACACAAAGGCTGGTAAATTAATATTTATGCTTTCATTACAATGTCTCAGTGTTTGAATCACTGATGTTTTCTAATGTCACGTGGCACGCCTAATGCTGGTGACTAATTCTATTACAAACAATAGTTCTGTATGCCGCTTCATTATTAAAGGGGTTTTACTAGGAGTAGAATATTGATGACCTATCCTCAGGAGAGGCCACCAAAATCGGATAAGTGGGGGTCTGACTCCTTGCTGATCAGCTGATTGAAGAAACCACTATACTCCGGTGAGTGCTGTAGCCTCTTCCTAGCCCAGCGACGTCACATTCATCGGTCACATGGACTGTGCATAGCTTAATTCAATTCTAATAAATGTGCCCTGGCTGCAGTACAAAGCTCAGCCTCTATCCAATGTACATTGTTTGCAGTGTGCTGTACTGAGGCTATATTACTCACTAGAGCACCGTGGCCTCTTCAAACAGCTGATCAGCATGGTGCTGGTTGTCGGACCCCAACCTATTAGATATTGATGACCTATCTTCAGGATAGGTCATCAATATTCTTCTCTTAGAAAACCCCTTCGACATTTATTGTTTCCTATTGTGTCTAATCTAGCGTACAGTTGAGGGGGCAGCTCTCATGTTAACATTGTCATTTTATAAAGGCATTACATGACCAATGAATTAGCAATGTATCCTTGAATAAAAATAACATTAAAAGGGATTCCCAGCTTGTTAAGAGAGTCCCTTGACAATAAGGCTGGGTTCACATCTGAGCTATTATTTCCATGTTCTGTTTTATTATAGGAACAGAAAAGAGAAGATAATGGCAGTGCCAAGTCTGTAACATGACAACAACGCCGCCCAATAGACCCCATGGACTATAATGAGGCTAGTCAGGTTTCCGGCATTTAACCAGGGAAAATAGCACAGAATGATGCATCATTTTCCTGGCTTTTTTTGGCAGAACCTTTGACCAAGCCTCCAACTCAGATGTAAGTGTTGAATTTCCGTGTAAATTCAAATCAATGGGCTAGCTGTGTGATGCAGGAGAGGACAGGTCCTCCAGATTAAGAGATGCTCTTTGTGACTGCCTGCCAGTTTTGACTGCTTGGTCAAAACTTGAGGATCCTAAGTACGTGAGAATTGCCTAATAGGGTATATGAAAATGGGTATTCAAGACAAAAACTTAAGGTTTTTATTTTGGGGAAGTGCACACGGCTCTGTTGTGAATAGATGCGTCATTCATTTATTAGTAAATCAAAAGGTAGAAAGAAAGATTAAAGAGGTTGTGCCAAGTTTTAAACATGTCTCATGTGCACAGAATACTGGATAGTGAGTGAGTGTCTGACTGTTGGGATCCCCATGATCACAAGTATGGGTCTCCTGTACCCTGGGAACACACCTGAGCGTTTTTCAGCGCGTTCAATCGCGCTGAAAAACGCTCAACATGTGAAAAGCCATGCATCCCTATGGGCATGGTTCACATTTGGGCGTTTTACAGCGCGTTTGAACGCGCTGTAAAACGCCCAACGCCTAAACAAGTACAAGAGCTTCTTTTGGGCGTTTTAACGTGCCTATGGACAATGTTGCCATAGGGGGGAGAATCACTGAATCGCGCGTATGACGCGCGTTTCTTAGTTACAAAAATGAGTGTTAAAAAACGCGCGTAAAACGCGCGATTCAGAAACGCCTAGGTGTCTCCCCAGCCGTAGTGTCGGAATGAAGTTTCTTTGGCCCACCTGAGGTAATGATTCTGAAGGCCCACTCTGCTAGACTACAAAGGGCCTCAAGGAAAGAAAAGTAATGCGGGCCCCTTTTAGAAACCAGCTAGTTTGTTGAGTGTGAGGCACTTATCATTGAGTTTATGACAAGTTGTTTAATGATGTACCAATTTCTCTTGCAGATTTTAATTCACTAGTAACACATATGGCAATAGCTAAACAGTTCTTCACATGCAATAAAGTGGATGAGCAGCGAGCCCCTGGGGAACCAGTGCAGATGATGGGAGTGGTAGTGGCCCTGATAAAATCTCACGGTCTACTTCCTCAGGCTTTTTCTCCCTGGGGATCAGTGCAGTGGAAAATAAATGTAGCCTCTGAAGGTGTACATAGCCTTTAAGGCCAAAAACCTTCAGCCTGTGACGGGATGTCCACTTAATGAAGGATACAGCACTAAAAGTAATCCAGTGGAGTGCAGGAGTCTTTAATATATTTATTCTGGCTTGGGAACCATCTCCTGCTACCACACCTCTCAAGTGGTCTGCCATCAAATCTATTCTAAAAAAAAATAAAATATTTACAAAATGATGCCAACATAAAGAATACATATGGAAATGTCAATGACTCACTATTTTATGAGATATCACTATCTATCTTACAAGCAGAGAAATTCAAATTTAGAAAATGACTAATTTTTCCAAATTTTCTGCAAATTTTGAATTTTTTTATACTGTAAATAAGGAAAAAAATATCGACTCGAATTTACCTCAAACGTGAAGTACAATGTGTCACAGGAAAACATTCTCAGAATCAGTTGGATAAGTAAAACCATTCCAAAGTTATTACCACATAAAGTGACACATGTCAGATTTGCAAAAATAGGCCTGGACAGCATGGTGAAAACTTGTCTGGAGTAGAAGGGGTTAATTGCACTTTAAAATAAATAATAATAATAATCCTTGGAAAGAAATTAGAGTTCTAGCGGTTGGAGGATGTGACTTTCAGGGTCACGCAATCTAACTCGTTGTCCTGATACTTTGCTCTTTCTACTTTCCAGGTGACTGTTACTAAAGAAGGAGAAAGGTTCTTAATGAGTCAACATTACATCATCATTATAGCAGAAGGCCGACCGTGCGACAGACATAATATTCATCAAGCAATGCAAATAGAATGTCAAAAAGGGCGCCACAAGTTTATAGGTGTGGCTGTTTTATTTATTTCTTTAGGTTAGTATTAAGTTAGCAATAGGCACCATGATCTTTTAGATGTATTAGGCTAGTTTCACATAGCATGTGTGGTCTGAGAAATGCGGCCTGTGTGACCTAAACTCACTGCCATCTATGATGCTTTGAGTTCCAACACAGATGTAGACCCGAGGTTTTTAATTTTTCAGTTGAATAAAAGTCACATCTATATATTAGTTTTTTTTTTTTTTACTAGAATCTAAATAATTCCTGGCAGTAGTTAACAACATTGTAAGGGGATAGCACTGCAATAGTTACTTGGCCTCTTAAAAAGTCAATGTGTTGTATTTCTACATTGTGATCACTGGGTTATCTGTTAATGTAATTGATATGCAAAGTAATTCTGAACACTGCACTGTTACCGCATGTTACTGTCATGCACCCACAGAGTCTGGTGACCCAGTGGTGTGTTGTAGAGAGACGAAAATAGTGGAAGTGGAGGTAATAGTGCTCATGATGACTCTGGTCCTCTTTGGCTCTCCCTGAGTCAGTGCACAGTGATCGGAGTGGTGTGCCCTTTTATCCCCTCAGGTCACACCCCAATTCATGGCCTCATGCCTGGTGGTAGATTAGGTGCCCTTGGTGTTGGCAGGGGTCCGAGGCAGTGCCTGTCCAGGGTAAGGTGGCGGCAAGACAAAGATGGGGCCGTATCTGGGTGCAACCACTGAACAACTTTGCTGGAGGTTTCGGCATTTCATAGATATGCCATTCCTGTGTTAGGCCTCTTTCACACTTGCGTTCTGAGGATCCGGCAGGCACTTCCGTCCCGCCAGATCCGGCAGAATGCAAGTCGCCTGAAAGCATTAGAAGACTGATCAGGGTCCTGATCAGTCTTCGAAATGCTTTCAGGTTACTATGGCAGCCAGGACGCTATTAAAGTCCTGGTTTCCATAGTAGTAGTGGGGAGCGGGGGAGTGGTATACTTACAGTCCGTGCGGCTCCCGGGGCGCTCCAGAATGACGTCAGAGTGCCCCATGCGCTCAGATCACGTGATCCATGCGTGTAGGGCGCCCTGACGTCACTCTGGAGCGCCCGGGAGCCGCACGGATGGTAAGTATACTGCTCCCCCGCTCCCCACTACACTTTACCATGGCAACCAGGACTTTAGCGTCCTGGCTGCCATGGTAACCATTGAGAAAAAGTTAAACGTCGGATCCGGCGATGCGCCGAAGCGACGTTTAGCTTAAGGCCAGATCCGGATTAATGCCTTTCAATGGGCATTAATTTCGGATCCGGCCTTGCGGCAAGTGTGCTGCGGTATTTTCTCCGGCCAAACAACGTTCCGGTCCTGAACTGAAGACATCCTGATGCATCCTGAACGGATTTCTCTCCATTCAGAATGCATTGGGATAATCCTGATCAGGATTTTTCCGGCATAAAGACCCGACGACGGATCTCTATGCCGGAAAACAAAAACGCTAGTGTGAAAGAGCCTTTAGTTCATAAAACCACTAATGGTGTTCCTGCATGGCATCCTGCAGGAGGAGGAGGTGTCAGTCAGAAGGGGCCATTATATGGTGCCCCGTGGGTCTCCACATAGTTTTGGCTATATAATGTAAGTAGAGTGTATCGTCTTCTTATTACCTTGTTCATAACATCTTATAGTAAACCACCTGTAAATATAAGGGCTTTCCATACTAATAGTACGCCTGGATAGAATTCTACCTATTCAATATATTTTTGAAGGGTTGAAGGTTGAACTTCTTTTAAAGAGGACATGTCACTAGAGCCCCCCACTCTCTTCTCACGCATAATATGCTAATTACTGCCATCGGTACAGGGAAGAGGGGACATCTGCTTCTCTCAGTGGGTGTGTCCTTCTTTCTGGCTGTGAAGATGTCCAATAACTGCAGACCGCTTAACGGCCAGGCTATGTAACCGAGTATATTACTTGATTTTAGAAAAATGAATCCTGAGACAGGTCCTCTAACAAAAAACAAAAAAGCTACATTCCAATACACATTTGTCTGTTCCTCATCTGAAAAGGAAGTGTAATATTTAGCATCCACATTTGCAAATTTACTACACTTAGTGGAAAGAAGAACCAATAAAACATGCTGACTGGAGTTATGTTTCAAAGTTTATCAAGGGGAAGTATGTTTTTATTAGACCTTTCCTCTACACCCATCAGAAAGAATGATGGAAATATGACCTTCTCAACAATGCCATAGTGCTCGCCTCTGGATATGTAAGATACAGAATCCTTAACGTTATTCCAGAATGCTTATTAGGTATACCAGTCATAAAATGAGCACAATGGACAGCACAATAGTTTAGGGGTTAGCACCGTTGCCTTATAGCATTGCACATGAATTTAATAGAGGCCATTGTGGCACCAAAAGAGGTATAATATAGTGTGGGCTCAGCATGCATGTGGAACCTGAATTTAATGGAGGCCAGTATGGCACCAGCGGAGGTAGTATTTAGTGTAGATTCCGGTTATAAAGAGATAACCTTGACACTGGTGGACAGGCACAAATAATTTTGTGAAAAATATATTTGCCAAGAATCTCACATTTATAATGTAGCATTAGTAAATTTTCTATAGTGAGAACGGCACTTTGTTATTTGTGCTTGCAGAGTGCTGTTGCCTTTTTTCTTTTTTGACTTATATCATTACAGCTGGATTTGTCAGTCAAGTGCAGATGTTTCATGAGCAGCGCCCCACATTGGTCCTACTGCTGCTCAAATGAAACATGCATTGCAGTAGCTTTATACACTTCCTATTAGATTCTCTTCAAAATAGATACAATGATATTGTCAACAGACCTGTAAAAATAGGCGTCAGAGACTATAAAAGGGAATTTCTAGACATGACCTCTACAAGAAAACACTTCTACAAATATGTTCAGCAGTATAAACACCGTCTCATTTTGCAAACAGTATGTGTCACACACCAGATATGGCAGGTAGATTTTATTGGTCGGATTTATGATCTCACTTACCTCATAAGTGATTAGAGATTAGTTCGTATGACAGATACTCACTTTAAAACACAGCAGTAAGGCTGTTTAAAGAAAACATCAATAGAAATGACCTTTGACAATGTAACTGACTTTATTTGGTATATAACCGGAAAATAAACAATTGTATATTATTTAAAGGGGTTGTCCAAGATTTTGATGGCCTATTCTAGGATAATTCATCAAGATCTGATTGGTGGGGATCTGACTCCCTGCACCCCTGCTGATATCAGTGACGTCATGTTCATTGGTCACATGGCCTAGGTGCAGCTGAATCCCATTCAAGTGATACCAAGCAGAGCTGCTAAACAATGTATGGCACTTTGTTTGGTAAGTAGGGAGAAGGCCGCGACACTCACCGTGCCACATGTTGCATGTGCACTTGGCAGCTGAAGGCATCTGTGTTGGTCACACGTTCATATGTACCTGCATTGCTGAGAAAATGGTGTTTTAAAATATGCAAATGAGCCTCTAGAGCACCAGGATTGCTTTGTCTGCAAATGCTCCGCTCTCTGCACTTTAATTGAGAAGATCAGGCAGTGAAAATGTCATCATGATGGGCCCTGTAAATCAAAGTGGAGAGGGCACAGCAGTTGCAGAGAAAGCTAAGCCTGTAGGTGCAAGGGTAATGCCCCCGTTGCTCCTAGAATCTCATTTGCATTTTTGAAAACATCATATGCAACATATATTAGTAACTACTTGCATTTTCTATGTAATAATAATTCTGAACACTGGCGTAAATTAAGATAAATTTGTTGGGACGGCTAACCACACACCCTTACCAGTAGCGTTGAACAAGCATGCTCGGCCAAACACCAGTTCGGCTTGAGCAGCATGATGCTCGGCACATCGTGGGCCGAACACAGTGTGTGCTTGACTCGGCATATTTAAATCTAATTTAGCCTCTATGTCTATGCAGAAGATGGCTGTACAGTGGGGGAATCCCCCAGTGTAAGTCCACAGTCAGGATTTGAACTCACAACCTTCTGCATTAGACACAAGCATCCTAACCACTGGGCTATACAACCCAATGATGTGCTGGAAAAAAACTCATAGTAGTTTCTGTATCAGTAAGTATTCCATCTGTATAGGAATTCTTCCAGCTTTAGAAACTGCTATGAGTTTTTTCCAGCACAGTTAATCATTGGGTTGTATAGCCCAGTGGTTAAGATTCTTGCCTCTAATGCAAAAGGTTGTGAGTTCAAATCCTGGCAGATACATTTCAGAAATAGAGATTACATTAATGTGTTTTTTAGTAATTGTAACTGAACAATCCTCTGAACTAATTCAAAACCAGCTTGTTGGGGTCATTAACACTCACAGTCATGGGCAGGCTTAAACTGGTAACAAGTACACAAATCCATATCATATATACACACATATATACAGCATATACTCAGAAATACAGTATATAGCATATACACATACATAAAACATATACACACAAATACAGTATATAACATATACACACAAATATCATTCACAGCATATACACACAGCATACACACATATACAGCATATATACACACATACACATAAACACACATACAGCACGTACACACAAACCTCACCATTCATTATTTTTTAAAGGGTTACCATACATCAAGTAGATTCCGATGCACAAAATGTGTCTTCTTAGGTCATAAATAGAAATTTTTCCAGCTATTTGCATATGCCCCCCCAGACTTCGCTAACTTATGCACAAGTAGTGCATATGACTCCTGTATCACACCCCATAGTAAATATAGACCCCAGACCAGACCCTAAAGTGGGTTTATACACAAACTGCAGAGTAAATACAGAACTCAGACCCCAAAATAAGTACTGAAATAAATACCAGACCAGACTGCAGTCCAGGGTTGACAACCTATTTATTACACTAACTATTTTCTAGCCAACTGAGTCAAAAATCATTGACAACCCTAATTTTTACAGACATACACTCTGACCCTTTTTAACCGCCTGCCGACCAATACACACACGGATGCGTGCAGGCGGCGGCAGGTTTGTTCCTCCTGGACGCATCCGTGCGTCATCTCACGAGACGCGAGACGCACAGCTCGGCAGTTATACTACAGCCTGCCAGCCATGATCAATCGCTGGCAGGCTGTAGATGTAAAATACATTGCATCAAACATGTATATCAGACGCTGTTTTGTTATCAGCATCTGATATACCTGCTACCTGGTCCTCTGGTGGTCCAGAGGTAGCTATGTAAAGTAGCACCAAGCACCACACTACACCCCCGGTTACTTATTAACCCCTTATTAACCCCTGATCACCCCATATAGACTCCTTGATCACCCCCTGTCATTGATCACCCCCCTGTATGGCTCCATTCAGACATCCATATGTGTTTTGCGGATCCACGGATCCGCAAAACACGGACACCGGCAATGTGCTTTCCACATTTTGCAGATCCGCACATTGCCAGAACTATATAGAAAATGACTTTTCTTCAAGAATAGGACATGTTCTATATTTTTGCAGAGTGGAAGTGCAGATCCGCAATTCCGGATCCGAGCGGGACAAAGTCCGTCCCCATAGAAATGAATGGGTCCGCAATTCCGTTCCGCAAACAGAGTTGCGGACGTGTGAATGGGGCATAAGGGTCCCTTATCACCGCCAGTTAGTTAGCTACTTGTTAGGTAGCTAGCGCCCAGCCCACCGCACCGCAGTCACTGATTTTGGCAGAGATTTTTTCATCCACATTGATCGATGTGTCACACATGTGGTATCGCCGTATTCAGGAGAAGTAGGGCAATGTGTTTTGGGGTGTATTTTTACATATACCCATGCTGGGTGAGAGAAATATCTCTGTAAATTGACAACTTTGTATAATTTTTTTTAAAAAGTTGTCATTTACAGAGATATTTCTCACACACAGTATGGGTATATGTAAAAATACACTCCAAAACACATTTCCCTACTTCTCCTGAGTAGGGCGATACCACATGAGTGACACTTTTTTGCAGCCAAGATGCGCAAAGGCGCCCTAATTCCAATGAATCCGTGAGAATCCAAATGCGTAAAAATGCCCTGTGAAATCCTAAAGGTACTCATTGGAATTTGGGCCCCTTTGCTCATCTTGGCTGCAAAAAAGTGTCACACATGTGGTATCGCCGTACTCAGGAGAAGTAGGGCAATGTGTTTTGGGGTGTATTTTTACATATAACCATGCTGGGTGTGAGAAGCAAGCCTTTCAGATGGCGTGGCCACATTTGACCATGGCATCTGAGGGGTTAAATATCTGCAGGCACATGGCACTCACTGTGCTCCAGAGCGGACACCTTCTTTAGATAATTACACCTATTACACCCTACATACACTACAAAAAAAAATGATACCGTACAGTGTCTATATATACAGAATAAAAGCAAATACTGAAAATTACTCCCCATATACAGGACAAGGAAAGTAGTACTGTGAAGTGTCTATATTTACACAGAATAAAAACAAATACTGAGAATTACACCCAGTATACAGGACAAGGGATGTGGCACTGTGCAGTGTCTTAAGGGTGCTTTCACACTTGCGTTCTGAGGATTCGGCAGGCTCTTCCGTCCTGCCGGATCTGGCAGAACGCAAGTTGCCTGAAAGCATTTGAAGACTGATCAGGATCCTGATCAGTCTTGGAAATGCTTTCAGGTTACCATGGCAGCCAGGACGCTACTGAAGACCTGGCTACCATGGTACTCCTCGGCAGTGTACTTACCTGCGCTGCGGCCGCCGGGAGCTCCTCCATGACATCACAGGTCCCCGCGGCGCATAGCTCAATGCACCGTCCGGACCTGTGACATCATGAAGGAGCGCCCGGAGGCCGCAGCGCAGGTAAGTACACTACTGCGGAGTACTTACCATGGCAGCCAGGACTTCAGTAGCGTCCTGGCTGCATTGGTAACCAATCAGAGCCCCAGCTTACACTGGGACCCCGATCGCAACTGCTGCTACGCATGCGCAGAGCTAAACATTGGATCCGGCGATGAGCCGAAACGACGTTAAGCTTAATTCCGGATCCGGATTAATGCACTTCAATGGGCATTAATACCGGATTCGTCGTTACGGCAAGTCTTCCGGATTTTTGGACGGAGACAAATCCACAGCATGCTACGGTTTTGTCAACGTCCAAAAAACTTTCACATACTAAATGGAAGACATCCTGATGCATCCTAAACGGATTTCTCTCCATTCAGAATGCATTAGGATAATGCTGATCAGTTTCTTTCCGGCGTAGAGACCCGACAACGGATCTCTACGCCGGAAAGTAAAAAGGCTAGTGTAAAAGCACCCTTATATACAGAATAAGAGATGGTATTGAGAAATACACCTAGCATACAAAACAGGAGAAGCGCTAGTGTACAGTGTCTATATATAGAGATGTCCCGAACTATTCGCCGGCGAACATCGCTTGTTCGCATTTGCCGTGGCGGGCGAACATATAATATGTTCGGTCCGCCCCCTATACATCATCATTGAGCAAACTTTGACCCTGTACCTCACAGTCAGCAGACACATTCCAGCCAATCAGCATACCCTCCCTCCCAGACCCTCCCACCTCCTATCAAAAAGCAACGACAGCATCCATCATAGATTCATTCTGAAGCTGCAGTGTTAGTCAGAGCAGGGAGAGTGCTGCTGCTGCTTAATTAATAGGGAAAGCGTTAGCTAGGCTAGTGTTCTGTATCCACTCCAGCGTCCTTACAGCACCCCAAAAGCCCTTTTTAGGGCTGGTACATCAGTCTGCTTTTTTTTTTTTAATATATATATTATATTGCAGTTGCCTGCTGTGTGTGAGAGGCCGCAGGCCCACAGACTGTACTGTGTGCACACCACTCATATAGGGTGGCACAGTACCTTGCAGATAAAAAAGTAATTTCATTTTTACCCTTTAATATAATTTCAGTTGCCTGCCAGTGTGTGTCAGGCCCATACAGACTGTACTGTGCCCCCTGCTAGTGCCAACCACTCCTATCGGGTGGCACAGTACCTTGCAGATAAAAAGTCATTTAATTTTTACCCTTTAATATAATTTCAGTTGCCTGCCAGTGTGTGTCAGGCCCACACAAACTATACTGTACCCGCTGCCAGTGCCCACCACTCATATCGGGTGGCACAGTACCTTGCAGATAAAAAACTTATTTAATTTTTACCCTTTAATATAATTTCAGTTGGCTGCCAGTGTGTGTCAGGCCCATACAGACTGTACTGTGCCCACTGCCAGTGCCCACCACTCATATCGGGTGGCACAGTACCTTGCAGATAAAAAACTTATTTAATTTTTACCCTTTAATATAATTTCATTTGCATGCCAGTGTGTGTCAGGCCCACAGACTGTACTGTACCCACTGACCACCACTCATATAGGGTGGCACAGTACCTTGAAGATAAAAAGTCATTACATTTTTACCCTTTAATATAATTGCGTTTGCCTGCCAGTGAGTGTCAGGCCCACAGACTGTACTGTGCCCACTGCCCACCACTCATATAGGGTGGCACAGTACCTTGCACGCATAGTACCACTAATCAAATAAAAAATGACAGGCAGAGGCAGAGCCTTTGGCCCTAGAATAATGTCCAGTGTTCAGAGGCCACGTACCCTAAACTCGAAAAATTCTGAGGACATAGTTGACTGGCATACAAAGGACACCCAATCTTCTACAGCTTCTGCTTTGAACCTTGACGCACCATCCTCCTCCAGCTCAGCTTTGGGCACCTCTTAAGTTACCACTCGCCCGCCCTTCGCCACCACCAACACTAGCACCACAGCCGCTTCACTTGATCAGTCAGAGGAGTTATTTAAACATCAGTTGGAAGAAATGAATCTATAGTGGTACTCTGCAGTGTACATATATCCAGAACAAGAGCAGATACTGAGGATCACACCCAGTGGACAGGACAGGAGAAGTGGTACTGTGCAGTGTCCATATATACAGAATAAGGACTGATACTGAGAAGTACACCCAGTATACAGAAGTGGTACTGGCCAGTTATTGCATATACAAAGAAAAGATGCAGAGAATAATACACAGCATACAGGAAGAGTGGTACTGTGAAGTGCACATATATACACAGGAGTGGCTCAGCCCCGTTTCTCACTGCTGGCGCAGCCTGCAAACAGGTTGTTCTGGCATAGAATGCCGGGAATAGGCTGGACAAAAAATACTGTACAGAACAGTATTTCTCCAGCCGTTTCTCAGCAAAGTTGCCGGATTGCGGCCGAATCACCACCAGATCTGCAGGATCGGTAAATGCTAGTCTGCAACTAAGCTGTAGCGGTAATTTTATGAATGTCCTTGAGTGGCCCAGCTGGACCCCTGAATTGAACCCAATCTAAGCTCTCGAGAGACCTGAAAATGGCATTCTACTGATGGCCCCCTACCTGACAGAGCTTGAGAGGATCTGCAGAGAAGAATGGCAGAATACCCCAAAATCCAGGTACCCAGGAAGACTTGAGGCTGCAATCACTGGCAAAATTGCTTCAAAAAGGTTCTGAATAAAGAGTCAAAATACTTATGTCAATGCAAGATTAAATTTTTTCCTTTTCCATAAATCAGAAAAGATTTTGAACATTCTGTTTTCGCTTTCTCATTATAGGGTACTGGATACTCCAAAGCAAACACTGAAATTTCAGCTTCTGTTTACGTCTAGGGATGAGCGAAGTTATGGAAAATTCAATTCTGCTGCTTTGCCGAATTTCACAAAGAAATTTGCTTAGTGACGGATTACTTTGTCATGAAGCGCATTTCTTTCTGAGTAGCATGTGCAATGATGGGGAATTGCGCCGACCCCTGTCATTGAACCCCTCAGATGCCGCATTTATTGGCAATCGTGGAATCTGAGATTAAAAAATACTCACTTTATTCATTTGAGTGTGAAGAAGCCTCCGTGGCCATCTTGATTAAATTTCCTTCGCAAGATTTCATCTGGCCGGCATGGTGACGTCATATGTCGCTATGCATAAACAAACACAAGGGGGGGTGTTCAGTCAGCACTCCCTGTATACAGGTGCACGTAGCTATGGCGATTATACATACAAACAACAAATGAAACAGCACTCTGTAACCAGAGTTCTGCCCAAGATAAAATCTATAAGAGGACCTCTTATAGCTTTTATCTTGGGCAGAACTCTGGTTACAGAGTGCTGTTTCATTTGTTGTTTGTATATATGTCGCTATGCATGACATCAAGATGGCCGTGGTGGCCTCTTCGTGTGCAAACGGATGAGGTGAGAATGTTCTTTTTTTTACGCCATTTCAGGGAAAATGTATTCGTTACCACAAAGCACAAGGAAATTCAGCTTTGTGACTAATCAGATTTTCCCTGAAATTCAAATCAAAAGTCTAGTTTGGATACTTTGATTCGCTCAACACTAGTTATGTCCATCTACATTCAGAGAAATATTGTCTTATCTGAGAGATCTCATTATGGAAATGCCTGTCTTCTTCTGGGTCTCTCACTGAAGCTTAGGCCAGAATCCTGCTCCTGAAAATAATCTTCATGTGAAATACACCATCCGCTGGTTAGTTCACAGAAGTTTTATTTCCCATACAAACTTCTGAGAACATAACTTAAATGGTCCAACATTGCTATCCACCTCCTACTGCAGTATTGACTTTGCCCGTGTGCCTGTTATATGAATTTCACGTTTTATAATCTTTTGCTGTTCTTTTTTTAAAGCTGATCTGTCAGGTCTCCTATGCAAACTAATCTGATGGAACATAGGATACGTTGTCAGACAGGGAATCCTTGGGCCTAGCAAAATAATTATTTTTGGGGCTTAACCCTATATCATCAATATAGTTTAATAGGTTTTGAATCAAAGCAATAAACCCTAGTGATAAGCTCCAAAGGCAGCGCTGCATGTTTTTTTTTTCCTTGACCTTTGTGGCCCTTGGTAGGATAGAAGGGGAGACACTAAGCTTAGTGAAATACAGTGTTATATAAAAAGTTGTTTAAATGTTGCAGGGACTAGAGAAAGCCTGCGACTCCTACATGGTTCAGAGCTTTAGGGTACGTTCAAACGGCGACATTAAGTAGCGCGACAAATAGGGCACAACTTCACTGCAACATTTGTCGCGCAACATTTTGTCGCACTATTGCCGCGCGACAATTTTTATAATGGGAGTCTATAGTGTCGCATTGCGACATGCGACATGCTGCGACTGCGACACGACAGTCACAGAAAAATTCATCTTGAATGGATTTTTCTGCGACTGTCATGTCGCAGTCGCAGCATGACGCAATGCGACACCATAGACTCCCATCATAAAAATTGTCGCGTGACAATAGTGCGACTTATTGTCGCACGACAAATGTGGTTGTGTGAACGTACCCTAAATTGAATGATTTTGTAAATAGGGGAGCTGTTAATGAATCTACTTGTATGTGGGTGTAGGAATCTTGAGTCCCAGCAGCATTTAACAGTTTTATACATGAAAAGAGTGAATTCAATTATAGACAACTACAGTATACTATATATATGGTATACTGTATATACTGTCCCAGAGCAAATATACATTTTTATATTTAGATAATAAAAACAATGAGTTGCTGTAGTAGATAAAAAGAAATGTCTGTAAAAATCAAATACCTTTCTCAGAGCTGTTAATCATTTTACAATGTTACAAGAAGCTCAGTAGTAAGAAATTATTTAGACTTGTATATCGCTTCCTGAACTGTTTAGAAACCTTGTAGCCATAATAAGTTTTGTTGCTCCTTTTGGCTGGATGGAATGTGGGGAATTCCACCGCCTATCACATACCGCCTGCTACACGGATGATGTTGTAAAGCAGTATAAAAAACACATAGATTTGTGTATTTTGGTCTTCTTATTGGATTTACAGCTTTCTTTGACTACTAAAAATTAAAATACAGATATAGTCCCCTGTAGGGTATGCATTGGTGTAAGACGAGTCATCAGAGGTCAAGCGAGACCTGTTAGCGTGCACAGCCATTGGCCATACCGGTAACAAAACTCTACACTTAAAAAAGTAATGCTTCAATTTAGTACAATGCAACAAGTTAAACTAAGGAACTTTGTAACATATCTTATTACAAAAAACTCCTCTTTATCCACTTATCAGGCTTCTCTCTTTCTGTCCCTTTCTGTTCTCACTTTCTGTATGCATGCTGGGAGTTGTAGTTTACCAACAGCTGGAGTGCCGGAGGTTGCTGATCACTGCTATTACCTCTCCTGATATGTCTGTTTTAGTAAATAGATCTATTTCTCATACTATAACAAGTCTATCATCATTTCTTAAAACTTTTTGTTGAGCTGTTCTGTTATTCCTCATTTAAATATATGAATAAATAAATGGATAACTAGGTAGGGAGGGATGCATGCAAGATCATAGTATACTTACCCCATTCTCCAGAAGCATTCTCTGCGGCACTGGTCCGGCAGCGGCTTGTTTACAAACTTGAGCAAGTTCTTGTTTGGTATATGGTTATGTGGTCTACCACTGAGGACATTGATTGGCTGCAGGGGTGGTTAAGTACACCTAAGCCTTGAGGTTCATCACTGTCCTCAGCAGCAGGCCAATGCAGCAGAGAACGGTGCTGGAGAAAGAGGATGCTATACTATTATTTTCTAACTTAACCAATTTTAGGGCTTTAATACTTTAACACTGGTAATGTACATCAGTGGCAACTTTTACCTGTAACATAATAATATTGGAAAAATGGCTTTACATTACCTTTACAGGACATGTGCTAAATGTTTTTAGTCTTTACAAAATTTCACCATATCACTGAACCCATCTGGCTCATGTGGCCCCGTCCTCTGTACTAGGAACAGGTTGCTATATTGTTCCTCAAGATGAACAGAATATACAACACACTGTATAAAAATTTGAATTACGTTTGAAATTGTAATGTTCGTTATCAAGTTAACTGGCCTTTGGCATTAGATTTTAGCTGGTATGCGTCCAGGTCTTGAAAATCCTAAGACACAGCAACACAAACAGCTATTGTTTATTGATGTTGTACAAATTCCTCTGACAAACATCATCTGCAATCCAGATAAGATAGACTGTGAATGCATTAAGATGGAACGGTGCCTTTGATACATGAAAAATACAATAAGCATTTGCTGCATTACAACCTGGAATTAAAAGTGATTTAATTTAGATTTGATGTTACGAACCCGACAAAATAGTCCAGATTGTTACAGTGGAATAAAAAATATATTTTGTTAAAAACAAAAAATAAAAACTGAAAAGTTGTGAGCACATATGTATTCATCACCGTAATAACCACATTAGAAAATTCATTATAATAATGGAAAGAATATGGCACAACAACAAACCTGACAAGAGAAGGCCACCCACCAAAACTCATAAGCTGAGCAAGAGGGAAATTGACCAGAGACACTGATAATAGTGCAGTAGCTCCAAGGATCCATAGTGGTGATGGAAGTACATGTCCATAGGACCACTGTAACTCCTACAGTCCACAGAGTTAGGGCCACTGAGCTTTGACTTCTTAGATTGCGATTTAACTTAAAGGGGTTATGTTGTGACTGACAAAACAAAAATCAGATTTCATTGAGTACATGGCAATCTCTGTCTAGCAAAGCTATAACCAGCCCTGTACCTCACATGAATCTAGAGATCTCCCCATTCATTGCACCAATTGCTCTGACAGATTTTCTTCTGGCTGGAATCTCAGTGGGTGTGTCCTTTCTCAAGGTATGTGTCCTTTCTGGTATAGCTCTCTCCCAATAACTGTCACAGCTTCTAACAGTAGATAGGGGTGATTGCAGTTGAAGGATAGAATTGAGCATGTGCAATCACTTCAGTAGGTGGACTGCACATACTAGACATAGTGAAGACCAAGGGCTCCATTATAATAAAGTATAGAGGATATCTCACAAAGGAAGCATCTTTTTTTGCAACAGAAAGTAAATTACAAAAGTAACTAGTTTTTACTTTTTCTATATTTTTTTTTTGTTTAGTTTTAATGGTGGCAATAACCCTGTATATATAAGAACATTGAATGGAATATAACACTAGCGCAACTGATTAATGTAATTAAAGATATTAGTTGCTGTCCTTGATATATTGCTTTAAAAGGGTTTTCTGGGTGTTTCATATAGTTGACCCATCCTCAGGATAGATCATCAATACCTGATCGAAGGAGTTCCAACACTTGGCACCCCTGCTGATCAGCAGTTTGAAGAGGCCTCATTGCTCTGGTGAGCACAATGGCCTTCTCGCAGCTTACCAAGCACAGCGCCATCCATTGGATAGTGGCTGTGTTAGGTTTTGCAGCTAAGCCACATTCACTTGAATGGGACTGAGCTGCACCTAGGCCATGTGACCGATGAAAGTGACATCACATGGCCTAAAAGGCGCCGCAGTATCTTTAAACAGCTGATTGGTGGGGTGCCTGGAGTTGGACCCCCTCCGATTTGATATTAATGACCTATCTTAAACTCTTGGACAACCCCTTAAAGTGTTTTTATGGGTTAGGGATTATTGAGTCACTGAAGGTATACGTAATAAAATTGGTATTGTTTGAATATAAGAGTCTAAGAGAGTTATTATATTAGTCACTAATATTCCAATAGGGCATATATAGTAGGTAGAGTATCTATGTAATGAGTGTTTTGGCTTCATTTTAGGGTTAGTAAGTGGTATATAGGTTTTTATCGCTCATTTTGTCTCTACTGCATGTTTGTGACGAATATGTGTGTTCTTCTTGGCACTTAGGTTTTTCAGTTGTCCCACCTAATACGCTTAAAAAGAGGTTTGTTGGAATTACATTAATAAGGCACTGTTGTGTATAAGAGCAGTCTCATTAGATGAACCACAAACAACATCAAAGATTGTGAAAAACATAGGGGGACATTTATCAAATCTACTACGCCTGTTTTGTGCTGCAATATTGTCACAAGCGTGCCACATTTTGTGCATTTTGGTGAAATTTTACAACGTTTGATGAGTTTCGCCACTTTAAAAAGTAGGGTGAAAAGTCTGTTGAGTTTACAGATTAAATTTAAAACACTTTTATGTCTCTTATATGATGTGCATCTTTTTAAAAAGTTGCAAAAAAAGGTCGCATTTCCATGCCAGGCAACAACCCTGGTGAACTTTTAATGACAGAGGCATAAACCACATTGCACTTGCACAAATTATTATTGCTGTGCGACATTTCATAAACTAGGATCACCCGCATAAAGCAAAGTTAAAAATGGAACGAAAAACACAGCAACTGATAACTTCTTCCGATAGTTCAGACATTCACATATAGTTCAGACATTTACTGGTTACTCATTTAACAAACAGGTGTCTGTGTCAATTTGGTTCAGAAACATATCATAACTTGGTTGAGCAACATAGGTATGAATACAATAGCTGTATTCACTGTACTGTATCTGCCCTTTACACTATTTTATACCTGAAGAAATGCTTACTTTGCTGCAGATAAGCAGGTTAGTAGACACTGGCTATTAAGCCTTTTCTAAAGCCATAAAGGGTAGGAACAAATCGTACCATAAAATAAACACAGTCTTCTTCTCCAGGACAAAAGCTGATTTCTGGCCAGCAGATTAACGTTTTGAGATTTGTAGAGCAGCAGATTTACAGGCAATCTTCTCATTTGATTGTTTCTGGCAAGGGTCGCTGTTTCCAATAGAGTTGTGGCGAGAGCAAACAAAAGTAACACATGCACGAACATAATAAACAGGTTGCATGTAAAGAACTGCACCTTTACAGTAGGTTTATATTTCTACAAACCTTGGAGGATTATAATCAGTAAATGAATTGAATTAAAGCTTCAGTTTAGGCTAGTTTCGCCACAACATTAAAGAGACTCATCAGGTTGTTCTGGCAGGGAACAGCCCGCCAAAGTTCTCTGGATCTGGTATTTCCGCCAGACCCATTGACTATAACACAACTGCAACCCTGCAAATATGCAGAGAATCGGACGGACTAAAACCGCTGCGTGCAGCCTGAAACTAGCCTTAGGGTCAAACGAAAAATGATATCATAGAATAGCAGTGTCAAGAATAATATATTTTTATCAGAAACTTTCTTTGTGCATGAAGTAGCGACCAAAATCATAAGCCTGCAGAGCTAATGCATGCTAAAGGTATAGTTTTTAGCATTCAAGATACCTAATGAATGCTAATTCGGTCAGCAACATGCATGCTTGGCTTGGCCTAGCGGGCATGAGTTTTGAATCTGGAGAGGGGAGTGAGCTAGTGCCAGACACCCTTGCCGGTGGACTAACCGAGAAAAAAAGGATCGGGCAATTTGAAATCCTAAAGACCAATTATTATTTCCCATGACATCTGTCATCAGGTGAGAGTCAGGAGACCCCCATAAACAGTATAAATGGTATGGGCAGGTTCAGTCAATATAAATAAACTGGTGATTGAAAGTTTGTGAACCTTCAGAATTTTTAATATTTTTGCATAATTTAGACCTAAAACTACATTATGTTTCCTAAAGTTCTAAAAGTAGCTAAGGATAATGAATTCAAATAAATGAGTCAAAAATATTAGACTTGGTCATTTGGTCATCATTACACATGGATGGTCATTTATTGAGGAAAATGATCCAATATCACATGTATGTGAGTTCCATAAGTATGTGAACTTTTACTTTAATCTGCGTGACCTCTTTGCGTACCAATAACTGCAAGAAATGTTTCCAATAATTCTTGATTAGTCCTGCACATCAGCTTGGAGGAATTTTAGCCCATTTCTTCGTACAGAACAGCTTCAACTCTCTTATGTTATAAACTGCTCACTTTAGGTCTTTCCACAACATTTCTATTGGGTTAAACTTTTTTTTTCACCTTTATCATGTAGAGAAAGTTAATACAAGGCACTTACTAATGTATGGTGTTTGTTCATATTGCCTCCTTTGCTGGCTGGATTCATTTTTTCATCATATTATACACTGTTCATATCCATGGTCACGACCACCTTGCAACCCAGCACCGGTGGATGTGCTTTGTCTATGCTTATGCACACTCCCATGGTCCTGGCCACCAGAGAGTCCGCACTTTTTCCTATAGTGCGCAAGAACGGCCATGACTGCTGGATTGCAGGGTGCTCATAACAATGGAAACGAGCAGTGTATAATGTGATGGAAAAATGAAATAGCCAGGAAAAGGAATGAATAAACCATGGAAGAACAACATTGTACATAATGTATACTGTGAATCTCTCCAGTCAGTTTAATCAAGAAATACGGTTTTCTATGTAATTGAAGTAAATACGCATCATCTTGTCCATTATCTGCAGTTAAGAATCCTAAGTCTAGTAATTTACAGATACACACAGCAATTTCTGAATCTTTCTCATATGTTACATACCAACATCAACAAAACCTGACCTTCAGTCACACTACTGATTAACCTGCAATGTCTGTGGGTTGGAATGCTGACAAGTGAAACTACTCCATCTTCAAAATGTGGATCTGAAAAACAAAATAGATAAGATGTATTGCAGTATTTTATTCATGAACAAAAATTCCTCAGTGACCAACAATAACAGCTGTCTTCTGTGCAGTGCAGAGCAGGGGCTTGGCTCTCTGTGAGCAGAAGATTTGATCCAGGCCGTTAAATCTCTTAGATGCTGTGGTCAATAAGGAGAGCAGTATCTAAGCAGTTACAGAGGGAGTGGAGATCCTATGTCTCTCATTGGCAATTTAAATGAAACATGATATCATGGAATAGCAGTGTCAAAAATAATATATTTTTTTAGAAACTTTCTCTGTGCATGAAGTAGTGACCAAAATCATAAGCCTGCAGAGCTAATGCATGCTAAAGGTATAGTTTATAGCAGCTTTGGGTCTAAAGATACCCAATAAATGCTAATTCGGTCAGCAACATGCATTCTTGGCTTGGCCTAGTGGGCATGAGTTTTGAATGTGGGTTTCGGGGTGCCCATGTCTTGGTATCTTGCTACCAAAAAAACAAAATAAAAAATTATTAAAAAGTGTTGATACCAATGAAAAAATGATACCAATAAAAAATACAAGTCGTTCTGCAAAAATCAAGGCCTCACACAACTCCATAGAAACAAAAATAAAAACGTATAAGTCTTGTGTTTCGGCGATGCAAAAATATTTTCTTTTCTTTAAAAAAGGGTTTATAATGTGCAAAAGTAGTAAAACTTAAAAAATATAGGTACCTGGTATCACTGTAATCATATTGACCCACAGAAGAAAATGATCATGTTATTTATGCCAAAAAATTAACACTGCAAAATGTATAAGTAAAACCTCAATGGCAGTATTGATCTTTTTTCCCAACCCCCAGAAAGAGTTAATAAAAGTTAGTTAGTAAGTATCAGTAAGTTATGTGTACCCCAAAATGGTGCCATTACAAACTCCAATTTGTACCACAAAAACAAGACCTCATATGGCTATATTGACAGAGAAAATTAAAAAAAAAGTTATAGCTCCTGGAAGGCTACAATGAAAAAATTAAAATAATTGCTTGGTCACTAAGGCCCAAAAGAGGTTTGTCACTAAAGGGTTAAGAATAGTTCACGTTTCTCAACTATGACAAAAGACCATGAAACACAGACTATGGAGCACTAAAAAAATTACTCCTTAGCACAAAGAAAGATGACAAATTCCAGATATCAGGTGCCAAATATTAATAGTGGATCGGGCCAAACTGCACAAGAGTGTCTACAGTGTCTGTTCAACTTTCAATTAATATCCAAATCTCATTTATAGGGGTGTTCTGACACTTTTGTCAAATTTTTTAACTTTTTTCAACTATTAAACATTTTCACGATAATCACGGTTCCTCTGACCTGCTTCATTATGTTTATAGGCCACAGCTCTCGTCCGTGGCAGTTTCCTCTATTTATATACGGTATTTCACAGACTGAAATATCTAACATCTCATCGGCTTCAGCACAGCCCAGGCACCTCCTTAGTGGGTATTGAGCCAACCGACTCCACCTCCCTTTACCATCTTTATACTACTATGCTTATTGTATGTCTGAACTCTGTCCCACCTTGTAAATTAAAATATGACTTTATTTTCAGGCCTGGATTTTATCCCCGACAACCTATTTTAGTAAACTCTGTTTTGGCTCATAATTACAGATGAGCGAATTGAAGCTGATTGAAGTGGAATTCGATCCGAATTTCAGGAAAAATTAGATTTGCACTGAGGCCAAATTTCCTCAGACTTCGGGGTAACGAATCGCATTTTTTCCTAAAATGGCTGCTGCACTATGAGGACATGGGGCAAAGATCTCTGGGAAGGCGGGATCACTCATAATGCTATGCATGCAGCAAATCAGCAGCCAGCCCTGTGATGTCACAGCCCTATAAATAGCGGCAGCCATCTTAGATTCTGCCATTCACCAGCGTACTTAGTGCAGGGAGAGACGTCTGCAGGCATTAGGGACAGCGAAAGAAAAAATGTAATTGTGCTAAAAAAAAAAAAATCGATTTACAAGTGCAGGGAAAGATTATTCAAGGTGTAAGGAAAGGATAGGGAGGAATCATTCCACAGCATTTCTGTTTAACAGGGTTCAGTCAGGGAGGTGACAGCCTGGGTAATCCGATTACACCTTGCTGCATTGACTTTTTTTTGCGTGTATTAGTGGAAAAAGGAAAAATATCTTTGCCGCTCAGCAGTGCAGTTATCTGAAAAAGGAAAAATATCTTTGCCGCTGAGGGGTGCAGTTATCTGTTTTAAAGTCCTTTTTTCCGTGTATTAGTGGAAAAGGAAAAAAAAATAGTTGCTGCTCAGCGGTGTAGTTATCTGAAAAAGGAAAAATATCTTTGCCGATCAGGGGTGCAGTTATCTGTTTTAAAGTCCTTTTTTCCGTGTATTAGTGGAAAAGGAAAAAAAAATATTTGCTGCTCAGCGGTGTAGTTATCTGAAAAAGGAAAAATATTTTGCCACTCAGGGGTGCAGTTATCTGTTTTAAAGTCCTTTTTTCCGTGTATTAGTGGAAAAGGAAAAATATATTTGCCGCTCAGCGGTGCAGTAATCTGAAAAAGGAAAAATATCTTTGCCGCTCAGGGGTGCAGTTATCTGTTTTAGGCCTAATTCACACATCCGCAAGTGTTTTGCGGATCCACGGAGCCGCGGATCCGCAAAACACGGACACACCGGCAATGTGCATTCCGCATTTTTGCGGACCGCACATTGCCCGAACTCCATAGAAAATGCCTCTTCTTGTCCGCAATTGCGGACAAGAATAGGACATGCTCAATTTTTTTGCGGAGCCGCGGACCGGAAGATCGGCGGCGCGCTCCGCAAAATCGGATGCGGAGAGCACAGTGTGTGCTCTCCGCATCGTTCCCGGCCCCATTCACAGTCAATGGGTCCGCATGTATTCCGCAAAATTGCGGAATACATGCGGACTACATTGCGGATGTGTGAATAGGGCCTTAAAGTCCTTTTTTCCTTGTATTAGTGGAAAAGGAAAAAAAATATTTGCTGCTCAGCGGTGCAGTTATATGTTGTAAAGCCTTTTATGGAATTGATTAGTGGAAAAAGGAAAAATATCTTTGCCGCTCAGCGGTGCAGTAATCTGAAAAAGAAAAAATATCTTTGCTGCTCAGGGGTGCAGTTATGTGTTTTAAAGCTCTTTTTTCTGTGTATTAGTGGAAAAAGGAAAAATATCTTTGCTGCTCAGGGGTGCAGTTATGTGTTTTAAAGCTATTTTTTCTGTGTATTAGTGGAAAAAGGAAAAATATCTTTGCCGCTTAGCGGTGCAGTTATCTGTTTTAAAGGGCTTTTCTGCGTGTATTAGAAGAAAAAGAAAAAATATATTTGCCGCTCAGAGGTGCAGTCATCTGTTTTAAAGGCCTTTTTTGTGTGTATTAGTGGAAAAAGAAAAAAAAATATTTGCTGCTCAGCGGTGCAGTTATCTGTTTTAAAGCCTTTTTTTTGCATGTATTAGTGGAAAAAGAAAAAATATCTTTGACGTTCAGCAGTGCAGTTATCTGTTTTAAAGCCCTTTTTTACGTGAATTAGTGGGAAAAGATAAAAAAAAAAACTTGCCACTCAGCAGTGCAGTTATCTGTTGTAAAGCCTTTTGTGGCCTGTATTTGTGGGAAAAGGAAAAATATATTTGCCGCTCAGCGGTGCAGTTATCTGTTTTAAAGCCCTTTTTTGCGTGTTTTAGTGGAAAAAGAAAAAATATCTTTGACGCTCAGCAGTGCAGTTATCTGTTTTAAAGCCCTTTTTTCCGTGAATTAGTGGGAAAAGAAAAAAAAATACTTGCCACTCAGCAGTGCAGTTATCTGTTGTAAAGCCTTTTGTGGCCTGTATTTGTGGAAAAAGGAAAAATATATTTGCCGCTCAGCGGTGCAGTTATCTGTTTTAAAGCCCTTTTTTGCGTGTATTAGTGGAAAAAGGAAAAATATCTTTGCCGCTCGGCGATGCAGTTTTCTGTTTTAAAGCCCTTTTTTCCATATATTAGTGGAAAAAGAAAAAAAAAATTGCCGCTCAGCGGTGCAGTTATCTGTTTTAAAGCCCTTTTTTCCGTGTATTAGTGGGAAAAAATATATATTTGCAGGTCAGCGTTGCAGTTATCTGTTTTGAAACCTTTTTTTGCGTGTATTAGTGGGAAAAAGAAAAATATTTTTGCCGCTCAGCGTTGCAGTTATCTGTTTTAAAGCCCTTTTTTCCGTGTATTAATGGAAAAAGAAAAAAACATTTGCCGCTCAGCGGCGCAGTTATCTGTTTTAAAGCCCATTTTTGCGTGTATTAGTGGAAAAAGGAACAGCGGTGCAGTGACATATTCTAAAGCCCCATTTGCCGTGTATTAGTGGCTAAATAAAAATATATTCGCCGTTCATTGTTGCACTTATCTGTTGAAAAGCCTTTTGTGTAAAAGTTTAAAAAAAAACAGGGCTTAATTTCCATTCTGCGGTGCAGTAATCTATTCTGAAGCCCTGTTTACCATGTATTAGTGGTGAAATAAAAATATATTTGCCGTTCATCGTTGCACTTATCTGTTGAAAAGCCTTTTGTGTTGTGTAAAAGTTGAAAAAAGCTTAGGGCCTAATTGCCATTCTGCAGTGCAGTAATATATTCTGAAGCCCTGTTTGCCGAGTATTAGTGGCAAAGTAAAAAATATATTCTCCATTGAGGGTTGCATTTATCTGTTGAAAATCCTTTTGTGTAAAAGTAGAAAAAAATTAGGGCCTAATTGCCATTCTGTGGTGCAGTGATATATTCTAAAGCCCAGTTTGATGTGTATTAGTGGTGAAATAAAAATAAAAATTGGTTGTTTTGATAGAGTTTTTTTTTATGGAATTCAACCTAGGGGTTAGATCATGTGATATTTTTATAGAGCAGGTTATTACGGACGTGGTGATACCCGATATGTCTACTTTTTTTTATGTATTTCAGTTTTACACAACAAAAGCATTTTTTCCTTTTTTCTAATTTTTTTTTTAATTTTTATATTTGTCCCACTGTGGGACTTCATCTTTTCAGGGTTTAATCCCTGTTTCAATTCAGTACAATACATTCTGTATTGTACTGAATTGAACTGTCAGTGTCTTACACAGTAAGACTCTGACAGTTGCGTAGGAGACCCAGTCTGCAGGCTGGATCTCCTGGGCTTCCGTAGCTGGCAGGCTTCGATGCCTCTGTAAGGCATCGGAGCTGCCATGGCAACCATTGGCCCTCCGTCAGTGCAGAGCGGGTGGCCGATGGAGTCAGAGGGAGCCCCCAGCCCCCTCCCTCTGCAAACCATGCACGTGCTGACCGCAGCATGTGAAATGGTTCTTTTGCTGGCATCGCCGCATACAGCGATGTCGGCGGATACAGCAAGGGCCCGGCTATCAGTAACAGCCGAGCCCGTGCTGCTGATCATGCGGGTGCAGCTCCTGCACCCGCCCGATCATGTACATGCACGTGAGGATGCGGCAAGAAGCCACATTCCCTCACTTACATGTACATGACAATGCGTGAAGGGGTTAATATGCGTATAACAAGTGTGTATTTCACTTAGAGTGTACTCACTTTTGTTGCCAGGGGTTTAGACATTAATGGCTGTATGTTGAGATATTTTGAGGGCACACCAAATTTACACTGTTACGCAAGCTGTACACTGACTGCTTTACATTGTATCAAACTGTCATATCTTTATTATTGTCCCATGAAAAGATATAATAAAATATTTACAAAAATGTAAGGGGTGTACTCACTTTTGTGAGATACTTGTACATGGTTGTGATTTCATACACAGGCATATGGTGGTACTGCATGTGAATTCTTCCATTGGATTCAATTAGCTAATTGGGAAGTACCTGCCCATGGAAGCCAAAATTCCCACACACATTCTTCTTAGTGCTGTCAACATAATGTAAATGTTATTTATGGAGTTTTGTCTTCCATCAGTGGATGGAGAAAAGCGTTCTAATGTATGAAGACGAGAATGGCAAAATTCATAGTTCGTAATGTGCTTCTCCTATTAAATATTGATTGGTCTGAACTGGCCTGAAAATTCTGTTGTGAAATAATCTTTATTATAAGGAATATTCAAAATGAATTGTAAGAAAAGATGCAGGATTTTCATGAACCCTTTTGCACCTTGATTACTGCCTAAGGTGATGCAGGTTACCACAAGCAAGGATAAGCTAAATGGTAAGGGGCAGTCACCTTTCATCCTGAAGGCAAAGACACAAGGACATTATCGCTGGTAATTACTATCTTCTCTGCTTTAAAGTCTCATTTTCTATTATTTACAAATTCTTTGCATTACTTAGTACCACACTCCCAACAAATGTATTCATTTATTTTGACTAATCAATGTGGCATGCAGCCCCTAGGGATTTCGCTCCCAAACTGCCTATGTAAAGGTGCAGCAGATTACCTGATGAACAAGCAAAGCTCCTAAATCATTGTTTCTGGTCAGCAGGTCGAGCTGTATGAACAATACTCTGCTGCCCTAAAATGAATCTGTATGAGGATGAGTGATAGCAGTAGCCATCGCTCATCCCTATACAGTGAAGTGGTGGTGGTGGGGGGGAGGGGAGACAACACTGAATGCTTGCAATCTGCTGCTGAATTTCTTGGGTACTTGTTGGCGAAGATCTCTTGTGTTTCCTTAATCGATCTGCTTTGCACATAGCCTTCCACAATCAGTATTTGCTGTTCCAGGGAGAGCACCATCTTTCTGAAACAATAGGCCACATTTATCAAACTGAATAATAAATCAGTTTTAGTTACCAATAGCAACCAATCACAGCTCAGCTTTCAGTTCCTACAGGGATTTAAAAAAAGGAAAGCTGGGCTCTGATTGGTTGCTATGGACAACTAAGGCACATTTACTATGAGGCAGTTTGATTTGGAGATATTAGAGACAGGCTACTTCTTTGTGGGCCACCCAGTACTAGTTGTTTAATGATCCAGATGGATCAGCACATTGTTCTGAGTTTTTCTGTACATTTTTCAAACCAGCATCTGCATCTGAATACTTTTGTAATTGCATGTAATTAAACATTTTGTATAGCCAGTGAGCTATTCAATAAAATATATCTGTATAGCGCCACCTGCTGTTTGTTCTTTTTCCTTATTTTTTGTCCACCTCACTGAGCTGGTCGAGCATGCTCAGTTTGTATCTGACCCCAGCCATTTGTTCTGATAGAAGCTGTGGCAGTTACGGGGAGAGAGCTGCAGAAGAAAGGACATGTCCCCTGATTCCGCCATCCCCGGAAGAAGCCTTTACAGGCGAAATGGCATTGGGCAGGAGACGGCTGCAGGGTCGGCACATGTGCACCTGGCATTTACTTTATGCTTTTGGCTCTATACTTAGTTATTTGCAGAATTTGATACGGTTCTTTGTACTCTACTTTATGATTGTTTATGTCTGTTTGACTATTATTAAATTATGACCCTCTATTCTGCTATTGCTGGTGTCTGTTTAGTTGGCTGACCCTGCGGCCAGCTCCTGTGTCTATCAGCTCTCTCCTGGTGTCTCTTTACCTGCTGCTCAGTATATTTTTATCCATTCTTGTAATCTTGATGTTTTATCTCAATAAAGTACTTTTGTACAATATTTACTATGGAGGTGTTCAAATATTTTTGTGACTCATTGGATATAGTATTTTCCTCCTAGTATGTTAGGATTCATAAATGCTAGCCTGCTATTGTTTATTGGTATGTTTCCCTGATCCGTCATTCTGAAGATAAACTAGCAGCACAATTGGAGGAGTCAATGTGGAGATTATTGGACCCATAGCTGGTAGCATAGCATTTTCATGTACTATATGCCTGATTTTCATTTTTTACAGCCATCATGGCATATCCCCTTTAACGATTAAAGATAATTTAAACTAAGCCGCGACAGGTTGTCATGCAGGCTCGAAGCCAAGGTGGGCTAAGGTATAAACTATATAAAGATCCATCGAAAAATGATGACAGTATACTAAGATGTTGAGATATAAATATCTCAAATATGTTCAAAGAACCAAGCTGATATAAATGCTGTCCTTGCATCCTTTAATAAAGAAGATTCACAATTAGAGAAAGTCAATTCTACTTAAAACTGTCCCTAGAAAGCATCGTCAGAGACATTCCATGAGATTACTGCTGTATGGTAAGTAAAGGAAACTGAGACAAACCATAGTCTTGTGTGGTGATAAAGAATGTCGCCCTAATGTTTATATAGAAATTATATTACATTGTCTTATTGTGTTGTGTATTTATTTTAAATGAAAGTTGTCCCAAGAAAAGTTTTCAAACCAGCACCTCAATCTGAATACTTTTGTAATTACATGTAATTAAAAAATCAGTGCAGCAAGTGAGTTATTCAATTAAATCTATCTGTATAGAACACCTTCTGTATGTTCTTTTTCTAATTTCTCTGTCCACCTGAGGTAGATACACATGCTCACTTCCATTCTTCAACTGCCACCAGCTGCAGTACAAAGAACGCCCCCCTCCCCAGGAGAATACACATGGCCCCTTACTGCCAGATTGAAATAAATCTAGCAGAGCGGTAGGAGGAAAATATAGGAGATCTCTGGATCCATGTGAGGTATAGGGCTGGTTCTACCCCCTTTAACTACAGCTTTTGCAGCAAGTTATAGACATTACCTACAGTATATACTTTAGGATAACTCAGTGAGCTACAGAAAACTGTGTTACAGACTTAATGGGGATTTCACCCAAGACAATAATGGCAAATGACTAAGATACCAAGGTCAGCAATGTCCGTTAAGTCAAGGACTGACCTCAGATTTTTTTAGAGGTTGCATGTTTGGGGCTTGATTGATAGCTGAACACGCGTACTCCGATAGAAGCTGAATGGAGGTTACAGCACTTGGACCTCAGTGATAAGACATTGATAAGTCGCATCATTAAAGGCGGGTTTACACGCTGCAATGTACAGCCAATTATAGGATTGTTAGGTGAAGGAGATCGCCCGATTTACATGCAACGATCACCTCCACAGTATGAGGATTAAGGATCGCTATTGCAATCATTCTTTTCTATACAGAATCAATGTTTCTGGGCATCAAATCAACGTTTAGATCTGCTGCCCAGAAATGATAACGGGTGTGCCTGCACAAACTACAGGATCACCCAATGAACAAGCGCATTGCTCATTCATCAGGTGATCGCCGGCACATTTAGATGGGCAGATTGTCAGGAACGAGAATTTGAAGAAACGTTAGTTCCTGATAATCTGCCCAACAATCACTCAGTGTAAATCCACCTTAAGACTTGAAGGTGACCCGTCACATTAGATAGAAGTAGTTGGATGGATGAACAGCAGTTGCCTGGTGAATGATCATTTTGCTGACACAGCCATCCACATTTTCATCCATATTTTCATTAAAGTCCCTCAGGCTGGCCATACATGTTCAGTTATATCTGTTGAAGGACAAACAATCTCTCTGGGAACGTTTATCTCAAAGCATGATCAAAAAAAAGCAAAGGCCCCTTTACACTGCTAGATATAGCGGACAACTGGAAGGGCAAGCGCCTGCTTGTCAGTAAAGGAGACCCCTGGATTTCCATACAACAGTCTCCTCCATAGTATGGGAATGCGCAATTACTACCGCCATCGCTCGAGACGGCACGTCATAGCTGACGTCACGTCCTGGGGGACACTGTGGATGGCACTTGGGGGGCACTGTGGATGGCAATGGAGGCAATTTGGATTGCATTTGGGTCACTGTGAATGGCATTTGGGGGGCACTGTAGGTGGCACTTGGGGGGCACTGTGGGTGGCACTTGGGGGGGCACTGTGGGTGGCATTTAGGGGCACTGTGGATGGCATTTGGGGGGCACTGTGGATGGCATTTGGGGGGCACTGTGGATGGCATTTGAGGGAACTGTGGATGGCAATGGGGACACTGTGAATGGCACTGAGGACAATGTGGATGGAACTAGGGGCACTGTGGTTGGCACTACTGACACTGTGGATGGCACCAGGCACACTGTGGATGGCATTTGGGGGCACTATTTATGGCAATTGGCGACACTGTGGTTGGCACTAAGAGCACTGTGGATGGCACTGTTATGGAAGCACTGTGGATGCCATTGTTATGAGGGCACTGTGGATGGCAGTGTTACACGGGCGCTGTGGATGTCACTGTTATGGGGTCCCTGTGGATGCCACTGTTATGGGGTCGCTGTGGATGGCACTGTTATGGGGCTCACTATGAGAGATAGGGATCATGCAAGTGACCGAGATCAACCCAGGAATCTATGTCCCAGTCCATGTGTCAGTCACATTTTCTAGGCCAACTGCATCTTTCCTGACCCTGACTGTATGATATTAATTTATGACAACCTGACTGTATCTGACCGCGGGGCGATTGTTGCGTACTCACCTCATCATGTATACATCCCCCGATCAGATAGAGATGCTGTATAATGGTAATGTATGATACAACCTGACTGTATCTGACCGCAGGGCGATTGTCGTGTACTCACCTTATCGTGTATACATACCCCCAATCAGATAGAGACTGGCTGTATGATAGTAATGTTTGATACAACCTGACTGTATCTGACCGCGGGGCGATTGTCGTGTACTCACCTTATCATGTATACATACCCCCGATCAGATAGAGACTGGCTGTATGATAGTAATGTATGATACAACCTGACTGTATCTAACCACGGGGCGATTGTCGTGTACTCACCTTATCATGTATACATACCCCCGATCAGATAGAGACTGGCTGTATGATAGTAATGTATGATACAACAAGTCTTTATCTGACCACGGGCAATTGTCGTGTACTGACCTTATCGTGTATACATTCCCCCAATCAGATAGAGACTGGCTGTATGATAGTAATGTATGATACAACCTGACTGTATCTGACCACGGGGCGATTGTCGTGTACTCACCTCATCATGTATACATACCCCTGATCAGATAGAGACTGGCTGTATGATAGTAATGTATGATACAGCCAGACTGTATCTGACCGCAGGGCGATTGTCGTGTACTCACATTATCGTGTATACATACCCCTGATCAGATAGAGACTGGCTGTATAATAGTAATGTATGATACAACTAGTCTATATCTGACCACGGGGCGATTGTCATGTACTCACCTTATCATGTATACATACCCCCGATCAGATAGAGACCGGCTGTGTGATAGGAATGTATGATACAACCTGACTGTATCTGACCGTGGGGTGATTGTCATGTACTCACCTTATCATGTATACATGCGCCCCGATCAGATAGAGACCGGCTGTGTGATAGGAATGTATGATACAACCAGTCTTTATCTGACTACAGGGTGATTGTCGTGTACTCACCTCATCATGTATACATACCCCCCGATCAGATAGAGACTGGCTGTATGATAGTAATGTATGATACAACCAGTCTTTATCTGACCACGGGGCGATTGTCGTGTACTGACCCTATCGTGTATAGATACCCCCAATCAGATAGAGAAGGGCTGTATGATAGTAATGTATGATACAACCAGACTGTATCTGACCGCGGGGCGATTGTCGTGTCCTCACCTTATCGTGTATACATACCCTCAATCAAATAGAGAATGGCTGTATGATAGTAATGTATGATACAACCTGAATGTATCTGACCGTGGGGCGATTGTCGTGTACTCACATTGTCATGTATACATACCCCCGATCAGATACAGACTGGCTGTGTGATAGTAATGTATGATACAACCAGTCTTTATCTGACCACAGGGCGATTGTCGTGTTCTCATCTCATCATGTTTACTTACCCCCGATCAGATAGAGAATGGCTGTTTGATAGTAATGTAATATACAACCAGTCTTTATCTGACCGTGGGGCGATTGTCGTGTACTCACCTTATCATGTATACATACCCCCCGATCAGATAGAGACTGGCTGTATGATAGTAATGTACGATACAACTAGTCTTTATCTGACCACGGGGCGATTGTCGTGTACTGACCTTATCATGTATACATACCACCGATCAGATAGAGACTGGCTGTATGATAGTAATGTATGATACGACCACAGGGCGATTGTCGTGTACTGACCTTATCATGTATACATACCACCGATCAGATAGAGACTGGCTGTATGATAGTAATGTATGATACAACCAGTCTTCATCTGACCACGGGGCGATTGTCGTGTACTGACCTTATCGTGTATACATACCGCCAATCAGATAGAGACTGGCTGTATGATAGTAATGTATTATACAACCTGACTGTATCTGACCACGGGGCGATTGGCGTGTACTCACCTTGTCATGTATACATGCCCCCCGATCAGATAGAGACCAGCTGTGTGACAGGAATGTATGTTAAAACCAGTCTTTATCTGACCACGGGGTGATTGTCGTGTACTGACCTTATCGTGTATACATACCCCCAATCAGAGAGAGACTGGCTGTATGATAGTAATGTATGATACAACCTGACTGTATCTGACCGCCGGGCGATTGTCGTGTACTCACATTGTCATTTATACATACCCCCCGATCAGATAGAGACTGGCTATATGATAGTAATGTATGATACAACCTGACTGTATGTGACCGCGGGGCGATTGTCGCATACTCACCTCATCATGTATACATACCCCCGATCAGCTAGAGACTGGCTATATAATAGTAATATATGATACAACCAGTCTTTATCTGACCACAGGGCGATTGTCGTGTACTCACCTTATCATGTATACATGCCCCCTGATCAGATAGAGACCGGCTGTGTGATCGGAATGTATGATACAACCAGTCTTTATCTGACCACGGGGCAATTGTCGTGTACTGACCTTATCGTGTATACATACCCCCAATCAGATAGAGACTGGCTGTATGATAGTAATGTATGATACAACCTGACTGTATCTGACCACGTGGCGATTGTCGTGTCCTCACCTTATCGTGTATAGATACCCCCAATCAGATAGAGACTGGCTGTATGATAGTAATGTATGATACAACCTGACTGTATCTGACCGCGGGGCAATTGTCGTGTACTGACCTTATCTTGTATACATACCCCCGATCAGATAGAGACTGGCTGTATGATAGTAATGTATGATACAACCTGACTATATCTGACCGCGGGGCGATTGTCGTGTACTCACCTTATCATGTATACATACCCCCCGATCAGATAGAGACTAGCTATATGATAGTAATGTATGATACAACCAGACTGTATCTGACTGCGGGGCGATTGTTGTGTACTCACCTTATCATGTATACATGCCCCCCGATCAGATAGAGACTGGCTGTATGATAGTAATGTATGATACAACCTGACTGTATATCTGACCGCGGGGCGATTGTCGTGTACTCACCTTATCATATATACATACCCTCGATCAGATAGAGACTGGCTAAATGATAGTAATGTATGATACAACTAGTCTTTATCTGACCCCAGGGCGATTGTCGTGTACTGACCATATCGTGTATACATACCCCACGATCAGATAGAGACTGGCTGTATGATAATAATGTATGATACAACCTGACTGTATCTGACCGTGGGGTGATTGTCATGTACTCATCTTATCATGTATTCATACCCCCGATCAGATAGAGACTGGCTGTATGATAGTAAGGTATGATATGACCACAGGGCGATTGTCGTGTACTCCCCTCATCATGTATACATACCCCCCGATCAGATAGAGACTGGCTGTATGATAGTAATGTATGATACAACCTGACTGTATCTGACCACAGGGCGATTGTCGTGTACTGACCTTATCGTGTATATATACCCCACGATCAGATATAGACTGGCTATATGATAGTTATGTACGATACAACTAGTCTTTATCTGACCACGGGGCGATTGTTGTGTACTCACCACATTACGTGTGCAGAACCCACGATTGGACAGACACTGGCTGTTTCATAAATTACTGGCTAAACTGGATGGACAAATGTCTTTTTTCGGCCTTATATACTATGTTACTATGATAGTCAGTTCTGGTCAGGAGAGTACAGCCAACCTGGGCGAGGCAACCTGCACACGGACCGCCTTCCCCGGGCTGATCATTGTCATATCACATGTGTATTACACATGATAAGCCAATATAAACACTTCACAAAGCAGAGCCAAAAAAGATAGGATTAGTCCTCATGCACACGACCGTATCTGTTTTGTAGTTTGCAAGTTGGGCATTTGCTAAATCAGGATAATGTCCGTGTGTGACATGCATTTTTTTGCTGAGCCATTGACTTCTATGGGTTCGAGGTCTGCATTTTGAGGACCAGAATAGAACATGTTCTATGTTTTTCAGAACGCACATATGGATTTGGAAAACACATGGATGTCATCGGTGTGCTTTCCACATCTGTATGTCAGTTCCATGAAAGATGGAACATGTACTATTCTGGTCCTCAAAATGCAGACTTCGAACCATAGAAGTCAATGGCTCTGCAAAAAAAATGCAGATCGCATATGAGCGGTATCCTTATTTAGCAAATGCGCAACTTGCAGATTCAAAACGGATACAGTCGTGTACATGAGGATCTATATACACACTTCAGCAGGCAGTATCATACAAGATAGGATGAGATGCACAGCTCAGCAGGCAGTATCATACAAGATAGGATTAGATGCACAGCTCACCAGGCAGTATCATACAAGATAGGATTAGATACACACATCAGCAGACAGCATCGTACAAGATAGGATTAGATACACACATCAGCAGACAGCATCGTACAAGATAGGATTAGATACACAGCTCAGCAGACAGCATTACACTTGAGAATCTTTGCTACAGGAACAGTAGAATGTATCACAGATGATAGATTTAGATATAGAGGCACAGCAGACGGTATCTGACATGATAAGTAGAGATGAGCAAATCAATGCTGAAAAGTGGAATTCGGTAAATTTCAGTAAAATTTCGGTTCACACCAAATCCCAATTGCCTCACGCTTTGTGGTAACGAATCGCATTTTTTCCTAAAATGGCTGCTGCACGTATTAGGACATGTGGCCTTTTGTGGAGTGTATTAGTGGAAAAAGAAAAAATATATTTGCCGAACAGCCGTGCAGTTATATGTTCTAAAGCCGTTTGTGGCGTGTATTAGTGGCAAAAAATATATATATTTGCCTGTTAGCTGTGCGGTTATATGTTCTAAAACCTTTTGTGGCCTGTATTAGTGGAAAAAGATAAATATATTTGCCGATTAGCGGTGCAGTTATATGTCCTAAAGCCGTCTGTGGCGTGTATTAGTGGAAAAGAAAAAATATATTTGCCGATCAGCGGTGCAGTTATATGTCCTAAAGCCTTTTGTGGCATGTATTAGTGGAAAAAGAAAAAATATATTTTCTGTTCAGCAGTGCAGTTATATGTTCTAAAGCCGTTTATGGCATGTATTAGTGGGGTAAAAAAGGGATTATTAGCCGTTGTGTGGTGAAGTGAGAAAATTACAGACTTTTATGGGGTGTTTTAATTTCCTTTTTATTTATTTATTTGATCTAACAGAATGTCAGAGAGAGAAGTGCTAGACCCTGCACAGAGGAGTGGCAGAGGCCTAAATGTTTCTGGCGCAGGCAAAGGTCGCAGCAGAGTAAGGGGGCGTGGCAACAGGGGTCACTTTGAGAGTCCTGAGCTCCCAGTGTCAGCTAGCGGTCGTGTCGTGACCAGCAACCCAGCGGTTCTTGAATCGTTGACTCGATCTTCGACTTCGTTGCAGGTGACATCAGACACCCGCAGTTGGTTCGGCAGACACAGCCCTCACCTGTTCTCAATCTGTCTCTGTTATTTTCTGTTCCCTCAGCCAGAAAAGTACTATATGCTGTGTGCTCAGCTCCAAAATACAGCGAGGAAAAACTACTAGAGGACAGTCAGCAGCTACTACCCAGCCAAGATCCGGAGGAGACATCAGCCGCTTCCTCCAGTAGGTGGGCAAGTAGTTATGAGGAGAGTGGCGTGGGAGCTGGTGTTGCTACTGGCTCAGAGACCGTTGAGGAGGACATCAGTCATGTGCAGAAAGTACTCGATGATGATGCAGCCAATCGCAATTGGAAGCCGTGTGACAAAGGGGCTTCATCATAATCGGGAGAAGAGGTTGGCAGTTTGCGCGTGAGGCAGCGGTGGAGCCAGCAAGTCGGTAGCGGTAGGGTTGGTAACTTGGGTGATGAAAGAATGAAGCTGAGTCCAGACTTGGTAAAACGTTGAACAGTTGCTTTACTTGTAATAAACTGTAATCCATACAGTTTCCAAACTTTATCTTGTAGATAATCCTAGGAAACTCTGTCCTGGCTTTGAGTACCTCAAGCTCTAGCTTTAGCTTGGATTTCAGGCAATGCAAGCCCAGGAGGGGACATGCAACCAATATGCACAACCTTCAGTGATAAGGTTGGCTAGGACAAACAGAACCTGTCCAGACTGGACTAGGCCCGAAGCATTCCCCTAGCAGGGGTGAGACTGCACACACTGTTGCTAGCTAAATCCTCCTCTTCTTTTCCCTATAGAGGGAGAGAGAGGATAAACAATCCAGTACATTGCCTGAAACTGGCACTGCTGTGTGTTGCTGCCATTGTGTGGTAGACCAGGCAATTACATGAATATAACAGTTTCAATGAAAATACATATGCACATTATTCAGTGATGATATACCAGACATTAGATGACACCGTCTTAGCACACAGAAAGTGGTAGCAAGGTGAAAAAGAGCACTCCGGGTCATTACATAATGTGTAGCGATATGGGTGGTTTTTCTACACAGGTGACAGGAGAGGAGGAGCAGGACCTGCCAGATGAGCTACAGGATGATGAGCGAGAGGACCCAGACACACCGTGGCAGTATGCAGTGGAGATGAAGGCAGGAAGCCCCTCCGAGTCACTTGCACAAATGGCCCGATGCATGCTCACTTGCTTGCGTAGTAACAGCCGAATTGTCACCATTCGGCAGAGGGATGACTTCTGGCTCTCCACCTTGATGGACCCCAGCTACTGGTCCAAAATGGGGGCCTTTTTTACACCCGCTGAGAGGGAGGACAAACTAAACTACTATAGAGACATCCTATGTAGTCAGTTGGCCACTGCCTATCTGCGCCATCGTCCATCCTTTCGCAGGTCTGACTTGAGGGGCCCACTGTACTAACAAAATGTGGAGAGACTGACCTTTGGCAAGATGAATCAGATGTGGACCAGCCTGGATTTCCACCAACCAATGCCTGATGCATCAGATTAGATCATCCATGCTGCCTCACCCAAACCTTGAAAAAAAGACTGGTTTCTTCTGGCTACCTGCCTCAGCTACTATTTTGATGCTGCCACCCGCCTGATGCCACACATCTGATACCAAGTGCTCCTTCTTACACCCACCAACGTCAGTGGGTGCTGTTATCGCCACCCACCTCCCCAGTCTGTCAACGGGTCACTCTGCGGTCTTCTGAGGCTGCTGCCACCTCACCACTATGTCACCTTGCCACACTGTGGCCACCTGATGCTGCTGCCACCTCCACACTATGTCACCTTGCCACTCTTTGGCCTCCTGATTCTGCTGTCACATCTACACTATGTTACCTTGCCACTCTGTGGTCTCCTGATGCTGCTGCCACCTCCACACTATGTCACCTTGCCAATTTGTGGTCTCCTGATGCTGCTGCCAACTCTCCACTCTGTCACCGGGTCACTCTGTGGTCTCCTAATGCTGCTGCCACCTCCACAGTATGTCACCTTGCCACTCTGTGGTCTCCTCATGCTGATAACACCTCCACACTATGTCACCATGCCACTCTGTGGTCTCATGATGCTGCTGCCACCTCCACACTCTGTCATTGCACCATTCTGTGGCCTCCTGATGCTGCTGCCACCGCCACACTATGTCACCTTGACACTCTGTGGTCTCCTGATGCTGTTGCCACCTCCACACTGTCATTGTGCCACTCTGTGGCCGCCTCCTGATGCTGCTGCTTCCTCCACCTGCACACTCTGTCATTGTGCCACTCTGTGGCCTCCTGATGCTGCTGCTGCCACCTCCACACTGTTAATTTGCGACTCTGTGGCCTCCTCATGCTGCTTCCACCTCACCACTATGTCATTGGGCAACCCTGTGGATTTCTCATGCTGTTCCCACCCTCCCCACTTCATGACTGGGCCACTATTTTGCCTTTTGGCCTGGCTAACATCATCATTTATTTGACCCTTCTTCTGATCTGTCAGAAGGAAGGAAAAATGAGACGCACAACGGATCCTGTTTGTGTAGCAGCTGTAAGGCCTATATGGTCCCATCAGAATTAGCTTGTAATTTAGTAGCCAGAACAGGAAAACAGGAAACTAGGAATGTAAACAAATCTGCCAGGATAGTCTGATGCCCAGACAGGGGAAAGGAAAGCACAGCTACATATATAGATATATATATATATATATATATATATATATATATATATATATATTTATATTGTAAGTGGTGTTAGACGCGCAAAAAAATAATGTTGATTTTAGGACCAGACAACCTCTTTAGGTCTGATATAATTGTAAATTGAAGTATTCACTGAGATATCTCCAATGGAAGAGCCAACTGATATAGCCCTTAGCAGAGTCTGGGATTTTACTGCTTATTTGATAGCTGATCCTTTCATTGCTTACAGAGGCTAAATTTCTGTGTAGATTCTCTGACAAAAAGGAAATTCCATGAAATCCTGAAACTTGCAGAGTTTACATCTAAAACCAGATGTTTATTAAAGCAAAGGAGGAAGGATTCACAGGCTTCATACATTGTCATTCTTCTGAACATGAACCAAACACTTTTAGACATTTCACAATATCCTACCATAAGAAATTACAATTAGACATTTAACTGAAAGAAAACGTAAGAACAGTAAACAGTACGGTCACACACCTTTTGTGTTTTGAATGTTTCTATGTCCTTTAGCATAATTCTGGCATAAGATCCAGAGTTGTGTAACAAGCTCAGTGAGGACTTAAGTATTCAACATGTTGAGATGATGCAGCTGAAAGTGAGCCCTTTTTTTGTTTCATCTACAGTAATAAAACTTTGAAGATCCACATCAATGTAAACATATTAGTAAAATGAACATCAATCAAGAAAAACTCAGACATTAGGGTCTGTTCCCCCAGAAGGCCCTGAAGGAAGGGAGGTGGCTGAAAGGAAAGCATACAAAATGTTCATGTTAATACACTAAACTGTGCAATGTATAGATTAATTAAGATCCTTTTGCATGGGTCAATTACCAGCCCAATTATTGTAAAGAAAAACGTCCATACGAGCACTCATTCCTGATAATTGCCCTGCGTAATGGTGCCACTGATTACCGGTTGAACAAGCAAAAGCCCATGCATCAGGTGAACACATTGTTGATATAGACACCAAAATCATTGTTTCTGGCCAGAACATATCCTCCAGTGTAAACAGTGATTTACTGCCTAGAAACAATGAATCTGTATAGGAGCATGAGATCGCAGTACCAATCACGTGTCCCCATACTGTGGAGGTGATTGCTGCATATGAATGCAGCTCTCACCTCTGCTCACAATCAGGCAATTACCGGGAATGAGCTGGTCACTCACGATAACTGCCTGCTAAGTTGGCCCATGTAAAGGAGGCTTTTAGGCACTCCAAATGCTGTGGCACTGAGAAGAGCAGACCTAAGAAACCAAGATGAATGGACCAACGGGATTGCAAACTGGGAAATTATCCAGGGCCCCTGATTCTTATGGGGCACCCAAGGATGTGAACCCCAGGAGCAACCTGAGCGTAGGACGTAAAGATAATCAATTCCACTGTCAGTAGTCAAGCAGAACGTTCATTTACACTAAGCCTTGTGTCTTACAATACAGAGAACTGTACAATTTTGCAGTTAAATCTGTACAGTCCTCTATTCCTTCCTTCTGCACTTCGCTGATCTGAACAATGAACTGTAAGAGGGCCCTACTTTGAATGTTTCCTATTTTCTAAATAATTGGCCCTGCAGGAGGAAGGCTGTGGAAGGTACTAGATGATGCAAGCCACCGCAATGTTTCTCATTATTTTGTAAAAGCAAATAATTTCGAGTCATACATAATGATGTGTACTTAAAGGGGTTGTCTCATCATGGACAATCGGGGCATATCGCTAGGATATGCCCCCATTGTCTTATAGGTGCGGTTCCCACTGCTGGGACCTGCACCTATATCAAGAACGGAGCCCCCCAAGTAAAGGAGGGCACACTGCACATGCGCAACCGCCCTACATTCATTTTCTATGGGGCTGGTAAAAATTTCCGTTGGCCCCATAGAAATAAATGGGAGCGGGGACCGCGCATGCACGGTACGCTCCAATTTGCTTCTACTGGATGCCGGCTTGGTGGTGGCTGGACCGGAGTCCTCTAGCCACCATCTTGCAGGACTCCGTTCTCTATATAGGTGCGGGTCCCAGCGGTGGGACCCCCACCTATAAGATAATGGGGGCATATACTAGCGATATGCCCCCATTGTCTATGATGAGAAAACCCCTTTAACCGCTTGCCGACCGCCGAACGCACGGATGCGTCCAGGCGGCGGCAAGTTTGTTCCTCCTGGACGCATCCGTGCGTCATCTCGCGAGAGGCGAGATTTGCTGTGAACGCGCGCACGCGAGCGCGCGTTCACAGCAGAACGCGGCTCTGCAGTAATACTATAGCCTGCCAGCGATGATCAATTGCTGGCAGGCTGTAAATGTTAAATAAATTAGATCAAAGAGGTATATCAGACGCTGTTTTGTTAACAGCGTCTGATATACCTGCTACCTGGTCCTCTGGTGGTCCCATTTACTGGGATCGACCACCAGAGGACCAGGTAACTCTGTAAAGTTGCACCAAACACTACACTAACCCCCCCCCCTCACTTTATAACCACTATTAACCCCTTGTTAACCCCTGATCACCCCATATAGACTCCCTGATCACCCCCCTGTCACTGATCACCCCCCTGTAAGGCTCTATTCACATGTCCATATGTGTTTTGCGGATCCGCGGATCCACGGATACACAGATCCGTGCCGCGGACCCGCAAAACACGGACACCGTCAAAGTGCTTTCCGCATTTTGCAGATCCACACATTGCAGAAATATATAGAAAATGCTTTTTCTTGTCCACAATTGCGGACAAAAAAAGGGCATGTTCTATGTTTTTGCGGAACGGAAATGCAGACCCGTAAGTGCGGATCCACAATTCCGGATCCGAGCGGGACAAAGTCTGTCCCCATAGAAATGAATGGGTCCGCAATTCCGTTCCGCAAACAGAATTTCGGACGTGTGAATGGGGCATAAGGGTCCCTTATCACCGCCAGTTAGTTAGCTACTAGCGCCCAGCCCACCGCACCGCAGTCACTGATTTTGGCAGAGATTTTTTCATCCACATCGATGCGAATGAAAAAATCTGTGCCGTTCATATTTTTTCTTTTTTCAGCACAGAGGCTGAAAGAAAAAAAAAAATCTCATTACCCGTATGCTCAATATAAGGAGAATCGCAGAAACTCCTAATGCTGGCCATACGTGGAATGATTGCGGAGACCCTCAAATGCCAGGACAGTATAAATACTTCACATGAGACCCCATTTTAGAAAGAAGACACCCCAAGGTATTCCGTGAGGGGTATGGGGAGTTCATGTAAAATTTTATTTTTTGTCACAAGTTAGTGGAATATGAGACTTTGTAAAAAAAAAATATATATATATCAATTTCCGCTAACTTGTGCCAAAAATTTTTTTTTCTGTGAACTCACCATGCCCCTCACGGAATACCTTGGGGTGTCTTCTTTCCACAATGGGGTCACATGTGGGGTATTTATACTGCCCTGGCATTTTAGGGGTCCTAAAGCGTGAGAATCCAAATGCGTAAAAATGCCCTGTGAAATCCTAAAGGTACTCATTGGTTTTAGGGCCCCTTTGCGCATCTTGGCTGCAAAAAAGTGTCACACATGTGGTATCGCCGTACTCAGGAGAAGTAGGGCAATGTGTTTTGGGGTGTATTTTTATATATACCCATACTTTGTGTGAGAAATATCGCTGTAAATGACAACTTTTTAATTTTTTTTATACAAAGTTGTCAGTTTACAGAGATATTTCTCTCACCCAACATGGGTATATGTAAAAATACACCCCAAAACACATTGCCCTACTTCTCCTGAGTACGGCAATACCACATGAGTGACACTTTTTTGCAGCCTGGGTGCGCAAAGGGGCCCAAATTCCAACGAGTACCTTTAGGTTTTACATGGCGGCTCACAATTTAGCCCCGCCCAAAATGCCAGAACAGTAAACACACCCCACACATGACCCCATTTCGGAAAGTAGATACCCCAAGGTATTCACTGAGGGGCATAGTGAGTCCGTGGGAGATTTTTATTTTTTTTGCCAGAAGTTAGCAGAAATGGAAACTTTATTATTTTTATTTTTTTCCTCAGAAAGTGTCATTTTCCGCTAACTTGTGAAAAAAAATGAAATGATACATGAACTCACCATGCCCCTCCGCGAATACTTTGGGGTGTCTTCTTTCTAAAATGGTGTCATTTGGTGGGGTATTTATACTTTTCTGGCATTCTAGCACCTGAAGAAACATGACAGAGTCAGAGCTGCTTCAAAATGCTGAAATTCACTTTTTTGCACCATAGTTTGTAAACGCTATAACTTTTACCCAAACCAATAAATATACACTTATTGAATTTTTTTTTTTATCAAAGACATGTAGAACAATAAATTTTGCGAAAAATTTATATAGAAATATAGTTTTTTTAAAAAAATATTACAACAAAAAGTGAAAAATGTCATTTTTTTGCAAACATTTCGGTAATTTTTGATTAATAGCAAAAAAAGTAAAATGTCAGCAGCAATGAAATACCACCAAATGAAAGCTCTATTAGTGAGAAGAAAAGGAGGTAAAATTCATTTGGGTGGTAAGTTGTATGACGGAGCAATAAACGGTGAAAGTAGTGTAGTGCAGAATTGTAAAAAGTGGCCTGGTCATTAAGGGTGTTTAAGCTAGGGGGGCTGACGTGGTTAAAGGGCATCTGTCAACTTTGTCAGATTTGTACCAATGAAAATGGCTGACATGTTGCATGTGTGCTGAAGGCATCTGTGTTGTGTTAGATCATATGATGCTGAGAAAAAATATGTTTTAATGTATGCAAATGACCCTCTAGGAGCAACAGGGGCATTAAAGACTCCAAAGACTGTAATGAGATTATATTTAGAAGCTGTATTTATTTTCTAAGATTAAAAAAAAAAACTGAATCCAATAAAAATAATCCCTCCAAAAAATGTGGGTTTTCTTCTTTCTCTGATGGACCCTATCTGCCATATGCATTAGCCATTTATTTAATAGTTTCACATCGAAGACTACATTTACAGGGTGTCACACTCTCTACTTGCTATGTCCATCACCGCTGACATGAAGCCATATATCAAATTCATGTGCTCACTGACTATTACAGTTGTGTTCAAAATTATTCAACCCCCAATGCTGTAAAGGGTTTTAGGGAATTTAGTGTACATTTGTAATTGTGTTCAGAATGAAATCTTACAAGGACTTTTTAAAGAACCAAATGCAACTAAAATGACATCAATTGTTTTTGTAATACAGTATTAAATGTTTTTTTTGTGATTTCTTCATTGACACAATTATTCAACCCCTTAAAGACTACCACTCTTAAGAACAGAGGTTCATTCAAGTGTTAAAACACCTGTGGATGTCAAGAAGCAGCAATCAAGCATAATAAGCACCAATTAGGCAGATGTAAAATGACTATGATACTCAGCTCCTTCTAGACATTTACTGGTGCGTTTACAAACATGGTGAAGTCAAGAGAATGGTCCAGGAAGACAAGAGAAGAGGTGATTTCTCTTCACAGGAAGGGCAATGGCTATAAGAAGATTGCAAAGATGTTAAACATACCAAGAGACACCATAGGAAACATCATTCGCAAATTCAAGGCAAAGGGCACTGTTGAAACGCTACCTGGTCGTGGCAGAAAGAAGATGCTGACTTCGACTGCTGTGTGCTACCTGAAGAGCAAAGTGGAGAAAAGTCCCCGTGTGACTGCTGAGGAACTGAAAAAAGATTTGTCAGATGCGGGTACTGAAGTTTCAGCTCAGACAATAAGGCGCACACTGCGTAATGAAGGCCTCCATGCCAGAACTCCCAGGCGCACCCCCTTGCTGTCTCCAAAGATTAAGAAGAGTCAACTGCAGTATGCCAAAAGTCATGTGGACAAACCACAAAAGTTTTGGGATAGTGTTCTGTGGACTGATGAAACAAAATTAGAACTGTTTGGGCCTATGGATCAACGCTATGTTTGGAGGAGGAAGAACAAGGCCTATGAAGAAAAGAACACCTTGCCTACTGTGAAGCATGGCGGGGGGTCAATCATGCTTTGGGGCTGTTTTGCTTCTACAGGTACAGGGAAGCTTCAGCGTGTGCAAGGTACCATGAATTCTCTTGAGTACCAGGAGATATTGGATGAAAATGTGATGCAGTCCGTCACAAACCTGAGGCTTGGGAGACATTGGACCTTTCAACAGGACAATGATCCCAAGCATACCTCCAAGTCCACTAGAGCATGGTTGCAGATTAAGCGTTGGAACATTTTGAAGTGGCCATCACAGTCACCAGACTTAAATCTGATTGAGAACCTCTGGTGGGACTTAAAAAAAGCAGTTGCAGCGCGCAAGCCTAAGAATGTGACTGAACTGGAGGCTTTTGCCCATGAAGAATGGGCGAAGATACCCATAGATCGTTGCAAGACACTTGTGTCAAGTTATGTTTCACGTTTAAAAGCTGTTATAACTGGAAAAGGATGTTGTACTAAGTACTAAGATTGAATGTCGCTTGGGGGTTGAATAAAACTGATAATGATGTGAGCACAGAAAAGACATTTGTGGTTATTTCATTATAAATGTTATGTTATATTTGTCTGACTTACAAGTGCCTTTTTGATTTAATTGTAAACAAGATGACTGAAATAATCAAAATCAATGTCAAACTGGCCAAAACACTCAATTTCAGCGGGGGTTGAATAATTTTGAACACAACTGTAGCTGATCACATCCAGTTCAGCAACTATACAGTCATTAAAGGGAACCTGTCATCAACTTTATGCTGCCAATACTAACGGCAGAATAAAGTAGAGACAGCCGTCTGTCATTTATAAGTTAAAAGTAAGTACTTGCCGAGAACCAACATCACAATCATTGCAGACTGGGCCTGGAAGAGGGTCACGGCCACCTGAGAAGAGTCACCAGCCACCTGCTGGTCTTCTACCTAGTTTTATCCCTTTTCTCTAGGAGAGAACTGCCAATTATCAGCCGATAAGCAGGGAGAGCAGGAGATTATGAATAACCCTGACTCTTCTCAAGTAGATTTGACTCTTTTCAAGGCCAGTGCTGCAAATATTATGATGCTGGTTCTCGGCAACCACTTACTTTTTGCTCATGAGTGACACACCGCTGAGATCAGCATTTTTGTCACAATTTTATGCTGCCCTCAGTGAGGTCAGCATAAAGTTGAGGACATGTTCCCTTTAATGCTTTTTTTAATACTGACTATTTAAAGAGTAACCTTTATAACAAATCCCACTCCATTTGCTTAAATACATGCAAGGAACTTTTACCATTGCCTGCAGACATTCATTTTTGTACCACTCTCCTGCCCTTTGGCAAACAAACTGACCTCTGTAAGGCTAGTTTCACACTAGCGTTTTTGCTGGATCCGGCAGGGTTCAGCAAAAACGCTTCTGTTACTGATAATACAACTATCTGCATCCGTTATGAACGGATCCGGTTGAATTATCTTTAACATAGCCAAGACGGATCCGTTATGAACTCCATTGAAAGTCAATGGGGGACAGATCCATTTTCTATTGTGGCAGATTGTGGCAGAGAAAACATATATGTCCCCATTGACTTTTATTGGGGGTCATGCCGGATCCGTCTTGCTCCGCATTACAGGATGGAAAGCAAACTACAACATGTTGCTGTTTGCTCTCGGGTATGAGGGCGCAACTAAATAGAACAGATTGCATTTTGGAGCATTCCGTTCTGTTCAGTTTAGTTTTGTCCCCATTGACAATAAATCGGGACCAAACTGAAGCTTTTTTTTTCCGGTACTGAGCCCCTATGACGGATCTCAATACCGGAGAACTAAAACACTAGTGTGAAAGTAGCCTAAGCCAAATATTTCAAATTTTGACTCAAAAGTCAACAGCACCTGATGCCATTTTCTGCCACCAATTCCTATTTTTTTGTCCATAGTTGAGTCGCTTGGCCTTGTTTCCACATCAGGTAAGGCTTTCTTGACCCAATTCTTCCATGACGACCAACTTTTAGCCAGATTTCTCCAGCAGCAGGTAGACAAGTTTGTGCCAGTTCTGATCTGCTGGCACTGCTGGAAATTTTCCAAATTTGAAAGGAAGTAAGCATGATGTCTCTTTCATCTCCTGCACCAAGTTTCCTTGGCTGACCGCTGCATTTAGGGTCCTCAACATATTCAGGATTAATGGTGTCCTCAAAGCTGAGAAATACAAGCAGATACTTATCTATTATTTCATACAGTCATAGAGGAATATAATTGGCTCCAAATTAATTCTGCAGCATGACAATGATCCAAAACATACAGCCAATGTCATTAAGAGTCCTGAAAGTGATGATATGGCCCCCACAGTACCTGATCTCGATCCTGATCTCTTGGCATGTCTGGGATTACACAAAGAGACATTATGATTTGAGCAAACCTACATTCACAGAAAAATCTGTCCTTAGTTCTCCAAGATGTTTGGAACAACCTCCCTGCCAAGTTCCTTCAACAAACTCTTTGTACCTAGAAGAATTGCTTCTGTTTTAAAGCCAAAGGGTGGTCACACCAACTATTGATTTGATTTAGATTTCTGTTTTGTTCATCGCTTTGCATTTTGTTAATTGACACAAATAATGTTATGCTTTATTATTCAGACTGTGTGGGCGTCTATATGTCCAGCTGCAGTGGACAGAGTTGCCACCTTCTGGTGATGAAGCAGCAGCAATCTTCTTTTTCTTCTGTGATAGTGGTTATCAGATATGCATAATCTTGACTGTATACACTTAGAGAAAGGAATGCTTGGCTGCAAAAAATGTAATGGCAATGTCATGTGTTGAAGTGAATTTATATTTTCATACTGTGGGCCTCATGCACATGGCCATATTATAGCTCAATTTTGTACTAAACTAGGGCTCCAATAGAAATACCTGGTGCCTTTTGCAGCTACCTAGAGGGGAGGATGGGAGGATTGGTGGTGGTGATAATATTGGTAGTAATAATCACAGTTCACGATAGCTTGCTCCACCCTGGTGCTCCTTAGAGCCATGCAGTAACTGTAGGGTGAACTGTTTCTTCCCTTGGGCACACCCTGGTGTTGAGTCTTCCGACTGGTGGTAGTTGGGGTGCCCTTGATGGTGAACAGTCCCTTGCAGTAGTCCTTCTGGAGTATTACACCTCTACTAGTGTTGAGCGAACAGTTCGAGAATCGTTCGGGTCCGTACCGAATTTTGGGGTGTCCGTGACACGGACCCGAACCCGGACATTTTCAAAAAAGTTCGGGTTCGGGTCCGGTGTTCGTCGATTACTTCCCGCTTTCTGAAGGGCTGCACAGCAGCCAATCAGCTAGCGTTTTACTTCTTGCCCTAAGAGCCCATCACAGCCATTCCTACTAATGGCATGGCTGTGATTGGCCAAGTGCAGCATGTGACCCAGCCTCTATTTAAGCTGGAGTCACACTGCTCTGACTAGTGTAGGGAGAGGATGCAGCTTCTGTGAGGGCGAGATAGGCAGGGATAAAGAAGTGATCTACCTTTCTACACCTGTGCATCAGAACAACTCAGCTGAGCTGTTCACTGAAAGTCACTTTTTTGTTGAGACTGGCCAGAGCGATTTTTACTGGCACATGTAACTGGGCTGACCGGCGGTGGCCATTTTGGGACTTGTGGTGCGCCAGCACTTGCTGCCACAGAGTGTAAACCAAAGCTCCAAAGAAGTTAAAAATCTACACCTGTGAATCAGAACAACAGCGATTCAGCTGCTCAGTCAAAGTCAATTTTTTTCTGGCTGGGCAGACTGTTTTCTGGCACATGTTACTTGGCTGATAGGCGGCGGCCATTTTGGGACTTGTGGTGCTACAGCAAAAGCTGCCACAACGTCCATTAATCTAATGTAATAGTCGATTTTTTCATAGATATAATACATCAGGGGTTTGGCTGTGCTTGTGTCACCCATACTAACTGCAAAGATATTTAATATATCAGTGGTGAAACTGAAAGTAACCCACTTGGATAGCAAATCCCATGAATGTGCTGTTCCAGCTAGGCTAGCCAGTGCCACTACTTTGTCCAATACTGTCAGCCAGAAATATTTTTTTTTATGTGCCAGAAATATAAATTAGAAAAAGCTTTCACCGTAATAATAAAATTATTCTGGTGTTAGACCAGAAGAAGCACTCCTGTTGTAATTAATATGTAAAAAGGCTTAGGCAATATTTCTCCCAGTGTGGGAAATTTATCTAGCAAAACTAGCATTTTAACAATTCCGGTGTTCTGAAATACCAGCAGTCCTCTTGTAATTAATACCGCCAAAAGGCATTATATCGTCCAGTGTTGTAATTTTGGTGAAAAAAAGGCCAATTTAATCAATCTGGTGTTTGTTAGACCAGAAAAACTAGGCCTCACGTTTTCACTCCTCTAAAAGGAATTATATTTACCCGTGTGGGGATCTATGTACCAAAACTAGCATTATAAAAATCTGGTGTCCAATTAGCAGCAGTGTTCTTGTAATTAATACCGCCAAAAGGCATTATTGTCCAGTGTTGTAATTTTGCTGAAAAAAAGGCCAATTTAATCAATCTGGTGTTTGTTAGACCAGAAAAACTAGGCCTCACGTTTTACTCCTGTAAAAGGAATTATATCTCCCCGTGTGGAATCTATGTACCAAAACTAGCATTATAAAAATCTGGTGTCCAATTAGCAGCAGTGTTCTTGTAATTAATACCGCCAAAAGGCATTATTGTCCAGTGTTGTAATTTTGCTGAAAAAAAGGCCAATTTAATCAATCTGGTGTTTATTAGACCAGAAAAACTAGGCCTCACGTTTTCACTCCTCTAAAAGGAATTATATTTCCCGTGTGGGGATCTATGTACCAAAACTAGCATTATAACAAATCTGGTGTCCAATTAGCAGCAGTGTTCTTGTAATTAATACCGCCAAAAGGCATTATTGTCCAGTGTTGTAATTTTGCTGAAAAAAGGCCAATTTAATCAATCTGGTGTTTGTTAGACCAGAAAAACTTCGGCCTCACGTTTTCACTCCTCTAAAAGGAATTATATTTCCCCGTGTGGGGATCTATGTACCAAAACTAGCATTATAAAAATCTGGTGTCCAATTAGCAGCAGTGTTCTTGTAATTAATACCGCCAAAAGGCATTATTGTCCAGTGTTGTAATTTTGCTGAAAAAAAGGCCAATTTAATCAATCTGGTGTTTGTTAGACCAGAAAAACTAGGCCTCACATTTTCACTCCTCTAAAAAGCAATTATATTTCCCGTGTGGGGATCTATGTACCAAAACTAGCATTATAAAAATCTGGTGTCCAATTAGCAGCAGTGTTCTTGTAATTAATACCGCCAAAAGGCATTATTGTCCAGTGTTGTAATTTTGCTGAAAAAAGGCCAATTTAATCAATCTGGTGTTTGTTAGACCAGAAAAACTCGGCCTCACGTTTTCACTCCTCTAAAAGGAATTATATTTCCCGTGTGGGGATCTATGTACCAAAACTAGCATTATAAAAAATCTGGTGTCCAATTAGCAGCAGTGTTCTTGTAATTAATACCGCCAAAAGGCATTATTGTCCAGTGTTGTAATTTTGCTGAAAAAAAGGCCAATTTAATCAATCTGGTGTTTGGTAGACCAGAAAAACTAGGCCTCACGTTTTTACTCCTGTAAAAAGGAATTATATCTCCCAGTGTGGAATCTATGTACCAAAACTAGCATTATAAAAAATCTGGTGTCCAATTAGCAGTAGTGTTCTTGTAATTAATACCGGAAAAAGGAATTATATCTTCCAGTGTGGGAATTTTGGGGCTAAAAAATAATATATTTTATTGTGGTGCGAGTTGAATCGCAACAGTGAGGAAACATTCTATTAAGGGACGAGGACGCGGTCGTGGTGGTGTCCGTGGAGCCTCTGTTGCTGGCAGAGGACGTGGCCGTTCGGCCTCAGGCACACAAAGTAGTGAAACAACTCCCTCAAGTAGCCGGCAGAATTTACAGCGATATTTGGTGGGGCCCAATGCCGTTATGAGGATGGTAAGGCCTGAGCAGGTACAGGCATTAGTCGATTGGGTGGCCGACAGTGCTTCCAGCACGTTCACCACATTGTCTTCCGCCCAGTCTTCTGCGGAAAGCGCACAGGTGGCACCTGAAAACCAAGCCCATCAGTCTGTCACATCACCCCCATGCATATCAGGGAAACTGGCTGAGCCTCAAGTTATGCAGCAGTCTCTTCTTCTGTTTGAAGACTCTGCTCCCACGGTTTTCCAGGGCGTCCACCTATCCCTTCCCCAGCGGTGGAAGACATTCCATGCACTGACGCTACAACCACTTATGTATCCAGATGATGAGGACATGGGAATACCACCACAGCAGAGTGACCGAGTGTCTGATGATGACGAAACACAGGTGCCCACTGCCGCGTCTTATTGCAGTGTGCAGACTGAACAGGAGGAGGTCAGGGAGGAAGACTGGGTGAAAGACGATGCAGAGGACGATGAGGTCTTAGATCCCACATGGACTGAAGGTCGTGCCGCTGACTTAAATAGTTCAGAGGAAGAGGCAGTGGTGAGACCGAGACAACAGCGAAGCCAAAGAGGGAGCAGGGGCAAAAGCAGAACAGCCGCCGTCCAGAGAGTTCGCCTGCTATTGGCCAGCGCCAACAGGGACCCAGCACCCCAAAGGCATCTTCAAGGAGTTCCCTGGCATGGCACTTCTTCAAACAATGTGCTGAGGACAAGACCAGAGTGGTTTGCACGCTGTGCCATCAGACCCTGAGGCGAGGCATTAACGTTCTTAACCTGAGCACCACCTGCATGATCAGGCATCTACATGCAAAGCATGAACTGCAGTGGAGTACACACCTTAAAAACAAGGAACCCGCTCAGGCTCCCCCTGCTCCCTCTAGCGCTGCTGCCTCGGCTTCCGCCTCGAGAGGAATGTTGCCACCTGCCGAGCAGCAAACAGAGGATGTGCCACCGACACCACCACCACCACCGCCACCGTCACCTAGCGTCTCCACTATTTCACACAGCAGCGTTCAGCTCTCCATCTCTCAAACCTTTGAGAGGAAGCGCAAATTCCCACCTAGTCACCCTCGAGCCCTTGGCCTGAATGCCAGCATTTCTAAACTACTGGCCTTTGAAATGCTGTCATTCCGGCTGGTGGACACAGACAGCTTCAAACAGCTGATGGCCATGGCTGTCCCCCAGTATGTGGTTCCCAGCCGCCACTACTTCTCCAAGACAGCCGTGCCTTCCCTGCACATGCAAGTGTCCGATAAAATCAAGTGTGCACTGCGCAACGCCATTTGTGGCAAGGTCCACCTAACCACAGATACGTGGACCAGTAAGCACGGCCAGGGACGCTATATCTCCCTAACTGCACACTGGGTAAATGTAGTGGCGGCTGGGCCCCAGGCGGAGAGTTCTTTGGCGCACGTCCTTCCGCCGCCAAGGATCACAGGGCATCATTCTTTGCCTCCTGTAGCCTCCTCCTCCTACTCGGCTTCCTCCTCCTCCTCCTCTGCTTCCACCAGCTCATCCAGTCAGCCACACACCTTCACCACCAACTTCAGCACAGCCCGGGTAAGCGTCAGCAGGCCATTCTGAAACTCATATGTTTGGGGACAGGCCCCACACCGCGCAGGAGTTGTGGCGGGGTATTGAACAACAGACCGACCAGTGGTTGCTGCCGGTGGGCCTCAAGCCCGGCCTGGTGGTGTGCGATAATGGGCGAAATCTCGTGGCAGCTCTGGGACTAGCCGGTTTAACGCACATCCCTTGCCTGGCGCATGTGCTGAATTTGGTGGTGCAAAAGTTCATTCACAACTACCCAGACATGTCAGAGCTGCTGCATAAAGTGCGGGCCGTCTGTGCGCGCTTCCGGCGTTCACATCCTGCCGCTGCTCGCCTGTCAGCGCTACAGCGGAACTTCGGCCTTCCCGCTCACCGCCTAATATGCGACGTGCCCACCCGGTGGAACTCCACCTTGCACATGCTGGAGAGACTGTGCGAGCAGCAGCAGGCCATAGTGGAGTTTCAGCTGCAGCACGCACGAGTCAGTCGCACTGCGGAACAGCACCACTTCACCACCAATGATTGGGCCTCCATGCGAGACCTGTGTGCCCTGTTGCGCTGTTTAGAGTACGCCACCAACATGGCCAGTGGCGATGCCACAGTTATCAGCGTGACGATACCAATTCTATGTCTCCTAGAGAAAACGCTTAGGGCGATGATGGAAGAGGAGGTGGGCCAGGGCCAGGAGGAGGAGGAGGAGGATGACAGGTCGTTTTTAGCACTTTCAGGCCAGTCTGTTAGAAGTGGCTCAGAGGGAGGTTTTTTGCAACAGCAGAGGGCAGGTACAAATGTGGCCAGACAGGGACCACTACTGGAGGATGAGGAGGATGAGGAGGAGGTGGAGGAGGATGAGGATGAAGCAGGTTCACAGCGGGATGGCACCCAGCACAGCGCAGGCACATCCCTGGTGCGTGGCTGGGGGGATACAGAGGATGATGACGATACGCCTTCCACAGAGGACAGCTTGTCCTTACCTCTGGGGAGCCTGGCACACATGAGCGATTACATGCTGCAGTGCCTGCGCAACGACAGCAGAGTTGCCCACATTTTAACGTGTGCTGACTACTGGGTGGCCACCCTGCTGGATCCATGGTACAAAGACAATGTGCCCACTTTACTTCCTGCACTGGAGCGTGATAGGAAGATGCGCGAGTACAAGCGCACACTGGTAGACGCGCTCCTGAGAGCATTCCCAACTGTCACAGGGGAACAGGTGGAAGGCCAAGGCCAAGGCAGAGGAGGAGCTAGAGGTCGCCCACGCAGCAGTGTCACGGCCAGCTCCTCTGAGGGCAGGGTTAGCATGGCAGAAATGTGGAAAAGTTTTGTCTCCACGCCACAGCTAACTGCCCCACCACCTGATACGGAACGTGTTAGCAGGAGGCAACATTTCACTAACATGGTTGAACAGTACATCTGCACACAACTCCACATACTGACGGATGGTTCGGCCCCATTCAACTTCTGGGTTTCCAAATTGTCCACGTGGCCAGAATTAGCATGTTATGCCTTGGAGGTGCTGGCCTGCCAGCGGCCAGCGTTTTATCTGAACGTGTATTCAGCACGGCAGGGCGTCGTTACTGACAAAGCGCGGCCGCCTGTCCGCAGCCAACGTGGACAAGCTGACGTTTATAAAAATGAACCAGGTATGGATCCCACAAGACCTGACCCTCCCTTGTGCAGAGTAGTCCTTAATAACTGCCTTAAACCATGTTGTCTTGTACTCCTGGCCACTTCTTCATTGAAAAATCAATTTTTGAAATTAAGTAGGATCTTGGGGTGCAACCCAGAGTTGAATGAACCTTCCCTCTGTCTGGGTGCCGGGGCCAAAGTACATGAAAGTGTCCTTCTCCTGTGCTGGGTGATATGAATGTTATACTTGTGCTGTCTGACATGTCTCCTTTGTGTGGGTGCAGGGGCCAAAGTCACTGAAAGCGGCCTTCTCCTGTGGTGGCTGATATAAATGCCTGATTCACTGCTGTGGGACCTCTCTCCTCTTTCTGGGTGCAGGGGTCAAAGAAACAAAAGGTGGCCTACTCCTGTGGTGGTTGACATGATACCTGATTCTCTGCTGTGGGACCTCTCTCCTCTTTCTGGGTGCAGGGGTCAAAGTCTCTAAAAGTGCCCTTCTCCTGTGGTGGTTGATGTGAAACTGATGCTTGTGCTATCTGACCTGTCTCCTCTGTGTCGGTGCTAAGGCCTAAGTCACTGAAAGCGCCCTTCTCCTGTTCTGGCTGATATAAATGCCTGATTCTCTGCTGTGGGACCTCTCTCCTCCGTGTGGCTGCAGGGGTCAAAGTCTCTGAAAGTGCCATTCTCCTGTGGTGGTTGATGTGAAACTGATGCTTGTGCTATCTGACCTGTCTCCTCTGTGTCGGTGCTAAGGCCTAAGTCACTGAAAGCGGCCTTCTCCTGTTCTGGCTGATATAAATGCCTGATTCTCTGCTGTGGGACCTCTCTCCTCCGTGTGGCTGCAGGGTCAAAGTCTCTGAAAGTGCCATTCTCCTGTGGTGGTTGATGTGAAACTGATGCTTGTGCTATCTGACCTGTCTCCTCTGTGTCGGTGCTAAGGCCTAAGTCACTGAAAGTGGCCTTCTCCTGTTCTGGCTGATATAAATGCCTGATTCTCTGCTGTGGGACCTCTCTCCTCCGTGTGGCTGCAGGGGTCAAAGTCTCTGAAAGTGCCATTCTCCTGTGGTGGTTGATGTGAAACTGATGCTTGTGCTATCTGACCTGTCTCCTCTGTGTCGGTGCTAAGGCCTAAGTCACTGAAAGCGGCCTTCTCCTGTTCTGGCTGATATAAATGCCTGATTCTCTGCTGTGGGACCTCTCTCCTCCGTGTGGCTGCAGGGGTCAAAGTCTCTGAAAGTGCCATTCTCCTGTGGTGGTTGATGTGAAACTGATGCTTGTGCTATCTGACCTGTCTCCTCTGTGTCGGTGCTAAGGCCTAAGTCACTGAAAGCGGCCTTCTCCTGTGCTGGCTGATATAAATGCCTGAATCTCTGCTGTGGGACCTCTCTCCTCTTTCTGGGTGCAGGGGTCAAAGTCTCTAAAAGTGCCCTTCTCCTGTGGTGGTTGATGTGAAACTGATGCTTGTGCTATCTGACCTGTCTCCTCTGTGTCGGTGCTAAGGCCTAAGTCACTGAAAGCGGCCTTCTCCTGTGCTGGCTGATATAAATGCCTGAATCTCTGCTGTGGGACCTCTCTCCTCTTTCTGGGTGCAGGGGTCAAAGTCTCTAAAAGTGCCCTTCTCCTGTGGTGGTTCATGTGAAACTGATGCTTGTGCTATCTGACCTGTCTCCTCTGTGTCAGTGCTAAGGCCTAAGTCACTGAAAGCGGCCTTCTCCTGTGCTGGCTGATATAAATGCCTGAATCTCTGCTGTGGGACCTCTCTCCTCTTTCTGGGTGCAGGGTCAAAGTCTCTAAAAGTGCCCTTCTCCTGTGGTGGTTGATGTGAAACTGATGCTTGTGCTATCTGACCTGTCTCCTCTGTGTCGGTGCTAAGGCCTAAGTCACTGAAAGCGGCCTTCTCCTGTTCTGGCTGATATAAATGCCTGAATCTCTGCTGTGGGACCTCTCTCCTCCGTCTGGGTGCAGGGGTAAAAGTCTCTCAAAGTGGCCTTCTCTTGTGCTGGGTGATGTGAAGCTGATGTTTGTGCCATCTGACATGGTTGCCGGGGTCCCATTAAATGGTGGCCTACTCCTGTGGTGGGTGATCCAAATGCATGATTCTCTGTTGTGAAAACCTCTCTCCTCCGTCTGGGTGCAGGGGTCAAAGTCTCTCAAAGTGGCCTTCTCTTGTGCTGGGTGATGTGAAGCTGATGTTTGTGCCATCTGACATGGTTGCCGGGGTCCCATTAAATGGTGGCCTACTCCTGTGGTGGGTGATCTAAATGCATGATTCTCTGCTGTGAAAACCTCTCTCTCTGTCTGGGTGCTGGTCCAAAATAAATGAGAGTGGCCTTCTCCGGTGGGGGTTGATATGACGCATGATTCCTTGATGTGGGACCTCTCTCCTCTGTCTGGTTGCTGGTCCAAAATACATGAGAGTGGCCTTCTCCGGTGGTGGTTGATATGACGCATGATTCCTTGCTGTGGGACCTGTATCCTCTGTCTGGGTGCTGGGCCGAAATAAATGAGAGTGGCCTTCTCCGTTGGTGGTTGATATGAGGCATGATTCCTTGCTGTGGGACCTGTATCCTCTGTCTGGGTGCTGGGCCGAAATAAATGAGAGTGGCCTTCTCAGTTGGTGGTTGATATGAGGCATGATTCCTTGCTGTGGGACCTGTATCCTCTGTCTGGGTGCTGGTCCAAAATACATGAGAGTGGCCTTCTCCTGTGGGGGTTGATATGACGCATGATTCCTTGATGTGGGACCTCTCTCCTCTGTCTGGGTGCTGGTCCAAAATAAATGAGAGTGGCCTTCTCCGGTGGTGGTTGATATGACGCCTTATTCCTTGCTGTGGGACCTGTATTCCTCTGTCTGGGTGCTGGTCCAAAATACATGAGAGTGGCCTTCTCCGGTGGTGGTTGATATGACGCCTTATTCCTTGCTGTGGGACCTGTATCCTCTGTCTGGGTGCTGGTCCAAAATACATGAGTGGCCATCTCCGGTGGTGGTTGATATGAAGCATGATTCCTTGCTGTGGGACCTGTATCCTCTGTCTGGGTGCTGGTCCCAAATAAATGAGAGTGGCCTTCTCCAGTGGTGGATGATATGACGCATGATTCCTTGCTGTGGGACCTCTCTCCAATTGATATTGGTTAATTTTTATTTATTTTATTTTATTTTAATTCATTTCCCTATCTACATTTGTTTGCAGGGGATTTACCTACATTTTGCTGCCTTTTGCAGCCCTCTAGCCCTTTCCGGGAGTCTTTTACAGGCTTTTTAGTGCCCAAAAGTTCGGGTCCCCATTGACTTCTATGGGGTTCGGGCTCGGGATGAAGTTCGGGTTGAGTTCGGATCACGAACCCGGACATTTTCCGGAAGTTCGGCCGAACCTCTCGAACCCGAACATCCAGGTGTTCGCTCATCTCTAACCTCTACCATGCCTTTGATTTTTTTTCCTGTCAGATTCCAAATGAATGTGAAAGAATAATTGTGTCATGTTCTATCAGATGCTGTATGTATGGAAGTATTCTCCTCTATGGAAGTCATGTTATAGAGCCATGCAGACTCATTGCACTACATGAATAGTTTATTGGTTAATTCCATCGGTCCTATTTCTACAGATTAGCCTCTCCTGACTTCTAAAATCCAAATAAATAATATGCAGAGACCAAGTTAGATTTTATTCAGCCATTTTTATTAACAAAATAAATACATAACCATAAATAACAACATAAATTAACCCTGACGAGGGAGGTCCTCGAAGCCACAAAGTTCATTTTCCACAAATACCAAACATGGCACTTCCATTTTGCCTCCAGCTGTAGAACGCCAGCTCGGAGACACCAACTGATGGACACCTCTCACTAACACCAACTGCCCAACCATGAGAGTCCAGCCCCACCATTGAGGCCCTCCCATTCTCCAGTACAATCAATATGACCAACTTCGAGGAACTCCCACCGCCAACAACGTGCAACTTGTCCCCCAAGATTGCGCGTCCCCCTACAAACCTAATGCCTCCTCAATCCCTCTCTGAAGTCCCAGGGACCACAAGTCTATGCCCATGGCATTAAGGTGAACCCCATCCATCCTCCAAAATTCCCCAACACCCAACATAAGCTCGGAATGCCTAACCGCTACTGCCCCATTCCTGGCCATGAACTCGCCCTATTTACCTTAATCCTTGCCAGGCAATCCGCTGAATGTGCTTACCACCACACCCGAGGAGGTACAATGTCAACCATACTGTTACCATGGCCGGAAATAAAGCCCACAATCTCAACAAATTGAACTTTATATCCCTTATCAATTCCCTAAACAGCCTATCACCCAAATCATTACCCCCAATTATGTAAAACGATGCACCTCCAATTGTGTAAAACGATGCACCTCCTTAAAACATCATCCTACAACATACCTCTAGACTCGATCCATCGCACAACAGCGACATCCCTCTCAAACCCCAGTTGCCTGCCGCTCGGCTGGACATCCTCCCTCAAAGCACCCCAAAAAATGAGTAATTGCCTTAGAATCCAGACTAACCTGAAACAGAGCAAAAGCAAACAAACACGAAACAACAAAAGCCTAAGACGACCCGTCCTCTATAACCTCCCTTACCTTAAATACGACCAAAACTGAACTGATTCCCACCCACCAATCTTTTTTATTACCTCACCACTCATTCCTAACCTAGCTACCTCCGTAGCAGCCCCAATCATAAACGAATGCCCTGTATAATCCTCCGGATCAATCCTCAAATCTTTTAAGCAATGCTTAAAAACAGCTAAGAACTGAAAACGCAACAGGAATGACCCATCTGGGACCACCCCCAATGTTGATAATAAACCTTATTCTTGCAGACACCTAACCGGGCATAACAGACACCCTGGAACAGCAAACAGCAAGACACTACACCCTCTACCTTCCTTATCAGTTTTCGACATGCGAATCCTAACCACCACTCTATCTTGATAAAGATCAACATCTTCCCCAAGTAACCCTCCCATACACCGAACATTGTTACTCAGTAACTCCCTCAACCTAAAACACCCCAAAAAATGCAAATGAAAATGCCAACTTAAACAACTTCACCTCCCCCGGTGAACGACACACCCGTCTAAGTGCAAGCCAATTTTAAGCAATAACGCAAAAGAAACTGGCCTACTTCTATCCTCCACCCGCTTCCCCCTTCTCCATCCCCTCAAAACCTGTTTTACCAGAAAGGTTTTTGTAACATCAGGAAAACCCCGTAACTTAAATCCAAATGCTAAACCCGCTACCTATATATTTAACTGCACAGCTGACCAGCCTTCCTCCTTTACGTGACCCAAAAATAACAATAACAGGATATCCCCCATCATCCACCCGGGCTCCCAACTCTCCACACCAATGTTCCCAATCACACCAGGCTTTTTAATAAGCAGCCCACGTACCCGCACTCATTGATACCTGTAGCAGCCCCTCTATTGTACCTCCAAGAGCTCACACAGGGACACCAGACACGCCAGTCCCTCGATATCTGCTTCTGGCGCCAGGTAACGATTAAGCTACCACTAAGAATGAAAAAGAGCATCTGCAATGCATTTAGAGACCCCAGGCACATGCACCGCTACCACCTACGCATTAAGCAACAAACATACTAAAACTAGATGCTGCAATAATCACACCACCGGAGGTGATGACGCTGTCAGACTGTATCGTAGAGAAGACCGGCACTCGCAGTAAATAGCTTTTTATGATTCCAAATTTATTGGTCACATATATTTAGTCACGCTGTCAGACTGTTGATTGCCTGCACCACACCCAGATTATAACAATGGAAATGGGTCTTTTTATTCCTAAACTTCTCCCCCCACAAAACCACTATATGAGCACTATAGGAAAAAGCTCCAATAGCTCCAAGTTCCGTACCCAACCCCTCAACACCCAGGACTTCGGCCGACGCTCAGCACACCACTGCCCATGACAATACATCCCAAAACCAACCCACCCTGCTGCATCTGAAATCTCTGGATTCACTGACAGAAGACGAAAAGCCGCCTCGATGTCCGTCTTTGCCAATAATGTCCCAGCGCCTAACTTTTGCACTCAAGACCCAGCCGCATCAAATGAGGTATAAACCACCGAACAGGTCTGGATCAATACCTTCATTGACCGACGCCCCTTTTGGATAAGACAAATGGTGAATGAGCCGAAACTTGTTCAGCTCCTTCTTGGGCACTACCCCTAATGGTGACACCCTTAAGTTGCCCAGTGGTGGTTCCAAAAACGGGCCATCCATACCTCCTTGGCCAATTTTTCGGACACTACCTCCGGATGCTCCAGAGCTGAACGCAAATTTGTTTGCACCAAAACCACTGGCAACGGCGCCGATGGAATACTTAAACCCCACATAAACCCTACTTAGATACTGTCCCATCTTTTCCACCCGCACCAGAGTCAGTCCCTTTTTGCCACGGCATCTCCTCCTTTTGCCCTATTTCCTTTGAAGCAACGATTGGCCCCGTGATTACCGCTGTGCACTCATATTTGAATTTGCATCTTGCCCTGAACTTACAACTTCCTTCATTAAAAAGGAAGCACAAACTCTTTGCCGATGCCCCGCCGTGCTCTGGGTCCCGCCATATAGATGTATTCCTCCCACGCCGCGAGGACCTGTTGGAGAGCAGCCTGTTGTCCCCCCGGATATGAAGATTCCCCAGAGGGGCTCCACACCCCGCGCCGGATCCCGGGGGTCTCCTTAGGACTGAGGCGTACCCGCCACGGCCGTCCTGTAAGTGGCTGTGGGCTTGCTGTACCCACCGCCGCCCCCTGCAGTAAGCAGGACACCTGTTCCTGCAGCCATTCGGGTCCCCGTGCCTCCACCGCGCCCACAACTGCCCAATGATCTCTTCAGCTGCCTGCATAATGGTGAGCCTACTGGCATAATGGGACTTGTTCCCCTGAGTATTATTAAACAAAATGGCGCCTGATTCCCCCCAAACCCTGCCTCATAAACCTATAACCCCACCCCCAAGTCACACACCTATTTTCTAACCTTAATCCCTGGAGTGCCGGACGCTCGCACCAAAACCCATCATGCCGTCCTCCCCTAAGCTAACCCCTCAATACGGCCTCTCTTTGCTGGCTTATTGAAATAAGGTGAAATTCCCTACTGCAATTCTAAAAAGTAGCAAAAATAAATATTTTCCAGGGTCATGTACATCTACTGAATCTAGTTATAACAAAATGTTCAGGTTTTGAGTGTCCCTTTGTTAAGCAAATAATTTATATATAGCCATATCCTCTGTCCTTAATTAAATACTATCATGTCTATGCAGCATAGTGGCTTAGCACCGGAGCCTTATGGTGCTGGGTTCTGGGTTGAAATGTGAGCAAGGGCAACATATGCATTGAGTTTGTACAGTAGATTTTCCCTGAGTTTCTGTGGGTTTCCTTTCACTCCAAAGACATACTGTCAGGAAATTTAGATGTTGGTGTTATATAAAAAAGCAAAATACATTGTGCCACATTCACTCAATGTGCCACCTATAACATTGATGAAAAATTAAAGTGCCAGTATAAATTTGTATTTTTTGCTTGTTAGACAACTTATACCATTTGTAGTTTTTGCAAATAGCAAATACTGGAAAAAAGTTGCTTTAATTAAGGTTGTCTGAGATTTTGATATCCATGGCCTATCCTCAGGATAGATCATCAGTAACTGATTGGTGGATGTCTGATAGCTGACACCCCTGCTGATCAGCTGTATGAAGAGGTGCTTCTTAGGCCAGTGGCACTACCTTTATTGGTCACATGGCCTGGGTACAGCTCAGTCCCATTCAAGTGAATGGGTCTTAGCTACAAGACCAAGAACAGTTGTCCTGTGCTTGGTTATATGTGACCAGAGCACTGTGGCTTCTTCAAACAGCTAGTTAGTGAGAGCGCCAGGTGTCGGCCTCCTACCGATCAGATATTAATGACCTATCCGGATTTCTTAGAATACACCATCAATATGAAAATTTCATGCAATCCCTCTAACCCCTTTGCGACATCCACCGTAATAGTATGGCATATGTTGGGTCTTACCCGGAGCTAATATCTGCAATCAGTGTTAGGCTCTATTCACATCACAGTTTCTCCATTCCGTTCTCCTGCTCTGTTGAGAAGCAGGAGAACGGAAAGGACCGATTCTGCATAAAACTAAGACCTAACTGAGCCCGAATGGAGCCTAAAGACCCCATAGACTATAATGGGGTCCATTAGGTGTCCGCTCAGAACATGATTTTTGAGCGGAGACGGCAGGGAGTAAAAAAACAAAAATGCAAGAAAACGGAAAATCGCCGTTTTAGGAAAGGGTTGAAAACTAATTGATGTTATTTTTGATAGATTACATTTTGATTTTGCTTTAATTCAAAATATCATTGTACTGTAGGTCATCTGTCTTTGATGGCAGTCTGTGTAGTTCACGTCTGTATCTGATGTTCTAGCATCCCTTCCTCCTTTCAGATATCTGTTTTATTTATAAGTCAATCTCACTTCCCAGTTGTCTTTTTGCCTAATGCTAGAACAGATGAGCGGCCATACATCTCTTCCTGTCAGCTGGTTGTGCAGTGTTAGTGTCACTGTCAGGCGGCTGCTCTCCTCTTGGGCTAACGGCACATTGTGCACAGGGAGAGGGGGAGGTTAAAGTTGCAATGACAGGAAAAACACAGGACCAGCTGCCTGGAAGGGATACACAGAAGCTCTGAAGCTTATCTGCTTCCTACATCCTAACAATAATTATAGCACCAGGAACACTGATGTTTTCTACCCTATTGAGGCTTTGACAAGGCTGTGTCTGTTACCTGTTTGTTAAACACACATTGAACAGCAAATACATTAGGGCCTAATTAACCAGGAAACAGTATCAGTACATCCCCAATAGTGGCATATAGGCAAATAGTATCATGAACGCAAAGCCGCGATAACATGCAGCACCTCAAATGGCCCCAAGAGGGACAAAAAAAATGACACAGACAAACTAAAAAGTACAATATTACATGAAAGATGTCTAGATACCAATAACTATAAATTATCATAAATTATACACAGGGGCAAAGCTAAAGGCTTATGGGCCCTGGTGCAAGAGTTCTGCTTGGGCCTCCCTTCCATTAGTGCTTTGTGGCCAGGGGCAGGGAAGCACATAGCCTTCGTACTGCAAAAATTGAAACGGCACCCGCTCATTCCAAATTCTTGACCTAACCCCTTCCTTCCAGCCAGAGGTGCAATGTGTCTTCTTATGTGGCACAAGGGTCTTTGGTCCCCCTCAGGCTCCTGAGCCTGGCAGCGACTGCCAGGGGCGGATTAAGTGCATGATAGGCCCAGGGCTGTCTAGCCAACTCGGGCCCCTCCCTCCATTTTAGTTTAAGTTTCAGGTTTTTTTCTGTATAAAGAGGCTGCGGTGCTTCATGAGCTCTACAGTCTCTTCCTAGGCCACATGACATAACATTGATCGTTCACACGGCCTAGCTGCAGCTCTGTCCCATCTGAGTGATTGGGGCGGAGCTGTAATACCAATTGCTGTGTTTGGTAAGGAGAGGAGACTGCGGCGCTTACTGGAACATCGCAGTCTCCTCAAACAGCTGATTGGCGGGGGTGCCAGGAGTATGATCCCCACCATCTCATAACTCTCTGAGTACAGATGTCATAGATGTTACCTGCAGGACTATGTAACACCCCACATAACACCGTGAATTATTGTGTTATGTGGGGTGTTACATAGGACTGCATGGAACATTTCCTACATTATCTGCACACAAAAAGTTATCACTGTTATCTGGGCTGTTACATAGGACTGCAGGTCACAAATTACACATATAGTAATTTCCCCCACACTGCCCCCATATAGTAATATCCCCCACACTGCCCCTATATAGTAATTCCCCCACACTTCCCCATATAGTAATTTCCCCCACACTGCCCCCATATAGTAATTTCCCCTACACTGCCCCATAAAGTAATTTCCCCCCACACATTGCCCCTGTGAAGTAATTTGCCCCCACCCTGCCCTCCCATGAAATAATTTGCCCATACACTGCCCCCCTATGAAGTCATTTGCCCCATGTAATAATCTTCCCCCAATGAAGTGATTTTCCCCCATGTAATAATCTGCCCCCACACTGTCCCCCATGAAATGATTTGCCCCTATGTAATAATCTGCCCCCATGTCCTCTTTTGCTCCCCAAAGTTAGCACACACAGAAAAAAATAAGAAAATAAAAGCTAATACTTACCTTTGTCCGGGATGGTGTGGAAGGCAAAACGTGCGTAATCTTCATGGTCCTGCGTCCCGGTGTAGGCGCGATGTGATTATACTACCACATAGGCCTCAGGCCTACTAGGCCTGAAGCCTATGGTGGTGATCGGCGGCGGGGCAGGGAACTATATGCTCCCATGCTCCGCCACAGTTTTTGGCGTTGGGCCTCTCCAGCGATGCCGGGCCCGGGCAGCCGACCCGAACACCCCTATGTTAATCCGCCACTGGCGACTGCTACCTCTGCGCCAACTATAGCTATGCCCCTGATTATACAATTGAAAATGCTGAGAAATATATAGTGGTGGTTGTGTTATCAAGTAACAAAAGCAAGATAGATGGGAGCTGAATATGTAATAACTACTCGACAATCATATTATTATTAACATCAAAGGTAAGAGCCACACTGTGTTGGGGCAATACACTCTACAGCAGTGTTCCTTAACTCCAGTCCTCAGGGCTTACCTCCTGGTCATGTTTTTAGGATTTCCTTAGTATTGAGCAAGTGACATAATTGGTTGCATCAAGACTTACCACAGTTATTCTGCGGGATATTGTCAAGTCATGAACAGCAGGTTGGCCCTGGGGATTGGAGTTGAGGAACACTACCTGAATCTTCCAAAACTAAGGGTCAAATCTGAATCTAAATCTTTGGTGATTCAAGTTAATTTCTCAAAAAGGCATTAGCCATTTTTCAGCTCAAAAGTCTAGAAAGATGAAGGAGAATGACATGACCCCAGGCAGTTTGAGTGTATACACAATGGTAGACATTTTCCACCAAAAAGCCAACATTTTATTAAAAAAGCATTTAAAAATCCTATAGGGCTGTTTGTTACCACCAACAGTCATGCATTTACCCATATCCATATATACTAGTGTCCATATATACCAGAGAGTAATCCACAACTTTTCAGGGCAATTGGAGAACTCTCGATTCGGTTTGAATTTATTCGGACCTGAATCAAATCACCCCACCAATTTGGCTGTAGCGAATCCAAATAGAATTTCAAGAAATTCACTCTTCACTATACAGGACCATTTGGAAATTTCCCTGAACTGATGCCCAAGACGTGCATCTTTATGCAATTCCCATAGAAAGTAAAATGCACATTGCTATTATTAAAGGATTGACTTTTTTAAAATAATATTTAAAAAAAACTTCCTTTCCAGCACCTGATCTGATCTCTCATCTTCCCAAGCTACAGCCCGCGACACATAGTTTGGTTGCAGTAGTGACATTCATTATTCTGCGGCAACCAGTCACTGACCTCAGAGGTCTTGTGCCAGTACACCACCTGAGGCCAGTGTGTATGGAACCTCACTGCTGCTGCCAAAAAATACATGACTGGCTGCAGCTCAGTGTTGCTGAATCGAAGTTGGCACTGGCAGGGAAGTTTTTTTTATTATTTTACCAGCCCCTCCCCCCATTACTTTGCTAAAATAAAATAAAAACAACCCCTGTAATGTAATTATCTTGATCTGTTGTTTTGTTCAGGTGTCTCATTACATCATCTCTCACCATAAATGGTTACTTCCAGGGGGATATGAGCTCATCAGGCATACTATTGTTAATGTGCTATAATACAATTGGTTATCTTGGTAGGACCCCCATACACTTGTTCTGGATGTTGTGTCTAAAGGCTGGAAGGCCAGGGGTGAAGCACTAAGGGCAGCTGCACACATGCCATTGTTCTGAGCCGGCCACTACAGGCTGTGATGTGGATTTCCTTTGCTCTTCTAATGTCTAGTAGCAGCAGACAGTTAGGAACTTGTTGCATATCATGCTATGTGGCTAAGTTTACACCATTTCTCTTTCCTGTTGGTTCATAGTCGTCTTTGTTCTTGTTCTTTTTGCAGTAGTATAGCTGCCTACAGAATCAGAAGTAAATTTACACCTCCTGTCCTGAATCTAAGTTTCTACATTTACAAAAGGAAATAATATGGCATTCAAATAGGCTGTTACTACAGATAGTCTTACAACCTTGTAGGTGTTTTCCTGTCGGTCCTGACAACCCTAATGGTTTTAAACTGCCCGCAATAAAAAAAAATCTGTCCAGAGCCCCATCTTTCCCGTCCGTCATTATTATTATTAAAGCGTCACTCATTCCATGGCGCAGTACATATGATAAGGGGCGCACATACATAATACAGACAATTGCACTAAGCATGAACAAGACGAGTTACAGACTGTTACAGAAGGATAGAGGGCCCTGCCCGTGAGGGCTTACAATCTACATGGTATGGAGGAAGGAGACAGTAGGTGAGGGTAAAACTGGTCATGACGGTATAGCAGCAGCAGGGTCATTGGTTGTAGGCTTGTCTGAAGAGGTGGGTTTTTAGGTTTCTTTTGAAGGATTCCACTGTAGGGAAGAGTCTGATATGTTGGGGTAGCGAGTTCCAGGGTATGGGGGATGCATGGGAGAAATCTTGGAGGTGGTTGTGGAAAGAGATGATAAGAGGAGAGGAGAGAAGGAGGTCTTGTGATGACCGGAGATTGCGTGTGGGGATGTATCGGGCAAGTAGCTCAGAGATGTAGGGAGGGGACAGGTTGTGGATGGCTTTATACGTATTTGTTAGCATTTTTAACTAAATTCGCTGGGCCCTGGGGAAGCTAGTAAAGGGATTGGCAGAGGGGAAAGTCAGAGGAGTAACAGGGTGAGAGGTATATTAGTCGGGCAGCAGAGTTGAGGATAGATTTGAAGGGTGTGAGAGTGCTAGATGAAGGCCACAGAGGAGGATGTTACAGTAGCCTGGGCAGGAGATGATGAGGGCATGTACAAGCATTTTTGCAGACTCATGGTTGAAGAATGCCCAGATGCAGGAGATATTTTTGAGTTAGAGGCAGCAGGTGGTGGAAAGGGCTTGTATGTGCAGTCTAAAGGAGAGGGCCGAATCCAAGGTCACTCCAAAGCAGCGGATTTGGTTGACCAGGTAGAGTGTGCAGCCATTGATCGTGATAGATATGTCCCATGCCACTAATCTGTTCCTGTATGCTTCCAGGCCTCAAAAGGCTGGAAGTGGCTTGGTCCTGTGAAAATCTTGTCCAATCACTGGCCACGGCAGTCACGTGTGTTAGAAAATTGCACCTTTACTTGGCCACAGTTAAAACCTTTGGGGTTGTGGACTCCTAAGCTAGATGATCCCTTTTACCCTAATCAGGTGTGACCAGTAAACTGCACATGCATAAAAACTCCAGCACACACGTGAAGACAAACTAATAAAATGTTCACTTTATTATTAAAATTAATAAAAGAATTAATATTCAATTACGTGTTTCGAACCATTATGCACTGGTTTGTTAATCAAGATGCATAAGTATATTTTTTTAATGGTTGATTGTGTCATGTGTTTTGAATATTAAAGAGTGATCATTTTATTAGATTGTCTTTACAAAAGTACTGGAGCATTTATGTATGCAAGATTTGCCCGTTGATGAGATGCCATTTTTCTTTTCACTGTAGATTTTATAATGCTAGCGGATGCAGGCACAATCTGCACATCTATGAGGTGGAAAAGCAGCGAAAAGGCTGCGGCGCTACTGCAAGCTGATGGGATGGCTGTTCTGAGATCGCAGCTGCATGCTAATCGTGCAGCTTCAAAGTGGCAGGCTGTCAATGACTGCAGGGCTCTGCATAGAGATGGCAGGAATGTTTTTTTCACTATCCCTGCCTTCCCTATCGCTCTATACATAGTGCTGAACTAGAGCTGTGTATAGAGATCATAGAGTTTCCAGTCCCAGCCCCAGACTGTATGCCAGACTGTATGCCGAGGCAGGTAGCACATATACATCGGAGATATAATTATAATATAAGTCTGCACAAGCTGCTGGATCTTAGCAGACCAGTGAGGTTGTACCATGCTGTACAGTGTACAGGGCTGTACAACCTGTTTGGGTGCTGTATTCGCCCTGTAAATGGGGTTACGATGTCATCCCAAGTTACATGAAAAATCAGCAATAAAAAAAAAAAATTCATATCTTATATGACAACATAATGTGATGAAAAAATTGTGTGTAAAATGGTACCAATCAAAATGTAAATTTATCCGGCAAAAAATGGATGCACACACACAAGACCATCATCAGAAAAATAAAATATAATGACTCTCAGAAAATAGCGGCTGTTACAGGGCTGAGATTCAGTCCTGCTTTGATATTTAACCCCTAAAGGACCGGGGGTTTTGGGATTTTTGCGTTTTTGTTTTGCGCTCCCTGCCTTCCAAAAGCCATAACATTTTTATATTTCCGCTCACATAGCCATATGATGGCTTGTTTTTTGCGGGACAAGTTGTACTTTTTAACGCTACCATTTATTTTTGCATGTGATGTAGTGGGAAACGGGAAAAAAATTCCAAATGGGGTGAAATTGCAAAAAAAAAGCAATTTCACCACAGTTTTACGGGTTTTTAAATTACAACGTTCGATTTGCAATAAAACTGACTGGTTAATTTTATTCTTCAGGTCAGTACGAATCCGGCAATACCTAATATGTATAGTTTTTCTTGCGTTTTGATAGTGAAAAAAACAATTAAAAGTGGGAATTTTTTTATTTTATTTTTTTGTCGCCATGTTTTGACCCCTATAACTTTTTTGTAATTATGCGTACGGAGCAGTGTAGGGGCTCATTTTTTGAGGGGCAATCTGAACTTTTAATTGATACCATTATGGGGTGTGTATGATGTTTTGATCACTTTTTATTCATTTTTTTTTAGGAAATGAAGCATCCAAAAATGGCAAATTAGCCATTTGGACGCTTTTTTTCCGTTTTTATGTTTACCGTATGGTGAATATTTTTTAATATTATTATAGTATGGGCGTTTTCGCACATTGCGACACCCATTATGTGTAATTTTTTTATTTTTTTATTTATTTTATTTTCATTTTGGGAAAGGGGGTGATTTGAATTTTTATATTTTTTTATTTTATTTTTATTTTTTAAACTTTTTTTTTTTTTTACCACTTTCTTATAGTTCCCACAGGGAACTATAAGATGCAATCATCAGATTGCTATTCTCATATATTCCAATGCAATAGCATTGGAATATATGAGAAAATCGCATATTTCCTATGGAGCCTATTACAGTCATAGGCTTCATAGGAATACTATGTAGTAAGCTAGGTTTCATTCACAGAAACCTAGGCTACTACATGCATGCTCCGGCTCCCCCTTGTGGCCATCAGGGGAGCCGGAGCACAGACCGAAAGTGAAACTCTCGGTTTTTGCGCGATCAGATGCTGTGGTCAGGATTGACCACGGCATCTGAGGGGTTAAATGTCCGCGATCGGCATCGCTGCCGATCACGGACATGAGCTGCGGGTGTCAGCTTGATGAATCAAGCGTTTACCCGCTCCGTGCGGGAGCGGGCGCCATCTTTAAAGTGCGGACGAAGGGCGTACATGTACGCCCTTCGTCCTTAAGAGGTTAAATTGGTAACATGGTTGAGTGAGTAACATCACACTGACATGTGGTTCCATAGTCATGACCCCACCCCTTTCTGTGCTCACATCACAGGTACAATGAATTGGGGGCAGGTAGGTGTTAATATAGGCAATATACCTAGCCACTGGGGCATTCCTCACCCAGACCAGCTGCCTGTGAAGTCTTAGGCCCTATTCACACGTCCACAATTCTGTTTCGCATTTTGCGGAACGGAATTCCAAACCCATTAATTTCAATGGGGACAGACGATATCCCGCCCGGTTCTGCAATTGCGGATCCGCACTTCCGGGTACGCGATCGCATTCCCGAAAAAATAGAACATGTCCTATTCTTGTAAGGAAAGGCATTTTCTATATAGTGCCGGCGATGTGCGACCACCATGCATTCTAAGGCTAAGTATCTGTTCTCTATATTGTTAGACTATAGGCTGGTAAATGGTGTATGTATACTGATATGACCATGATATTGAAAGTATTTGTATATGTTGTAGAAGGTGTATACATCTGCAGGAGGTGTGTGTTATTCCTGGCGATACCAAGGCTAGGGGGAAAAGGGGAATATTGACTGGTGTCATCTGATAATTGTTAATATTTCGCCCTTTTCATACCAGTAACTTCAGATATTGCTATTGATACAATTATCAATATAAGCAATATCTCCCCATTTTTAATGGCGAGCCAGCCAGGAGATACTAATATTAATTATTAATATTCAGTATTAATATTAATAAGCATTATTTCTCCTTTTTCATTGGCGAGCCAGGCCCAACTGTTAAATTAATATTTGTGCATTTGGGATATAGTGAAGTATTTGTTGGCTACACAGTGGTAGAGAGGCATGGACAGGTAACATAGGTACATGAGGTAATGTAATGTTATACTGTATGCCGAGGCAGGTAGAACATATACATCTGAGGCCCAGTACAAATATTGATTTTTACAGCAAACTTCTAATGTTTTCCTAGGATACTTGTGGTCCATTTTGCTTTTCAGTTTTAACTAAAAGTCGTCACAAACGTGAGTGTCGGCGGAATTTCGTGCAGCTACAGTCTTTGGTAAAGTCTTGTTGGTTGGAGGAAGACGTTCCTGGAACAATAGGATCTTTCTCAAGCAGCTGAAAGAAGACAAAGCACCGGGAGGAGGAGGAGGTCTGCAGCATAACTGAACTACATGAGGCAAGTACTAGTTTACTTAATCTTAAAAAAATAAGCAAGCATAGTACATTTAAAGGGGTTTTGCCACTTCAGCAAATAGCATTTATTATGCAGAGAAAATTACGACCACCCTGCAGTCCAGCAGCGGTGGCTGTGCTTGCAAACTGTAAAAATATGCACCAGCCTACGTGAGCTCCCACTGTTTTCCGGCCATGAGAGAGGCTGGCGTTTTTTCTTATAGCGTGCAAGCACGACCACCACTGATGGATTGCAGGGTGGCCGTAACCATGGAAACCAGCAGTGTTTAATGTAATAGAAAAATTAATCAAGCCAGCAAAGGAAGAAATATGGATAATAACAGTACATTCGTAAGTGCCTTGTATTAACTTTCTCTACATGATAAATGCCACTTGATGCTGATGTGAGACAGCCCTTTAAGTCCGCCCCTGGTCAACTATCAGTGACTGAGAGCAAGGTACATATGTATACACACTTAGGCCTCAAGCACAGGAACGTATTTTTGTTTTTCATTTTTTACGGATCAAATGCGGACCCATTCATTTCTATGGGGCCGCAAAAAAAATGTGGACAGCTCACGAATATTATATGTGTGCTGTCTGCATCCATTTATCATGTAGACAGTTAATACAAGGCACTTACTAATGTATTGTGATTGTCTCCATATTGCTCCCTTTGTTGGCTTGATCCATTTTTCTATCACATTATACACTGCTCGTTTTCATAGTTACAACCACCCTGCAATCCACCAGTGGTGGTCATGTTTGCACACTATAAGAAAAAATGCAAGCCTCTCTGGTGGCCGGGACCGTTAGCTCACGGAGGCTGGTGCTTTTTTCTATAGTTTACAAGCATAGCCATGCTGCTGGACTGCAGGGTGGTCGTAACCATGGAAACTTTTTCTCCATTATAAATGCCATTTGCTGAAGTGGAAAAACCCCTTTAATCCGGTTGTACCTAGCAGTTATAGCTCTGCTAAAAACCTATGGTATGTCATATCTGCAAGAGTTGTGTGTTAATCATGGTGATAGCAAAGAAACTTACTGTGCTGTGGTATAAACTGAGAACAATCCCACGAGCTAGGAGAAAAAGGGGAATATTGACCGTTGTCATCTGATAATTGGTAACATTTCTTTTTCTTATGCTTTTATTGTGTAAAACTGAAAAAAAGAGATATTATGCATCGCCACATCCGAAACAAAAAAATATGGCTCTCAGACAATGGCTAATTTATTTTTTTGAAATACTTTCATCTTGTAAAAGTATCAAAACTATGTACTAAGAAATCACCATATGGATTATTCTTGTACTGTGACATTACTGTCTATGTTTTTCTATTGTATTTTTATACTGCATACTGTGATGTACAAAGGTTTTAAGCAGGTGGACAAAAAAATCACATTAAATCCTAATTACCAAAATGAAAGTGAATGAGCGAAATAGAATTTTAAATCAAACCTATATTTGATGTGACACACTGCCTTCACAACAGCATCAATTCTTATAGGTATACTTTCATACAGTTTTTGAAATAACTCATCAGGGAGGATTAACCACATATCTTTCTGTGAATGTACACTTGCTCAAATCCTTCTTTCTCTTCATGCAACCCAGACAGACTCGATGATGTTGAGGTCAGGACTCTGTGTGGGCCATATCATCACTTTCAGGACTCCTTGTTCTTCATTAAGCTGAAGATAGTTCTTAATCACATTGCCTGTATGTTTTGGGTCATTATCCTGCTGCAGAATAAAATTGGGGCTAATCAGATGACTCCCTGATGGTATTGCATAGTGGATAATTATCTGTCTGCCTGTAAGGGGGAGTGGGTGCATCACCAAACATAGTTTGCCTGTAAAAGTTAGTTTACTGCTTGTTCATGGGCAATAATGGCAATTTTTGGGAACTTTGTGGCTGATAACATTTAGCCTTGAGAGAGTGGAACGTTGACCAAATCAAGTTTATAACATTTATTGGACTTTAGAATTGGAAATTATGAATAATTTACTGGAAAATAACTTGAAAACAACCAGCTTCAAGATGGCTGAATAATTGTCACAGTGGGGACAAGTGAGATGCTGATCTACACCAACCATTATCCCTACCCATTTGCATGATCCGTCCTAGTTGACGGCCCACAAATGATCGACAGTTCCTCCTTAATTAAGTGCTTTGACCTATACGGGAAGGTACAATGGGGACAAAATAATAAACTAGTAACAGTTCAGCCCAAACCGAGTAAAGGCAAAGCAGAAACAGACAACCCAGGTAAAACCAGGAGAGACAAAAATGTCCAGAAATTAGAAACAATTCCAGGCCAGGAGTTGATACCAGGAAGTCAGGTGAGGGTCCAAATTGTCAAGCTAAGGGTCAGAGTCAGAATCCAAAACAGAGGTCCAAATCCAATGGTCCACCACAGTTTAAAAAGGCTAGTGTAGTGATCTGAAGACAAACCAAACACAGGCAACTGACTCAATTATTAGGGGTACAGATAGGGCGATCTGTCACAAAGACCAGGATCGTCGAACTGTGTGTTGTCTTTCTGGCGTTCGAGTTCGACACATCGTGGATCAAGTTAACCAATTACTGGGCGGGGCTGTAGAAGATCCAGCGGTCATTGTCCATATCGGAACCAATGGCAAAGTTAGAGGTAGGTGGAGCGTCCTTAAAAATGATTTTAGGGATTTAGGTCAAAAGCTTAGGGCAAGGACCTCAAAGGTAGTATTTTCCTAAATACTACCTGTACCTCGAGCCACACAAGAAAGGCAGTGGGAGATTAGGGAGGTTAACAAGTGGTTCAAGAACTGGTGTAGGAAAGAGGGGTTTGGGTTCCTAGAGAACTAGGCCGACTTCTCTTCCGGCTACAGGCTCTATCGTAGTGATGGACTGCACCTCAATGGGGAAGGCGCAGCTGTGTTGGGCGAGAAGATGGCTATAAGATTGGAGGAGTGTTTAAACTAGGGACTAGGGGGGAGGGTAATGACATTATAGGATGGAAAGATAGTGCAGATAGAGACCAGGGGCAAGGTAGTGGGACTGGGGAAGGAATGGAAGGAGGGACTAGAACAGTTCAGAAGGAAAAGTGTAGGGTAAAAAATATACATAAACCTCTTAAATGTATGTATACTAATGCCAGAAGCCTGACTAATAAAACTGGGGAACTGGAATTAGTGATGTGTGAGGAGGACTATCACATGGTGGGAATAACTGAGAAATGGCTGGATGATAGCTGTGACTAGGCAGTTAATGTACAGGGTTACAGTCTGTTTAAAAAGGATCGCCAAAACCAGAGAGGGGGAGGGGGTCTGCCTTTATGTAAAGTCCTGTCTAACGCCCACAGTCTGAGAAGATATAAGTGAGGGACATGAACATGTGGAATCACTGTCAGTAGAAATACATGGAGGCAGAAACAATAATAAATTACTAATAGGAGTTTATTATAAATGGCAAATCATAATGAGGTCGTTATTATGGGAGACTACAACTACCCAGATATAGACTGGGAAATAACCAAAGACAATTACCTTTCCCAACTGGTTCAGTACCCGATTAGAGGGACGGCCATGCTAGACTTAGTATTAACCAATAGACTTGACAGAACAACAGATGTGCAGGTTGGGGGGGACACCTGGGAAATAGTTACCATAAAGTAACAATCTTCCAATTCTCATTCAAAAGAGTGTTTCTTCAGGAAGGGACAAAAATACCAAACTTCAAAAAAGGAAAATTTAGCCAACTAAGAGTGGCCATAGGCCTAACTAACTGGGATAAAGTCCTCAAAAATAAAAATACAGCCACAAAATTGAATATTTTTAAAAGCATCCTAAAATCTAATTGTAAGAAGTACATACCTTATGGGAATAAAAGGTTAAGGAACAAGGAGAAACCAATGTTGATAAATAGAACTGCAAAGAAAGCAATAAAGGACAAAAAAAAAAAAAAAGCATTTCAATCACTAAAACAGGAGGGTAGCGAGGAAGCACTGAAGAACTATAAGGAAAAAAATTGAATATGTAAAAAACAAATAAAAGCAGCCAAACTAGAGACCGAAAGATTAATTGCCAAAGAGAGCAAAACTTCCCATGAAATGTTCTTTAATTATATAAATGGTAAAACGTATAAATCTGAAGGTGTCGGACATTTACAGAGTGATGAGGGGGGAGTTGCAGAGAGCGATGAGGAGAAAGCAAAGATATTAAAGATTTTTTTCTCCACTGTATTCACTGAAAAAAATAAAATGTCAGATGAAATGCAGAATTTGAAAGTAAATTCCCCATTAAAAGTTCCCTGTCTGACCCAGGAAGAAGAATAGCGGCGTCTTAAAAAGATTAAAATAGACAAATCGCTAGGACCAGATGGCATACACCCCTGTATCCTAAGAGAATTAAGTAATGTCAAAGCCAGACCCTTATTTCCGATATTTAAGGACTCTATACTAACAGGGAGTGTTCCACAAGATAGGCGCATAGCAAATGTAGTGCCAATATTCAAAAAGGGTCAGAAAACAGATCCCGGAAACTATAGGCCGGTAAGTTTAACATCCATCAGGGGTAAACTGTTTGAAGGTTTTCTAAGAGATACTATCTTAGAGCACCTCAATTAAAATAAGCAAATAAAAACATATCAGCATGGCTTCATGAGGGATCGGTCATGTCAAACTAATTTTATCAGTTTCTATGAGGAGGTAAGTTCTAGACTTGACAGCGGCGAATCAATGGATGTTGTATATCTGGACTTCTCCAAAGCATTTGACACTGTACCGCATAAAAGGTTAGTATATAAAATGAGAATGCTCGGACTGGGAGAAAATATCTGCATGTGGGTAAGTAACTGGCTCAGTAATAGAAAACAGAGGATGGTTATTAATGGTACAAACTTAGATTGGGTCACTGTCACTAGTGGAGTACCTCAAGGGTCCTCCAATATATTTATTAAGGCTCTTGTAGAAGGCTTGCACAGTAAAATATTAATTTTTGCAGATGACACTAAACTGTGTAAAGTAATTGACACAGAAGAGGACAGTATACTGCTACAGAGGGATCTGGATAGATTGGGGGCTTGGGTAGAGAAGTGGCAGATGAGGTTTAACACTGACAAATGTAAGGTTATGTACATGGGAAGGAATAATGCAAGTCACCCGTACATACTAAATGGTAAAACACTGGGTAACACTGACATGGAAAACGACCTAGGAATTGCAGGCAGACATAGCAGAGCTAGAGAGGGTTCAGAGGAGGGCAACTAAAGTAATAACTGGAATGAGGGATCTACAATACCCTAAAAGATTATCAAAATTAGGGTTATTCACTTTAGAAAAAAAGACGACTGAAAAGAGATCTAATAACTATGTATAAATATATCAGGGGTCAGTACATCTCTCCCATTATCTATTTATCACCAGGACTGTGACTGTGACAAGGGTACATCCTCTGCCTGCATCTGGAGGAAAGAAGGTTTGTACACAAACATAGAAGAGGATTCTTTATGGTAAGAGCAGTGAGACTAGGGAACTCTCTGCCTGAGGAGGTGGTGATGGTAAGTTCATTAAAAGAGTTCAAGATGGGCCTGGATGTATTTTTGGAGTGTAATAATATTGCAGGCTATAGCTACTAGAGATGACTCATTGATCCAGGGAGTTATTCTGTTAGCCTGATGTTTTTTTTTTGCCTTCCTCTGGATCAACTTGCAGGATAACAGGCTGAACTGGATGGACAGATGTCTTTTTTCGGCCTTATATACTATATCACTATGTTACTATGTAACTGGCCATCACGTGTAGTGATGAGCGGCAGGGGCTATATTCGAATTTGCAATATTTTGAGAATATATGGGCGAATATTTGCCATTTATTCGCAAATTCACAGTTATTTTCTTGATTGCGAAAAATGGGCAATGTAATATTCGAGCAATGCGCGTGCAATACAGGCGTGGGTCACTTTGGGTACATTTTTAAAGCTGCTAGAAGTTTACTGAGACTGGAGATGATGGTTGGCACTGCAGAACATTACAATAGCTTTATATGCAGGTAGAGTGCTCCTATATATTACAGCAATTAATAATGTGCATATTTTTGCCCAATACGTGCAACTGGGTGACATCACAGCACTATGTATGTATGTATGTATGGACAGCCGACCCTATCACACTACCTAACACCATGCACTGGAACCTATCAGCTACACTATAAAACAATGTAACCTACGCTGACTATCTCCTACTAACTATCTGAATTATATATCTAAGTTAACTGTCTAATGTATATACAGCAAAGCAAAGAGCACAGCAATGACACTGCTGTCTCTCTCAGAACTCCATTATTCTACAGAAAATGGCTGCTGTGGAGGTTCTTATATAGTATGGGGTAGGCAGCTTTCCTATTGGTTGCTAGGGATGTTGCTAAGCTCAGACAAAGACATTGCAGCCTTCTCACTGGACCCACAAGCAAGAGGGAGGTTACTGATTAAAAAGGAGAATATTTGAAGTTAAGAATATATATCACTATATTCTAAATATTCGCGAATTCTCGAAGTGCCGATATACGTGATAAATATTCGGGATTCGAATATTCACGCCTAACACTAATCAGGTGCCTGTTTAAAATAGGTCACGCTACCAGTCAAATGACAGGGACAGCATCACGTGACCCCTTGATGTTACTACGCTGGACATGTCAGCGTGATTACTGATTGGCCGGATCTCCTGCTTGCGGAGGCTGGCCTGTTACCACAGCAGCAGGATGCCGCCAGCTCTGCGAGGGAAGTGCGGCCAAGTTGTAACAGTAATATCACAAAAATCACTACCATATCATCAGGCTTGGGTCACATTTTTTCCTTTTTTGTTTGCTAAAAATCTGATCATGATGTATCCAGTGATGGATGAATACTCCATTAGTAAAATGTATAATTCATATATTCAATAATTGCAGAGTGCTGTTGCATTATGTTTTATCTTTTGTATTTTCACTCACCGCAACTCGCACCTGCACATTTATTTCATTTTATAGGATGTGCAGATTAACTTTTTTGGTTTTGCAATGTACATACTTTATTAGGGTTGGCTTCTTCCATGTTGGTCTTGCACCCTAGTCACCCATCTTTCCAAAGCTGGTTTTAATCCTAGCAGAATATAGTTGTCTTTCTTTCCCTAAAATCATTTGGATCCTAGTCCCAAGAGGTTAGCCATTTTAGAGTAGATTCCCATTTATGAGAGGTCACTTTTCTGTGATGGTATGAAGTATTCAGTCATAGTTAATATAGCATTATTAACATTTATGATCCATACATTCAATGTTCGAGAGTGTTTTTGCATTGTGTGTTGCCATGAATGAAGTATATTAATTCTATAAACCTGCATCTGTTTTGTCTTGAATATTTTCCAATTCTCATACTATTGAAGTCAATGGGTGTCAGATTTTAAAAAAGAAACATTTTTCAATTAAAAAACATAAGAGATAAAACAAAAGGTTTAAACAGAACTAGAGAGCAAAGAAATACAGTATAGTAATGTATAAATATATGGTAGAAAAACGTAAAAAATAAATAAAATGGTCTAAGAAAAATTGAAAGTATATTCCTGCAAGGCAAAACCAGGACAATGATGTATCATATGTAAGTTTAAACATCTGTTTGAACATTTAAAACATGTATTTATCTTAATGCTTCATATAGCAGGTTTCCTATTGTTCATTTTCTGCACTACCGGTGAGCAAGTAAAATCTGGGAAACTTCATGCTGCTTTTAAAAGCGTAACATGAGGTCCTCCTGAAAAGATTTCCTCTTAGATTCCTTTTCCTGTTTATTCTGACGTCACAGAGTGAAAAGAGTACTTCAAACACAAGATGATTATCTGGTGCTATGCTGTTAGGTAGTCCTGTGCTGGGACTACCCTAAAGAAAATCACACAAAGGTCTCATGCACACGACCCTGTGCCAGAGGTGCCCGTGCTGTTGACCACAAATTGTGGTCCGTAATGCACGGGGACTGACTGCGTGCCAACATTCCCCATCCTGCAAACCAGCCCTTGAAAGGGCTTATCCAAACCCTTTTCCAAAGTGTGCATCTTGTGGGTGTTACTGGACATTTTGAGGTCATTTTCAGCAGTGGCATGAATAGAATTTATGGCAGCTGCTTTCCCTATAGCTACTCCCCTGATTTTTAGGTAGTCCAATGGGGTAGGGCTTAAATCTGTAAATTTTAATATTTTCGGTGTTGATAAGTATTAAGCAAAGACCTTTGCTGTATTTGTGGGAGGGGAGGCTGATTACAAGGCTATTTATAGGCACCTGTGGGCCCAGGCTGACGCCGATTCAGCTGATTTCACTACCTCTGGGTCAGCTCTAGGATACAGCAGCATGGTGTGGAGGCTCCTTACGGCTGGGCGATGGCAGAATGTTTCAGGAGGGCGCTGGTAGTCATGGTAGGATCGGAGTGGTTTGCACGGGACCCACGCTGCGGTCCGCGACATGTAGCGCTCTGGGATGAAGCAGAGTTTGGGCGCTAAAGGGCCGAGCATTGGTTGTTAGTGGGCTCAAGCTATGCACGCTGTGTTTTGTGTATCAATGGTTGATTTAAAAAAAAAAAAAAAAAATGCAGCAGCATCATGTGGAGGCTCGTTCACACCTGGGCATCGGCAAAAAGGGCCAGGCGAATGCTGGCACTCACTGTAGAATTGTACTTATTGGCACGGGACCCACAGTGCGTTTTGCGATTTGCAGTTCTCTGGGTCAAAGCAGAGTTGGGTGCTAACAGTCAAATGACGGTTGTTAGTATTTTGTCTAGCTGTTTAGGGGCTTGTTAGGGGCTATTGCATATAGTTATTGGTGTAGCATGCGCCTAGAGTAGGTATGGTCGCATGTTTTCTGATATCGGTTCATACGTAAAAAAAAAAAAAAAAAAAAAAGTGTTTTCCTATTACCTGTTTTACATGTGGGGGCACATCCGCAGTTAAAGCCAGACATGCAAGGTGTTGGTGAATGTGTATCAGTTGTCTGTATATGGGGACACAAGCAGATCGGTCAAGGCGCCGGTATTTGAGTACTGATGCTCTGGTAAGTGTGTTTAATCTATAAACTGTATGTTATGGGCACACATGTGTCAGCGGTTCTGTGCTAGGTTTATAAGTGCACTATGTCGATTAATTAGCGTTGCATCATGGGTTATATTCAAACACGTTTATATTTTCTTAGATGGTGTTGTGGTGACCATCATTTAAAAAAAAACCAAAAAAAAAACAACCTGCAGCATTATGTGGAGGTTCGTTCGCGCCTGGGTAATGGCAGAAGGTGCCAGGCGAGTGCTGGCATTCACGGTAGGATCGGACTTGGTTACACGGTTAGTGACTTGTAGCGCTCTGGGGCAAAGGAGGTGGGGCGCTTATGGTCGAATGATCATGGTTAGGTTCGTTACCTTCAAAAGCTACGTCCGTCTGTCTGCATTTACATTTTGTCCTATACTCCATTCACTACCAGAGCTGCGTTCATGCGTTTGCTGTTGCATCACATTAATACTCTGCTCACTTCAGATTGCATTCATACGGCTGCGTTACACCTTACTCTTCATGCTCAGAGTTGGGCCCATACCATGTTTTAGGCACCACTCACATCCAGAGCTGCACTCACCCACCTGTTCTTACACCATGTGTTATATTCTGCTTCCACTTAAGGCTGCATTTTCCCTTTCATTGCTACATCATGGTTACTCAGTATTTTCACTAGGGCAGTCAGCACACCGCTCTGATACCGCTTTCTTTCAGGTTTACGTTTCTTTCCTCGCTGGTTGTTACATTCCATAGGCCTACTTTTCTGTTTCACTTCGGTGAAAAAAAATAATAAAAAAATAAAATTGGGTGCTGTTCTTTAGTCCTGGTTCGCATTCACTCAGACTGGTCTCCTGCCCCAGCTCACCATACAGTCCCTCAGCGGTCAGTGGGTTAATAGGAGTAAGTTTCCTACTATGTTTTTACAAGCTGTTTACGCGTTGTCACGATTAGGGTCTTCTCTTAGCGAATTGTAATGCCTCTGGCTTTTTTCTCCCATCTGTTCAGTTTCATGGTTGGTTTAATGTCTACCTAAGCACGGGGTTCGGTTCACTATTGTCTATGCATATCCCATCAGGTCTGGCTCACATTTTAATTACTTATCGTCACTGTAATGTCATCTAGTTCAGTCTTGGCTTTGGGGGCCCGATGACTGCTTCAGCCTCATGGCTCCGCGGGGTCTATGACCGTTCTTCACGTTATTCGTTAGGGGTACAATAGGGTTGTAAGCTGGTTAGTGTCCTAGGTTACTGTCGAAGGGGGTCATGGTTATGCGAGTCCCCTAGTCATACTGGTACTGCTTAAGTGGTTTAAAAAAAAAAAAATTAAAAATTAAAAAAAAAAAAAAAAAAAATAATAATAATAATAATAATATAAAAAAAAAAAATAAAAAATTTAAAATTGCCATAAGTTTCGCATTCAGGGCTACGCCATGAGTCTCTGAGGCATGGCTTCTCCGTTTAAATTTCACACGCATGGCCCCGCCATTAGTGTCTCTCGCGCATGGCCCCGCCATTAGTGTCTCTCGCGCATGGCCCCGCCATTAGTGTCTCTCGCGCATGGCCCCGCCATTAGTGTCTCTCGCGCATGGCCCCGCCATTAGTGTCTCTCGCGCTTGGCCCGCCATTAGTGTCTCTCGCGCTTGGCCCCGCCATTAGTGTCTCACGCATGGCTTCTCAATTTACCTTTTACACACAACTCCGCCATTCGAGGTCGGCTGCGTGGTCCGCCACAGTAGGTTCCATGTCTATTTCTGCCTTCAGGCCCGCTCGCATGGCTCGGTCAGCTGTGGCTCGCAATACAATTCTTCTTGTGGAGGCTCGCATGCATGGCTTTTGGGCATTAGACTCTAACTCACATTATTGTTGTAGGTTGTTGGGTTTTCATCGTTTTCTTTTCAAGCAGTCATCTCAAGCCTTCCTTTTCAGACATCACCTTCTCCTGGGTTCGCATTTTTCTCCCATTTACCCTCTCTAGGTTCTTGCTTCCTCGCTCCCCGTTGTTACTTTTCTCTTGCCCGTCCTTGCATTATAGACCCATTCTCCCAGGAAGCTGACCCTGTGGTCTCATTTTTTCACGTTTCTCAAATTTCGGCTCTCAAAGGGTTGTTCAGGAAAAAATAATACTATGGCATCAGTTTCGTCCACAGGGAGCCCTCTCACCCTCTCACCACTACATGTGATTTACGAAGTCTGTCACGTCTACAGACTAATAAGTCCTGTCTCACCACTACAGGCGATTTACTGAAGTCTGTCACGACTACAGACTAATAAGTCCTGTCACGACTACAGGCGATTTACTGAAGTCTGTCACGACTACAGACTAATAAGTCCTGTCTCACCACTACAGGCGATTTACGAAGTCTGTCACGACTACAGACTAATAAGTCCTGTCACGACTACAGGCGATTCTACGAAGTCTGTCACGACTACAGACTAATAAGTCCTGTCACGACTACAGGCGATTTACGAAGTCTGTCACGACTACAGACTAATAAGTCCTGTCACGACTACAGGCGACTTACGAAGTCTGTCACGACTACAGACTAATAAGTCCTGTCACGACTACAGGCGACTTACGAAGTCTGTCACGTTACTGACACGATAAGTCCTAGCGCGACTACAGGCACAGCATACGTAGTCTATCATGACCTTAAGCTTGTCCTGTCATAGCGGCAGGCATTGGGTGTACATTATGTCTTCATTACAGACATGCTTACTTCATCGTCAAACTCGGGCTGAGGGTGTTGGTGTCGCACCTAGTTTCTGGGTACCGGTCTATCATCCAGTAGTAGGTACAATAATAAGGCACAATATACGTAGTCTGTCACGTCTATGGACTCAACAAGTCCTATCACTACTGTAGGTGCAGCATACATAGTTTATCACGACCTTAAGCTTATTTCCTGTCACAACTGCTAGTATGGTGGGTATGTTTTTGTCCTCATTACAGGCAACATTAGCTCGTTAATTGGATCAGCCATGTACTCGTGCTTATGGTTCCCCAGGCCTGGTGAGTTTACACATTTCACTTAATCCATTACTAGAGTTAGACGGCATCCGCCATCTTCTAACTTTTTGGGTCCTTTATAAAAATAATAATAATAATTAAAGCGGTGGTCGGGGAATAAGTATAGGTGAAGTATTTTGCTACTATTAACAGGGCCCTTGGCGAATGGTTGGACTTCAATTAGGCCCTTCCATCAGATTCACCATTGTTGTTTTAGTCTGCAGCTCTCAGGATTCAGACCGTCTCGTAATATGTTCATATGTTGTTCAACATAGGAGTAAATCGTTTCTGATTACCAACCACTCTTTCAAAAGCATCAACATTAGCTACCTCCAAGAACGACGTGCCGGTGCACGTGACAAAGAAGGTAAGGTACATAGAAGTCTCTGTGGTACGTACGGTATATTCCGCACCTTCATCGTGTAGTGTCTTTGCGTTCAAAGTGGGTGTCGTAATGGTATGTATATGTTTTGCTCTAAACTAAGGTCTGCTCTTTTGGCCCCTTTAGGCTGCCCTACCGCAGCAGTTATGGCACAATTCTACTGCTTGTTGTAGATAGGGTTAGATAGGTTAGGTACACCTTTCTGATAGCCGATCCGACCACAAGTATTAAGCAAAGACCTTTGCTGTATTTGTGGGAGGGGAGGCTGATTACAAGGCTATTTATAGGCACCTGTGGGCCCAGGCTGACGCCGATTCAGCTGATTTCACCCACCCACCCACACCATCTTACAGTCACTTCATATTAGGGTGGCCCCCTTTAGGCTGCCCTACCGCAGCAGTTATGGCACAATTCTACTGCTTGTTGTAGATAGGGTTAGATAGGTTAGGTACACCTTTCTGATAGCCGATCCGACCACAAGTATGTATTAAATAACTAGGTTAAGGTCATCAAACGTCTATAAGTCACCAACCCAAAGGGGCCCCCCTTCCATTGGCCTATCTCAGGGTCACATGGGGCGGCAGTTTACAGCAGGGCATGGCTTCTGTGTCCGCTTTTCAGCCTCACAGGCCTGCATACTTATGCAGGCATTCATGATCACGTTTTCATGCCCCCTGAGACCCGACACAGGAGGTTGTGGTGATGTTATCTCGACCACCAGTACTGGGATGGGCAACTCTGGCCACGGACCTGAAGAGACTTGTGGCCTTCATTGCAGACGGCAGCAGGGAACGGGAGTCAGGTGAGTTTTTTACATATCTAAATATGTGTGTACATATATATATATATATATACACATACATTCAGCACTACTGGATATACTACAGTGGGGGGAGCATTATAAACTTACACTACAGTGGGGCCATTACATACTGGCACTACTGGCAGAAAGATTAGCATTATATACTGGCACTACAACGGGGTCATTCTTACTGGCACTAGTGGGAGTGGAGGGGTATTATATCCTGTGGGCAGCATGGTGGTTCAGTGGATCATGCTCTACTTCAGTATGTCACAGTACATCTTGGCATTCATGGTTTCTTCAATTAACTGTAGCTCCCCACAGCCGACAGCACTCATGCAGCCCCAAACCACCATGCTTGACTGTAGGCAAGACACACTTGCCTTTGTACTCCTCACCTGGTTGCCACCACACACACTTGACACCATCTAAACCAAATAAGTTTATCTTGGTCTCATCAGACCACAGGACTTGGTTCCAGTAATCCATGTTCTTAGTCTGCTTGTCCTCAGCAAACTGTTTGCAGTCTTTCATGTGCATCATCTTTAGAAAAGGCTTCTTTCTGGGACGACAGCCATGCAGACCAATTTGATGCAGTATGCAGCGTATGGTCTGAGCACTGACAGGCTGACCCCCCACCCCTTTAACCTCTGCAGCAATGCTGGTAGCACTCATACGTCTACTTTGAAAAGACAACCTCTGGATATGATGCTGAGCATGTGCACTCATCTTCTTTGGTGGACCATGGTGAGGCCTGCTCTGATTGGAACCTGTCTTGTTAAACTGCTGTATGGTCTTGGACACTGTGCTGTACCTCAGTTTCAGGGTGTTGGCAATCTTCCTAGGCCAACATTAGGTGTTCTGTCTTCATACACGTTCACGCAAATCTGGCGTCAATAGAGGCCACTACTGAATCCTCCTTTCTTAGCAACCCAATTTGGTCAATAGTGGTATCAAGCTTTTTCAAAGCGCTATCCTTGGAGAATGTTTGGCCTTTGCTGAAGTAGTTTATTTCTTTAGCACTACATTTGTGTTGTATAGTGCGAATTATTATACTCTTGGACATTTCCATATTAGGAGTGGTAAAGGCGTGTTTGCAGTGATGCCAACCTTTGCAGGGCTTCTGGCTCACAGGTAATGTCGATTTGTAATACTGAACTATATAAACTACACAAAAAATATAGCACAAACCAGCAACATCTATCTTGAGAACCTGTCGAAACTATGAGTTTTGAGTTGGTGGTCCGAAGTTACTGTACGTAGAACAGATACTTCAGGTCGGACTTCTTCATCGGCATCTGGGTCGACCAATTCAAACGTCACGTAGTCGCGTAGTCCGCAGGATTATGCTGTGTAGGCACGTAGTGCCACTGTTTAGGACAAGTGGATCTCCTAGTTCTTAGCACCCGATTACTGACATAGACGTAAAAGCGTCTGGTTTTGTTGCAAATATATCCTAGGACTACCTTGCTGTCAGTATAATACTCGACATCTTCAATTTCCAGGTTCATTCCTGATGTTATAAGTTCAGCCAACTCCACTGCAAGCACAGCAGCGTAGAGCTCCAGTCTGGGAATCATGTGTCGGTTTGATCCGGCTCATAACAAACCCTATATGGCATTGTTCTTAGCTGCAATCGTCTTGACTGAAGCATCGCAGAAGATATACAGTCTTTGTATCTTGACTTCAGAAGATGGCAGGAAATCATCTGGTTGTGCTACGTGAAGGCTGGTCAAAGCTTCGAGAGACTTCTTTCAACCTGTTCACAGGTCCTTTTTCTCAGTGGGAAGCGGTTCATCCCAATCAGATGTCTCTGTGGTGAAGTCTCTTAACATCATTTTACCTTGGATGGTAACAGGCGCTACCAATCCCAGAGGATCATACAAGCTGTTTATGTTGGACAGAACCCCTCTGAGTGTGAAGGGCTTTTCTTCCTTGCTGATTTGGAAGGTGAATGTGTCTGCCTTTAAATCCTAGAGCAAACTGAGGCTCCACTGCATAGGAAGGAAGTCGGTGCTAAGATCCAAGTGCTTTAGATCACTTGAATGGTCTTGGGGTGAGAAGGCCTCCATTAACTCACGGCTGTTGGAGGCGATTGTGTGCAACCTCAAATTAGATAGAAATCCTTTTCCACAAAGGACCTGACATCCGAGCCATACTTTGCTTCACCCTCTTGGGCTGAATGTCTGAGACCGTAGATAGCGTAGTTAGCAAATGCAGGGGAAAGACTGTTTCCGAAGATGTAAATCAGTTTCTTATCACTGAACTGTATTGTATTTTTTCTCTTTTCTTGCATAATCCCCATTTAGTATGAGTTCCATTATTGACAGCGCAGTCCAGTGCACATCTTGTCTAATGTATGCAGTCCTGGAACAGCCGTTTGAGGGTGCATATCTTTGTTCAAAATGTGAGCAAATTGCCGGTTTAGAATCGCACATCGACTATCTAACCGGGCGAATTTCAACACTGAGAAGCATTGACAATTTGGAAAAGAGTTTGCTGCTCACTGAGCAAGCACTCTATGGGGTAGATGTGGGGGAGGGTGGTAGTGAGGAGGCTCAGGAAAGTGAGGTACTGTAGCTAGCTGGATAACAGTTAGAAAGCAGGGTAGAGGGAAGTGTGCCAGGGAGTCTAGCCCTGATCTGACACACTCCAATAAGTTTGCACAGTTGGCAGATGAGGGGGATGTCAGTTCAGGGAGAGAACAGATCCAGCCAAACACTTCCTCTGCCAGTCAGGGGAATGTTGGCTCCAGTAAGCAGGGGACCAGGAGAGTAGGGCAGGCGAGACAGGTGTTGGTAGTGGGAGACTCAATTATTAGGGGTACAGATAGGGCGATCTGTCACCATGACTGGGATTGTCGAACGGTGTGTTGTCTTCCTGGCGCTCGAGTTCAACACATCGCGGATCAGGTTGACAGATTACTGGAAGGGGCTGGAGAAGATCTAGAGGTCATGGTCCATATCAGAACCAATGACAAAGTTAGAGGTAGGTGGAGCATCCTTAAAAATTATTTTAGGGATTTAGGTCAAAAGCAAGGACCCCAAAGGTATTATTTTCCGAAATACTACCTGTACCATGAGCCACACAAAAAAGGCAGCGGGAGTTTAGGGAGGTTAACAAGTGGCCCAACACCAAACAATTCAGAGCAGACATATAGTATAAATTCATATTTTATTAATACAAAAAAATGAAACAATTAAATAACAACATTATTAAAATAGCAGCAATACTGAAGGTGCTATAATGAAAGCCCTACCCCCAGGATACATATGCCAGTCAGGAAAGTGCAAAGTTCAATTAAACACCATCAGCATAGGACACATCTACAATCATTAATTATGAACAACACTGTTATCTATGGGATCCACACTCTGCCCTTGGTGCAGTGAGTCAAGTAGAAACAGCAGTAAATATAAGGGATCAATACAACCCCAATCCTTTCTTTAAAAATATAGTTGTCACTGCATGCACACTACACAAAGTAATAAAGACCATTAATAAGAACTCCAGGAGAAAATCGACATACTGACCGTGAACCTGAAGGAAATGCCTGTACCCCGACGCGCGTTAACCGAAGCTTACTCAAGGAAGACACGCCCCCTTGAGGAAGTGTCGTTAACGTGAATAGGGGTACAGGCATTCCCTTCAGGTTCACAGTCAGAAAGGATCGCCAAAACCAGAGAGGGGAAGGGGTCTGCCTTTATGTAAAGTTCTGTGTAAAGCCCACAGTCCAAGGGACATAAACATGTGGAGTCACTGTGGGTAGAAATACATGGAGGCAAAAAGAATAATAAATTACTAATAGAAGTTTATTATAAACCACCTAATATACCAGAGTCCACAGAAAATCTACTACTAAACAAGATAGACGAGGCGGCAAATCATAATGAAGTTGTTATTATGGGGGACTTCAACTACCCAGATATAGACTGGGAAACTGAAAGCTGTATATCTCATAAAGGAAACAGGTTCTTGGCAATAACCAAAGACAATTACCTTTCCCAACTGGTTCAGGACCCGACTAGAGGGATGGCCATACTGGACTTAGTATTATCCAATAGACCTGACAGAACAACAGATGTGCAGGTTGGGGGGCACCTGGGAAATAGTGACCATAAAATAATAACCTTCCAATTATCATTCAAAAGAGTGTTTCTTCATGGAGAAGGAATAATCCAAACTTCAAAATATTGCAGGCTCTAGCTACTAGAGATGGGTCGTTGATCAAGGGAGTTATTCTGATATGCAGGATAACAGGCCGAACTGAGTGGACAAATGTATTTTTTTGGCCATTTATACTATGTTACTAAGTTACTTTCCATTGTATCAAAGAGTCATAGTTTCAGTGTTGTCTCATGAAAAATTATAATAACATATTTACAAATTATGTGAGGGGTGTACTCACTTTTATGAGATACTGTATGCACTGGCACTATGGGGCCGGACAAAGGAGCACAATATATACTGGCATTACAGGGTAGAGGGGAATCATTATGCACTCACCTAAAGAATTATTAGGAACACCATACTAATACATTGTTGGACCCCCTTTTGCCTTCAGAACTGCCTTAATTCTACGTGGCATGATTCCACACATTCTTTAGAAATGTTGGCCCATATTGATAGGATAGCATCTTGCAGTTGATGGAGATTTGGGGGATGCACATCCAGGGCACGAGGCTTCCGTTCCACCACATCCTAAAGATGCTCTATTGGGTTGAGATCTGGTGTCTGTGGGGGCCATTTTAGTACAGTGAACTCATTGTCATGTTCAAGAAACCAATTTGAAATGATTCGAGCTTTGTGACATGGTGCATTATCCTGCTGGAAGTAGCCATCAGAGGATGGGTACATGGTGGTCATGAAGGGATGGACATGGTCAGAAACAATGCTCAGGTAGCCCGTGGCATTTAAACGATGCCCTATTGGCACTAAGGGGCCTAAAGTGTGCCCAGAAAACATCCCCCACACCATTACACCACCAGCACCAGCCTGCACAGGTAACAAGGCATGATGGATACATGTTCTCATTCTGTTTACGCCAAATTCGGACTCTACCATGAATGTCTCAACAGAAATCGAGACTCATCAGACCAGGCAACATTTTTCCAGTCTTCAACAGTCCAATTTTGGTGAGCTCGTGCAAATTATAGCCTGTTTTTCCTATTTGTAGTGGAGATCAGTGGTACCAGGTGGGGTCTTCTGCTGTTGTAGCTCATCCGCCTCAAGGTTGTGCGTGTTGAGGCTTCACAAATGCTTTGCTGCATACCTCGGTTGTAACGAGTGGTTATTTCAGTCAATGTTGCTCTTCTATCAGCTTGAATCAGTCGGCCCATTCTCCTCTGACCTCTAGCATCCACAAGGCATTTTCGCCCACAGGACTGCTGCATACTGAATGCTTTTCCCTTTTCACATCATTCTTTGTAAACCCTAGAAATGGTTGTGCGTGAAAATACCAGTAACTGGGCAGATTGTGAAATACTCAGACCGGCCCGTCTGGCACCAACAACCATGCCACGCTCAAAATTACCTAATTCACCTTTCTTTCCCATTCTGACATTCAGTTTGGAGTTCAGGAGATTGTCTTGACCAGGACCACACCCCTAAATGCATTGAGGCAACTGCCATGTGATTGGTTGACTAGATAATTGCATTAATGAGAAATAGGTGTTCCTAATAATTCTTTAGGTGAGTGTATATACTAGCACTGGTGGACGGGGAGCATTATATATACTTTCAATACAGGTGCACTACATTTCAAGTTATAACTGCAGGGGTGCATTAGAACTATTGCATTATAAATCCTGGGGGCACTAAGGTGGAATTATTACTACTGCTGATAGTTTGGGGGTATTATTGTTATTGGGCATGATATGGAGGGCATTTACACTAATGGAGGCACTCTTGAGGAGAATTGTCACTATTGGGGGCATCATTACTAATGAGGAGACACTCTGGGAGTGAAAAATTACTAATGGTGGAGCACTAGCTGGAGGAGTATCTGTATAACACTCATTTTTTTGCAGTATAGTGTTTGGGGAGCACAGAGGCACAGTATGGGGGTAGCAGCAGGATAACACTGTTGGGGCACTAGGATGGTGTGGATCATGGTAAAATGAGGAATCTAAGATGAAACATAGCTCAAAGAGGTTGTCATGGCTGTCTTGTCCGAATGGAGAAGATGAGGAAAGAAAATGTCTACACCAGAAGAGACATCACTGTCTGTAATAGGTATGTGGTGCTGCATTCTTCTGTAAGTCTGGTGGCATAATGTCCATCCCAATATGTCTTTAGCAGTAGGGCTGGGGGGAAAAGTTGGACTGCGAATTTGGTAAAGGGGTGCCATTTTAATTCTCACCTCAGAGAGCAAAGAACATAAAATCAGCCATTGCCTTCGTCCAGTGCAAGCAGGCCATGCTTTACAACCTCTTCATGCCTTTTATAGTGCTTATTCAGGGGCAGAGGGAAGATGTTGTGGAGTGTTTACTGCAGAGTCCAAGAGCATTTAGTGGTATCATTGGTAATATTGTCCTTTGTACAGTACCGTTTTGTTCCATACTAAAATTGAACAAAACGGTACTGTCCTTTCTACAGTACTGTTTTGTTCAATTTTAGTATGGAAGTTGGACTAGATGAACCCTTGTCTTTTTTTCAACCAGATCAACAATGTAGCTATGCAATTATTTGTAATATTTGACAAGTATATACATATATAATATATATTTTTTTTTGTGTGTGTGTGTGGGGGAGGCGAACATATGCCTTGAGGCTTTTGCCCCTGACCTTTTAAGACCTTAGCAATACTCTGCCATACTTGAACTTAAGGTGACTAAATCTGAGTGTGTTTCAATATTTCATTTAGGGTCCACTACAATTTTTGCCCAGGGCCATATATTGTCGAAAACCATATATATTGACACTACACAGTACCACATCTCTCATATTGTATAGCGGCTTTAAAAAGAATTTGGACATTTGGGACATCCTGTTTTTGGCTGGTTTTACAGACAGACAGCTGTTTTAACCACCGTTTAGACAGGAGTGCACCCGTCTAGCAATTGTAAAAAACATGTACACTATACAAGGGGTTAAAAAATTACTCACCTAATCCAATTGAATGCGAGGGAACTCTTGATCCACACTGGAGGCAGCAGAACCTGTCAGCACTACTGTTGATGGAAGCCGAGAGGGGGCCAATATATATACTGGGGGACACTGTGGGATGCATTATTTATACTGGTGGGCACTATCGAAGCATTGTATATACTAGGGGGCACTATGGGGTGCACTATTTATACTGTGGGGCACTATGGGGTATATTATTTGTACTGAATGATATTATGATAGTATTATTTATACTGGGGAGACTAAGGGGTGCATTATTTATACTGGCGGCACTATGGGAGCCATTTGATGTCCAGAGGGCTCTATTATGTATACTAAGGGCATTGCAGGGGTTTGAATGAAAAAGAAAGGCTATGAAATTCATCCGTTTTAAATTACCCTTTTTAACAGCTATTAAATATGGATGCAAAACATCCGTTAAAAATGGATAGATGGCCAGAAAATGAATGCATACACTGATGCCAAATGAGGATGAAAAGCTGACAGTGTATTCATCTTAACAGACTTTTTTTTACTGTGTGAATGTAGCCTTACTCTTAGTATCTGTTCTTGTGTTCTATGTATGGAAACTGCAGAGTACCACTTCTCTTGTCCTGTATATTGGGTGAAATTCTCAGTATCTGCACTTATTCTGTTTATATGGACACTGCACAGTACTACTCCTCTTGTCCTGTATATTGGGTGGAATTCTCAGTATCTGCTCTCTTTCTGTAAATATGGACACTGCACAGTACCGCTTCTTCTGTTCAGTACACTGGGTCAAATTCTCAGTATATGGACACTACACAGTGCCACTTCTCTTGTCCTGTATACTGGTGTAATCCTCAGTATACTGGAGCCAGTAGACGGTTGTGGTTGTGTTTGGGGGAGCTCCTGCTAATTGCTGACAAGCTACCAGGGATTTTTCCACCTTTCCCAGCCCAGGCACTGCCTCTCCCCAGGGAGGTGGTAGGGTCCTGAGCAATGAAGCGACTGAAGACCCAGGATCCTACTTCCCGGGGTAGGCCGGCGGGAGGTAGGGGAGGTGAGCTACCGGCCTCGGTTCCATCTTCCGCCCCGGGGGTCAGAAGATCTACCAGGAGTCGTGGTGTAGCGGCCCCTGCAGCCCCCGGAGGTGAAGCCATGTCCATCGCCGGCAGTTCCAGGAGGGCGGACAGTAGCCTTCCAAGAGGTACGCAGAGTGCTCCTGGGGGTGGGCCAGGCTCGGTTGAGGCTGACTGGGGCAGCATGAAGTCCCAGGAACTAATCGCCGTTTACAGCTCCCGGATCACGGCCTACCTCCAAGAGTATGAGGAAGGAAATAGGACCCTCAAGAAGCTTAGGGAGAACTTGAAGCTTGAGAGGGGGAAGGTTGACAAAGCAGCAAGAAAAAACTGACCAGAAATATCAAATAAAATAAAAGGCCTATAAGAAATCATTAAAGAGCTGAAAGAAAGAAGGGCAGCCATTCTGGAAAACAGTGGTGCCTTAAAGGAAAAGCTCAAGAACGACGAAAGTTTCAATGAAATGGCTGGAAGCAAAAAACAGCAAGAAGATGACTCCACTAGTGAGGAGGAAGAGTCGGACATGGGGGGCCAACCTGCGGAAACTGGTATCAACACAGGTATCACCGCAGGGCAGGTATGCCTGGCTCCCACTGGTCCAGATTAGGAAGGGGAGTACAGTGAGAGCAGCAGAGTTGGGGGGCAGCTTATGGCCGAAATACGCGACCTGGAGTCCCCCAAAATTCGTGAACACATCTGTTTTGGTAATGAATTACCTGAAGATGAACCGATGGGAAAGAGGAGAAAGAAAAAGACAGTAAAGCCAGAGGTGAGGTTTGTCTATGTAACCCACCTTGTGTGCCCTGGGCCAACTGAAAAGCCAGCTCAGGGCACGAACCCCACCATCCTCCCTTGCCCGGTCTCTGCTGTGGCAAAGATGGAGCAGGACGCCGTTCCTATTTGCGGTAACAGGGGCGGTAAGGAGAAGCAGGAGGGGCCAGACAGGAAGGCTCCCGGGACAGGCGGTGAGGGGGACATGGCTGGTGGTCGGGTGGCTCAGCCCACCTCTTCTAGGGCACTGGACAAGTGCCGGGTGGAGGTGCAGCGGGGCGATGTGGCTGTCACTGCCCCCCTTGCAGAGGTTGCTTCCCGGGATCCCTGTCCTGGCGTCTGCATCCTCTGCCCCGATCTACTTCGCTGCTCTGATGCGCCCTGCAGTCCCCTCTGAAGGTTTTGGCATGGCAGCAGGGGACAGGGGGGCAGGGGTGGTGGAGGTGGCTGTGGGTGGAGGGGGGGGGGCCACGGGTACAGCGGCGTCCCGATCCGGAGTTGCAGGGGGAGGGTGCGAGGTGGCTGCCTCCGCCCCTCCCTAGTTGTATGCCCAAGTCCTTGCCGGGGTTCCGGTCTCCTCTGCCCCGGTCCTCTCTGCCGTGCCGATGCGCTCTTCGGTCCCTTCCGCCGGTGTCGCTGTGACGGCAGGGAGTGGAGGCGCAGTGGGAGTGGTCAGGGGTGGAGGGGGAGGGGCTTCAGATGTTCAGAAGGGAGCTCAAAGCAGTGTGTCTGTAGGCAGAGAGGGAGGGGGCGGTCCTGATGCGAGTATGATGCGCACCGCCCCTCCCTCCTGCACTGTCCATAAAATGGATAAGGCCGGCATGGCTGGGACCAGTGGTTCTACAGCCCGCCGGCCCCAAAAATCTGGAAAGACTGTTAAAAATGTGTCAAGCAAGAAGATGCTGGACAAAACGAATAACGTGACCTCTGGCCCAGCAGTGTATGTGGGGGTAGGGGAGAGTGTGATAGTGGCCACTGAAGAAGTGGTCACTTCTAGTAGTGTAAATACAGTTTCTGTTAGTGGTGTTGCCCCGGACCCTAATGGAGGGGTGAATGTTGGAGGTCGGCCGGCCACTGTAAAAGTGTCCTGTGCGCCTCATGTAGCCCTTTCAGAGGGGTCTGGAGTGGCACCTGCGTTACATAGGTCTGGTGGGTTGGGGGTGGGCCCGGTCTTGCTGCCCCTCCTGCTGGTGTGGTCGCCAACGCAAGGGGGAGGGGCGGTCCCCATTGTCCTACCCATTACCAATGTCTGGTGACGGTAACTTGCAGTGGCAACTTCTAGAGGCTCTTAGGAGAGGGGAGAATTCCATTACAGTACGGGGGCAGCAGGTGAATCTATCCTTCTGGATAGGCAGGCATGGCCAAAGTCATAGGCGTTCAATTTAGCCATGGGGATTATCCCACCCAAAATTGGGATAGCAGGCTCAAGATCGCCGCTCAGAAGGTTGACCAGTGGAGGGGTTGGTCTTTGACCCTCAGGGAAAGGGTGAGCCTGATCAAGACTCAACATCTCCCTTTGCTTATCTATTTGGCTAGTGTATGTGTCTTGCCAGAACCTCTCTGGACTCGGGTTTACAGCCTGTTCTTCCAACTGTTATGGGGGAATAGGCTGAACCTAGTCAAGAGAGAGGTGACATACCATACGAGCAGACTAGGGGGTTGGGTATGGTCAACCCCGTGGTGTTCTTAGTGAACACCTTTGTAAAGATCAACCTGGCAAACCTCTGGAAAGAGAGGGCTCCTCCATGGGTAGTCTCTTGCAGGGGTTGGTTTCAGCCTTTCTTCCAGGAGTGGGAGACAGGAGGGCAAGTGAAGGATTTGCGTACACCTCACGGATCTCTTCCGGCTTATGTCACCCTGATTCTGAAGGTGATCCACTGGTGGGGTTTGGGAGTGAGGGAGATCAGGACCCAGTCAAGGAGATCCTTTGACGAGAGGGACTTGTTGACCCACTTCCAAAAGTCCCTGGCCCTTAAGGATTGCCCAAGCCGGGACCTAGACAAGGGGTTACAGTTGTTAAATTCGGCAAGGAGTTTTGGGACTTGGCTTGGCGCTGCTTTCATGGGAAGCTGTATGTAAGGGGCAACTTGAGGTATACGAACTCTGATGAAAGGGGTTGTCCCCAGGCGGAGTGTGGCGACAAACTGGAAAGTATGGAGCACTTCCTTCCTCAGTGTCCCTTTAATACAGAGGTATACAAACGGGTGGGCGCATCCATTGACTGGTGTAGGCTAGCCAACCTCTCCTATGCGGAATGGGCTTATGGAGCATTCAAAGGTTTGGGAAGAAGGGACCCATGCACAGCTTTTATAGTTAGCATAGTGGTCAGGTACTTCACATGGCATGCACGGTTTTAGTTTCAACCCAGAAGAAAGTCCTCCCTGTGGAAGAGGTGTGTAGGAACATTGTAGGTGACCTGGTGAAGGTTCGCTCTCTTAAGTACGAAAGGGTGGGTACGGATGGGGTCTCTCACCTCTGGAGAGGCTTCACCTTTGATGTGCCTTAGCCTCAGTAGCACTTTTCCTGGTGTTGGCCTGAGGCTTTCACACTAGGTTTTTGTTTTGTATTTAAGATGAGTTTTTGAAGAAAGGTTTGCAAATGACTGAACTTGGGCCTTCAGGTGGATTTTAATATTGGTTTGTATAGATTGATATGGTTGTTATAAGTTGTATATAATGTATGATAGGGTAAGTGGGTGTAGCTAAGTTGGGTGGGATAGGGTGGGGGGGGTTCATATTTTTGTGTGGGAAGGTCTGCATCCAGCCCTGGACTATGCGGACATAAGAGGACATGAGGCGAGGGGCTGGGTGTGGGTGGTGGAGGAAGGGTTGGCCTTATGGAGGGACAAGAGGTGGAGGTTGGCCCTGGGTGATGGTGATGGAATAGATAGATTGGTAGGGATAGTATAGGTTTGTGTTTTCTTATAAATGTGGGAGTGTAAAAAAAAAAAATGTATTGTTATTTGATATTTATATTATGATTTCTATTATGATTATTTAATTTTTGTTTATTATTATTTATTGTGACAATTTGTATAAATTTGTATATAGTCGGGGTTCAGCCGGATCGGATGTTTGGGGTAGGCTAGGTTTCATTTTCTCTTTTTAGTAGGTATAAATGAGATAGTATGCATGTAGCTGGGCCAGTAGGGTAAGTGTATTTACTTTATACCTTGTTTTATATCTTGTTTGGAAATTTTTATGGCAAAGTTTTTGTATTTTTGAATAAAATTAATAAAAAGAGTTCCTCAGTATCTACTCCTATTCTGCATATGCAGACACTGCACAGTACCACTTCTCTTGTCCTGTATACTGGGTATAATTCTCAGTATCTGCCCATATTGTGTATATATGGACACTGCACAGTACCACTTCTCTTGTCCTGTATACTGGGTGTAATTCTCAGTATCTGCCCATATTGTGTATATATGGACACTGCACAGTACCACTTCTCCTGTCTTGTCCACTGGGTGTGATTCTCAGTATCTGTTCTTATTCTGTATATGTAGACACTGCACAGTACCACTTTTCCACAATTTCTCTTGTCCTTGAGGCTAGGTATAATACACAGTATCTTAGTTGGCAGATATGGACTATACATAGCAGGACGGCTGCTAACTGTAAATTTACAAACAACAAAAACCAAGTGTTTTTCTGCTATCCGTAGTGCCCGGCTAAAAAAAAACTGTCCTTGATTTATTTTTTTAGTTTCCACTGTGCCTGTGTCAATACATGACATGAAAAGTGTAAACCATGTACTGTACTTTTCTGCCACTAATGGTTTTAGGGAGATGGGAAATTATTTATTCAACAACCGGACAACCGCTTTCATTTTGGGATCTTTGTGATTAAAGGTCATTAGTGATGGGGGTATGCTCATAAAATTTTGGTTCCTTTGTGATTAAGAATTGGGGTTTAGTCTGGGGTTTGTGGTTATTTCAGTGACTGTACTTTTTTTTTTTTTTTGGGGGGAGGGGGCTCTAATTATTCTGCGTTTTGCATCTGGACTGGTCTGGAGAGTCTATTCATTTTTTGGTGGGATAAATTAGAGATATGTACTACTTGTTCTTAGGATAGTAATGTCTGGGAGTAATATAAATTAGTGGCATATGTTAAATATTTCTGTGCATCACACATTCTTTGCACTGGATTCCCTCTGATGTAACTAATAAAAAGCAGTAAATTATGGCATGTGTAATTTTAAAAGTGTAGTGGCTAGGTTGGCCGTGCCTCCAATGCTATGCTAGTTCCCCCAGACACTGTTGAGGTGTCAACACGTGTTGCTGTTCTCCGGAAGGGATGATAAGGCATTGTGGACCTCAATGGCAAATAAGTCCAGAGAGTAAGGGTCTGCAGTAAACCAGTGTGCTTCTTTACTGAAGGAATTAGGGTTGGCTTCTCCAGTCTCCTCCCTGGCATAAGAAGGGTTTGAGGCTGAGGAAAGACCTGAGCTAGCTGCCCCTCTCTATCACAAGGCTGGTACCATGGCCAAAGGCAGGAGATCCACGTTCTGTAGCTCAGTAGTCTGGCTGACTCCTTGGTCACAGGACTGGTGACTGATGGTCTGTGGCTCAGGATCCCCATCTCAGCGTGTTCTGGTCACCCATGCAGTCTGGCATGAGTCTTGCAAGCACTGATCCCTAACTGCAGAACACTAGGCACTCTGACTGCTCTCCTTATATATAGTTTCTGGTTGACCTAGAACCTTTTAGTGGGAGGGGTGGAGTGGACAAACTTGGCATAAAGAAATATAATGCTGCAACTTCCCATCTCTCATAGACGTGCATTAGAGCGTCAATGATACCTAATGGGAATGACACAGCATTTTTTCCAGACAAAAACAGGTTTTCGGACATAATAACAGCACTTGGCATTCAAAAGGCCAGTCTGTCTGACTTTGGTGGTAAACAAGTCTGGCTTTTTCCCCTCTAAAACATGTTCTTCTTTAAACTTTATAGTAGCTGTGGAAAATTACCAGCTTCTCATTATAAGCTAGAAAGTCCCAAAAGTCTCTCAGTGCTCATTAACACTTTCCACAGTCCAGGATATATATAAAATGCAGTATTAAACAGTATGTCAGTGCAAGCTAACGCTTTAAAGTGAAATGAAGTAAGGATTTGTCCGCAAATGTTCAGAATTTAAAGTATCCCTACTCCAGGTCACCACATATGCTTTATATGTATATGGCCTTATTCACACGTCCTCAATTCTGTTCCGCATTTTGCGGAACGGAATTGCGTACCCATTTGTTTTAATAGGGACAGACGATGTCCCGGCCGGGTCCGCAATTGCGGATCCGCACTTCTGGGTCCGCAATTGCGTTCCCGAAAAAAATAGAACATGTCCTATTCTTGTCCGCAATTGCGGACAAGAAAAGGCATTTTCTTTGAGAGTGCCGGCGATGTGCGGTCCGCAAATTGCGTAACGCACATCGCCGATGTCCGTGTTTTGCGGATCCCCGGATCCGTGGATCCGCAAAACACAACGGACGTGTGAATAAGGCCTATCTGTATAGGTTTTTATTGTTTGGGGCAACATTTATCTTCTCACCTCAGGCAAAGAAAGGCTAGGTGCACCCTTGTGGGCATACAATGAAGCAATGGATGTGGGCTGGTCTGATGAATGAAATTTTCTTTTACATCATGAGGGGATAATGGATACTGTGCATTTTTCTTATGAATGGTTACTAGTAGATGGACATTAAGGCGCAAAGGCTACCGATGTACAAGATCCATAGACAGAGTGGGTTTGAGTAATTTTTCTGTAGTTGCAGTAAAACAAGACATTTTAAATTGCTGAAAGTCCTTTATCAAGGTACCGAGAGTATTCAAAACATAAAAAAAAGACTATGTACACTCATTTTGGCTAAAAAAAAAATTCAATTGGTCTATATTATTAATGCTAAAAAAAATTCAAAACCTCATAGACACTAAATTAAGAAATATTTTGTAAATGGATAAGAATTGAGCTTTAATGAGTGATTATGAGGTTAGGGGATTAGCAATACATGAGCCATCAGCTGACTGGATTTAAAGAAAACAGAAAGTTACAGCTAAGGGCTCTTTAATACTTGCGTATTTCTTTTCCGGCATAGGGTTCCGGGGCTCTATGCCGGAAAAATCCTGATCAGGATTATTCCAATGCATTCTGAATAGAGAGAAATCCGTTCAGGATGCATCAGGATGTCTTCAGTTCAGGACCGGAACGTTTTTTGGCCGAAGAAAATACCGCAGCATGCTGCGCTTTTTGCTCCGGCCAAAAATCCTGAACACTTGCCGCAAGGCCGGATCCGGAATTAATGCCCATTGAAAGGCATTAATCCGGATCTGGCCTTAAGCTGAATGTTGTTTCGGCGCATCGCTGGATAAGACTGATCAGTCTTCAAATGCTTTCAGTTCACTTGCGTTGTTACGGATCCGGCGGGCACTTCCGGCGACGGAAGTGCATGCCGGATCCTAAGTACGCAAATGTGAAAGAGGCCTTACAAAGAGACTGATTCTTAATCCTTGTATCTTAGAAACAGGTAAGCATTTTTTAATAAAGACCAATTTAAAAAATCATAAAAAAATGCTCCTAAGGCCTCTTTCACAAGAGGCGGGTGCGTTGCGGGAATATGCGCGATTTTCCCACGCGGGTGCAAACGTTTGTAATGCGTTTTGCACGCGCGTGTAAAAAATCGCCATGTTTGGTACCCAGACCCGAAGCCGGACTTCATCACTGAAGTCCGGTTTCGGGTCTTCTGGAGAATTTATTATTTTTCATTATAACATGGTTATAAGGGGAAATAATAGCATTCTTAATAAAGAATGCATAGTAAAATGAAGAGGAAGGGGTTAAAAATAATAAAACTTAACTTACCTTAGCCACTTGATCGGTAAGATGGACCATGTGATTGGACCATGTGATGTGACGTCATCACAGGTCCTGTAGATCTTAGATGCTGCAGGGAAAGAGAGGACAGATCGCAACTACGCGATCAAGTGGCTAAGGTAAGTAAACTTTTATTATTTTTAACCCCTTCCTCTTCATTTTACTATGCATTCTTTTTTAAGAATGCTATTATTTCCCCTTATAACCATGTTATAAGGGAAAATAATAAAGATCGGGTCCCGTTGCTTAGCAACCATGCGGGAAAATCGCAACGCATCCGCACTTGCTTGCGGATGCTAGCGATTTTCCCGCAGCCCTATTCACTTCTATGGGGCCTGCGTTGCGTGAAAAACACACAATATAGAGCATGCTGCGATTTTCACGCAACGCAGAAGTGATGCGTGAAAATCACCGCTCATGTGCACAGCCCCATAGAAATGAATGGGTCCGGATTCAGTGCGGGTGCAATGAGTCCTCCTCACGCATTGCACCCGCGCGGAAAACTCGCCCGTGTGAAAGGGGCCTAAAGGTGTACATAACCAAGTAATGCCTTGAAATGTTAGGGCATGTTCACACAGTGTCTTTTTAAGTTCGCAGTTTCCACAGCAGTGCAAACTGCGAACCTATTTCTACCACATGTTCCAAGGCAAAACAAAAAACAAAACAGTTTTCCACTGTGTATTTCTGCTGCGTAAGCATGCCCTAAGTAGTAAATGTAATTGTCTTGGGCTTCGAGTTCCACAGAATGGACAGGACTGCTGTCTTGCAGACGGGGTTGCAAGGATGTAAAAACGGAGTGGGATGGGATAAGATGAGAGTTGTAGGACTCTGACTGAAGGAAAAGCATGAGAGCATTGAGAGTCATATACAGCATTGTGGAGACTGGAGAGCTTTGTAGACTGACAGGACAGTTTTGAGTGTCATTCTACAAGTAACAGATAACCTTTATGAGTGACAGAGAGCAGAGACATTACTACAGCCCATAGACAGAAAGATCAGCCTGACTGCTGTGTTCATAATGTAAAGAGATGCGTAAACTCCTGAGGCTGGGGGGACAAAAAGAGATAATCTAGCATTTTTTATCTTGTTTATTTTCAAAGATACATTTGTCAAATACATCTTTCTGTTTACATTCATTTAGGTGAATATTTTATGTAAATATATTTAAAGACAGAATTTACATCAAACAAACAAACATAAAAAGCCGTCCATCTGCTACTATTGTGTACACAAATGCTTTATGAATGATCTTTAGTCTATCACCTACACAGCTAATATTGTGCATATATGTAATGTGGGGGTTATTGCTAACGGAAGTTAAAGCTAACAGCCATGACAGTTCCTAGGGAAATTTACCAACAGGGTGAACATCAAAAAAGCTCCCCCCCCCCTCCAGATTGTGGCGGGATCTCTGCCGTACCCCACTGTAGTTGATTGGGGCGGCGGGCATTCAGGCTGCATCCAGCAGTGCTGTATCCAGTGAATTCCGGCAGGCTGTTCTCTGCTGGAACAGCCTGCCAGAATCACTAACGCAGTTGTGAAAGTAGCCTAATGCAGCCCCACATACCTCTTACATCCAGTGACGTCTCCTGTGATGTAGATGTTCTCTTTCTTTATCTTCTCCATTCAGATCAGACCGCCATGATGATTTCTTTCAGCCATCTCTTCTCTCTGCAGAGTTTGACTTTTCCATCATCCTCCCACCTTCACCTTCTCAGCATCTCATCATGCACCTCCAAAACTATACTGCATAAACTGATTAACCCCCTGAAAATACTAGTTACACACAGATAGCTCCCCCTTTTTAATAATTATTGGGACACAATGCTCTAAAAAAAAAACTGCACTCAGGAAATAGTGTCCCTGACACGAATAGTGTAACCATAATGTCCCCCAAAAATAACTGTGCTAAGCTGATACTGTGCCAGAGTGCCCCCACAGTAATAGTGCCCCCCAAAATCACAACTATAGTAATAATTCTGTGCCAGAGTGCACTTAGTAGTAATAGTGCTCCTACAGTGCCCCCAACAGTCCCAGAAGTAATAATGCTCCCATAGTCCCCCAGTTGTAATAAAGCCCACCATAATGCCCCTGTAGTAATAATTCTCTTTATAATGTGACAGTAGAAAAACGCCCCCTTATAATGTGCGCCAGTACAAAAAAGGCCTCGCTGTGTGTCAGTAAAAAAATAAAATAAAAAAAACATCTCTTAGTGCCCCCAGTAGAGCCAATGTCCCCAGAGTGCCCTCATGTGTTCCAATGACCCGTATTGTGTGCCACTAGAAAAAACACTTAGTGCCCCCAGGTGAGCTTAGGTGCCCATAGTGCCCCTTTAATTTGTGCCAGTATAAAATACTCCTATATAGTGGCCCCAGAAGATGCCCCATAGTGCTCCTCCCCATCCACATAGTGTCCTCCATAATGTGCCAGTATAAAATGCCCCTATAGACTGCCCCACATAAATGCCCCCATAATGCTCCTCTCCTCCCTTCCCCATAGTGGCACCAAAAGGGGTGCTAGTATTAAATGCCCCTATATAATGCCCCCATAGTGCTCTTTTTCCCCACTTCAACATAGTGCACCCCCATAATGCATGCCAGTAAATAGGGCCCCAAGTAAATGCCCCTATAGTGCTCCTTTACCCCCCACTTCTCCATAGAGCCCCCCATGAGTGCCAGTATGTAGGGCCCCCAGTAGATGCCCCCATAGTGCTCCTTTCCCCCCACTTCTCTATAGAGCCCCCCAATAATGTGTGCCAGTACATAGGGCCCCTCTTCTCCATAGTACCCCCTCATATTGTGCCAGTATATCGGGCCCCCACAGTGCTTCCCCACTTCTCCATAGTGGCCCCCCATATTGTGGCAGTATATAGGGCCCCCATAGTGCGTCCCCTCTTCTCCATAGTGCCCCCCATATTGTGGCAGTATATAAGGCCCCTATAGTGCTTCCCCTCTTCTCAATAGTACCCCTCCATATTGTGCCAGTATATAGGGACCCATAGTGCTTCCCCTTTTCTCCATAGTACCCCCCCATATTGTGGCAGTATATAGGGCCTCCATAGTGCTTCCCCTCTTCTCAATAGTACCCCTTCATATTATGCCAGTATATAGGGCCCCCACCCCCCTTCTTGCCACAGTATACTATAAATAAAAACAATAAAACAATATACTTACCTTATGCTGCTGTCAGTGATGCGATGCAGGCCTCTTCTGGCCTGTGTCCCGTGCTGTAAGATTCAAGCGGCGCGATGACGTAGCCTATCAGAGGACAATTCATCTGTATCGCTGTCCTGAGGACGGCGATACAGATGAATATGGAGATGAACGCTTCCACAGAGGAAGCGCTCGTCTCCACTCCTGCTGCCTCCGGACAGAAAGAGCCACCCTCCGGCACTGGACCCTGCTGACGGCGCCCCCCCTCTTCTGTCCTTAGTGATGCGCCCCGCACGGTCGCACCCCTCGCCCGCCTGTAGAAACGGCCCTGGTAACAGCTGGAACCGCTTTTTCTTGAAAGCGCATAATATACAGATGCCGCTGATGATATACAGCGGTACCTATGCTGTTCTGTCATGGCCAGCAAACTGATGGATTAATTGGAACATAAGCAGCGGGTGCTGCAGCAAAGCTAATGGAAACCTGCTACAATGAAAATACAGTTCTAAAAATGTAATTTTTTTTTTTTTACTTTTTAATGATGCTTTTATAAGCTGTACCTCTTATTATATAAGCTTAATAAATAGAAAATGCATTCTGATCTGCAGGCAGTATGTTATAGAGCTAGAGGGGCTGAGTAGATGTATGTATAGTTTTGCAGGAAAAGATTCAGTATAACTTGTAAATTATCTAAATTTCTGCTCATTCTGGGCTTAGGAGTCCAGTGGGTGGTCCCAATCAGTGACTGTCAGCCTGGCCTGTATGACTATGTATACAGAGATAGTTGAGAGACATGCACAGAATGCGGTAGCACAGAACACAACGCGGCTTTACACCCTGGACCACCCTCTCAGGAATCATCCCAAGCAGAGGAGCATGACGGAAAGTAGATAGACACCGACATAGATACCCAAGTAGACTCTCAGGAGGGAAGCCCTGCTCAAAAATCTGCCTTGTCAGAGTTCATCCAGTCGGCCACCGAGATAAGGTGGTCAAGGTATATTCAATCTTAGATGATCAAAGCATCCACATCCACTGCCAACGCAGGGGTTTATTAAGACGGGCATCTAAAATGCTGCTCTTAATAAATGGCCCCAAATGTCTTTTTTAGAGCAGTTTTTTATATTGTGCATATTGTGCAATGGTCATTAAGTGCCATGCACGCTAATATGTTAAATACAGTAATCTGTGATCAACTGATTGTTTTTAATTAACTTTGATTTTTTTTTCAAAGGTCGATTGGACAGAGTCCACAAGAATATACGATCCGTAACCGTGATGCACATGAATACAACGCAATCCATTAACACTTAAATACCCTGTGTATTAGTCATTCATTTTGTATTTTCATGTGGTATGTTTTAATCAGGATCAGTGTGCATGATATTGTTTCTGTGAAAGTATACAAATGCCTGTGACAATAAGGCTGGGTTCACACGAGCGTGTCCGGATTAGGTCCGGATGCGTTGCGGATGCGTTCAGTGAAAACTGTGCGATTTCACAGGAAAAGCCATTCAGTTTTGCCTGCGATTGCGTTCAGTTGTTCTGTTTTTTCCGCGCGGGTGCAATGCGTTTTGATGCGTTTTTCACGCGCGTAATAAAAAACTGAAGGTTTACAAACAACATTTCCTATCAACCATCAGTGAAAAACGCAACACACCCGCACTTGCTTGCGGATGCAATGCGTTTTTCACGCAGCCCCATTCACTTCTATGGGGCTAGGGCTGCGTGAAAAACGCAGAATATAGAACATGCTGCGATTTTCATGCAACGCACAAGTGATGCGTGAAAAAAAACGCTCATGTACACAGACCCATTGAAATGAATGGGTCAGGATTCAGTGCGGATGCTATGCGTTCACATCACGCATTGCACCCGCGCGGAAAACTCGCTCGTGTGAAAGGGGCCTAAATCAGAACAATTTATGTGTGTTACCTGAAGTTCCTAGGAAGTTTATTAAAAATCATTCTAAATCAAGACCAGATATATACAAAATATAGACAACTTGCATGTCTGTGACCTCATAAAACATCATTAACCAAAGTTACAGGACGTTTATTTGGCATAACCATTTTTTAAACAAGGTGTCTAGAAGATAAATCCTGTTATATGCTAAGTACATGTTATTCTGTCTATTACTGTCATGTAGCAATCTGCAGTCTGTCATTCACATCCTTTGTTCTCATAAATTACAAGTAGATTTTTTGATACGTAGTATTCAGTACTATACTGGTAGCTTTAAAGCAATACTGTCCCCCAACTTTACTAAAGTAATACATATGCAGTAAACCTCAGGGGAGAACTGGGAGAACAGGAGAGGTAGATGTGACACTGATAGGAGTGGTGGTGGTTCACGTAGCTGTCCTAACTCTAACATTCCCTGGGGCCATGCCGTGAATGGAAAGCAAACCCTTTTTCCCTTGGGGACTACACCCTGGGCCTTTTTGGGGTTCCTGCCTGATGGTGGCTAGGGAGTGCTTGATGTTAGATAGATGGGTGCTAGGCAGGGATCTCATGGTTGAGGCAATGCAATTGTGGCAACAGAAGGCCATCATAAGGTAACACACTTTAATGAGGTAATTCTGGCAAATCACACTTGGGAGGATAAGTTCAGACTCTCTACGGTGCACCCACACAATCATTTCTAAGCTGTATATGGGAAAACAGGCTGTATAGCAGCTATCTCTGAATCTCTCTCTTTTAAATCCAGGCAACTTTGCAAAGACGTGCAATTCCATTCTTATTAACTCTTTCTGCAATTCCGGGGCTGAGGGGTGCAGATCAGATGGCCAATCCATCTCAAAAGTATAGTGGGCGCCTATGCAATATACCCCTTCCATAAACAGTCCAAAACCATACACGTGTGTTACCTTTGTTATAATACACAGCCCTTATGGTCCTAACAGTCTGTAAATATCTGTTCTCTTTCTCTCAGAAGTTTGGCATTTTTCCTCAACATGTAGTGCCCTTGTAGCAGGCTTTACAATAAATAAACACAACACTTCGCCTGCCCAGGCCAGACTCACTGGCTGATACAACCAGGCTACAAAACACTCAATCAGAATGGGCAGGACCAGCCTTCCTCCTGCTGGGTAGGGCATGATAACCGAGCTGTTTTTCCCATGTTCAGCTCTTGGAATCACAGAAATGGCATAGAAAAGTACATTAACCCTTAATGGGAGATATTAACCATTTTAGCAGTGAATTAACTCCTTGCAGTGATCAACTGTGTCTTTGCACATATATCTATGAAGGCATGTTTGTGGGACCTAGAAAAATCATGAGTGATCTTCAGGAGTCTTCAAATGCTACCTCTCTATCTAATCAACCTTTGCTTTTAGGCAAAGGAAGGAAACAAGAATACAGAGGAAAGGAGCTACAGTACTGTACGTACTGCTTACCACTCTTACCCAGTATGAGTCTAGCACTACTAAATCTACCTTGGCTCCCACCCAGGCAGACAACTCTCCCAACCCCAGCAGACTCCCCAGGATGACAATAAACTCAGCATCAGCTGTACAGAGTTCCACAAGCTGCTCTCTTGTACGGCTAGATTATCCAGGCCCACTACTCAACTACAAGTTCAACTCACCATCTGCTCCTCTTGACTCTGTTCAGGCCTTGATTGGAGATGTCAGATCTTGCTTGTGGGTCCCACAGAAGCAAGCCAGGTAAGGCTACTTTCACATTTACGTTTTTGCTGTCCAGTTTTGAGATTCAGAACAGATCCAGTTGTATTATATGAAAAATGAACATGCCGCATCTGACACTTAAACCATTGTAAGTCAATGGACAATGGGATCCAGTGCCAATTGACTTACATGATATTTGGTGGCGGAACCGGCATGTTGTTTCCCATGCCGCACACAAAAACTTGCCCCACACACTACTTACACATTTTTGTGAGACAGTAATTGTCAAGAGACATATACATCATTCAAGTACAGTGAGAAAGTCATTTATTAGCTACAGTTTCCATTTAAAAACAAAACATGATGATGCTTGCAAATATTGTGCATGGTTTCAAATAAAGTGAATATTTTTGTTGCTTATATAACAGTAAGCTTGGAGCTACATGGAGATCTTAGGGTACTTTCACACTAGCGTTTTGGATTCCGTTTGTGAGATCCGTTACAGGGCTCTCACAAACGTTCCAAAACGGATCAGTTAAGTCCCAATGCATTCTGAATGGATAAGGATCCGTTCAGAATGCATCAGTTAGGCTCCGTTCCGCCTCTATTACGTTTTGGAGGCGGACACCAAAACGCAGCATGCAGCATTTTGGTGTCCGTCTGAAGAGGCGGAGCCTAACGGATCAGTTTTTTTTTACAATGTAAGTCAATGGGGACGGATCCGTTGTCAGTGACACAATATGGTGCATTTGAAAACGGATCCGTTCCCCATTGACTTTCAATGTAATCCAAAACGGATCCGTTTTGGACTTTGTCATTTTTCTTTAAACCTAATGCAAACGGATCCGTTCTGAACGGATACAAACGTTTGCATTAGAGGTGCGGATCCGTCTGTGAAAATAAACAGACGGATCCGCACCAACGCTAGTGTGAAAGTACCCTTAGCAGTCACATGTGTTTTGTGACCAATCACCACGGTGTAGCAGTGCAAACATTGAAATGATCACAAAGCAATTCCCAAGTTACAGCAACCCCAGAATCACGAAAAATCCAGCGGTGTGATTCTGGGATTGTAGTCGTGGCAAGTTCTGGTTGTCACTGCCAAGATCTCTGTGTAGGCCAAGCAAAAAAGAGGTGAAATAATGTGTTGTTCTGTTAATGAAACATTACTGCCTAGGGGCAAAAGAGTTGTTTGTATAGAAATCCTAAAATGAAACTTGGCCACTGAGAGAAAGTCATGGGACAAATACAACAGGATTCAGACCGGAAATCTTCAAGGCTAATGCTATTTTGATCCTTTAGCACTGAACACATTTATAGGGATTATAAACCCCTCATCAGACACCATTATAAAATGAGACAAAAGCAATTCAATGATACCTGTTGATATCTTTCAGGTTAATTACAGTAGTTAAGAACACAGTTTGCTTTTCAAAGATACTCAATCAAATGATTTGCTTTGCATGCTGGAAATGAAAAGTCTACTTTAAGTGCACAAATAATGGTTTGATTCTGTGCCAGGATACAGTCCAGTTCAGATTCTTTCAAGGTGATATTATTCTCCTGTTAGATTAAGCAAAATGTATCCAGGGACATCACCAATATGTTGGAGAAGATGTGGTATGACCAGCATCTTAAGACATTCATTTTGCGACTGTGCTTATGTCTTGCTGCTTTGGAAACACGTGTACAGAATTATAAAAGACATCACTAATGCTTCTTGAACTAAAAACAGCTCTATTATTCTCTATACAATCAACCTTCTGATATGTGTATTTTTTTTTTCCATCTTGCTACTGCGATTAAAACATTAATAACCTGGGTTTGGTGATCAAACAAAGTCACTAATATTCAAGAGATAATACAAAGTTAACAACAGTTATGATATCTTAAAAGGTTTTCCAGGACTTTTAATGATGACCTATCCTCAGGATAGGCCATCAAAATCAGATCGTGGTGGCCAAACACTTGGCAGTCCCAACGATCAGCTTAGGCCTTATTCACACATCCGCAAGTGTTTTGCGGATCCACGGAGCCGCGGATCCGCAAAACACGGACACACCGGCAATGTGCATTCCGCATTTTTGCGGACCGCACATTGCCCGAACTCCATAGAAAATGCCTCTTCTTGTCCGCAATTGCGGACAAGAATAGGACATGCTCTATTTTTTTGCGAACCGGAAGATCGGCGGCGCGCTCCGCAAAATCGGATGCGGAGAGCACAGTGTGTGCTCTCCGCATCGTTCCCGGCCCCATTCACAGTCAATGGGTCCGCATGTATTCCGCAAAATTGCGGAATACATGCGGACTACATTGCGGATGTGTGAATAGGGCCTTATTCAAGCAGCTGCCAGCTCCGTAAACCATACAGTGGACCAAAGGCTCCATCCACTGTAGTTTCCAATGCTGACATTCTGAAGAACAGTTCCCAATGAATTTGAGCTGAGCAGCAGTACCCCAGTACAGCCACTAGTCAGTGTATAGTTTCTGGTACTGGCAGCTGCTGAAAATAGATTATCTAATATTAATGACCTATCCTGAAGATTGGTCATCAGTATCTAGGTTCTGGAAACCTCTTTAATAATGCCCGAAACTTCTAAAAATATGGAAACTATGGGAAGATTTCCCATATGCCAAATCTTAATTTATTTTAAGGTATTGAGAATCAGATTTACCAATTTAGATGCCCCCAAATGCAGATTATCATCATTAAAAAGCTGATCTTTACATTTAAAGGTAACTTACCATCTTAGGCTACTTTCACACTAGTGGCTAGTGCACGCATCCCGTCGGAGGTCGGCTCCAGCCCCATTGACTATAGGGGGGGCGGGCCGGGAGGCAGCCAGAATAAAACTACGACATGTTGTAGTTTTATTCCGGCCGCCTCTCGGCATGTTTGCTCTGCTACCGCCGGAATTCCGGCTCGTCCCCATTATAGTCAATGGTGCCAGTGAGGTAGTCCGGGGGCACTAACGGCAGCACGGATGCGACAGGCTGTTCACCCGCCGGAAAAGCATGCCGGAGAAGGCTGCTGCTAGTGTGAAAGTAGCCTTAGACATTTATGGCAAATAAATGGGATATGCCACAAATGTTTCATAGGTGTGGTTCTTAAAAGCTGATCTCAGCAGAGTTAATAGATGCACATTTGTTGTTCCCACCTGTCAGACATCCATGGCATATCCGATGTAGGTGGCATAATTATCTGAGATGACAATGCCCTTTTAATGACATGGGTTCTACTACTGAATTGTAGGAAATACATATTATTGCTTTTAGGTAATTAATTCAGCTGTTCTTTATATACTTGATCATTTGGTGTACTGTAAATGAACCTTGCTTCTTTTCATGCAAAACCTCTTGTAAGTCATTTAGGGTTTGATCACAACATTTCGTAACTAATAATATAGAATTTTTTTCTCAAATTAATTTTGGCTAACCTTTTACACATTCAGCTAACGTTATCTTAAGTACCACTCAAGGAAGAAGATTGTTTTCTCATCCCAATTAATTATGTTTACATGGCTATAATTATCAAGTTCTAACTCACTGCATACTTATTATCAGCATCCTGTACTGCTGCCAGCTTTTGTAATGGATCTTCTCATTACTGGTGCTTTGTGGCTGCTGACACATTTTACATTAGTTTTAGGTTACACTTGGTTTATGAGTCTATGGAGATCCAAGTTGTGATCCAATCATTATGATTACAAGCAGTGGTACAACTAGTGATTTTTATATGATTCCTCGATAATTTGAATCAGAGTCGTACATTGGGAGGTCACAGAAGTGTTCTTGTGTTGAGGACTTTACAGCCAATCACCACAATTTTGTTTGTATGTCTATACAGATTGACAACTGTATATATTATTTTACAATAGCTGTGAATATCATCAGTACTGATCAGGTCATTTACATTTGGTTATCATGAGATGTTCACCAAGACCATAACATGTCTGATCAATGGAGATCAGACCTCAGTTAGCACTTGAGAGCTTATCCCCTTTATTATTTACATAACCACTGGCACATCTGTATGCGCGGATGTTCCTGATACTGACACTGACAAATTACATGAATGAGTTTTTCAACTCTGGAAGCATATGCACTTCATTTTTTATGTATGACTAGTGGCTTATCTGTACCATGTGTCATGTCTGCAATTTCTTCCATCCAAATGAGCATAAGACACAGCAGCTCATATGGATTAGTCGATATGTCTACATAAACAATAAAGTGGATCTAGCACCTGCAGAAGCACTACAGCTCATTCGTTGTGCTGTTCACCATGCGTCAGGACATTCAGAACCCTCATGTAGAAGAACCAGTGGACAGCAACTAGAGGGAGTGTCCCCACCATTCGTTTAAGTATAAATTGTTCAATACTTCATTTCCCCTGTGCTGTTACCAAAGGAAAATGGAACAATCTCTGCTGGGTTTCCCAATAAGTTACAGCTTTGGACTCCAGCTGATCAGCTCATTGTTAAGGGACCCTTGTACAAAAAATACATTGTGCAAACATTCCGTTCAACTGGGTTGCACCAATAACCAGATTTATCTAGAAACATTTAAAAATGCTTCCAGCTGCAATAAATGTAAAAAAAAAATCTAATAAACTGACCTTTTATATCTGTTGCTGTTCCCATGCCGCCACCACACAGTAAGTGGTTCTTAATTAATAGGAGGGTGCCGAGTAAGGAGACACAGTGGTCCTCCCATGCACAGTCAGTCTCACAGTACACCATTGCTGGTGAGTGTTCAGAAAAGCTACATGTTTACAAACTGAATATATAGACAACCACCAAAACCTGCATCAAAAATCGACTTCTAGAGGATGGTCAGTATGTATAACATATGGTAGAATTGAAAATCTGTCCCAGGAAATCTGAGTTTTCGTCTAAAAGAGGTCTTCTCATAGAGGTTTTGCTGTATTTAGAAAAATGAATGATTTGTACACACTTAAGCATACATGACATCTTAATACCACTGCAATCAATATTATATTCATTAATTTGGTGTTTTTGTCACATTATCCAAATCTTCAAAAGTAATATATTACATATAATTAAATAGAGGCAAATGGATTTCTGTTAAGGTAAGAAATACGTCTTTTATATGCCTCTGTTGTCAAATTGCATTATACATGAGACCTGAAATAAATGAAGAATAATGAAATATATTCAGTTCTCTACCTGCTTCGGAAAATGTTGTGTACAAATAAGTCTTCTCTCCTACTGATTTTAAAGGTTACCTGTATGAGTAATTTTTAAAAAGGAAAAGCAATTCATTATTTCAATTTTACCTTCCAAAATAGATAACCAACTACATCATGCAGAGATGCTCTATATGTAATTAATACACTCGTTGTGTGGGATGCAGCCTTTATTAATATGAACGGTTAACAACATAATAAGCACTGAGGAACATGGTTTTGTAAGAACAGTCCTTAAGAATGTACAAAAATGAATTAGAATTTAAAACCTAAAAGAGGTTATAAGTTTATAAAACTGCTGATACATGACATCCTACCGTACATATTAGAAAACCAATCCTATATAACAGATCTAAGATTGTCACTTAGCACATCTATGATTAATATGTCATTTGAAAGGAGTAAGTACAACATGTGTTGCTATTTGGCATCTTTAAAGGTCTTGTCCAGCCTTTACTAAGTGATGGCTAGCTAATTGGCAAGGGATGACACCCGACTGTTAACCTGACAACTGCCGTTCCTGCTATCAGCTCCATCAACAGCTTGCAGTGATGGAAGCTCATTACTACAGCACTGATCTCTATTGAAGTCAATGGGACCAGTGCTGTAGTAACAAGGCTCCTTTACTACAAGGTTGACAGTGCTGTGTAGTTCTGGCACCAACTTTTGGTGATGGAGCTACCCCCAAACAGCTGATCAGCAGGGTTGTCGGACCCCTGCTAATCAGCTAGTGATGGGCTATCCTGAGTAAAGACTGGACATCTCCTGCAAGTGCTTATGTCCTTTTTTAATATTATTAATATTATTAATAAAGGGCCATTACAAAACAATTGCAATAAGAATAAACAAGACAAGTTACAAACTGGTACAGAAGGAGAGAGGACCCCGCCTGCGAGGGCTAACATTCTAAAAGGGATAGGGGAAGCATACGTAGGTAAGGGTAAAGCTGGTCACACAGTGGTATAGAAGCAGCAGGGTATAGAAGCAGCAGTAGGTTGTAGGCTTGTCTGAAGAAGTGGATTTTCAGGTTTCTTTCGAAGGTTTCCACTGTAGATGGGAGTCTGATATTTTGGGGTAAAGAGTTCCAGAGTGTGGGGGATGCACGGGAGAAATCTTGGAGGTGATTGTGGGAAGAGGTGATAAGAGGAGCGGAGAGAAGTAGGTCTTATGAGGATTGCGTGTGGAGATGTATCGGTAAAGCAGTTCAGAAATGTACGGAGGGGGCAGATTACAGACGATCTTGTATCTATTGGCAGAGTTTTTTCTGCTGTAAATGGTTCCTGCAGTGTTCGCTCCCAACAGCTTGTGGCTGTTTCATTTTTAAATGCAAGTAGATTAACCTTTCCATTTACAGAGGAGATAATACCATCTTAGATTGTGTTGCCAGAATTAACCTTTCCTGCTTCATCGCTCTCAGTGTTAAAGGAGATGCCATAAACAAAAAACATGATAGTTTTTTTTAGTTCTTCTTGGGACATTTGTTATAAATTACTTTGTCTTCTTAAAAGTATATCAGATTTTCACACAAGTCCTAAAAGTAGATAAAGACAACCAAATTTAAAAAGTTAGTCAAAAATATTAGACTTGGTCATTTATTTATTGAAGAAAATGATTTAATATCAAATGCCTGTTCAGTGGCAAAAGTATGTGAACCTTTGCTTTCAGTATCTGATGTGAACCCTGTATGCAACAATATCTGCAACTAAACATTTCTGATAGTTATTGATTAGTCCTACACATCATCTTGAAGGAATTTTAGCTCCTTTGTCCATACAAAATAGCTTCAACCACTGGTGTAACTATAGGGGTCGCAGTTGCGACTGGGCCCCTATGCCAGGGGGTCCCAGAGGGCCCCCCTTGCCAGTGATGCTGTATATTTCCCTTAATAAGATGCAATGCATCTTATAAAGGGAATACTAGTAAGCACTTCCATTATGGAAGTGCTCACTAGTCTGCAGGAGGAGGGGGAGAAAAACGCTGTGAGCGCTGTACAGTACTTACCCCTCCTCCTGCTTACTCTTCCCGGGGCTTGGGCTGCTGTGTCCTGGCTGTTTGCAGCGTCAGGACGTACAGAGCGCACACTCTGACCTGGCGCTGCAGGAGGTCAGGTGACAGCAGCGCGGGCCCTGAAAAGAGATGTGAGCCGGGAAGACAGCCTGACTGGGAGAGGAGCGGCAGAGCAGGAGAGATAAGTTTGTTTATTTATTTTATAGTCTGATCTGAGGTCTGATTGGGGGTCTGAACGGTCTGATTTTGGATCTGATTGGGGGTCTGAAGGGTATGATTTGGGGCCTGAAGGGTCTGATTTGGGGTCTGATTGTGGGTCTGAAGGGTCTGATTGTGGGTCTGAAGGGTCTGATTGGGGGCCTGAAGGATCTGATTGGGGGTTGGAAAGGTCTGATTGGGGGTCTGAAGGATCTGATTGGGGGTCTGAAGGGTCTGATTGGGGGTCTGATTGAAGGTCTAAAGGGTCTGACTGGGGGTCTAGAGAGGTCTAATGGGGGTCTAATCGACCGGCTCTATAAAAATATCACATGATCTACCCTGTCAGGTAAATGCAGTAAAAAAAAAAAAAGAAAAAAACAGTGCCAAAACAGCCATTTTTGGTTACCTTACCTCACAAGCGATTAAAAAGACGTATTTAGCCTAAAATGGTACCAATCAAACTGTCATCTGATCCCGCAAAAAACGAGACCCTAAGACAATGATCCAAAAAATAAAAAAGTCAATGAGTCAATATATTTTTCAGTTATTACCACATAAAGTGACACATGTCCGATTTGCAAACAATGGCCTGGGCAGGAAGGTGAAAACTGGCCGGTGTTGAAAGGGTTAATATGAATAAGGTAGTTCAAACCTTAAAAGATGGAGATTGAAAGCAGTCAGCAAACAGATCATTTCCGTAAAGAGAGTAAAATAAACACAAAAAAAAGTGTGACACAGATGAGACACTGGACAAAAAAATCAACAGAGACCAGTGTGATATCAAACCCCCAAAAAAACTAATAAATTATATATTTTGATGAGGGGAAAAAATTATCAGGAAGAATAATGATAAAGATAATAATGATAATAATAATAAATAATAATAAATAATGATAAAATAATAGTTAAAGGAGTTTTCCGTGATGTTAATACTGATGACCTATCCTCCAGAATAGTTCATCAGTATCTGATCGGTGGGGATTCAACAGAAAGAAAGTGACTGTTGAAATCAACATGCCTGATTGTGACATCAGTATAGATGGACCCCTTTTACTTAAAAGGAGTCCACCCTTCGTTAACTTAACAATTCATAGATCAAACAACCTCTTTCTGTGTTCCTGTTTTTCCAGTAAGGCATTAACTATTATTTAGTCTTCATCATTATTTTTTCTTGTTACCGCATAATGATTTTTTTTTCTCACCAAAATATTTAATTTTCTAGTTTTTTGGGTTTGATATCACGCTGGTCTCGCTTGATTTGTTTTTGTCCAGTGCCTCATCTGTGTCATACCGTTTTTTTCCTGTTTCTTTTCCCCTCTTTCAATGGAAACTGTCTGTTTGCTGTTTGTATTCTGCAGTTTCTTTTTGTATTTCATTATGCTTGTTACATATGATTTCCTGCTTTGCTGAGCTTTTACTTCCTGTGTGAGACCTATGAAAAGGCTATAGTTTGAGCATTACATATGTGTCTAATAAAGACAGTGGTCTGCTGGCAAAATGCATCACACAGCTTGTATTTTTATTATTTTTTCTTGTTTAAATATATATTTTTTTTATGGAGTGACAGTGACCTGCAATCTATTCTTTTAATCTTTATTCATCTTGATGTGGACCTGAAGCTCGGGACCTTACAGACACGTGACGTGACACACTGTTTTTAACAGCATAATCCAGCGCATTCGACATTTCCACCACAAGGAAGTGTCAGTCAGGTATGCATCTGTGACATCACAAAGGAGTATCAGTAAGGTATGCTGCTGTGACATCATAAGTGACTGTCAGGTATGCTTCTGAGAAGACAAAAAAGCTCCCAAAGGTATCAAAAAAAGGCACACTGCCCTGGTTACTTAATGGTAGGTGTTTTATTGTATAAAAACACTTAAAAAAACAAATAAAAACAACAACTATGCATTTTGGTGGCAGTCCAAAACCTTTTAAGTTAGCCTCCTCCGTGCAGTGTCCGATAAACACGCTCAGCATCCTGGTTTTTCCTCATGACCTGCACAACAGAATCTAGTAAGGTATAATACCAGGGAGCACCCCCTCTCTTTTCACTTTTACAAGTATGCTTCTGTGACATTACAAAGGAGTGTCAGTCAGGTATGCTTCTGTGACATCACAAGGGAGTGTCAGTCAGGCATGCTGCTGTGACATCACAAGGGAGTGTCATTCAGGTACGCTGCTATGACATCACAATGGAGTGTCAGTCAGGTATGCTGCTGTAATATCACAAAGGGGCTTCAGTCAGGTATGCTGCTGTGACATCTCAAGGGAGCATTAGGTATACTACTGTGACATCACAAGTGAGCGGTATTCTTCTGTGACATCAAAAGGGAATGACAGTGAGGTATGCCGCTGTGAAATCACAAGGGAGTGTCAGTCAGGTATGCTGCTGTAATATAATAAAGGGGCTTCAGTCAGGTATGCTGCTGTGACATCTCAAGGGAGCAATAGGTATACTACTGTGACATCACAAGGGAGAGGTATGATTCTGTGACATCAAAAGGGAATGACAGTAAGGTATGCAGCTGTGACATCACAAGGGAGTGTCAGTCAGGTATGCTGCTGTGACATCACAAGGGAGTGTCATTTAGGTATGCTACTATGACATCACAATGGAGTGTCAATCAGGTATGCTGCTGTAATATCACAAAGGGGCTTCAGTCAGGTATGCTGCTGCAACATCTCAAGGGAGCATTAGGTATACTACTGTGACATCACAAGTGAGAGGTATTCTTCTGTGACATCAAAAGGGAATGACAGTGAGGTCTGCTGCTGTGACATCACAAGGGAGTGTCATTCGGGTATGCTGCTGTGATATCACAAAGGGACTTCAGTAAGGTATGCTGCTGTGACATCACAAGGGAGTGTCATTCAGGTATGCTGCTATGACATCACAATGGAGTGTCATTCAGGTATGCTGCTGTAATATCACAAAGGGGCTTCAGTCAGGTATGCTGCTGTGACATCTCAAGGGAGCATTAGGTATACTACTGTGACATCACAAGTGAGAGCTATGCTTCTGTGACATTAAAAGGGAATGACAGTGAGGTATGCTGCTGTGACATCACAAGGGAGTGTCAGTCAGGTATGCTGCTGTGACATCACAAGGGAGTGTCAGTAAGGTATGCTGCTGTGACATCACAAGGGAGTGTCATTCAGGTATGCTGCTATGACATCACAATGGAGTGTCAGTCGGATATGCTGCTGTAATATCACAAAGGGGCTTCAGTCAGGTATGCTGCTGTGACATCTCAAGGGAGCATGAGGTATACTACTGTGACATCACAAGTGAAAGGTATGCTTCTGTGATATCAAAAGGGAATGACAGTGAGGTATGCTGCTGTGACATCACAAGGGAGTGTCAGTTAGGTATGCTGCTATGACATCACAAGGGAGTGTCATTCAGGTATGCTGCTATGACATCACAATGGAGTGTCAGTCAGGTATGCTGCTGTGACATCACAATGGAGTGTCAGTCAGGTATGCTGCTGTAATATCACAAAGGGGCTTCAGTCAGGTATGCTGCTGTGACATCTCAAGGGAGCATTAGGTATACTTCTGTGACATCACAAGTGAGATGTATTCTTCTGTGACATCAAAAGGGAATGACAGTGAGGTATGCTGCTGTGACATCACAAGGGAGTGTCATTCGGGTATGCTGCTGTGATATCACAAAGGGGCTCCAGTCAGGTATGCTGCTGTGACATCTCAAGGGAGTATTAGGTATACTACTGTGACATCACAAGTGAGAGGTATGCGTCTGTGACATCAAAAGGGAATGACAGTGAGGTATGCCGCTGTGACATCACAAGGGAGTGTCATTCAGGTATGCTGCTATGACATCACAATGGAGTGTCATTCAGGTATGCTGCTGTAATATCACAAAGGGGCTTCAGTCAGGTATGCTGCTGTGACATCTCAAGGGAGCATTAGGTATACAAGTAAGAGGTATGCTGCTGTGACATCACAAGGGAGTGTCATTCAGATATGCTGCTGTGATATCACAAGTGAGTGTCAGATATGATTTTATGACATCACAAGGAAGTGTCAGTCAGGTATGCTACTGTGATATCACAAGTGAGTGTCAGGCATGCTTCTGTGACATCACGAGGGAGTGTCATTCAGGTATGCTGCTATGACATCACAATGGAGTGTCAGTCAGGTATGCTGCTGTAATCTCACAAAGGGGCTTCAGTCAGGAATGCTGCTGTGACATCTCAAGGGAGCATTAGGTATACTACTGTGACATCACAAGTGAGAGGTTTTCTTCTGTGATATCAAAAGGGAATGACAGTGAGGTATGCTGCTGTGACATTACAAGGGAGTGTCATTCGGGTATGCTGCTGTGATATCACAAAGGGGCTTCAGTCAGGTATGCTGCTGTGACATCACAAGGGAATGTCATTCAGGTATGCTGCTATGACATCACAATGGAGTGTCATTCAGGTATGCTGCTGTAATATCACAAAGGGGCTTCAGTCAGGTATGCTGCTGTGACATCTCAAGGGAGCAATAGGTATACTACTGTGACATCACAAGTAAAAGGTATGCTTCTGTGACATCAAAAGGGAATGACAGTGAGGTATGCTGCTGTGATATCACAAGGGAGTGTCAGTCAGGTATGCTGCTGTGACATCACAAGGGAGTGTCAGTCAGGCATGCTGCTGTGACATCACAAGGAGTGTCATTCAGGTATGCTGCTATGACATCACAATGGAGTGTCAGTCAGGTATGCTGCTGTAATCTCACAAAGGGGCTTCAGTCAGGTATGCTGCTGTGACATCTCAAGGAGCATTAGGTATACTACTGTGACATCACAAGTGAGAGGTTTTCTTCTGTGACATCAAAAGGGAATGACAGTGAGGTATGCTGCTGTGACATTACAAGGAGTGTCATTCGGGTATGCTGCTGTGATATCACAAAGAGGCTTCAGTCAGGTATGCTGCTGTGACATCACAAGGGAGTGTCATTCAGGTATGCTGCTATGACATCACAATGGAGTGTCATTCAGGTATGCTGCTGTAATCTCACAAAGGGGCTTCAGTCAGGTATGCTGCTGTGACATCTCAAGGGAGCATTAGGTATACTACTGTGACATCACAAGTGAGAGGTATGCTTCTGTGACATCAAAAGGGAATGACAGTGAGGTATGCTGCTGTGACATCACAAGGGAGTGTCAGTCAGGTATGCTGCTGTGACATCACAAGGGAGTGTCAGTCAGGCATGCTGCTGTGACATCACAAGGAGTATCATTCAGGTATGCTGCTATGACATCACAATGGAGTGTCAGTCACGTATGCTGCTGTAATCTCACAAAGGGGCTTCAGCCAGGTATGCTGCTGTGACATCTCAAGGGAGCATTAGGTATACTACTGTGACATCACAAGTAAAAGGTATGCTTCTGTGACATCAAAAGGGAATGACAGTGAGGTATGCTGCTGTGACATCACAAGGGAGTGTCATTCGGGTATGCTGCTGTGATATCACAAAGGGGCTTCAGTCAGGTATGCTGCTGTGACATCACAAGGGAGTGTCATTCAGGTATGCTGCTATGACATCACAATGGAGTGTCAGTCAGGTATGCTGCTGTGACATCACAAGGGAGTGTCATTCAGGTATGCTGCTATGACATCACAATGGAGTGTCAGTCAGGTATGCTGCTGTGACATCACAAGGGAGTGTCATTCAGGTATGCTGCAATGACATCACAATGGAGTGTCAGTCGGGTGTGCTGCTGTAATATCACAAAGGGGCTTCAGTCAGGTATGCTGCTGTGACATCTCAAGTGAGAGGTATGCATTTGTGACATCAAAAGGGAGTGACAGTGAGGTATGCTGCTATGACATCACAATGGAGTGTCAGTCAGGTATGCTGCTGTGACATAACAAGGGAGTGTCATTCAGGTATGCTGCTATGACATCACAATGGAGTGTCAGTCGGGTGTGCTGCTGTAATATCACAAAGGGGCTTCAGTCAGGTATGCTGCTGTGACATCTCAAGGGAGCATTAGGTATACTACTGTGACATCACAAGTGAGAGGTATTCTTCTGTGACATCAAAAGGGAATGACAGTGAGGTATGCTGCTGTGACATCACAAGGGAGTGTCATTCGGGTATGCTGCTGTGATATCACAAAGGGGCTCCAGTCAGGTATGCTGCTGTGACATCTCAAGGGAGTATTAGGTATACTACTGTGACATCACAAGTGAGAGGTATGCGTCTGTGACATCAAAAGGGAATGACAGTGAGGTATGCCGCTGTGACATCACAAGGGAGTGTCATTCAGGTATGCTGCTATGACATCACAATGGAGTGTCATTCAGGTATGCTGCTGTAATATCACAAAGGGGCTTCAGTCAGGTATGCTGCTGTGACATCTCAAGGGAGCATTAGGTATACAAGTGAGAGGTATGCTGCTGTGACATCACAAGGGAGTGTCATTCAGATATGCTGCTGTGATATCACAAGTGAGTGTCAGATATGATTTTATGACATCACAAGGAAGTGTCAGTCAGGTATGCTACTGTGATATCACAAGTGAGTGTCAGGCATGCTTCTGTGACATCACGAGGGAGTGTCATTCAGGTATGCTGCTATGACATCACAATGGAGTGTCAGTCAGGTATGCTGCTGTAATATCACAAAGGGGCTTCAGTCAGGTATGCTGCTGTGACGTCTCAAGGGAGCATTAGGTATACTACTGTGACATCACAAGTGAGAGGTATTCTTCTGTGACATCAAAAGGGAATGACAGTGAGGTATGCTGCTGTGACATCACAAGGGAGTGTCATTCGGGTATGCTGCTGTGATATCACAAAGGGGCTTCAGTCAGGTATGCTGCTGTGACATCACAAGGGAGTGTCATTCAGGTATGCTGCTATGACATCACAATGGAGTGTCATTCAGGTATGCGGCTGTAATATCACAAAGGGGCTTCAGTCAGGTATGCTGCTGTGACATCTCAAGGGAGCATTAGGTATACTACTGTGACATCACAAGTGAGAGGTATGCTTCTGTGACATCAAAAGGGAATGACAGTGAGGTATGCTGCTGTGACATCACAAGGGAGTGTCAGTCAGGTATGCTGCTGTGACATCACAAGGGAGTGTCAGTCAGTTATGCTGCTGTGACATCACAAGGGAGTGTCATTCAGGTATGCTGCTATGACATCACAATGGAGTGTCAGTCAGGTATGCTGCTGTAATCTCACAAAGGGGCTTCAGTCAGGTATGCTGCTGTGACATCTCAAGGGAGCATTAGGTATACTACTGTGACATCACAAGTGAGAGGTTTTCTTCTGTGACATCAAAAGGGAATGACAGTGAGGTATGCTGCTGTGACATTACAAGGGAGTGTCATTCGGGTATGCTGCTGTGATATCACAAAGAGGCTTCAGTCAGGTATGCTGCTGTGACATCACAAGGGAGTGTCATTCAGGTATGCTGCTATGACATCACAATGGAGTGTCATTCAGGTATGCTGCTGTAATCTCACAAAGGGGCTTCAGTCAGGTATGCTGCTGTGACATCTCAAGGGAGCGTTAGGTATACTACTGTGACATCACAAGTGAGAGGTATTCTTCTGTGACATCAAAAGGGAATGACAGTGAGGTATGCTGCTGTGACATCACAAGGGAGTGTCATTCGGGTATGCTGCTGTGATATCACAAAGGGGCTCCAGTCAGGTATGCTGCTGTGACATCTCAAGGGAGCATTAGGTATACTACTGTGACATCACAAGTGAGAGGTATGCTTCTGTGACATCAAAAGGGAATGACAGTGAGGTATGCTGCTGTGACATCACAAGGGAGTGTCATTCAGGTATGCTGCTATGACATCACAATGGAGTGTCATTCAGGTATGCTGCTGTAATATCACAAAGGGGCTTCAGTCAGGTATGCTGCTGTGACATCTCAAGGGAGCATTAGGTATACAAGTGAGAGGTATGCTGCTGTGACATCACAAGGGAGTGTCATTCAGATATGCTGCTGTGATGTCACAAGTGAGTGTCAGATATGATTTTATGACATTACAAGGAAGTGTCAGTCAGGTATGCTACTGTGATATCACAAGTGAGTGTCAGGCATGCTTCTGTGACATCACGAGGAGTGTCATTCAGGTATGCTGCTATGACATCACAATGGAGTGTCAGTCAGGTATGCTGCTGTAATATCACAAAGGGGCTTCAGTCAGGTATGCTGCTGTGACGTCTCAAGGGAGCATTAGGTATACTACTGTGACATCACAAGTGAGAGGTATTCTTCTGTGACATCAAAGGGAATGACAGTGAGGTATGCTGCTGTGACATCACAAGGGAGTGTCATTCGGGTATGCTGCTGTGATATCACAAAGGGGCTTCAGTCAGGTATGCTGCTGTGACATCACAAGGGAGTGTCATTCAGGTATGCTGCTATGACATCACAATGGAGTGTCATTCAGGTATGCGGCTGTAATATCACAAAGGGGCTTCAGTCAGGTATGCTGCTGTGACATCTCAAGGGAGCATTAGGTATACTACTGTGACATCACAAGTGAGAGGTATGCTTCTGTGACATCAAAAGGGAATGACAGTGAGGTATGCTGCTGTGACATCACAAGGGAGTGTCATTCGGGTATGCTGCTGTGATATCACAAAGGGGCTTCAGTCAGGTATGCTGCTGTGACATCACAAGGGAGTGTCATTCAGGTATGCTGCTATGACATCACAATGGAGTGTCATTCAGGTATGCGGCTGTAATATCACAAAGGGGCTTCAGTCAGGTATGCTGCTGTGACATCTCAAGGGAGCATTAGGTATACTACTGTGACATCACAAGTGAGAGGTATGCTTCTGTGACATCAAAAGGGAATGACAGTGAGGTATGCTGCTGTGATATCACAAGGGAGTGTCAGTCAGGTATGCTGCTGTGACATCACAAGGGAGTGTCAGTCAGGCATGCTGCTGTGACATCACAAGGGAGTGTCATTCAGGTATGCTGCTATGACATCACAATGGAGTGTCAGTCAGGTATGCTGCTGTAATCTCACAAAGGGGCTTCAGTCAGGTATGCTGCTGTGACATCTCAAGGGAGCATTAGGTATACTACTGTGACATCACAAGTGAGAGGTTTTCTTCTGTGACATCAAAGGGAATGACAGTGAGGTATGCTGCTGTGACATTACAAGGGAGTGTCATTCGGGTATGCTGCTGTGATATCACAAAGAGGCTTCAGTCAGGTATGCTGCTGTGACATCACAAGGGAGTGTCATTCAGGTATGCTGCTATGACATCACAATGGAGTGTCATTCAGGTATGCTGCTGTAATATCACAAAGGGGCTTCAGTCAGGTATGCTGCTGTGACATCTCAAGGGAGCAATAGGTATACTACTGTGACATCACAAGTAAAAGGTATGCTTCTGTGACATCAAAAGGGAATGACAGTGAGGTATGCTGCTGTGACATCACAAGGGAGTGTCAGTCAGGTATGCTGCTGTGACATCACAAGGGAGTGTCAGTCAGGCATGCTGCTGTGACATCACAAGGGAGTATCATTCAGGTATGCTGCTATGACATCACAATGGAGTGTCAGTCACGTATGCTGCTGTAATCTCACAAAGGGGCTTCAGCCAGGTATGCTGCTGTGACATCTCAAGGGAGCAATAGGTATACTACTGTGACATCACAAGTAAAAGGTATGCTTCTGTGACATCAAAAGGGAATGACAGTGAGGTATGCTGCTGTGACATCACAAGGGAGTGTCATTCGGGTATGCTGCTGTGATATCACAAAGGGGCTTCAGTCAGGTATGCTGCTGTGACATCACAAGGGAGTGTCATTCAGGTATGCTGCTATGACATCACAATGGAGTGTCAGTCAGGTATGCTGCTGTGACATCACAAGGGAGTGTCATTCAGGTATGCTGCTATGACATCACAATGGAGTGTCAGTCAGGTATGCTGCTGTGACATCACAAGGGAGTGTCATTCAGGTATGCTGCAATGACATCACAATGGAGTGTCAGTCGGGTGTGCTGCTGTAATATCACAAAGGGGCTTCAGTCAGGTATGCTGCTGTGACATCTCAAGGGAGCATTAGGTATACTGCTGTGACATCACAAGTGAGAGGTATGCATTTGTGACATCAAAAGGGAGTGACAGTGAGGTATGCTGCTATGACATCACAATGGAGTGTCAGTCAGGTATGCTGCTGTGACATAACAAGGGAGTGTCATTCAGGTATGCTGCTATGACATCACAATGGAGTGTCAGTCGGGTGTGCTGCTGTAATATCACAAAGGGGCTTCAGTCAGGTATGCTGCTGTGACATCTCAAGGGAGCATTAGGTATACTACTGTGACATCACAAGTGAGAGGTATTCTTCTGTGACATCAAAAGGGAATGACAGTGAGGTATGCTGCTGTGACATCACAAGGGAGTGTCATTCGGGTATGCTGCTGTGATATCACAAAGGGGCTCCAGTCAGGTATGCTGCTGTGACATCTCAAGGGAGCATTAGGTATACTACTGTGACATCACAAGTGAGAGGTATGCTTCTGTGACATCAAAAGGGAATGACAGTGAGGTATGCTGCTGTGACATCACAAGGGAGTGTCATTCAGGTATGCTGCTATGACATCACAATGGAGTGTCATTCAGGTATGCTGCTGTAATATCACAAAGGGGCTTCAGTCAGGTATGCTGCTGTGACATCTCAAGGGAGCATTAGGTATACAAGTGAGAGGTATGCTGCTGTGACATCACAAGGGAGTGTCATTCAGATATGCTGCTGTGATGTCACAAGTGAGTGTCAGATATGATTTTATGACATTACAAGGAAGTGTCAGTCAGGTATGCTACTGTGATATCACAAGTGAGTGTCAGGCATGCTTCTGTGACATCACGAGGGAGTGTCATTCAGGTATGCTGCTATGACATCACAATGGAGTGTCAGTCAGGTATGCTGCTGTAATATCACAAAGGGGCTTCAGTCAGGTATGCTGCTGTGACGTCTCAAGGGAGCATTAGGTATACTACTGTGACATCACAAGTGAGAGGTATTCTTCTGTGACATCAAAGGGAATGACAGTGAGGTATGCTGCTGTGACATCACAAGGGAGTGTCATTCGGGTATGCTGCTGTGATATCACAAAGGGGCTTCAGTCAGGTATGCTGCTGTGACATCACAAGGGAGTGTCATTCAGGTATGCTGCTATGACATCACAATGGAGTGTCATTCAGGTATGCGGCTGTAATATCACAAAGGGGCTTCAGTCAGGTATGCTGCTGTGACATCTCAAGGGAGCATTAGGTATACTACTGTGACATCACAAGTGAGAGGTATGCTTCTGTGACATCAAAAGGGAATGACAGTGAGGTATGCTGCTGTGATATCACAAGGGAGTGTCAGTCAGGTATGCTGCTGTGACATCACAAGGGAGTGTCAGTCAGGCATGCTGCTGTGACATCACAAGGAGTGTCATTCAGGTATGCTGCTATGACATCACAATGGAGTGTCAGTCAGGTATGCTGCTGTAATCTCACAAAGGGGCTTCAGTCAGGTATGCTGCTGTGACATCTCAAGGGAGCATTAGGTATACTACTGTGACATCACAAGTGAGAGGTTTTCTTCTGTGACATCAAAAGGGAATGACAGTGAGGTATGCTGCTGTGACATTACAAGGGAGTGTCATTCGGGTATGCTGCTGTGATATCACAAAGAGGCTTCAGTCAGGTATGCTGCTGTGACATCACAAGGGAGTGTCATTCAGGTATGCTGCTATGACATCACAATGGAGTGTCATTCAGGTATGCTGCTGTAATCTCACAAAGGGGCTTCAGTCAGGTATGCTGCTGTGACATCTCAAGGGAGCATTAGGTATACTACTGTGACATCACAAGTGAGAGGTATGCTTCTGTGACATCAAAAGGGAATGACAGTGAGGTATGCTGCTGTGACATCACAAGGGAGTGTCAGTCAGGTATGCTGCTGTGACATCACAAGGGAGTGTCAGTCAGGCATGCTGCTGTGACATCACAAGGGAGTATCATTCAGGTATGCTGCTATGACATCACAATGGAGTGTCAGTCACGTATGCTGCTGTAATCTCACAAAGGGGCTTCAGCCAGGTATGCTGCTGTGACATCTCAAGGGAGCATTAGGTATACTACTGTGACATCACAAGTGAGAGGTTTTCTTCTGTGACATCAAAAGGGAATGACAGTGAGGTATGCTGCTGTGACATCACAATGGAGTGTCATTCAGGTATGCTGCTGTAATATCACAAAGGGGCTTCAGTCAGGTATGCTGCTGTGACATCTCAAGGGAGCATTAGGTATACAAGTGAGAGGTATGTTGCTGTGACATCACATGGGAGTATCATTCAGGTATGCTGCTGTGATATCACAAGTGAGTGTCAGATATGAATTTATGACATCACAAGGAAGTGTCAGTCAGGTATGCTACTGTGATATCACAAGTGAGTGTCAGGCATGCTTCTGTTACATCACGAGGGAATGTCAGTCAGGTATGCTGCTGTAAAAGAGAAATATCGTCAGGGGCACTCCCTGGTGAGATCTTCAGGATCAGTACAACTAGCAGAGGGAGATGCATCTTACTTAGTATTGTGCCAGCTAGGCACAACACTAGAGGATAGTGGAGTGACTCCCTTACAGGAGTGGTGCCGTGCTACTGCACTGGAGTCCCTGGGGATGTCAGAAAAGAATCACCTGAAGAAGAATGCATAACAGCATCAAGAAGAAAGCATGCTGCAACGGAGGACAACTAATACTTGTTTAGTAAAAAAGAAATCAATAAAAATACACAGAGCTATGCATTGCGGTGACAAAATATGTTCTTGTGACATTACAAGTGTCAAGTATGTTTCTGTGGAGGAGATTGCCCGTGAGCAGAAAAGAAAAAAGGGAGGACTCCAATAAAGGATGTTTTGTTAAGAAATACAACAAAATAGCAACGCATTTCGGTGACCGTCCGTCACTTTCATCAGACCATTGCATTCAGGGGCAAAGCTAGAAATGACTGGGCCCCATAGCAAATTTTTTTTATGGTAACCCCTCTCCCCCCGCAGCATGGGGTAGTTCCGATCGCGGCCCCTACTCCACTCACTCACTTACTGCCTCCCTCATACTTACCTGCCTGTTCCTCCTGGCTGGTACTTCAGCGCACCCTCGATGCAGGGATGGAAGCTGGCAGAGAGGCAGCTGCAGCTGGGACGTCATGATGTCACACTCGAGTCGCGCAGCAGGTCTGAGAGTCAGTCAGCCACTCCTTCTTCCTCCCTGGCCGGAAGTTCCGGAACTACAGATTAATTGTCGGATCCGACCAGGGAGAGGTATACCCTATTACGAAATAAATAAGTCCCCTCACTGCTCACTGCAGAGGCCCATTCCATACGCTTGCGGGAACCCGTAGATGTACGGTGTTTTCGGTTAAGGGGTTAATAGACTGCATAGTATCCACATTTTCTAGTCAGACATGTAACCTGGTAAGAATGTAGAACCACTAAGATTTCAGCTACAGATGTGAAAAGAGAAAAAAATCACATATTTGAAAATCGGGGCAAAATAAATTTGATAGATGTGCAGTGAAAAAAATTCTGAATTATTCAGACACCACTTGGTGTGCAATAATGCTGGACTGACCCATGCACCGGCTATATACCGTATTACTGTATATAGCTGGTATATGGGTCAGTCCAGCAGCATTATTGCCATAACAGCCAGGTGGTGTCTGAATAGTTCAGATTTTTTTTCACTGCACATCTATCAAATTGACTCAGGGGCCCGGTCGCAATTGCGACTGCTGCGACCCCTGTAGCTACGCCACTGATTGCATTCTTACAGAGTGCGACTATATCTACCTGAACAAGTACCGGAAGTGATATATTAGGTCTCCGTAAAAAGTGTAAAAATACAAAATACTCAATAGTCTCAATAGTTTCATTGAGACCATCTGGGAAAAAAGTTTTTCAGTATAAAAACCCAATGGGATTCTCTGTTCACCAGAATATTAAATCTCGAATGTTGGAAAGGAGGGATCTGGTCAATAATGGTCAAACTAAGGTGGAATTGAGCAAAGTGCCGAGACAGTATGTAACATAGTAACATAGTTTATAAGGCTCAAAAAAGACATCTGTCCACCCAGTTCAGCTTGTTGTCCTGCAAGGTGAAGGTATTTTCTAATTTTGTATCAATGTTAATTCAATCGATTCCTAATGGGTTGTACTGTATGACCCACATATTGAATGTTGCAACGGCATTGTAACAGATAAATCACATAATTACTGGCACATGTAAAATGATACTTAAATGGGTTGTCCAAGTTCAGAGCTGAACCCGGACATATCCCTGTTTTCACCCAGGCAGCCCCTCTGATAATGAGCATCGGAGAATTTCATGCTCTGGTGCTTTCCCTTGCCAGGCAATGTATCGCGCAGAGCAAGGGCTGTTTGTTTGGCACTGTCCTAGCCATTTTTATTAGTTCAGGTGATGTCACCAGGCTCACTGCTAGATAGCTTTATCTATGGAGAGACCTGTGTGTCACCGGATCTCCAAAAAAGCCCTTACCCTGTGCGATACAGCGCAGGGAAAAGGAAAGCATCGGAGCATGAAATGCTCGGATGCTCATATTAGGGGGGCTGCCTGAGTGAAAATGGGAATATGTCCGGATTCATTTCTGAACCCCGACAACCCTTTTAAAATTAAATTCACCTGTGGTTTGGGAGCAAAACGTAGTCGCATGATATCTGATCTGAGTCACAGTATGCGCATTAGGGGCTCTCACATTTATACCAACCGTTCGGTAGATCAGATACAGCAGATTCTGCTATGGAGGAAGCTTTGAATTAGGTTCTTGGCTCTTCTAAAAGTAACACCTGGTATATTAGGTAAAAGGTTCTTCAAAACAGGATCGTTTAGTAAAATAGGCTAATGCTTATGTAAAATATTCTTAATTGCCACATGTAAAGAATTAAAAGTTGTAACAAAATGACAATTATACTCACGAGTGGTATTGTTGTGTCTAAACATTAGCCTGTGTACAGGAGCAAATTTTTTTCAAGCCTGATGTAACAAGACTCTTAGGATAGCCCTTGTCTAAAAACTGTTTTTTAATAATAGCTGCCTGTCTGATAGAATCTGAATCACAGGTATTATTACTCCTAATCCTTTGGAATTGGCTAGATGGTGCGTTATTAAGCCAGGGTAAATAATTGCCACCACAATAGTGGATGTACCGTAGCTGTTCGCTTCTACAATTTTAATATATATTATTTTCCAACCATTTCTGAATTTCAAGGTCAAGGAATTCAATAGAAGTGGAATAAATTTTGGGTGTGAATAGTAGACCTTATTGATTAGAGTTCAGATAAATAACAAATTCAGAAACCTCTGTTTCTGACCCTAGCCAAATAAAAAATAAATTGTCAATAAATCTCTTGTAGGACCAATGAATGGAGAGAAGTGCATGGACTGTGTGATGAACACGCACTCAATATGACCCATAAAGATATTAGCATAGCTTAGAGCAAAGCGTGTGTCCATCACACAGCCCCTATGCTGTTGATATACAGTATAGTACCTCCAAATTCAAAAACATTGTGAGTTTGAATTCCATTGACTTTAGAAGGAACTGTATCTGCAAATTGTATAATTTAGCTGCAGATTTGACAATATACTGGACTGCTTCTAGGCCTCGATGGTGTTCTGTGTTAGCATAGAGTGCAGTTACATCCAGTGTTAAAAAAGCAAAATTCAGAAGGACAAGGAAAAGACTGTAGGCATTTGATCAAATGGGTAGAGTCCCTTAGGTAAGATACAGTAGCTGCTTTATCATATATTCTTGTAAAAAAAAAAATCGATAAAATGTAACAGTAGTACTGCAGATAAGAAGTCCAGATCACCATTATTTATTTATTTTGTCGCACCAATGTCGCGCAACAATTTTTATCGTGATAGTCTATGGTGTCACACTGCGACATGCGACATGCTGCGACTGTGACGCGACAGTCGCAGGAAAATACATTTTGGATGGGTTTTTTGCGACTGTCGCAGCATGTCGCAATGCGACACCATAGACTACCATTATAAAAATTGTCCCGCAGCATTAATGCGACAAAATGTTGCGCAACAAATGTCGTCGTGTAGACCTAGCCTAAGATTCTGGTGACAGATTACCTATAAAGAGTATGGGGTCATTTATGGTTTATTATATATTATTATATTAGGGTTTTCTTCAGGTAAGTATAGGGGTGAACATAGCATATGTACCATCACCAACTGGAAATCAAGGAGCCCATATACTGTTCTTGCACAGGTGCCTCCTATTGATGGAGTTTGGCCCTGTCCAAAATACAATACTGATGTTCTGTAAAGATCCAGTTACCATTTTACATATATTTACGGTAACTGTCATCAAGGCTGATCATGATTGCAGTGAATTAGATTCCTTGTCTGGCTACACTAACAGAATTCAGACACAAGTGATAGAGTATACCTAGGGCCCACAAAGGCACATATCTTGTAATGTGGCCTACTATTTGAATGATGAAAATAAGGTCAACGGCAGTATCAATCAGGGCTGGACTATGTTTATAGTAACAAACGCCATATTGTATGATGCTGATTTTCTGTTTACTACGATATGATGAGGCCCAAATATTATAACTGTGAAGAGTATGCCAAGTAGAAACGTAATTGGATCATCACTTGCGATTACATGCTATCTTAGTTTGACCATTTTTGAACAAGCATTAACATGCCAGATTTCTGGAAGTTAGCAATCTAGCTATCTAGAGAGCACATCTCATGCCCAGCCGACAATGAGCCGATAGTACTAGCACTACTACTAAGGTTCTCTAAAGATCCTATCTCCCTCCTCCTGCCAGTAACGTCACAGTTAATATGATAAGCCCTCAGGATAGGTTTACATATACAAACTGCACTTAAAAAGCTTTTGTCAGAGATTTTTACTTGCGGATATTTATTTTGTTCATTGTGAGTCACTTTCCAGTATAACTTGCCAAGTAGCAATCAGCCAGGAAAGGAGTTTCCTGAAAAAAAAAATCCCATAATCACACAGGGATGCATGTTAAATTCACACACACAATTAAATGATGTGATATATCACATTACTGAATTGTGATCATGATCAAAAGGAATTGCTGAGATTTTGTTTTTTTCTGTTTCTGAGATATAAGCATAGGATCACAAAGGATGCACCTACACTTTAAAGGGATTGTGTCACCTATAGGTTTTTTACCATTGAAAACCAGATAATGACACAGACCTGGGGCACTACAATTGTAACTAGTTATGTTATTTATTGTTGTGCATTTTTATGTAGTTTGTTCCAGCATGGAATGATTGGCAAAGGTTTGTAAGGAACAGAGCCAACCACCCTGTTCCTCCCCTTTTGGTAGGAGTGGGCTAGTCCTGCTTTCTGCCAGGAGTGGGAGTTCCTGTCAAGAGAGAGGACGGTAAGAACACCATAGAGCTCCTACTGCTAAAGAGGATTCTCCAGAAATAAAGCCTCAAGTAAATCTTTGAGTAAACAGATAACAGAGTGAACAGCTACAACCAGCATTACAGACACTGCTGTGAGGTGAGGGACTACAGCTAAGACATCCATCACCCAGACTACTACTAGGCCAGTACAATACTAGTGCTAAACTGCAGTCATCCAACCTACCTCCATTATCCATAGGCCCCTTGCAGACGAGCGAGTTTTTCGCGTGGGTGCAATGCGTTATGCGAACTGAATCCGGACTCATTCATTTCAATGGGTCTGTGTACATAAGCGTTGTTTTTCACGCATTACTTGTGCATTGCGTGAAAATCGCTGCATTTTCTATATTCTGCGGTTTTCGCGCAACGCTGGCTCCATAGAAGTGAATGGGGCTGCATGAAAATCGCATCGCATCTGCAAGCAAGTGCGGATGCAATGTGTTTTTCACTGATGATTGCTAAGAGATGTTTGTAAGCCTTCAGTTTTTTATCGCGCACGTCAATAACGCATCAATGCTCATTGCACCCGTGCAGGAAAAACTGAACAACTGAACGCAATCGCAGGCAAAACTAAATGAACGTGCTTGTGAAATCGCGCATTTTTAACTAAACGCATCCGGACCTCATCCGTGACTCTCGTCTGCAAGGGGCCTTACTAGATTAAAATCTGCTACCATTGAATGTATTGGAAGTTGTATGTTGCACTCAGTAAAAGAGACTTTTATGCATTTAATTTGGGCCTCGTCCTTTAATACTACATTTCCACTGCACCAATCCCCAGGGAGGAACAGCTTAGAGAGTACACAACACTTCATCAGGACCACTACAACTCCTATCCTCCGCATTGGCTCCTCCAGGCTCGCTGCATATCTTTTTTTTCTCGTCTGTTAATTTCTGATTGTAGAATGTTTTTATTCTGTTTCCTGAACATAATTATGTAGACCATCTTGTCTGAACTGTTGTTTACAGCATTTAGATATATGCTTTACTGTAGTTGCCATGGACCATAGACACAAAAGACTGGAGTGGAGTCATTGACTCCTATAGGAGAGTTTTATAGGCATGCTCTGTGACCTGTACAGAGGTCATTTATAATGAAGATAAGCTGTGATATCCCCTATTGTGAATGGCGGATGCCGTGTTATCTCCATATAAGTGATATCTGTTACTGTAATCCTGAATGTAATAATGAGAAAGCTGCTGAAAAGTGAGTTGGACAGACCAGTAAGTGATGCTTAGTGGCCAGTGTGAAAACTGCAAGAATATTAGGACTATTTTGTCATATAGATAGTGACATGGAAAATGTAAATTAACATCACCACAAATTAAAAAAAAAAATTTTTTAACATAAAAATATGATGTTAGCGGCAGGTCATTTTATAATAACACAATGAGAGACATTTATCAATACTGGCATATCCATACTCTAGTCTTGATCTCCCAGCACTGGCATGATCTCCCTGCACTGGCATGAGAGGCAGAGGCTTCTTAAAAAATCATGCTCATCTCCGCCCTGTCGAGTGCCAGAAACTGAAGTCTACGTCAGCTACAGGCTGGCGTAGACTTCAGCTATAACTTACGCGGTTTTTTGGCAAAAGCTACTGTATATTAAATGCGGCCTTCCAACAAGCCCCGCCCCTTTTTGATTACCACTTCGGAAAAGTGTCGAGAAGTCTATAAACCATTATGCCAATAGAGATTTTCATATAAGTGCGTTTTTACTTAAAGTATGTGCCTGTTTATGGCCATTCTGTTGTAATTTCTGAATATGTATCCCATGTAAATATGAGTATATACAGTAATGCGCTATATATATATATATATATATATATATACTGTATATAATTACATATAATATGTGTCACTGTGTGCCTCTAATCTGTCTGAGAGCCTTATGTACTGAGTTGTAGTGAGCTGGTGGACTGCAGTACGCAGCAATGCAAACACAATCTTTTTGAGTACCTTGGTAGTTGGTAGCAGGAATGGCGAATTTCTGGCTTCCAGCTTCCAGGATGCCAGAGTCAGCATAGGCTCAAGAAAAGACTGATACAGGTGTGAGCACTGTGGAGCTGAAACGCTGGTAGAAGGGGCCGGGGGAGAAGATTTTAACAAGCCGCATTTATTGCTATATGTACATTGTTTGGTGTTACTGCATAAGGTGCCTGATAGACCTGCTGTTCGACTGAAAGATAGAATAGGCCACCAAGAACTAAGGAGCCATCAGTGAGTTGCAAGCTAAGTAAATCAGATACATATGAGTCAGCTAAAAGAGATCCTCCCCAAAACTCACAGCGGAGCTGAAGGAGAGATGGAGGCAAGCCACCACTCTGGGTGCAATCTGACTGTCGGTGGACCAGTGGATTATCGTATTGTCCCTGGCCTTGGTGAAAAACTGCTTGGAGCATTAAGCTTAGCAATGTTCAAGTGCTATCTGGAACTATCAGTTTTACTATGCCACTTTGATTGTGATCACTACCGTCTGTAACCATTACTTAATGGGAACTCGATGAGCACCTGTATCCTGTTCTCATGTTACTTGTTGATCCAGAATAATAAAATAAAAGGAAAAAAATGATTCAGATTCATATAACATCCTTGGTGCTTGTGGGAATTTCACTGTTGTGCAATGCTGCAAATTGTCTGGCTTTCTCACACTATTACTTTTGACTATAAGTTGTATTTTAAAAAATGTTCTAGTACTCTATAGCATTCTAGTACTACTAAACAGTAAATTCACAGTTTAAAAAAAAAAATTCAAGACAGTTTTGCCTGTTGTGATTGTTTCTCATACTCCATCCATAGTACAACATTTTTTTAAACCTACACTGTATCATAATATATTTAACTAATATACTCAAGTGAGACCCTATTTATAGCCAGATGGTCAAAGTTGTATCTCATTCTCCCATGGAACTCGAGATCACATTTTCTCACACAGTAGCTCAGTAAAAAATTGATTTGTCTTTCATGCAAATTTCTCAAAAGATTGTCTATAACTGTTGAAAGTTATTAGCATATCACATTGTGGGAAATGTCACTTGGAAGAATATATGCTACTAAGTCTCATTGTCTTCTCAGAACTTGCAGAGGCAGAAAGAATGATGATTGTATTGTGCCTGCACTTTAGCAAGCAGATGGGCCCTGACTTGTGCTTTAGTAAAATCATGACTGCTGGCCATTTATTAAATGTTTGGAAGACCTTATACATGCATTTATTACAAAGTAAAAAGGTGAGGCCAAAATCTGAACATTCTACTACAAAACAACACATCCTCTACTCGGATAATAAGTGCCAGAGGATTCCATTGAAACATCATGTTAAGTGCTCAGGACAAGATTTTAGAGACATACTGTATAAAGAATACATTCTAAACATAAATGCAGAAACAATGTCCAATTCTTGCAATAATTATTGGATTGTGACATTTTTTAGATCCACGTCTGCAGTCAGAATGAATTTTTTAAGTGTTGGAATCAAATAAAATAATTTCATAAAATGCTATGGAAAAAAACGATGTATGTATCTCTTTAATTAAATAACAACAACATAATAGGAGCCAAAACACAAAGGGGGAGATTTATCAAACTGGTGTAAAGTAGAACTGGCTTAGTTGTCCTTAGCAACCAATCAGATTCCACCTGTCATTTTTCACAGCTCCTTTGGAAAATAAAAGGTGGAATCTGATTGGTTGCTATGGGCAACTAAGCCAGTTTTCTTTTACACCAGATTTGATAAATCTCCCCCAAAAAGTCTAAATATCTGAGAAGTGTGACCAAGACTGTAAGGCGGTGGGGGAGGGGGCCAAAGGCCCTCTAACCAAACTCAATTTCACCATTTAAAAATTTGGTACAGCACTCCTGAATAGAGTTGAGCGAACTTCTATTTTTAGTTCGGCGTCCAAAGTTCGGGTTCGGGTTATCGTAGCATCCCGTTATGGATTCCGCTACCGCGGACCATAACAGCATTTAGAATCCATAAGGGGCTGCTTCATTGAACCCGAACCTTGGACAACCCTAAGGACCTGGGGTGACGTCACCGTCATGTGATCAGTGCAAGGGGCGTGGCTCAGCACTGGATTGGATAAGAGGTGATCCAGTACTGAGCCACGCCTCCTGCACTGATCACATGACGGTGACGTCACCCTAGGTCCTGAGGGTTGTCCAAGGTTCGGGTTCATTGAAGCAGCCCCTTATGGATTCCAAATGCCGTTATAGTCCGCAGTAGCGGAATCCATAACGGGATGCTACGATAACCCAAACCTGAACTTTGGACGCCGAACTAAAAATTGAAGTTCGCTCAACTCTACTCCTGAACTACTCTGTTTGATCAAAAGAGGACCATGCAACTGTATAGTTACAGTTGCTCAGTCCTCTCTATTCCTTCCCTGCACTGATATCTATGAAACAGGATGTTACAGCAAGGACAGTGTTGGAGCCAGGAGAGTAACCACTGTATCTCAGGCATAACTAACCCCTCCACTGCCCCACCAAGGATTCTTACATTAGCCAATTCATTGCCTATGGGCAACAGGGATATTGGTCTTAATACCCTCACTGTTGTAGTCCATCAGATATACTGACATTAACCCAAACCACCAATGATTTTGGTATTAGCCTCTTCACTGTCCCAGACCACCAGGTATGCTAACATTAACCCCTTCTGCCATAAAGCACCAGGTGTACAGACATTAACCTCTTTATTGCCTGAGAATCACAAGAGATCCTCACACTAATTCCCTCATTGCCCGACTTGGACTTTATCATGGATACGGAAATTAACCCCCTTCATTGTTCTAGATGACCAGGTATACTAATATTAACTCCTTAACATCCCTATTAGAGATGAGCTGCTGCACGTATGAGGACATTGAGAAAGGAACTCTGGGAAGGCGGGATCACCCATAACTCCATGCATGCAGCCAATCAGCAGCCAGCCCTGTGATGTCACAGCCCTATAAATAGCGGCAGCCATCTTAGATTCTGCTATTTACCAGTGTACTTAGTGCAGGGAGAAACATCTGCAGGTGCTAGGGACAGTGATAGGAAAGACTTGATTGTGGTGAAAACCCGATTAAAGCCTTATTCACACGTCCATAGTGTTTTGCGGATCCGCAAGTTTGCGGATCCGCAACACACCTTGCCACCAGCCCTATAGAGATGCCTATACTTGTCCGCAATTGCAGGCAAGAATAGGACATGCTCTATATTTTCGCGGAGCCGCCGTCCAGAAGATCGGCGGCGCGCTCCGCAAACGCGGATGCGGAGAGCACATTGTGTGCTCTCCGCATCCATCACGTCCCTATTCAAAATCAATGGGTCCGCACCCGTTCCGCAACTTTGCGGAATGGGTGCGGACGAAGATTGCGGACGTGTGAATTAGGCCTTATAAGTGCAGGGAAGGGATAGGGAGGAATCGTTCCACAGCATTTATGTAGAACAGGGTTCAGTAGGGGGAGGTTACAGACTGGATAATAGGAACAATCCTATTACACCTTGGTGCACTGACTGGGGATCCAAATTGCCATTATACATCTCTGTCATTCCAGCAAACCGTTCTTGTTATTGGGGTGCAAGTGTTGTTTGATACAGCCATTAACAGGGTTTATTACAGGGAACTATTTTTACAGTATGTCTTATTTGCCCTTGTGCGGTGCAGTTATATGTTGTAAAGCCCTTTTTGCCGTGTATTAGTGGCAAAAGAAAAATATATTTGCCCTTGTGCGGTGCAGTGATATATTCTAAAGCCCTGTTTGCCGTGTATTATTGTCGAAATAAAAATATATTCGCCGTTCAGCGTTGCAGTTATATGTGGTAAAGCCCTTTTTGTGGTATGGACCGAATTACGTCTTGGTGAAATTTTTTATGTGAAACAGGCTTTTTAATGGAAAATCAATGGGTGATTGTAGACTTACTTCTGTATGAACCGAATTCCATTATCCTTTCATTAGTGACATTTTTTATTTCAAACAATTTTGTTGTATGGACCGAATTACGTAGTCGTGGGTCCTGCAATAAACATAATGAAGATGCTGATGACAACACACCAGCAGACTTTGCCTTTACCATCTGTTCACAATTAAATCAAGCAGCTTCAGTAAGTTGAAAATATTCATGCATTTTTATTTGCTCCATTTGCATTCGATCTCCACAGCACACAAAACATGACAGGAGAGCCACTGCTTTGGAGTCCTAGTCCAGTTTCTTAAGATCAATTCCATCAGAATTGTGCGTAACATTCTTGCTCCCTGTGCAAAGGTCATAACAAAAGGACTCCTTAGGCATACACATCAGAGAAAGCTGAAGCTGGTTACCCTATTTTTAATTCAGGAGCAGTAAACAGCAGGAAGCAAATAGATGTGTCTGAACTCTGCTGCTCTGCCTTTTATGTGAAGTCAATGTCTCCAACTATGCCCTTCTCACGATTTACAGCAAATACATTATTTTCATGTAGAGATCCAAGAATTATGTTGGAGGGATGTAGTGTATGCAAGCAATTTTTTTTTAAACATGTTTTTTTTTCAGGAAAATTGATGGGTGATTGTACACCTCCTTTTGCTGTATGGACTGAATTACGTAGTGGTGACATTTTTTATGCGAAACAGGCTTTTTTGGGGAAAATTGATGGGTGATTGAAGACTTTCTTCTGTATGAACTGAATTCCATTATCCTTTCATTGGTGAAATTTTTTATTTCAAACATGTTTTTTTCGGGAACATTGCTGGGTGATTGTGCAACTCCTTTTGCTGTATGGACCGAATTACGCAGTGGTGAAATTTTTTATGTGAAACAGGCTTTTTTTGGAAAAATTGATGGGATGGGTGATTGTAGACTCTCATCACTCTCATGCTGTTCTGCATCTGGGTTGCCTGGGCAAACGGAGTCACACAGAGGAGGCACTGCTCCGTATCCTTCATCAAGAAATCGAATCCTGGCTTTCTCGACAACTCAAAATTAGAACCATGGGGACCGACAACGGGAAAAACATGGTGTCGGTGCTGCGTCAAGGAGGGCTGAGCCATGTTCCCTGCATGGCATACTTGTTCAATCTGATTGTCAGGCAGTTCCTAAAGTCTTCAACCCATCTATAAGACATCCTAAAAATGGCCAGGAAACTTTGCATGCACTTCAGCCCCTCGTACACCGCAAAGCACACCCTCTTTGAGCTGCAGCAATAGAACGGCATCCCCCAACATGTGCTGATATGCGACATTTCCGCCCATTGGAATTCCACCCTCCATATGTTGCACCGACTATACAAACAGAGAACGGCCATAAACGATTTCTTGATGATCCAAGCGGACAGGAGTAGTCCCCTGTGTAACCTCGATGTCAGCCAGTGGCAGCTCATGCCATGTTATTTGTCAGTCGCCAGGACTATGGGATGAACTACATCATTCCACTGCTTTATGTCCTGGAACAGATGCTGGTAAATCTGGCTGGTCAGGGGACTGGAGATGTGGAGCCTAGTTCTCATGGCCACATGAGCCCTGTGGGGGCTGAACTGGAGAAGGAGAAGGACATTGGAGCACAAGCAATGTGTAGAGAAATGGGTGGTTTTTCTACACAAGTGATTGGCTGCTCCTGCTCCTACTCTCCTGAGAAGCTACAGGACGATGAGGAAGAGGAGGCAGAGGACCCAGACATACCGTGGCAGTATGCAGTGGAAATGGAGACAGGGAGACCCTTTGAGTCACTTGCACAAATGGCCTGATGCATGCTCACTTGCTTGCATAGTGACAGCTGAATTGTCACCATACGGCAGAGGGATGACTTCTGGCTTTCCACCTTGTTGGACCCTCGCTACCGGTCCAAAATGGGGGCCTTTTTTACACCCACTGAGAGGGAGGACAAATTTAACTACTATAGAGACATCCTACGTAGTCAGTTGGCCACTGCCTATCTGCGCCATCGTCCATCCTCTAGCAGGTCTGACTGGGGGGGCCCTCTGTGCTCACGTTCCCCTGCCATGGCTGCTGGGGAGGGGTGGGATGTCAGGAGCATTACCAGATCCATTAGCAGCAACCTGAGTTTAGAGTCGCTGATGAGCAGCTTTCTTCAGCCACCTAGTGAAGAAACTACTCACCAGCAGAAGTAGCAGCTAGACCTGGAGCAGGACCTGAACCAGGAGGTGGTGGCATACTTGGACAGCACCCTACAGTTACCCCACATTGAAGATCCGCTGGACTATTGGGCAGCCAAACTGTATTTGTGGCCACAACTGGAAGAGTTTGCCCTGGAAAAGCTGTCCTGTCCATCCAGTAGTATAGCATCAGAGCGGGTGTTTAGTGCAGCGGGGGCCATAGTTACCCCAAGAAGAACTCGCCTGTCCACCTAAAATGTAGAGAGAATGACTTTTGTCAAGATGAATCAGGCGTGGATCAGTCAGGATTTTCACCCACCAATGCCTGTTGTATCAGATAAGATAATCCATGGTGCCACACCAACACTTTGGTTTCTTCTGGCTACCTGCCTCAGCTACTATTCTGATGCTGCCACCCTCCTGATGCCACACATCTGATGCTAAGTGCTCCTTCTTTCACCCACCATCTTTAGCGGGTACTGGTATTGTCACCCACCTCCATACTATGTCACCTTGCCACTCTGTGGCCTCCTGATGCTGCTGCCACCTCCACACTATGTCTCCTTTCCACTCTGTGGTCTCCTCATGCTGCTGCCACCTCCACACTATGTCACCTTTCCACTTTGTGGTCTCCTCATGCTGCTGACACCTCCACACTATGTCACCTTGCCACTCTGTTGTCTCCTCATGCTGCCACCACCTCCACACTGTCATTGTGCCACTCTGTGGGCTCCTCCTGATGCTGCTGCCGCCACCTCCACTGTAATTGTGCCACTCGGTAGCCTCCTCATGCTGCTTCCACCTCACTACTATGTTATAGGGCCACTCTGTGGACTTCTCGTGCTGTTCCTACCCTCGCCACTTCATGACTGGGCCACTATTTTGCCTTTCGGCATGGCTGACATCATAATTTATTTGACCCTTCTTCTGATCTGTCAGAAGGAAAGAAAAATTAGATGCACAATGGATCCTGTCTGTGTAGCAGCTGTAAGGCCTGTATGGTCCCAATAGAATTGGCTTGTGATTGGGTAGCCAAAAGCAGGAGTGGGTACAAAACACAAAAGACAGGCAAATATACCATTCACGTGTCATCTCTGTTTTGAATCCACTGCTTTTTTTTTTGGCATTAGCAATACTGATGGATTACTGAGATCCCAAAGAGTTGGTGAAAGGGAAAGCATGCTTGTAACAATGAAGAATCAAACCGATAGTCACGGTTGTAGGCTGTGTCTAGGTTACTCAAAGAAAGCTTTCTAGTTTAAACATTTACACATTGTAGGTCCCTTGCATGAAGGGAAAGTAGGAAATCTTGCTGCTGGGAGCACTGTGATGGCTGTTGAAATAAAAGGCGACATGAAATAGCAACAGGCTCTCTCATTAGAAAAACATCTTTTCCTATACACAAATAGTTTGACTTTATGGAAAGTTCCCTTTAAATAGAGGGGATAAGGATTGGGTGACAGCAGAAGATATGTTGTCAATGGGTTTAAAAAAGCAGAACTGCGTTATCCCTGCTTCAGGTACTTTAGTAGTGGAATCGATTGCATTATAGTAATGAGCTGTGAACATAATGAAGTATAGAAATATAAAACTTTCACTCAGTTTCTATTTCCAGATTTACTTGCTTTCACATTTAGCTAAAATAAACAGGAAGCTAACTTTTGGAAGAAAGTTACTTTTCATTACAGGGACATAACATATTGACATTTTGGAAGTTTTTAAAAGGGAAATTATTAATTACAGAAGCTGTTCTATAGACCAAAATATTTACCTGCTTGTTAAATGCTTAGGGTGCCTGACATGATTCACAGGCATGTAACTTCAAACAATTTTGCATTCCAACCCTAGTAGCTCTAGGTAGAAAAACTGAATCACCATTTCATAGTCCTGGTTTCCCGTGAAATACTGTGATAAGGTGTCAGAATGGAATATATTGGGCCACCAGAGGATCTTTTGTTGAGGTGTCACCCTTAAAATAAATTCACCGCCACCCACCTGTACAGTGGAAAGCTGGCAAACTTGGTTTTAGATGAGCAGCAATGCCACTGCCTAGTAGTTTATTGATCATATGAGCTGTAAAATCTACAGTGTTACGGCTCATGCACACAAATGTCTTTTCTTTCTGTGTCCTTTCCTTTTTCTTCTTCTGTGGACCGTATGCTGAACCATTGATTTCAATGGGTCCACATAAAAAAAACGGAAGTTACTACATGTGCATTCGGTTTCCGTATGTCCGTTCCGCAAAGGAATAGAACATATCCTATTATTGTCTGCATCACGGAGAAGGATAGTATTGTTCTATTAGGGACCAGCTGTTCCATTCCGCAAAATACTGAATACACACAGACGTCATCCGTATTTTTTGCAGATTCATTTTTTGTTGACCGCAAAATACATACAGTCATGTGCATGAGCCCTTAAAGAAGACTGTACTTGATCCAGATAAAGGTATGTTCCAGTCATTTTGGTAATTTAGAGGGAACAAACACGTTGTTCTTATAGTCTAGAAAAGATCTAATTATTCTAATACCTAATTTTAAACATCTTTGCATCTGTCCATATATCGCAGAAAGCAAAAAAAAAACTTCCCCTAAGATCTAACCTTTATTACACAATTAAAAAGATCCCAAAAATATAACCATGGAAAACCCCACAAAAAGCCCTACAGTCCCTATTCCACCCTACTTTGGAACGGAACTGCCACCCTGACAAGTCAGTATTCTAACTGCTATGTATATCAAATCTGTATTTAGCGCACTCTGTATAGAGGCTGTCTGTAGGGTTCCACCCCAATAGATGCAATAAGAATAACAGCAGCCTTAGGTATTGATGCTTGGGTACATTTATTGATGTTAATTCATATGCGACAGTATTTTTATAACGTTTCGGCATACAATTGCCTTCGTCAGATACTACAGAAAACAGAAAATTTAGAATCATATTAGACATAAACTAAAAGTTGAAAGCGTAGTTAAAAGATAATAATGACCAATGATCGTACAACTTCATACGCAATCAAGATAATTATGGCAAATGCATCGTACTTTGCAAAAACATCAAAGAAACCAAAAAATATACATAATAATGGTATAGCTAACCAGGGTATCGTTTACTGCGCAATATGTAAGACCAAGGAGTCCAGACAAGCAATAAGGTCATACACTGTTAAAGCAAACCGATGAAGTGTGCTAAATCTTATCTGTTAACCATATATTAAGGAATATATAAGTGACAGTTTGAACATATTACACCTATATCGCAGGGAGAAAGGAGAAACAAGGTAGGCAGACGCTCAATTGGGTATGCATCCACTCTGCATGCTTGTCAGAAGTGGCTTCTGAAAGGGTGGAAAATCTGCTGGCTTTTGTAGGCATGTGTATCGAGTTTGTGGCGCCATTTTCGCCAGTTTTAGGGGAGGAGATATGCAGACCGGAGCGCACGCGTGCCGGAAGTGGATGCGCTCCAGCTTGGGACGCATCTGGCGCATGCGTACCAGTGTCGAGCGCTTATCAACCGGAAGTGACGCACTCCATCCACCGCCGCGTCAGAGAGACTCGGAACAGTAGTCAGAGTGCCTCACCCGGAAGTAGATGCGCTCCAGCGTGGAACGCACCACGTCCAGTGTTAGAAGGGAAGTCCTGATAGTGGCTAGAAAGTGACAGCTGGACTAAGATATACAGTAACACTATAAATTAATAAGAAATGGGAATAAGAGCCAAGATAGAATGATAAGGATGGTGCTTATAAGGTTAGGGAGGAAAATACACAATACGTACCAAGGATGAAAAGGCACAAAATAGAAATACAATATAATTAGAGATTGACAGGGAATAGATCAATATCGAGTGGATAAGAAAAGGATACCCGTCTGCGGCAGGGAAGTATTCTAGTGGGCCTAAAAAAGGAATAAAGGCGATATTAATAAAGGCATCATAATAGTGTGATTGTATAGTATTTCCATGGATACAAATTATACAAAGCACTGGATCTCATACTCGCGATTAAGACCATTTGGTGAAAGGTTATCCAGTCGGTGGATCCAGTACGCTTCCCTCATAAACGGCCAAAAAACTTACGGGACTTACTGGTCCACGCAGATGAGGGTTCCACAAAAAGCTCCCCTCAACAAACGTTTCTCAAAACACGAAAGAAAGGCACTTTTCCATGTTTGCATTGCATGCAGTGTTCGCACGTACAGAAAGGATCTCATATTTCACATCCCCGCACAGGGGAATCCATGTCTATACGAGATTTCTTCACCTGCGACTCTGATCATGTTGTCTATATGCTGAAATGTCCATGTGGACTTATATACGTAGGTGAGACAACACAAAAGATACGAGAACGTATCTGTCAACATAAATCAAAAATTCGAAACAATAACCTATTACTCCCACTTCCATCAAATGCGCCACAACATTGCACAGCTGAAATTCCAGGTATTAGAACATGTCTTTATGCCACGGAGAGGCGGTGATCGAATTTGGTTGCTAAAAATGAGGGAAGCGTACTGGATCCACCGACTGGATAGCCTTTCACCAAATGGTCTTAATCGCGAGTATGAGATCCAGTGCTTTGTATAATTTGTATCTATGGAAATACTATACAATCACACTATTATGATGCCTTTAATATCGCCTTTATTCCTTTTTTAAGCCCACTAGAATACTTCCGTGCCGCAGACGGGTATCCTTTTCTTATCCACTCGATATTGATCTCTTCCCTGTCAATCTCTAATTATATTGTATTTCTATTTTGTGCCTTTTCATCCTTGGTACGTATTGTGTATTTTCCTCCCTAACCTTATATGCACCATCCTTATCATTCTATCTTGGCTCTTATTCCCATTTCTTATTAATTTATAGTGTTACTGTATATCTTAGTCCAGCTGTCACTTTCTAGCCACTATCAGGACTTCCCTTCTAACACTGGACGTGGTGCGTTCCACGCTGGAGCGCATCTACTTCCGGGTGAGGCACTCTGCCTACTGTTCCGAGTCTCTCTGACGCGGCGGTGGATGGAGCGCGTCACTTCCGGTTGATAAGCGCTCGACACTGGTACGCATGCGCCAGATGCGTCCCAAGCTGGAGCGCATCCACTTCCGGCACACGTGCGCTCCGGTCTGCATATCCCCTCCCCTAAAACTGGCGAAAATGGCGCCACAAATTCGACACACATTCCTACAAAAGCCAGCAGATTTTTCACCCTTTCAGACGCCACTTCTGACAAGCATGCAGAGTGCATACATACCCTATTAAGCGTCTGCCTACCTTGTTTCTCCTTTCTCCCTGCGGTATAGGTAAGTTACACCATAGTAATATGTTCAAACTGTCACTTATATATTCCTTAATATATGGTTAACAGATAAGATTTAGCACACTTCATCGTTGTGCTCTAACAGTGTATGACCTCTCTGCTTGTCTGGACTCCTTGGTCTTACATATTGCGCAGTAAACGATACCCTGGTTAGCTATACCATTATTATGTATATTATTTGGTTTCTTTGTTGTTTTTGCAAAGTGCATTTGCCATAATTATCTTGATTGCGTATGAAGTTGTACGATCATTGGTCATTATTATCTTTTAACTATGCTTTCAACTTTTAGTTTATGTCTAATATGATTATAAATTTTCTGTTTTCTGTAGTATCTGACGATTTTTGACACCACACATGTCAATCTCTTCTTTTCTAGGGAGGTTTCTCCCTGTTGTAACGATCTCCATCACACAGTTTCCTGATGCAGTGTGATCTCTTTACTTTTCATGAGACCACATTGTACCATAGCTTCTCAGAGCACATCATCTCACTCAGACTGGAGTAAAACTCCACCGGTGAGATACGTAAATATTGAAAAACTAAGAAATACAATGTTAATTTGTCATGGACAAATAGCAGAATCCATTGCAAAAATCATTAGCAGCAGAGTATAAACTGTTCTACAGTCTCAGCATTTGATACTTCTGAATGGCCATTTCTGTGAAAAGTGATGAGGAAATTAGGATTTGGCCCTAATTTTAGAAAGTAGGTAAAGTTCTTGCATGGTGGACCAAAAGTGCAAGTATGGATACATTTGCAATTATCAGAGGATTTTGTAATCCCGCGAGGTACTAGGCAGGGATATGTGTTGTCCCCATTACTGTTTGCATTGGTAATGTAGCCACTGGCTGCCATAATTAGATCAGGTCAGAAGGCTTTGAATATAGAGGAGCAATAGAAGAAATATCATTACATGCCAACGATGTTATGCTTTTTTTAGGGATGTATGTCAATAAACAGAGTTATAAAACAGATTAGGCGTTATGGTACATTATCTGGATTTGAAGTAAATTGCCAGAAATCAGCTTGTATACCAGTAGATCCTTTAGAGTGGTTTTCTCACTTCAGCAAATAGCATTTATTATGTAGCTGAAGTTAATACAAGGCACTTACTAATGTATTGTTATTACCCATATTGCTTCCCTTACTGGCCGGATGCATTTTTCCATTACATTATACACTGCTCGTTTCCATAGGTATGACCACCCTGCACTCCATCAGTGGTGGCCGTGCTTGCACACTATAGGAAAAAGCACCAGCCTATGTGCGCTCCCATGGTCTCAGCCACCAGCAATGATCCCTAAGGCAGATGGTCTTTGATATTGGAATTCATAAACTTTCTGATGGTCAGGCATTCAGGATATCCAGTTCTATATAACACATAATTTGCACTACTTACTATATACACTAGCCAGATGGGGGGAAAATAGATCTACTGTACTAGAATTACTGTACTTTGCTAGAAAGTGTGTTTTGAAGAAATGGATTCATCCTAATCTTCCAACTCAGAAAATATGGGAGAGATATGTACGTAGAAGTATACTTTTGGAAAAAATAGTTTACTGACAAAAGATAAAACTAGTGATATTTAAAATGATCTGGATTTCATAGGTTAGTCATAAGTTTTATATTAATAAAATAAAATAGCTGTCTATTGCTGACAGGAATGCAATGTAATTGTGGTGGTAATTTGAATTTCTCTAGCTACGTATACACTACATGTTTATCACTACAGATTTTTTAAAAAATTATAAAATTGCACCTAGAGATACTCATTCGTGGAAGGTCAAATAAACATGCAATAAAAGTATGGTGAAAGGCTTTCTGCCCACTGTATATCCATGGGTATCACAAATGGGTGGGGTCCTACTCCCCAGTATGTATTGAGATGTGATTATGAATCTGTCACATAAGCACCTAGGCAGCTATTACGCAATTGAAGGAGTCATTCATTTTGTATACTAGGCATATATAGGTTCCTATAGTCCCCATGTTTCAGCATCTCCATATTTGAAATAACATTTTCAATGAAAAAGTTCTTCAACAGCTGCAAAACTTCAGGAAGTCTATTTCACAGCTGATTCATGCCTTGGTATCTAGATGTTCACAAGTGTTGAGGAAAAGAGACCATCTAATATGGAGCCGTGAACTGTAATCTCTGACTCATAGACTGAGACAACTGTTACAGTATCGGATGACCAAAATGTGTTTGGTTATTGAAGAGACCTTTGCGCTTTGGAGCTCCATCCAAACTCAACATCTGTCATATTTAAGACTAACATGGATGAAATCTGCTGGGAGTAGATAATTATCTGACTTTTCACATTATTTGCAACATAAAACCCCCGTCATTTATGAGGTCGACATCTACCCTCTAATATAATGAACTGCTCAGTAAGCTTCTGTTTGTCTGACTCAACGTCTACAGTTAGAGAACCTTTCAGTGCAATTCTTATGGTGCAGCACATGCAACATTTTCTGAGCCAAAGGGAATACTGTTGGGTTGTCTGTGTCACATTAGACTAGCACAGGACCAATGAGACATTTTATTTTGTGAGGTTTTAATGGGTACACTCCAACCTATTGAATTTTCCCCAAATGTTCCTTCATCCATGTGCTTATCTTGTGCATGTGGGTCACTGCTTGTACAGTTTGCACCATTTCTATGTGCTCTGCTGTTTTAGCGTAGTACTTCCCAATATAAGCTGTGTCACCTAAACATTGACCATGACAACCTGGAGGAACTCGGATTCTCAGAATGTCCGCAAATTATAGACTTCCATAATTCTATCTATGGGACTAGTCTACTCTCTTCTGTTGACAATTTGCCGGGAAGCTGGGTATTTGAGCTTCCTGTATCTGTGATCATTTAGGTAATTATAGTGTATTAAAATGATCATTGTACCGTTTCCTAATTGTCTGTGAACATGCCATTCAGAACCTACTTTCTGTATGGCAGTAATATAATATCTGTGAATATAAAATTATATGTTGATAGCATGATAAGATGGTTCTAATAACAATCCATTATTTTCTTTACAGTCACTTTCCTTACTCATTGCACCTTCTTGAGTAGTATTTTTCTATGCTATCGCGGGCATCAAATTTTTCACATGATGTTCAATCTACATTACTCTGTATGTCTTTGCCATGACACCCCACATGCTCAGTCACCACTGATTAAATGCCATGTCTGCCTTTACAGATCGCACTAGTGGCAGACAAGGAGGCAGGAGGAGAACATGGAGGTAGTCCAAACCACACTCATCTTATTTTGAATGTAAGAAGAAGAACTGCATGCTGGACCACCTCCTTTCACAGTAAGCAATGTTCTGCTGTGGTAGTCACTAGTGTTGAGCGAAGCAATTGAATTGAGGGTGATATTTTATGTTTTGAATTAGTCTTGTCGATTTTTATTTGTGTTTTGGGTGAAATTCCTCATAATTTATCAAAAGACAAAGAGCTTATGTTGTATAAATCTCTTTTCTTGGCTCGTTTATTAGTAGCCAGAAGATAGATGAGAACTGAGGTGCCCACTGTTAATGAGTGGATAAACATGAATTTACATAGATCTAACGAGAAAGCATGCTATAATAAATCAAATAAAATACATATTTATAGTAGATTATGGAGCAAATGGAAGATTTTTATGGATAAATTGAGTGACTAAGTTTTCTTCCCTTTTATTTTATTTTTTTCCCTTTTCCTCCTTGCTCTCTGGGGTGAGGTTGGGGTCTCTGGGGATATAATTATAAAATACCCATGTATGTTTTATGAATTTTGTTTGTATAAATTATTGTTGGAATAAATTTTTTTTAAAAAAAGTGTTGAGCGAGGCAAAGCATTCAAAGCAGAATTCAATTTGAAGTATTGGAAAAATTCAATCCTAAACAAATCTGAATTTCCATGTTCTTTGTGGTAACTAATCATTTTTGCTAAAATGATGGCTGCATGTGTTAGAAAGCAAAAGTAAGTGTAGAGGAGACAAGCCCAGGAAAGCAAACTCATCCATAATGCTGGTCAGCCAGCCAAGCCACAGTTAGGCACCCCCCTGTGATGTCACAGCTAAGCAAAGCCCTATAAAACATTGATCCCGCATGGTCACCGGCATTTTCTCGTTAGCTGAGCATAGGGAGAGACATGACAAAGATGCTTATTCACTAGAAACAGTGTTGCTGCAAAGTGCAACTTTCGTGAGCATCACTGTGCTGTGCACCAACATTCAGAGCTAATTTGTCTTGTTAACGAAACAGTTACTGTGCATCAGTTGTAATGGCAGGTCTAATATATTGCAATGTGCAACACTGTGCAGTGCACCGACATTCAGAGCTAATCCGTTCTGTTAGCAATACAGTTGTTATACACTATGGCCAACAGACAGTTGCCTGGACCCTCCAAAGGAACAGGCAGTGGCAAAAATGGTGCTGTATCAGCAGAAGAAGGGGTGATGGTAACAACAGCAACAGGCCAGAACTTACACTGCCATATTACAGTCATGTTTTGACCAACAATCCAGCTATACTGGAATGGTTGATTAACTCTTCGGTCAAGTAGTGGCCCCATGACAGAGTGGAGAGTGTTGCAGCAGCAGCATTGGCAGATTTATTGTGCTTTAGAATTACAGGTCAATGTTACCGTCAGGTCAAATTTATTACCCTGTATATTGTTGCACTGCACAGTTATGTACACGGTGATAAATTCTAGCAGAGTCTGTAGTACAGCAGTCTTTTATGCTCTCCCTCCACTCTCCCTGCACTGGCAGTTTAACTTCGAAGCCTCCACACTGAGATTGGGCCAGTAAATGGGAAGAATATAATTAGACAGATTGGCCTGGGTATAACTGATTTATCGTGATTCGTATTAAATTGATTCGGAACAAATTTAATTTCTTGTTGAACTTCAGTGAAGCTGCCGAATTGAATTGTTAAAAACTTCGCTCATCTCTAGTAGTCACCATTCAGTAACATGGCTACTAGGGATGAGCGAATCAACTTCGGATGAAATATCCAAACTCGATTCACATAAAACTTCGTTCTAATACTGTACGGAGCAGGAGTATTAGAATGTATTGGCTCCGATGAGCCGAGGTTATTGCTTCACGAAGCCTTGCGAGACTTTGGGTAATAACTTCATAAATTCATTTGTACCGTAAAAAAAACATTTGCCAAACTCGGATTCGGTTCCAAGTTCAGTTCGGTTCCATTCGGGAAATGGTTTTTTATAGTATAAATTAATTTATGAAGTCATTACCTGAAATTTCGCGAGACTTCATGAAGCAATAACTTCGGCTCATTGGACCCATTACATTCTAATACTGTACGGAGCTCTTGCTCCGTACAGTATTAGAACAAAGTTTTATGTATCATCCGAAGTCGATTCGCTCATTCCTAATGGCTACCTAGTCACAAAGTGGAAACATAAGGAGGCTAACAATGATTGTTACATGGAGTAAAGCATTGATGCTGACTACAATATATGTATAAACCAGAGTCTTATGATGCTTTTGATGATAGAGTAATCCTTAAATTGCAGTTGTAAGGTTGGAAACAGAAGAGTGTAGTTGCAGCGTGCCGGACCGCAGGGGCAACATGTGAGGCTAACGGTGGGCCGATGGGGGTAGTAGTTCATTTGTACTCACGGTTAGCAGAGCCTCCCTGGGTTGGCAGTGCAGGGGATGGGAAGACAGCACTAAAACCTCCGGGGCACTCTCGGTTGCAGGGAACACCAGTCAGATGTTAGCTGAGGTGCCCTTGATGGTGTAGGTGTTTAAGGTGCCTTGGTGGCTGGGCCCCTGTGTTCGTGATGCCAGCACCCTAAGGTGCAAATGTTGACTGTAGTAGTAGAAATGATAAGGAGGCAGTTGTAATCAAACAGTTGAACATTTACTGAATTAATTGTCTTCAGGTAGTAAGTACAGATACAGTTAATTTGTATGGGTATGAGTGATGACTCGGAATTAGGTTCAACTTTTATCAGGTTTAGGCAATTGTCACTTGAGGAGTACACTTTAAGGTTGACACTTTACTGGCAAGACTTCTGTAGATATACTAAATATACTGTTTTCACTTATCTTGAGCTATCCAAATAAGGGCATTTCTCCCTCGCGGCAGGCAAACTCTCTGCATTATTTGCAGGATGCTCTCCTGAAGAATTCAGGTTTTCACTATATCCTGGAAGGCTTCTAGTGAATAAGGACAATTCTGCGCATCAATTATCCATTCATGTCCCAGCACTCCTAAAGTTGCTCTCAGGCACTTATGCTGGTGAAGGCCATAGGCTGAATTCAGCCCTAACCCTCACTAGGCTCGCTTCATATTTAGACATAGACTTACTGTCTGGTGCTTAGCTGCTGTAACTACTCTTAGTTTGTCCTCTCCAGTATTGATCAGGTCATGGTCATCTACATTACACTACACTCTACTTCACTGCAATGCCCTGAGCTTGACACACCCCAAGCTATATAAATGACTGGCGCCAGCACCACCTAGGGGCAAATGGGTGTAATTACATTACCAGCCTGATAATAGGAAATACCATACATTGCAAATACATTAGATAAATAGGCAGATGTTTAAAGTGTCCCTTTTACACACATATGTGGGATGCTGCATAGTCAACATAGTACAATCCTTCCCAGCGCCTTTAAAGCAATTGTTTTATTTGTCATGACATAAATGATATAATACTATAATATGTATATGTGAAACAAATAGAATTACCTCGCTTTCTTATTACAGGGGTCTTCCTTGAAGCCGTATTACATCAGCGGAGAATGTATTTTAAATTAAATTTGGTTGCTCAGTCAAATCAATCATTCTTGTGAATTGACTATCCAGTGTGATAAAAATGTAGTCATCAGTATGGCAGGTTGCCAAGCCCTTTCCTGGTATCATGAATCAGACATAGCAGTGACAACAGCAATTGAGAACATATGTTTTTCTGGGACATTTAGATATGCCGTGTACTGCTACTTTTACACCAATAAGAGAAGTTCAGACATTTAGTAGAGGATGCATTGCCTCATGATACCAGATAGAAACTATACAGTATTTCTAAGATTACAAAGAAAATGGACATGAAATGACCTAGATTGCATATTAACGCCGGATGTTTTATTGGTGAAGCAATGAGACTGAACATTCCTCAGCAATTCATGCTAGCCATAAATGGGTAAAATCTTCAAACCTTCCCTAACATGAGCGTGATTAAGTGTAACTGAAGAACGTAGAAATCTCTCTGCAAATCAGAGATAACATACAATTATTAGATGGAGCAAAGGAAAATGTAATGCTCTGAGAATATTTCTGGAGTAACACAGATTTAGCTATTTTATCACGTACACAGACTTTTAAGGGTAGACTGCAGTGCTGTGGCACATTATACGATGATTGGTGGGGGTCACAACTCTAGGATGCAGCACAGTAGTGTTCCACATTCATGTGAGTGCTGCTGGAGGGCAATATCATGTACACCGTGGCCTGAAGCATCGTTTTGCATGGAAACCTGTGACTGCATTGCAGCTAGAGATGGACTGGGAATTTAACATGGCCCTGGAGAAAACGGAAAGCATCTGTCATGTTGTAGACAGGACCAACACAAGTAGGCATGGTCAACTAGCTAGGCAGTGTTAGCAATACCATAATGCTACACAAAATATCGCCCAACATAGCCAAATACCACAGTGCAGCACAAAATACTGCCCCAGCAGAACCAAATACCACAGTGCAGCACAAAATACTGCCCCAGCAGAACCAAATACCACAGTGCAGAATAAAATACTGCCCCAGCAGAACCAAATACCTTAGTACAGCACAAAATAATGCCCCAGCAGAACCAAATACCACAGCACATTACAAAATACTGCAACAGCAGTACCAAATACTACAATCCAGCAAAAAATACCACCCCAGTCGTACCAAATACTACAGTGCAGCACAAAAACTACTGCCCCAGCAGAACCAAATACCACAGTGCAGCACAAAATACTGCCCCCGCAGAACCAAATACCACAGTGCAGCACAAAATAATGCCCCAGCAGAACCAAATGCCACAGTGCAGCACAATATACCGCAACAGCAGTACCAAATACTACAATGCTGCACAAAATACCACCCCAGCAGTACCAAATACCACAGTACAGCACAAAATACTGCCCCAGCAGTACCAAATACTACAATGCAGCACAAAATACTGCAACAACAGTACCAAATTCTACAATGCAGCACATAGTACCACCCCAGCAGTACCAAATTCTACAATGCAGCACAAAATACCACCCCAGCAGTACCGAATACCACGGTGCAGCACAAAACACTGCCCCAACAGAACCAAATACCACAGTGCAGCTCAAAATACTGCCCCAACAGAACCAAGTACCACAGTGCAGCACAAAATACTGCACCAGCAGAACCAAATTCTACAGTGCAGCACAAAATACTGCCCCATCAGAACCAAATACCACAGTGCAGCACAAAATACTGCCCCAGCAGAACCAAATACCACAGTGCAGCACAAAATACTGCCCCAGCAGAACCAAATCCAACAGTGCAGCACAAAATACTGCAACAGCAGTACCAAATACTACAATGCAGCACAAAATACCACCCCAGCAGTACCAAATACCACAGTGCAGCACAAAATACTGCCCCAGCAGTACCAAATGTACTGCCAAAGCAGTACCAAATACTACAGTGCAGCACAAAATACTGCACCAGCAGTACAAAAAACTACAATGCAGCACAAAACACTGCCCCAGCAGTACCAAATACCAGTGCTCAGCACAAAATACTGCAACAGCAGTACCAAATACTACAGTGCAGCACAAAATACTGCACCAGCAGTACCAAAAACTACAATGCAGCACAAAACACTGCCCTAGCAGTACCAAATACCAGTGCTCAGCACAAAATACTGCAACAGCAGTACCAAATACTACAGTGCAGCACAAAACACTGCCCCAGCAGTACCAAATACCACAGTGCAGCACAAAATACTGCCCCAGCAGAACCAAATGCCACAGTGCAGAACAAAATAATGCCCCAGTAAAACCAAATGCCACATTGCTGTACAATATACTGCCCCAGCAGAATCAAATACAACAGTGCAGCACAAAATACTGCCCAGTAGTACCAAATACTACAGTGCAGCACAAAATACTGCACCAGCAGTAACAAATGCTATATTGCAGCACAAAATACCACCCGGGCAGTACCAAATACCACAGTGCAGGACAGAATACTGACCCAACAGAACCAAATACCACTTTGCAGCACAAAATACTGCACAAGCAGTACCAAATACCAGAGCTCAGCACAAAATACTGCAACAGCAGTACCAAATTCTACAGTGCAGCACAAAATATCACCCTGGTAGAACAGTACAGTACAAAATACTGTGCGAGCAGTACCGAATACCACAGTGCGGCACAAAACACTGCCCCAACAGAACCAAATACCACAGTGCAGCACAAAATACTGCACCAGCAGAACCAAATACCACAGTGCAGCACAAAATACTGCGCCAGCAGTACCAAATACCAGAGCTCAGCACAAAATACTACTCCAACAGAACCAAAATACTCCAGTGCAGCACATAATATTGCCCCAGCAGAAGCAAATACCACAGTCCAGCACAATATACTGCCCCAGCAGTACCATATACCACAGTGCGGCACAATACACTGTCCTAGCAGAACAAAATACTATAGTTCAGCACAAAATAGTCCTGTTCCAATGCTTATTGAGTCCCTGACAGTCCTGTAATGCTTCCTGAGTCCCTGACAGTCCTGGAATGCTTCCTGAGTCCCTGACAGCCCTGGTTCTCCAGGAACACTCTGCTCTCTGATCCCTAATCAGTCCTGTTCCAATTCTTCCTGAGTCCCTGACAGTCCTGGTTCTCCAAGAACATTCTGCTCTCCGATCCCCAATCAGTCCTATTCCAATGCTTCCTGAATCCCTAACAGTCCCGGTCCATCTTAACACTGAATTGTGACTGCTTAGCCAATCATTGATTGAAGCCGGTCAGTGCTACAGCCAGTGATTGGCTGAGCAGTCCCATTTCCTGTGCTGAGAAGCAATACTAGATCAATGCCTAGCAAGGGGATGTACGATCCATACTTTTTTCTTTCTTTTTTTTAGAGTTTTACTAGTGTCTGTCTCTGTTTTATGGTATCAGCACTCCCCCCATTTGCCCCAGGTTATTTTAATTAGCAAGAGACTGTAGAAGGGTTTACACATTCCTACCAGTTCTCAGTTCCTGAGAGCATATGAAAAGGTGAGCTTTCCCATCTGTTCACATGGTGCGGTACTATGGGGTTGCCATTGTTGCTGTGGTGCTGTGCTCAGTGCCTGGGTGTCATTGTCAGGCAGGAGGGGTGCTGTTTGATTGTTGGGTCCCACCGTCTGTGGGTGCAGTGCTGAAGAGTCAGTGGTCGCCGCATGGTGCCGAGCCAAATTTAGAGTAGGTTCCCATTCGTAGAGTCAACTTTGGCCTGGGGAGTGGGCCTATGCATTTTGATCAAAACGTACACTAATGTCTTGTGTACACTATGTGGATTAGCGCTTAGTATACTATAATTTTACGCTGAGAAGTGACATAAATTGTGCTGAGAAGCAATATTAGATCAATGCATAGCAATGGGATGTGCGATCCATGCTTTTTTCTCTTTTTTTTCCCATTTCTCGTGTTGAGAGAGACCATGAAGTAGAGAGTGATGGAGGACCTAGCAAGCATCTGAACATTTTCCCAACATTCTGACCCTTTAAAAAAAATCATGTCAGTCAAATAAAGGTATTTTATAATATTATAGTGCAATTGTACAATGTAGTTCAGCCTTTTGTGTAATCAATCTACATCCAGAGAATATACAGTTGGGTCCATAAATATTGGGACATTGACATAATTCTAACATTTTTGGCTCTATACACGACCACAATTCATTTGAAAGATGTGATTTAACTGCAGACTGTCCGCTTTAATTTGAGGGTATTTACATCCAAATGAGGTGAACAGTGTAGAAATTACAACAGTTTGCATATGTGCCTCACACTTGTCAGGGGACCAAAAGTAATGGGACAATTGGCTTCTCGGCTGTTCCATGGTCAGGTGTGTGTTATTCCCTCATTATTCCAATTACAATAAGCAGATGAAAGGTCCAGAGTTTATTTCAAGTGTGCTATTTGCATTTGGAATCTGTTGCTGTCAACTCTCAAGATGAGATCCAAAGAGCTGTCACTATCAGTGAAGCAAGCCATCATTAGGATGAAAAAACAAAACAAACCCATCAGAGAGATAGCGAAAACATTAGGCGTGGCCAAAACAACTGTTTGGAACATTCTTAAAAAGAAGGAACGCACCGGTGAGCTCAGCAACACCAAAAGACCCGGAAGACCACGGAAAACATATTGCGTTACTGAATTAACAGACATACATATAAACTTACCAGAGGTGATGAGATTTATCAAATATTCAACCTTAGGATGTTTTCACATTTGCAAATTAGAAGCCTTAGTGCAGGCATCCTCAAACTGCGGCCCTCCAGCTGTTGTAAAACTACAACTCCCACAATGCCCTGCTGTAGGCTGATACCTGTAGGCTGTTCGGGCATGCTGGGAGTTGTAGTTTTGCAACAGCTGAAGGGCCGCAGTTTTTGAGGATGCCTGCCTTAGTTGCATATTTGCCTAAAAATCAGGATAATAAGGCAGCATGCTGCACTATTTTGCCCAATTTAATGACAAACACCATAACAGAAAACCGATAGACCCCAATGGGTCAAAGAAATCTATTAGGCGCCATTGTTGGCTGTCAACTGAGCAGAACAACAAAAATGATTAGCAGAAGAATAGTGCCGATATTAACAAGCCTTTAGGTCAATTGAGTAAAAAAGAGGTGAAAAGGGGTTGTCCAAGCTTATTCCTCAGGATAGGTAATTACTAGCTGACCCCAGGCCACCTTCCAATTAGCTGTTCGGGTGTAGCCGGAACTACACAGTACCACTCAACTGTGCAGTGGAGGGAACCCATTACTATAACACTGCTCCCACTGAAGTGAAAAGGATGAGAGCTGCAGTGAGAAGCTCTGATTACTATACAGTTGGCAGAGCTATGAAGTTCTGGGCACTGAAAATCCACAGCATTTCTGATCATAATAAGCATGGTGGAGATATCCACAACATGTTTGTTTTTGTGTACTGAATTTTTCCAATTCATATGGCTGGGTTTTTCCAAACCCCATCCACATGTCTTGTACAGTAAGTTGCCAGTAACTTTTAGTACAGTAAGTTGCCAGTAACTTTTAGTCTAAAAGTTGCTCTACAAATCCACAGTAAATCCACGCTCACCCTAAATTCTGCTAAAGCCTAAAATGTCCATGGTCGACTCGCAATGTGTTATGATACAATGCTGGCAAGTGAAATCTTCAATTGTTAAAGTCTATCCACTCTAGCCTTGGGTGTAGTTGTAGTATCCCGGGTGTCCTTTGGAAGCCTAGTTAGATCCATCAGTCAGCTGTTCCCTGTAGTTTTCACATCTTTTATTCAAGAAAAAATACTTAAACTTTAATAATGTGACCTGATTCCAAAGTCAACTGCAAAAATGTTGATGCTGACACTAATTTTTTACTGCAGTGTGAAGACAGGGAGATGTTCAAGTAAACACAACTTATGTGTAGGCTGCTAGGGAAGTGCTTGAACTAATAGGTGAGTGGGAGGTATATTTGGTATTACAGCCGACTGACAGAGATATTAAGGCATTGGACTATTATACTGAATATGTTGGAAGGTTATTAATATGCTGTCCAAACCCTTTGCACTAATGTAATGAACTTTCAGGCAGCTATAAATCATAGGCTATCAAAAACTGATATGTTTAACTTGTAAATGGCAAACATACCTAGCAAGTCTTCATGACCCTCACTCAACCAGTATGGAAGTGAAGCCAGTATGGAAGTGAAGCCAGTATGGAAGTGAAGTGTGGGTAGCTGAGGGTAGAGGAGATATCTGTGACCAGGTCAAGATGGACTGTTGTTATAAACGCCAAAGAATAGCCTCAGCATCCTTATAGTTCATCCAACTTTACGTAATACAAAGTAATACGGAAAGAGCTTTCACTTCTTGCTGGATCCTTTCAAAGGGTTAAACTGAAGCCAGTTGTGCTTCATATATGCCCTTTGTTGAACAAACTTCTGTCACCTTACATAGAGATGAAGCCACAAGGGAGACTATGAAAAGATGAAATACCATGGCCTGGGTTCAATTCTTCTCCCAGCAATACTTTTAGTAACGCTAATTGGAAATGCACCACATTTCCACCAGTCTTAGATTGCTTTCACACATAGGTTTTTGGAAGCATTTTTCTGCACTTTTACGTTTTTAGTGATGTTTTTGCTCCTGTGGTTTTTGCTGTAAAAATGCCAGCTTCAGATGATAGCTGAAGACCTATGGGAAATATGAAACATGTTTCTTTACTCCTGGCATTTTTGTTCATTAGTTGGGGTCATTTGTCTTTCTGGTTTCTTTTCAAAAACGCAGTATGTTGTAGATCTTGACATTTTTTCTGGAATTTTGACAAACTTATAGGGGAAAAACTCCATTGAATAAAATGACAGTAGTAAGAACCTGTGTGTAAAAAACACCAGAAAAATGCGCCACAAAAAACGCACCAAAAACAAACCAAAAACCACAGCTGGAAAAAAGGCTAGCTCCTATGTTTCCATGTTTCCAGTCCTGGCCCTCATTTGGATAAGGATTGGAATAAAAGTATTTTTTCTTCAGACACTATGCTGACAGGTGCTCTTTAAATGCCTGGATACCGCATTACTGTAAGTTCTCCATTTGTAATCAGAAATAATAAAAAACAGCAGCTTTGCACATTTTGGTGATTTCTTCATTTTGGCCCCATTTATTGCCCTCGTTTTCATCTGTATACTTATTAAAAGGTACCTAAATGCAAAGCCCAGAAGGTGCAGCAGTCTTTCTCAGAGTGATATGCATCTTCCTCTTGCATCGGCTCTGCTCTGCATTTGCAGCATGTGGAGTACGGATCCTACATACTTTCTATTGATCCTTAAGCCTCATTCACACGTCAGTGTTCCATCAGTGATTTCCATCAGTGATTGTGAGCCAAAACCAGTAAACACAGAACCGGTGCAGATATTTTTATTATACTGCGGAGGCTCCAATCCTGGTTTTGGCTCAAATACACTGATGGAATTCACTGACCTAAATACTGATGTGTGAATGAGGCTTAAATACTACATTTCCCCTGAAGAGTCCATGGCTTCCCCTACAAAACCAGTTGATCACCCAGCAACCACAATTTGAAAGGTTTGTCTCTGACAAGGCAACTCCTTTAAAAGTTTTGTTTTAACAAGTTTCCTTTACTCCAGTGCTAGCGGCTTAAAAGGGTTACCTGGTTATATTTTTTATGTCATTTCACCAACAGTGATGAGTCTTACAAGAATAGCATGACCATGATTTCTTTATCTTTACTGGGTAAGTGCTGCGCTCTCGGTGTAATTCTGTAGTGGGCACTTCCGGGATCATATGCCCAAGGCTGCCTGAGTGCACACCTGCAACCTGTAAGTATTGTGGGTTGAGGGCTAGGATCACGTGCCCAATGTATCAGACCATACAGTGCCTGCTACAGAATTACATCTGGAGCTTAGCACTCACCGGGTAAAGATAAATCTCCACCGTCGGTTATAGGGTTTATTAAGACTGGTGTCTAAAACGTCAGTCTTAATAAATGATCCCCTATATTTTCATAATACTTGGATGAACTGTGCATTTAACACTGCGCTCATCTTCTTTAGAGTAAATGGAACTAGTATCACGTGAGACAGTCCTTCTGCACGGGGAAGCATGCCCATTAAGTGCTTTTGAAGCTGTCATTATAAGCAAGAGACACATCTGTGTGATAGATGCTACAAACTTCGCAACCTCTAACATATAATTGATGGTGGACCAATTACCCATTCTCAAAACCCCTCAGGCCCTACTCTGATGTGTTAAAAAAAAGAGGCAGATTTCAGAAAAAGAAATGTTCCCGTTAGAATGTAAAAGTTTACAGGAGAGTGGGAAACACCACAGTGCAAATGCACATTGTGTCTGCAAAAACGAATACAACAGGAAGACGATCAATAGCAAAAATGTTCCCTGTGCTGCTAGATAACAGAAATACTGGACAAATGGGGATTCTCTGGGAGGATATGATAATGTTAGATAATAATATACATTGTTTGTGACATCATGTTGGTTGAATTTTATAATGGACTCCCTGGGGGCTTATTTTTTCCACTAGATGACATTTTACTTTTAATCCCAGAATGTCACTTCTTAAATATATATGTGTACATGTATCTAACAAATAGTTTTTAATAAATCCAACATTAGAAGACTTTTGATATTTGCAGATCATTAATGAATAGTAACTACTTCATGACATTACTTAGGACTGTGACGGTAAGGCCACACCGTCAGGTTTCTTGATGCAGCTTTGGAAGTCAAAAATCAGGTATGGATCATAAAAGGAGAGAAAGTATAATGGACAGATATGACTTCTCCTCTTTCTTTGAATTCACTACTGGTTTTGGCTTCCAAAACGGCATCAAGAAACCAGAACTTGTGGGCGTACCCTTAATAACTCTTTCGTTCAACCTGACAGCTTGTCACGCCCAGTAAATGTAATCTACAAGGGGGTTTGAGAAAATTTTAGCCTTCCTAGGTTTTTCTGGAATGTTATTTTGGATCAAGCTAGATTCATGTTAAATCCATAAGTGGAGATGTTTACAGTGATTGAGAAAACTAGGTAGTGGGACTATTAAATATTAAAGTAAAATAAATAAATAAAAAATGTGATGGGTTAGCCCAATATGGAGGTCCAAGACAGAATCCAGACAAAAGAACAAGCCAACTCCAGGACTAGTAATCACAGAAGAACAGAAGGCGAGATAGGCCAAACATTGTGCTAAGCAGGATTATTTAATTGCAATGGCTGCCCTTACTAGCGATTGTTAGTAAAAAAGAATATACTGTATACTTATTTGAGTGAGAATATATAAGCCAAACTTGAATATAAATATCACAGCTAATAAACATACATGTCACAGATACATTGTACATAATTGCTACCAGCCTATAGCATTGTGTGGCGGGAGAGGCCAAATTCCAACTTCTTTTCTATACAATACATATTACGCAGTGCTGCAGAACCAATGTGAGCCCCTTAGTTACTTAGTCATCCAAAACCATATTAAAGCAGTTCTCTTATTGGCTATTGGTATCTGAACTTTGGTAAGTAAAACCTCTGTCCTCTAAGTGATCTTAGCACTAATTTAGGTATATTTCTAGCTGGGAAGTATCCCTAGAATTACTTGTGCCGTATTTTTTAACCTACTCATGTAATCACATTCTAATTTTGACAATGTTCTTGCTGAACACATCTTAATGTGCATCCGGCAAAATAATGCAAACTTACAAAACTCTTGCAGCTGCCCAGGACAAAGTGGAAATTACTCACTAATTTGTGCCTTTCATCTGCTTCCTCAGTTTCCTAACTACCTAGATTCTCATCATTAGCTTATACTTTGACACTGATACTTTCATACTGATTTGAACTATTTTAAAACAGAAACCATTAGGTAACAGCAAGCCCCCTAAGTGGGGAATTTCTGAACAAAACCATATTAGAAATTAGGCTTTACGTACATGTCGATGCATCCAAGTGGTATACATCTATAACACAGTATCTATTACACAGGCCTACCTATGTTACAGGTTATTTCCATTTTTTTCCATTGCCTGCCATATCACAAAAGCACCAGTAGAGATGAGCATATTGATTCTGAAATTCAGGAATTCGGGACGGATTTTCCACATTTTCAGGTACCAAATTTTTAACAAATTATTTAAGTGGATAAGATAGTGAGAGAGAGATATCAAGAGAGATTGAGAGAGAGTTCAAAGAGACGGAGGTCTGTTTCAGACGGCCGTATGTATTTTGCTGTATTTTGCGGTCCGTTTTTTAAGGATCCGTGGATCCGTTTTTTGTTTTCGTTGTGTTTCCGTCTCTGTTCCGTTTCCGTTCCGTATGTCCGCAAAAAATCTCGGGATCGTAAACGGAAACAAAATGTACAGCAATGTTTGTAAACAGTAAACACATGGACGAAGTGGGCATGGATCTGCAAAAAACGGATGACATACGGATGTGTTCCATATGCATTCCGTATGTTTTGCGGACTCATTGACTTACATGGAGTGATGGAACGTTATTTGCGGACAATAATAGGACAAGTTCTACATTTTAGTTGAACGGATATACGGAAATACGGAAACGGAATGCATACGGGGTACATTCAGTTTTTTTGCGGAACCATTGAAATGAATGGTTCCGCATACGGACCGCAAATGGAAACCGCAAAAATATAACGGAAATGCAAAAAAATACATTTGTGTGCAAGAGGCCTGAAAAGAAGATGGAGAGAAAGAGGAAGACAGGAAGGGAGGGAGAGAGTCTTTCCATAGCTTGGCCTAAGGTGCATTATTCATCTTGCACACAACTCTCCATTCTAGTTTATTTACACCACCACAACGTGTAGGAGTGGCAACACTGACTGTGTTCAGTTTACTTAGTTAATAATATCCTGGATTGATTTGTGCTTCCTTCCATTTTAGGTTGGTCTGAGGAGAAAAGGGTTAATTGTCTTTAACAGGGGCGTTGCCAGGGTCTCAAAAGATTTGGGGCACAAGCTCCAATGAATATGGCCCAGTTCTCCCCCTCCCCCCACACACTGAATTTTGTTGTACTTGTTATACAGCAGCACATACCTGTCAGATCCAGGGCCTCCAGGTGATGCCTCCTCTGATCATACAACTTTCAGCCGCGCCTCGTCTCTGCAGATTGTGACATACAGACATCTTAGGCCTCTTTCACACGGGCGAGTTTTCCGCGCGGGTGCAATGCGTGAGGAGGACGCATTGCACCCGCACTGAATCCGGACCCATTCATTTCTATGGGGCTGTGCACATGAGCGTTGTATTTCACGCATCACTTCTGCGTTGCGTGAAAATCGCAGCATGCTCCAGTTTCTGCGTTTTCCACGCAACGCAAGCCCCATAGAAGTGAATGGGGCTGCGGGAAAATCGCATTGCATCCGCAAGCAAGTGCGGGTGCGTTGCGATTTTCCCGCATGGTTGCTAGGATACGATCGGGATGGGGACCCGATCGTAATTATTTTCCTTTATAACATAGTTATAAGGGAAAATAATCGCATTCTAATTACCGAATGTAATGTTCCCCGGGCTTTAAAGGATTAAAAATAATAAAGAGTTAACTTACCTTCTCCCATAGTACGCGCAGAGCCCCAGAACGTCTTCTCTCTTGATAGTTTGGATGCTTGAGGACCTGTGGTGACGTCACAGGGTCACATGGTCCAATCATAGAAGAATTTGAGTGGACCATGTGACCCATGTGATCCTGTGACATCACGGCAGGTCCTTCATCCAAGGATCTGTTGGATAAAGGACCTGCCGTGATGTCACAGGATCACATGGGTCACATGGTCCACTCAAATGCTTCTATGATTGGACCATGTGACCCTGTGACGTCACCACAGGTCCTCATGCATCCAAACTATCAAGAGAGAAGACGTTCTGGAGCTCTGCGCACAATGGGAGAAGGTAAGTTAACTCTTTATTATTTTAACCCTTTAAAGCCCGGGGAACATTGCATTCTGTAATTAGAATGCGATTATTTTCCCTTATAACTATGTTATAAAGGAAAATAATTGCACATACAGAATACTCATCCCGAAACCAGACTTCAGTGATGAAGTCTGACTTCGGGTCTGGGTACCAAGCATGCGGATTTTTTCACGCGCGTGCTTAACGCACTACAAACGTTAGCACACGCGCGGAAAAATCGCGGCAATTCCCGCAACGCACCCGCATCTTATCCGGGCGTCAAACATGACGCCCGTGTGCAAGAGGCCTTAGTGTCCTCACATTTCTATCATCATCCCCCAACCTGGAGCCCCCACAGTGTTATCCTGCTGCTCGCTGTGCTCCCCAATACCCCCAAACACTATCCTGAAGAAATAATAGTGCCCCCCATAGTAATAGTGCTCCTCATAGTCCCACCAATAGTCATTCCCTTTTAGAATGCCCTCATTAGTAATACTGCCCCTACAGTGCCCCCAACACTGATAACGCTCCCCAAGAGTGCCGCCATTAGTAGAAGACTCAGAAGAGCCCTCCAGTATTAATAATACCCTCACAGAGCCCCCGGTAATAAAGCTTTCTACAGACCTGTCAGTAATAGAGTGGGGATCTATAAGTCCCTCCTATAGAGACCCCAGTAGTAATAAGAATGCTTATAGTGTCCTCTACAGTGCCCCCAGTATTTATACTACCCCTTGCAGTGCCCCCTGTAGTTATATTCCTCCCTCCACCATACAGTCCCATGTAAATAACATCACACTATCTCTCCTACCCCCTCCAAAATATAGTCCTATGTAAATAACATCACCTCCTCCCCAGCCGCCTTCAACATACAGTACCAAGTAAATAATATCACCTCCTCCCCAGCCACCTCCAACATGCAATCCCATGTAAACATCACCCCCTCAACATTCAGTCGCATGTAAATAACAACATTCCCCCCATCAGCCACCTTCAACATACAGTCCTAAGTAAATAACATCAGTCCCTTCTACAGCCACCATCAACATACAGTCCCATGTACATAACATGACCCCCTCCCCAGCCACTTCCCACATACAGTCCCATGTAAATAATATCCCTCCCTTCAGCCTTAAAATACAGTCCTAGTTAAATAACCACCAAAGCTGCTTCCCCCGGGTCTTCTCCGTCTTCTCACTGCCATCCTCTCCTGCACTGGTCACATGAGGGTGACATCATTGAAGGTCCTTCTCAACCATTTCCTGTTTTACTGGAGTGGTCACATGACCTGTGATGTCACCACAGGTCCTTCAGATGTTCCACTGCATTAGATTCAATTGTATTGCCGTCCTCATGACGGCAATACAGTTTGATCCATCTGGAAGGCAGGACATTCGGGGCCTGGGACAAAACATCTGGGGCCCAGGCCCCGAATGTTTTAACCTAGCGACGCCCCTGGTCTTTAATATGTTCAATTCTGACCCGTTTGAAATGGGTCAGTGCTTAGCAGAGAGGAGTGAAGTTTTATTGGAAATGGCGGTCAGATCAATGCGCCGCCCGGACCTGTGACGTCATGAAGGAGCGCCCGGAGGCCGCAGCGCAGGTAAGTACACTGCTGCGGAGTACTTACCATGGCAGCCAGGACTTGAGTAGCGTCCTGGCTGCCATGGTAACCGATCGGATTAATGCTTTTCAATGGGCATTAATTCCGGATCCGGCGTTACGGCATGTCTTCCGGATTTTTGGACGAAGACAAATCCGCAGCAGGCTGAGGTTTTGTCAACGTCCACAAAACTTTCACATACTGAACGGAAGACATTCTGATGCATCCTGAACTGATTTCTCTCCATTCAGAATGCATTATGATAATCCTGATCAGTATCTTTCCGTCCTAGAGCCCCGAGGACGGAACTCTAGGACGTAAAGCAAAAACGCTGAAGTAGTGGTGGCCTGGTTGTGAACTAGACAGTCAGAACCACAGTCCCCAAGAATGGAGAGTGACAGGCTGGCTTTAAAGAATAAAAGTGGAGATCAAGCTAAGCTTGTCTGACAATGTTGAAGGTCTGGAGGACCAGGCCAAAAGTAGCCAGCCCTGCAGTGAACTCTGTATAAAGATGTAAGTTGTAACATAACATTATGTTAAAGTGTTGTGCCCTCTGTGCAAATATTTCTAACCATTAAGTGGGTTGTCCCACATAACATATTCTACATTTGTCAAACCAGCACCTGGATCTAAATACTTTTGTAATTTAGTGTAATTAAATATTTTTTATAACCTTTGTTATTCACTGAAATCTATCTGTATAGTGCCACTTGCTGTTTGCTCTTTTTATAATTTCTCTGTCCTGCTCACTGGGATGGAAGCACATGCTTAGTTCTACCCTTCAACTTCCACCAGCTTCAGGAAAACTGACACACATCTTGAGAAAGTGTATACCCCCTAAACTGCCAACTTGAAATAAATCTAGCAGAACAATTGGAGCAATGAATAGAGGATATTTCCGGATCTAGGTGAGGTAAAGGACTGGATCCTTTCGAATTTTCATGTTTTACAGGAGAACCTCATTGTAGCCCCAACCTCTAACCAATATGCTTGCGAACCTCACTGCAGTAAAGTAAACATGACTTCTGTTACCCTTTCTGCATGTTTATTACATGTGCCTAAACTGAACTGTAGTTTGGTTGGCCACATCTCCAGTACCAGCCACAACCAGCAGTGGCCCCCTTACAAATATGCAGTGCAGTTTCATCAAAGTCAATTAATATATCATACTCTTTTTGAAGTGTGAGAGGAAACTGCTTTGTGACTAAGTGCATTTCTTTGTATGTAGCGGACGCAGTGATGGGAAACAGCGATTGTGCCGCCCCCCATCATTGAACCCCTTTAGAGGCCGGGTTCATCTCTGATCGCGCCATCTGAGGCTACCATTTAGGCATTTCAGGGTAAAATAAATAAATAGATACTCATCTTATCCATTTAATTGCATAGAGGCCATTGCTGCCATCTTGATTGAAGACACTGCATGAAATCTCGTGTAGTGACGTGATGACGTCATCATGCTTTCTGGCGTGGTAATGTCATATGTCACCGCACGCGAAATTTCGCATGGTATCTTTAATCATGATTGCCGTGACGGCCTCTTCATGCGTGAATGGATGAGGTGAAAATGTATTTTTTTTTGCTTTTACCGCCATATCAGGGAAAATTGATTTGTTACCATGAAGCACGAATAGATTTGGCATGGCGGGAAATCAATCTTTTCCTGAAATTGGGATAAAAGTCCACTTCATATACTACGATTCCCTCAACACTACTTTTTGGCTTACTGTATATTTTGGGGCACCAATAATTTTAATAAAAGCAAAAACTGTTTGTTATGTCTGGATTTCCAAACCCATCTGTGTGTTTTCTCATTGTTACATCAGTCTTTTGCAGCACAATCAGAGAAGCAATTTGATTCTTATTGAAATCCCAAGGTCACTGAACAGAATCTGCCTAAAGGCTCAGTGCTATAAAACAAATGCCAAATGGAGCCATTCACATCCAGCTTAATAGACTTGATGACAAACATATCAGCTTGAAGGGAAGTTATTGTAGTAGTTTCCTCTTGCTACACCTCTTTTAATACATGTATTCTATTGCTTGCACAGTATGGGTTCAATACTCTCATTAAAGACAATTAGGCTAGGTTCTCACGTCGAGGACATGGGCGGTAGCACACCACATGACTGAGAACTGTATAGCACATTCGGACCAACTTTGCCCTGAGTGGCTGCATATATGAATTAGGTTGAGGTACAAAATAAAAAAAATAAAAAAAAAAAAAAAATATATATATATATATATATATACAGTGGGGAAAAAATGTTTTTGATACACTGGCGGTTTTGCAAGTTTTCCCACCCTCAAAGAATGGGGAGGTCTGTAATTTTAATCATAGGTACACTATGAGAGACGGAATCTAAAAAAAAAAAAAAATCGAGAAAATCATATTGTATGATTGTTAAATAATCAATTTGCATTTTATTGCATGAAATAAGTATTTGATCACCTACGAACCAGCGAGAATTCTGGCTCTTACAGAAGCCCTCCTACTCAGCACTCATTACCTGTATTATTTGCACCTATTTGAATTCGTACACCTATCCACACACTCAGTCATACTCTAACTTCTCCACCATGGCCATGGCCACAAGGCTAGGGCTACACGACGACATGTGTCGCTCAACACATAGGGCACAACTACACTATAACATATGTTGCACGCCAATTTTTATAATGATAGTCTATGGTGTCGCACTGCGACATGCGATATGCTGGGACAATGACGAGACAGTCGCAGAAAAATCCATCTTGGATGGAGTTTTCGCTACTGTTGTGTCGCAGTCGCAGCATGTTGCATGTCGCAGTGCGACACCATAGACTCTCATTATAAAAATTGGCGCACGACATTGGTGCGACAAAATGTCACGCGACAAATGTCGTCGTGTGGCCCTAGCCTAAGACCAAAGAGCTGTCTAAGAACACCAGGGACATTATTGTAGACATGCCCAAGACTGGGAGGGGCTACACGACAATAGGCAAGCAGCTTGGTGAGAAGGCAACAATTGTTGCGCTATTATTAGAAAATGGAAGGAACACAAGATAACTGTCAATCTTCCTCGGCCTGGGTCTCCATGCAAAATCTCGCCGAATGATTCTGAAAAAGGTCAGGAATCAGCTCAGAACTACACAGGAGGACTTGGTCAATGACCTGAAGAGAGCTACGACCACAGTCTCAAAGATTACCGTTAGTAACACACTACTCCATCATAGATTAAAATCCTGCAGGGCAACCAAGGTCCTGCTGCTCACGCCAGCACATGTCGAGTCCCATTTGAGGTTCGCTAATGACCATCTGGATGATCTAGAGGCATAGGAGAAGGTCATGTAGTCAGATGAGACCAAAATAGAACTTTCACTTGCCGTGTTTGGAGGAAGAAGAAGGATGAGTACAACCCCAAAGACACCGCCCCAACCATAAAGCATGGGGGTGGAAACATACTTTGGGGGTGCTATTCTGCAAAGGGGACAGGAAAACTACACCGTATTGAAGGGAGGATAGATGGAGCCATGTATCGCAAGATTTTGGCCAACAACCTCCTTCCCTTAGTAACAGCATTGAATATGGGTCGGGGCTGGGTTTTCCAACATGACAATGACCCGAAACACACAGCCAGGGAAACTAAGGAGTGGCTCCGTAAGAAGCATTTCAAGGTCCTGGAGTGGCCTAGCCAGTCTCCAGACCTGAACCCAATCGAAAATATTTGAGGGGAGCTGAAACTCAATGTAGCCCAGCGACAGCCCCGAAACCTGAAAGATCTGGAGAACGTCTGTGTGGAGGAGTAGTTCAAAATCCCTGCTGCAGTGAGTGCAAACCTGGTCAAGAACTACAGGAAACGTCTGACCTTTGTAATTGCAAGCAAAGGTTTCTGAACCAAATATTAAGTTCTGTTTTTCAAATACTTATTTCATTCAATAAAATGCAAATTAATTATTTTTAAAATTATACAATGTGATTTTCTGGATTTTTTTTTTTTAGATTCTGTCTCTCACAGTTGAATTATACCTACGATAAAAATTACAGACCTCTCTATTCTTTGTAGGTGGGAAAACCTGCAAAATCGACAGTGTATCAACTATTTTCCCCACTGTATATATATATATATATATATATATATATATATATATATATATATACACACACACAACTCATCAGCGTGCATATTAAATAAAATGGAACTAAACTAAATGGATGATATAACTAAAAATTGCTCTTAGGGACTGAATTATTAATAAATAGCGCATATTACAGTGTATTTTAAAAGAATATCTTCCATAGTTTTTTCTTCGATTGCAGAATGGCTGGAATAAGTTTGAAGGCCGATTTATTGGCCTGTATTTGTGGGAGAGGCGTAGTAGCACATTTATACCAGGCAGGCGCCTCCCTTGGGCGTGTCGACGGCTGTAGAGATGAGCGAACACCTGGATGTTCGGGGTCGAGAGGTTCGGCCGAACTTCCGGAAAATTTCCGGGTTCGTGATCCGAACTCAACCCGAACTTCATCCCGAACCCGAACCCCATAGAAGTCAATGGGGACCCGAACTTTTGGGCACTAAAAAGGCTGCAAAAGACACCCAGAGGGATAATATACCGCAATAAACGCATTGCGATTACAACTTTGAGCTAACGATCACCATGGGAACGCCTCCTCCAGTAGAATGTACTGTCGGATCTGAGAATTAAGTTGAAATCGCAATGCGATTCTTATATATTTGCTTAATCGCATTGCGATTTCAACTTAGCATTGCTAAATAATTCCATCCATATCGTTAACTTACTGAGTCAGTAAGTTAACGAATATGGATGGAATTATTTAGCAGTGCTAAGTTGAAACGGCAATGCGATTAAGCAGATATATAATAATCGCATTGCGATTTCAACTTAATTCTCACATCCGACTAGTACATTTTACTGGAGGAGGCGTTCCCATGGTGATCGGTAGCTCAAAGTTGCAATCGCAATGCGATTAAGCTAAATACATAAGAATCGCATTGCGATTCCAACTTTTAGTACTCAACTTTTAAAATCGTACACCACTTTAAGTTCCAAAGTTGCAATCGCGTTCGAATAGAACTTAAAGCTGTCTCTTAGTCAGTTTTAGTATTGGTGTGCTGTAATAGAAGTTACATTCGTACGCGAATATAACTTAGAGCAATACAGTCAACTTTACACTGTTAGTTTTATTATCGCGATAATACAACTATTCAAGAATCGTGTACGATGCGTCTGTACGTGTGTGCGTTACCTCGGACACTATTCTATTTTGCCAGCCACAGCTGAAACCACTGATTTATGGTATTGCTATTTTGGCAATTGAATTTAACCCCAGAAAATAATCTATCCTTTGCCAGACAGCAGACAGTATTATACTTGTCTAACCAAAGCTGGAACACCAGATTTAGGGGATTGGTATTTGGGCAATTGTATTTAACCCCTTAATAAAATATAGAAATTTCTTTCCTGAGTTTCTAGGGGTGACAATTAGCACAGCCAAGCCCCTGATGTAGGATATAGCAAAAAAAAAAAACTAGTATTAATGGATTGATGGACTTGGTGGCAGCTTCTTCTGGCGCACCGCAAGTCACAAAATGGCCGCCGATCAACCCAGAAAATAAGTGACAGAAAAACGCTCTGTGCAGCCTAAAAACCAGCGAGCAAGTAACTAGCAGAAGTTCAATGATTCTCAGCTGTGAATTGATCCGTTCATTAGGTGCTGTTGCTGACTTTAACCTGCCTAATCTCGCCCTGACAGAAGCTGCGTCCTCTCCCTACACTAATCAGAGCAGTGTGACGTGCGGCGCTACGTGACTCCAGCTTAAATAGAGGCTGGGTCACATGCTGCACTTGGCCAATCACAGCCATGCCATTAGTAGGCATGGCTGTGATGGGCTCTTAGGGCAAGAAGTAAAACGCTAGCTGATTGGCTGCTGTGCAGCCCTTCAGAAAGCGGGAAGTAATCGACGAACACCGAACCCGAACTTTTTTGAAAATGTCCGGGTTCGGGTCCGGGTCCCGGACACCCCAAAATTCGGTACGAACCCGAACTATTCTCGAACTGTTCACTCAACACTAGACGGCTGCTGCGTAGTTGTGTGCATTCAGAGCCACCTGTTGCAGCACACGGGCTGAATCTGCAGCTTCCATACCCAGTCGGCGTTCAGGATCCCAGTTGAAGTCGTTCCGGTCGGTTGAGGGTTTGCGGCAAGCTCGGGCAGCATCGTCCCGTTACAGTCCGGCCGGCAATGTGTTGCTTTGATGAGTAGGAGCAGCACTGCACCAGAGCGATTCTGCCTGGCAGCCCACGCTTGGCGCCCACGCGGCAGAACGGTTAGGCAGCAGGGGTCAGCGTGACTCCGTCTCGTTTTCTCGTACGTTTTCTATGTCTTGCACAGGCCGCCGTGCTTAGTTTGTCTGTGTATATCTGTATGTTTTTTTTTGTTTGCTTTCACTTCACTGCTTGCCAGCAAACCTCTCTCTCACTATCCGCATTATTTCTGCAGACAGACTCAAGCCTTGTTCACACTGACATCCAGCATTATCCCCTTACTTGCATTATAGAGGGATAGGTTCAGGCAGAACAGGTGCGGACCCATTCATTTTGAATGGGGACGTGATGGATGCGGAGAGCACACACTGTGCTCTCCGCATCCGCATTTGCGGAGCGCGCCGCCAATCTTCCGGACGGCGGCTCCGCAAAAAAGTAGAGCATGTCCTATTCTTGCCCGCAATTGCGGACAAGTGTAGGCATCTCTATAGGGCTGGTGGCAAGGTGTTTTGTGGATCCGCAAAACACAACGGATGTGTGAATTAGGCCTAAAGCCTTGTTCACACTGACATACAGCATTATCCCCTTATTTGCATGATAGAGGGTGAGGCAGCTGATTAACCCAGGTGGAGCAGAGTTTCTTTAGTATAAATGCTATTTTGCAATATGTATATTAAGTAGATGGTAAGCTCCTCTGTGTTGAGGTATCTTCCTTTGTCTTGTTTCGGAAATGTAAAATGTGTGTGTATGGCCCCTTGCAGACAAGCGTTCCTCCCGGAGCTAGTCCGCAATGGAGCTCCCGGCCCGACCTCCCAGCACTGCCAGGGATCACATAGCATTATATTGATTTATGATGCTATGTAACCCTTACAGTTCTGGGATGTATTGGTTAACACTGGCAGCATTATGTCAGTGTTATCCAATCCATTCCAGAACTGTAAGGGTTACATAGCATCATAAATCAATATAATGCTATGTGAATCCCGTCAGTGCAGGAAGGTCGGGCCGGGAGCTCCGTTGTGGACTTGCTCCGGGAGGAACGCTCGTCTGCAAGAGGCCTATCACTTTAAGGTGGTGAACCTGAGTTTGTGTACTTAATAAGCACCTGTGCTGGGGATCCATTTTCAATTCAGAGTGTTAGCTGAACACTGGGGGAGCTGCTTGCTACAAAGGTCAGTGCAGACCCATGTGGTCCTGTTATTTTGCCTCGTTTTGTTGCTTTATTTGTGCTAAAAATAGATGTGAGCTTGGTGTTCACCAAGAACTGAGTTTAGTTTGTTTTACGGCATATACGCCCACATCTCACAGGGTGTACGTGCTGATGGTGGCATCGTTTGTATTCACTCACCTATAGTGGCGTGGTGTGGTGCAGGTGGTTTATTACTGCATGCCTTGTGTTAGTGTCGGCATACTTCCACAGCCAGGATTGTCTTTACATGTCATTTTTGCTTTTCAGGTCCTGTCACAGCTCGTCATTCTCAGTTGATGTGGTCAATCATATCTTTTGCTAAGGTAGTCGAAAAGAGAGAAAAAAAAAAGTCACATTACAGGTGGATTTCCCAATAGGTTACCGGCTTTACTACTTGACGATTTTATTTTTAGGTCGTTATAGGTTCAGAATGTTGGGTAAGTCACATTTTCATCCGTTTGCGGTGTCACAACATCAGACCTGACCCGTCACTCAGGCCTCAGCGGTTTCAACCTTTTCTTTGGTATTCTGATGCCTGCAGGCCTCACGTCAATGTCGGCATACTACCACAGCCAGGATCATTCATTGCATGTAATTTTTGCCTTTCAGGTCACGTCACAGCTCGCCATTCTCAGTTGATGTGGTCGGTTACATCTTTTGCTAAGGTAGTAGGACGGAAAAAAAAAATCACATTGCGGGTGGATTTCCCATTAGGTTACGAGCTTTGCTACTTGACATTTCTTCATACGTTGCTATAGGTTCAGAGTCTTGGGTAAGTCACATTTTCATCATTTTGTGGTATCACAACGTCAAACCGAACACGTCCCCCAGGCCACGGCAGTTTCAACTTTTTGGTTTTCTGGTGCTTCCGCCGGCACTGGTTTTGTTGCCATTTCTTGGCCCCGAATATAATCATTTTCTTTCCGACTTTCCGTTCAGGGTGCCCGATTCGTGTCTTTCAGCAATTACTGGTATCAGTAACAGACCAAGGCCTTGAGAGTACTCTGTTGTGGTTCCCACGACACCACTGGTGTTGGGTGCGAGTATTCGCAGGGTGCGAGTTTTTGGTCTTGAATGTCGTGATTTCGAGATTTTGCGACTATGTCGAATACATGACCCAATGTTCGCAATTACGTATATTCGCTCTTAAGGTGGATATTGAGTGATAGGGAAACTGTATCTTAAAAGAAAAAGATAAAATAAAAAACAAAAAACAAAATAATAATAAAATAAATAATTTCAGACCTAATTTCCCCAACCTCAGTTGCTTCTTTAACAATTTCCGCTGTTCCTGTCAGAGTAAAGATTGAATAGGTAAAACTGTCCTGCGAATGTTCGTCACTTGTATATTCGCATTATTCTATTCGCGGTTGGTATTCCCTTACCTACCTAGCGTTAACAGGTTGTGTCAGACTCTAGTATGCTGCATGTATTGCGATAATTCGTATGTCTTTTCGTGCCCTTCCATTCGCACAAACGACTCCCGCCATTTCAAGCTTTCAATACATGTAAAGCTGTTTAAACACTGTTGGGGTCCTCACGGCACCACTAACCACCTCTCAGTTGTGCGGCATGTCCGTATGCCGCTGTCCAATTGTAGGGTTGACACCAACAGCTACCGGGCCTTTCCTTCAGGTCAGGTGCAGCATGTGCTTCCTCTGGGAACAAAGTTCTGGCCCATGTTATCCGGAAATTAGGCGCTCTGCATGTTCAGTAGGTTCATACCTCAACCTGGTCGAGAGATGTTCTCGCATTCCAGAGTTTGGTCATGTTAGTGTTGTTGGTATAAACTATTGTGTATCATTTGGATGTGGGGTTTTTAGCCCCTTTCAGGCATTCCTCCTACGCAGTGGTTATGGCACAATTCAAGCTGCTTAGTTTAGTTAGTTAGGCAGGTAGACGGTTACGTGTCATGTAGCCCCGACCACAAGTTTAAAGGCCGATTTATTGGTCTGTATTTGTGGGAGGGGCATAAGTAGCACATTTATACCAGGCAGGCGCCTCCCCTGGGTGTGTCGACAGTGCTGCGTACCCTCCAAACCCGCCCATCTTTTTCATAAACACCTTGCAGGGTATTCCCCCTTTCAGGCATTCCTCCTACGCAGCGGTTATGGCACAATTCAAGCTGCTTAGTTTAGTTAGTTAGGCAGGTAGACTGTTACGTGTCATGTAGCCCCGACCACAAATTAAGTTGTGCTTGTGAATTAATAAAACTGGAAATTGGATTTCATAATATTTCTCCTTATAGTTATGGTTATTACATGGTTACTTAAATGCACAAATTCTTACTTTCTAGAACAGAGATTGTATTCTTTGAGTTCACAATGCCACACAACCATAACCAGAGGAGTTTTGGCATGCAATGAATATGTGACTTGAGCAGTTTATTTATAACTGTTGTCATTTCACATAAATGTGTAATATTTGTGCAACTTTATGTAACAGTCTTGTGGTTGCCTGCACTGACAATCAAGAAGGAAGTTGATGACATTCAAAAAGAAGCAAAAACACTCTGTAGAATGAAGGCACAAAATGTTTCATTCTGACTTGCCAACACTGTGCCAATCCATCTTTGAGATGAACAAATGAGTTACCGTATTTCAGACAATTTGGTATCCAAGTATCTATAGTCAAGCAGGTACGGGTTTTCAAGTCCCTAAAAAATCTTCAGATGATTGAAGCCTTCAACTAAAAACAAAATGGGCAATACAAAGGAAATGAGACTTGGCAACATCCAAGTAATTTCAGAATCATTTATGTTTTTCAAGTGCAAGTGAGCTGAGCTACAATAACTTGCCACAGCCACTACCCTTTGAATGGGGCTGTGCTTCTAGCCCCTTTCTTATCGTTAGTCCAGTGCTGGCGGCTGCAGGTAACAGCTGATCGGCGGGGGCAGGCTTGGACTGGCCCATAGGGGTACAGGTGAACCCCCCCCGGTGGGCCCTTAGTTTCCCACTTCAGGCACAAGTGGCACATAACACAGTAGACTTATTGCACCATATACAGATATACAGCATCTCAACCAGTCTATGTTCACGTAAAAAAGTGGGTAGACTATTTAAGAAACCACCCAGTTTATTATTATAGATACAATCAGGTCGCTGAGAATTCTAGGCACAGAGGTAGTCCACCTAGTATCTTCCATTCCCAGGGATCTGCCTTCTCAAAGTCGATAATATTTGAATGAATCTATACAGTGGGCCCCAAGCACTGGGCGGAGCCGTCACTGAGCAGTCCAACACTGGGCAGGGGTGTCAGGTGTCCGATCCCGACTGATCTGATATTGATGACCTATCCTAAGGATACATCATCAATATCTTTAGCCTGGAAAACCCCTTCTAAGGAGTTTTGCCCTCAGACAATGGGGGCATATCGCTAGGATATGCCCCCATTGTTTGATAGGTGCGGGTTCCACCTCTGGGACCCACACCTACATGGAGAATGGAGCAGGGAAAGTAGTGGAGGGCGCACTGCGCATGAGCAGCTGCCCTCCATTCATTTCTATGAGGCCGCCGAACATAGCCAAGTGCTCGCTCTGCTATTTCCGTCGGCCCCATAAAAATGAATGGGAGCAGGGGTCTCGCATGTGTAGTGCGTTCCCATTAACTTCTATAGAAGCAGCGGGGAGCAGTGCTTCAGTGCTTGGGACCCGAACCTATCAGACAATGGGGGCATATCCTGACGTCCCCATTGTATGTGCTGGGAAAACCCCTTTATGTGTTACCAATACTAATATACCAATAAAAAACACAGAAATACTAAATACCACGTGCATACTGTACGCAGTATCACTAGCAAGTAATGCAAAAAATGACTAATACTTGCTTAGTTATTGTTAAAATGAACTGCTTTTAGTGCTTCTTCCATGCATGATGCTGATGTCATATAACGTTTTACTAGACACATTAGACCAGAGATCAGCAACCTCCATATCTCCAGCTGTTCTGAAACTACAATTCCTAGAATCCTCCTATCACTTCTATGGGAGTTCCATGATGAACATCCGAGCAAGTGTGCATATTGAGAGTTGTAGTTTCACAGTAGCTGGAGTGCTAAAGGTTGCTGATCCCTGCGTTAGACCAATCTGAAGTTGCGCGATGGAGGTATATATATGTTGCAGAGGCACCACATCACAAATTATTTCCAAATCATTATGTTAACATGGCTTTGTGACAGTTTAGAGGTCATAAGAATACCAGCTTTAATTATGCATCTTTTGCCTTTTTATTCAGGTTACTTGACTTACACAGTAAGTTCAGGATGCATTGTGTGTGACCACAAGCATATTTCTGTATACTGAAACAGAACACAAAAAGAAGCATCATACCCATAAAAAAGAGGCCTGAAATGGACTCTGTATGAGCAGAAAGTTGCACACATGCGGATGAATAGAGTTCCAGCTTTGCTTCATTGAATCAAATTTTGGAGTATTGTCATCTTGTCTTTTTTATGTATTGGAGTCCTCTTCACTAGAGATAAGTGAATCGAAGTTGACGAAGTGGAATTCGATCCAAATTTCAGGAAAAATTTGATTCACACCGAATCTGAATTTCCTCAAACTTTGTGGTAATGAATCGCATTTTTTCCTAAAATGGCTGCTGCACATGTGAGGACATGGATCAAGGAACACTCGGATCACCCATAATGCTATGCATGCAGCCAATCAGCAGCCAGCCCTGTGATGTCACAGCCCTATAAATAGCCTCAGTCATCTTGGATTCAGCCATTTTGCAGTGTAGTTAGTGCAGGAAGAGACGTCAGCAGTTCAGGAAAGGATAGGGAGGAATCATTCCCCAGTATAGAAGCAGAACTGGGTTCAGTAGGGGAGGTTACATCCTGGGTAATAGGAACAATTCTATTACACCTTACTGCACTGACTGTGGATCTAAATTGCCATTATACAGCTCTGTAATTCCAGAAAATCTTTCTTGTTATTGGGGTGCAACTGTTGTTTGATATAGCCATTAACAGGGTTTATTACAAGGAAATATTTCTATGTCTTATTTGCCCTTGTGCGGTGCGGTTATATGTTCTAAAGCATTTTTTGGCTTGCATTAGTGGGGGAAAAAAAGAGCTTAAAAAAGGCTCATTAGCCGTTGTGTGGTAATGTGGCAGAGGCCTAAATGTTTCTGGTGCAGGCACAGGTCGCAGCAGTGTAAGGGGGCATAGCAGCTGGAGTCGCAGGGAGAGGCCTGAGCTCCCGGTGTCATTTAGCGGTCGTGTCTTGACTAGCAACCTAGCTGTTCTTAAATGGTTGACTCAGTCATCCACTTTGTCCCAAGTAACATCAGACACCCCAAGCCAAGAGTTGGTGGGTTCATCAGAGACAATCCTTAGTTGGCATGGCGCAGGAGCAGGCCCTGTGACCTCACCCGTCCTAAACCTGTCTTTGTCCTTTTCTGTTCCCTAAGCCAGAGAAGTATTATATACTGTGGGCTTAGCTCCACTATACAGCAAGGACGAGCTACTAGAGGACAGTCAGTAGCTACTGGCCAGCCAAGATGTGAAGGAGACATCCGCCTCTTCCTCCGGTAGGTGGGCAAGAAGTGATGAGGAGAGTGGCATGGGAGCTGGTGTTGCGAGCTGTCAGGCTCCTGATCCAGAGACCATTGAGAAGGACATCAGTGACGTACATACAGTACTCGATGATGATGATGTAGCTGGTTGCACTTGGAAGCCGGGTGATGAAGGGGCTTCATCATCATCGGCAGAAGAGGCTGGCAGCTTGTCCGTGAGGCAGCAGCAGAGCCAGCAAGTCGCTAGTGTGGCAGGGAGTCATCAGGGTGGGAGGTCGGGAGCCAAACGTGCCCAGGGTAGACAACCCGCTACGCAGGAGCCTATCTGCCCAGAAAGTAGTGGTGCAGGGGTTCGCAGAAGCAGCGGCGGTAGCAGTCAGTCAGTGCGGAGTGATGGGGGTAAAATCACCTACTCGGCGGTGTGGCAGTTTTTTGTTAAGCCAGAATCTGTGGGCAGAAGGTGAAGCATGGCCAGGGTGCCAATATTGGCACCATGGCCCTGAGTCAACATATGCAGCATAACAATAAAGTGGCCTCTGGGAACCGTGGCCCCGATGTGGTGATTCAGCCTGCCGCAGCAACCGCTGCATCACCCAGTGGCACACACCCGATTTCAGGCAGTCAAGGCTCCTTCACCTCAGCCGAAGGGAGCTGTCTGTCATCATCTGCTGGTCCTGATGCTCCTGCTCCTCCTCGCCAGTCTTTCCGTCAGCAATCGATCACTGAAGTGATTGCCAAGAGACAACAGTATGCGTGCACTTACCCAACGGCGCAGAAGCTTAATGTGCTCCTGGCCAAGTTTCTGGTGCTGCAGTCCCTCCCTTTCCAAGTGGTGGACTCTGCACCTTTCAGAAAACAGATTGCTTGTGCCGAGCCGAGGTGGAGAGTCCTAAGCCGTCATTTATTTGCCAAAAAGACAGTACTACTACTGAACATGTATGTAGAACAGAAGGTAGGCCAGTCCTTGAGCCCGTTGGTGTCTGCCAAAGTGCACTGCACGGCAGTGCCGACGTGTGGAGCTGTAACTACGGTCAGGGACAATACATGTCCTTTCCAGCAACTTGTCCAAGTGAAGCCGCTTCCGCCTCCACGTTCTCACGCCATTGGTCCTGCGACTATGTCCGCCTCTGCCTCCTCATCCTCCACCGTGTCCTCAGCCTCCACTGCAGGGACAATTCACAGTGCCCCTCCAGCATACCACATGTGCAGGGCACGGCGGTGTCACACTGTTCTGCACCTCGTTTGCCTGGGCGAACAGAATCACACAGGGGAGGAACTACTTCGTGTCCTTCATCAAGAAATCAAATCCTGGCTCTCTCTGCGAAAACTCAAAATCGGAACCATGGTGACCGACAACAGGAAGAACATGGTGTCGGCGCTGCATCAAGGAGGGCTGAGCCATGCACCCTGCATGGCACACGTGTTTAATCTGGTTGTCAAGCGGTTCCTGAAGTCTTCCACCCATATGCAAGACATCCTAAAAACGGACAGGAAACTTTGCATGCACTTCAGCCACTCGTACACAGCAAAGCATACCCTCCTCGAGCTGCAGTGGCAGAACGGCATCACCCAACATAGGCTGATATGCGATGCTTCCACCCGTTGGAATTCCACCCTCCACATGTTGCACCGACTATACGAACAGAGAAAGGCCATAAATGATTTCTTGATGATTGAAGCGGATAGGAGTACTCCCCTGTGTAAAGTCGATGTCAGCCAGTGGCAGCTCATGCATGACACCAGTCGTTTGCTCAGGCCCTTTAAGGAGGCCACGTTTTTTCAATCGCCAGGACTACGGGATGAACAACGTCATTCCACTGCTTCATGTCCTGGAACAGAAGCTGGTAAATTTGGCTGGTCAGGGCACTGGAGTCTAGTGTTGGGCGCGAATATTCGAATTGTGAATTTTAATTGTAAATATCGCCTCTTCGAACATTCGCGAAAATTTTGAATCTAGTGCTATATATTCGTATTCGCGAATATTCTAGATTTTGAACCTATGATCCCTCCCTGCTTCTTGCTTGTGGGCCAATGAGAAGGCTGCCATGTCTTTGTCTGAGCTTAGCAACCAATAGGAAAGTTGCCTACCCCTTACTATATAAGAACCTCCCCAGCAGCCATTTTCTGCATTTTTTTTTTTTTCAGTTCTGAGAGAGACAGCTGTGTCACATTACTTTAGATAGTTAGTTAGTTAGTATATATATATATATATATATATATATATAATTACAGATAGTTAGTGGGAGATAGTCAGTGTAGTTTAGATAGTGATATAGGGTAGCTACATACATAATGCTATGATGTCACAAGTTCACAACAATTATACTTAGTGCACCGATCACTAATATGTAGTCAGACCTGATAAAATGTGAAGTTGCACGTATTTCGCAAAAAAATGTACATTATTATTTGCCGATTTGCGCAATCGCGAATATATCGGAGCACTCTATCTGCATACAAAAGATATTGTAATGTTCTGCAGTGCCAACCATTTTTCTCAGGAAACTTCTAGAAGCTTAAAAAATGTAGCAATAGTGACCCACACCTTTACTGCGTGCGCAATACTTGCATATTACATTGCCGATTTTCGCAATCGAGATAATAATCGCGAATTCGCAAATTTATGATGAATATTCGCTCCAAATATTTGTGAGATATCGTGAATTTGAAAATTGCCCCTGCCGCTCATCACTACTGGAGACTTGACGCCTAGATCTCACAGCCACATGAGTCCTGTGTGGGCTGAACTGGAGGAGGAGGGGGACATTGAAGCACAAGCAATATGTAGCGAAATGGGTGTTTTTTCTACACAGGTGACAGGAGAGGAGGAGCAGGAGCAGTCAGAGGAGCAAAAGGGAAATGAGGAAGATGAGGCAGAGGACCCAGACACACCGTGGCAGTATGCAGTGGAGATGGAGGCAGGGAGTCCCTAAGTCACTTGCACAAATGGCCCGATGCATGCTCACTTGCTTGCGTAGTGACAGCCAAATTGTCACCATTCGGCAGAGGGATGACTTCTGGCTCTCTACCTCGTTTGACCCTTGCTAGCGGTCCAAAATGGGGGCCTTTTTTACACCCGCTGAGAGGGAGGACAAACTGAACTACTATAGAGACATCCCATGTAGTCAGTTGGCTGCTGCCTATCTGCACCATTGTCCATCCTCTCGCAGGTCTCACCGGGGGGGGCCCTCGGCGCTCACGTTCCTCTGCCATGGCTGCTGTGGCCCTGGAAAAGCTGTCCTGCCCGGCCAGTAGTGTGGCATCAGAGCGGGTGTTTAGTGCGGCGGGGGCCATAGTTACCCCAAGAAAAACTTGCCTGTCAACCCAAAATGTGGAAAGACTGACCTTTGTGAAGATGAATCAGGCGTGGATCAGCCAGGATTTCCACCCATCAATGCCTGATGCATCAGACTAGGTCATCCATGGTGCCACTCCAACACTTTGACAAAAGAGACTGGTTTCTTCTGGCTACCTGCCTCAGCTACTATTCTGATGCTGCCACCCTCCTGATGCCACATATCTGATTCCAAGTGCTCCGTCTTTCACCCACCATCTTCAGCTGATACTAGTATTGCCACCCACCTCCATCACCGGGTCACTCTGTGGTCTCCTCATGCTGCTGCGACCTCTACACTATGTCACCTTGCCACTCTGTGGTCTCCTGATGCTGCTGCAACCTCCACACTATGTCACCTTGCCACTCTGTGGTCTCCTGATGATGCTGCCACCTCCACACTGTCACCTTACCACTCTGTGGTCTCCTGATGCTGCTGCCACCTCCACAATATGTCACCTTGCCACTCTGTGGTCGCCTGATGCTGCTGCCACCTCCACACTATGTTACCTTGCCACTATGTGGCCTCCTGATGCTGCTGCTGCCACCTCCACACTGTCATTGTGCAACCCTGTGGCCTCCCCCTGATGCTCCTGCTGCCACCTCCGCACTCTGTCATTGTGCCACTCTGTGGTCTCCTCATGCTTCTGCTGCTGTTGCCACCTCCACGCTGTCATTGTGCCACCCTGTGGCTTCCTCCTGATGCTGCTGCCATCTCCACACTGTCATTGTGCAACCTTGTGGCCTCCCCTGATGATGCTGCTACCACCTCCACACTCTGTCATTGTGCCACCCAATGGCCTCTTCATGCTTCTGCTGCTGTTGCCACCTCCACGCTGTCATTGTGCCACCCTGTGGCTTCCTCCTGATGCTGCTGCCATCTCCACACTGTCATTGTGCAACCTTGTGGCCTCCCCCTGATGATGCTGCTACCACCTCCACACTCTGTCACTGTGTGCCCTCTTGATGCTGCCACCACCTCCACACTGTCATTTTGCCACTCTGTGGCCTCCTCCTGATGCTGCTGCTTCCTAATGCTGCTGGGCCACTCTGTGATCTCCTCATGCTGCTTCCAACTCACCACTATGTCATAGGGCCACTCTGTGGACTTCTCATGCTGTTGCCACCTTCCCCACTCCATGACTGGGCCACTATTTTGCCTTTTGGCCTGGCTGACATCATCATTTATTTGACCCTTATGATCTGTCAGAAGGAAGGAAAAATGAGACGCACAACAGATCCTGTCTATGTAACAGCTGTAAGGCCTGCATGACATGGTCCCTATTTTGCATCAGAATTGGCTTATGATTGGTGGGCAAAAGCAGGAGAGGGTAAAAAACACAGAAGACATGCAAACATTCCATTCCACATGTCATCTCTGTTTTGGATCCACTCCTGTTCCACTTCCACTCCAAACTGGGTTTTTTTTGGCTTTGGCAATACTGATGGATTACTGACCAAATGCTGACCGAGTGAAGGAGGATGCTCCACAGACAGGATCCGTTTTTTGTGGGCAATTGTTCTGACGGATCAAAGGAAGGGCAAAATAATCAGTGACGTCAACACAAACTTACTGCTGACATCCTCTTCACTCTGTCTTGTATAAGCGTTTAATAGAACTGGTTCTGTAGACATCTACGTGGAGTTGGCTGCCGACGGTGTAAAAGGAGTGCGCTTCTTCTTGATGCTAACATTGACCTGTAAGGCTGAGTTCACACTTATCATCATTATTATTATTATTATTATTATTATGTTATTCGGTTAGTTTTGGCCTAGTAACTGCCCAAATAAATAAAGTGTGCAGTGATTCTAAGACTAACGCCTATCCTCTGCATGTCATACGGACTCTCAGTATTATTTCACTACCACAGCAGACTCCATATGCGTGTTACTGCAAGGCACAGTGTTCTACACCACTATAAAGGCTCTCTGCAGCCAGGAAATAGCTTCTTTTTTTTTTTATGTGATTCGTATCGAACCAAATTTTTTTGAAAAATTCGGCGAACCGGGTGAATCGAATTTTTTCGAAATTTGCTCATCTCTACTCTTCACATGCACCACAAATACTACATAGAATGCTCTCCATACTTACCACTTACCACGATTGGTGAATGCAGGATGGACTGGCCATAGACCCTACTGGGAAATTTCCCGGTGGGCCAATGCACAGGAGGCCACCTGATCCCTCGTCATGGCTGCCATCTGGGTACATAACGATCTAATGCTTTCAGTATTAATTAATGTTAGGAGAATCAGGTACTTTTGCACCTGGCCGGCTGCTGCAGATGCCCTCCTGAATTCAACTGTATTGCAGCCTCTGTAAGGTGATAAAGTTGAATACTGCAGCAGGGATGGAAATATTTTATGCTGCACTGTGGTATTTTGTGCTGTACTACAATATTGCTGGCCTCAACTACTTCTGTTGGCCCTGCCCACCTGTGTTTCACTGTTTCCCCACTTTCGATAAATTTTGACCCTCCTACAACCTAAGGCCACTTCTAAGTTTTTTTCCAGGGCCACTTTAGTTTCCCAGTCCATCCCCAGATGACTACTTTTTTTTAAATATGCATTATCCTAAAATATCTTCTATGGAGAGTCACATCAATGCATGGCATGTAGCAACTGCAATCTGATTTTTAACATGCGTTTTTTAATGACTGGAGTTTTTCATGTCATTGCAGTCAATGAGAAACAAAAATGTGACCTGATTGCAGCTAAACAAAATACCGTAGAATGCCTTATAACACTATACTATGTTTCATTGGTAACTTCGTTTCCTGTGTTTTTCTGACCAAAAAACTACCATAAGAAAGATATCCTTCTGCAGCATGTGCATACAGAAGTTCAGCTTCCCTTCATCGGCATTTTATCTTAAAGGGGTTGTCTCAATTCAGACATTCGGGGCATATCCTATGCAGATGTGAACAAAGTTTGCTGCCTTCATTCTCTTCAGAGTAACAAGAAATAGTATTTGTCACACTATACATTATGCTGAATTACTATTATATTGAAGGGTTTTTCCAGGCTCTTGATATTGATGACCTATCCTCAGGGCAAGTCATTAATATCAGATCTGTGGTGGCCCGATATTCTGCACACCCACCAATCGGCTGTTCCTTGCAGCCTCTGACACCAGATGTAGCACTGTGATTGGAACAGGAAGCACAGCTACTGTCAAAGTGTACTGCAGCTCAGCTCCTATTTACTTCTTTGAGAGCTGAGCTGCAGTACCACAGCATGGCCACTACACTTTGAATGGAGCTGTGTTTCCTGTTCTCATTCACGTTGCTAGTTCCAGCACTCGAGGCCGCAGGGAATAGCTGAGCGGTGTGGGTGCTACATGTTGGACCCTCACCGATTAGATATTGATGACCTGTCCTGAGGATAGGTCATCAATATAAGGAGCCTGGAAAACCCCTTTAATCTCCTGCTAGACATTGACTTTGGACCAAAATGCTTTAGAATGGAACCCAATAGTAAACTAGTGTTGGAAAGATAGACACAACCCTCAGCTTCTTGTGGCATCACTGTTTGGGCCAGGAGCAATGCAGACATGTGCCTCTTGCTTATTCATCTCAGAGTTCAAGCTGAAACATTAAGATTAATAAAATTCTTGACATTTTGATATCCTGCTGATGCAGTGGGTTTCATAAGTCAGAAATGTCACGAGAGCCATAATTGCACGAGAGCCATAATTGCAATTATTGTGTTGCCATAGTAACAAAATATGGAGACTGTGGTGGCTGCAAAAGTTCATCATTATTTTAATATCGAAAGGTACAGACGACTTCCACAGCCAATCACATACCTGAACCACTGATAGTGGTCATCGGAAAGGAATGCCCAAGTAAACATAGTTATATAGTGTGCTGCTCTTGCTATTCTTAGACATTAAGAATGCCCTAAGAACAAAGAAGAAATATGACATTTCTGTGAAGCGCCATGTCACTGCTTGTCCTCTCAGCCTTCAGACGGCACAGCTGGAGTCTCTCTGTAACTGGATATCTTGCGCTCTTTTTTTCTCATATGTTTTGTTCTGAGTCAGCTCCAGAGGGTGAAGGAATGTGGTAGGAGGAGTCCCTGTGCTTCCTCTGGGCAGGAAGAATGCCGCCCTGGCTTGCTGACAAATGGAAAAGGGCTGCTAATTGCTTGACCATGTAATATCTGATTATTTAAGATAAGGAGACAATAAAAAGTGTATTTCAAATAAATATCTGGATATGAGTTATAGTTACAAAAGGCATTATTTACTTCCCATTTCTAATATAGCACCAACATAATCCTCAGTGCTGCTCACAGATTGTGATCACCTCCCAGGACCCAACTAACCTCACAATCATTCCCTAATGTGAACCAGACACACGCTAGGGACACAGTTACATACAAAGAATGTTTTTTGAAGTGCAAGAGGAAACCCGCACTCATACAACAGCTTACAAAATTCATGTAGATTTTGCTCTTGCTTGGATTTGAACCACTTGATCCAAGTGATTCCAAGCAACTTTGTTAACCACTAAGGCACCTTATTACATGTATGAAATAGCTGATAAATCAAACTGGTCATGCATGGAGGAGTATCTATTAGATGTGAATGGTTTATAAACTCATTCCCAAAATCTTCCACTCCTAGGGCATGTTCAGTGTGCGGAACCTCATCTCTAGATCTTTTATTTATATGAAATATAAAACATTACAATAATAACAATATTAAAAGAAACAACATATCTAACAAAAAGTCCAATATAGCTTAATGCATGAAATAAACAATAGGTTCTATATCCAGTAGAAAAAGGAAAATAAGAAGCAGCACACTATACTGGGGTGCAAAGTCCCACAAGAGCCAGCAACACGGTTTTTTGTGATATAGATAGTCCAGAAAAGCAGGCAGCACTCCAAGAAGTAAAATTCATGTGCGTTTATTGACCCAGTCAATAAACGCACATGAATTTTACTTCTTGGAGTGCTGCCTGCTTTTCTGGACTTTCTATATACAGTATATACAATATCAACTGGTCTAGCCTCATTCCCACTTTACTCACACATTGTACACATACACACGCATTTTTTTTCCTAAAGTGAAAGCCCACAAAAATACTAAAAACTAAATATCAAGTTAAACTCCACACTCAGTCCAGTCTGCATTAAAAAGTCCAGAACCAACCCAAGGTCTCTGAAGAATACCTTATATAGCCCCACAAAAAAGTCAAAAATCCCCCTCCCCAGTCCCTCCTTACCACCTAACACTAAAGGGTGGATTAGGCAGCCTGATCTAACAGGCGATTGTCGGGAAGGAAGCGTTCCTTCCCAGCAATCATCTGCTCGCTAGCGGAGGAGACCGCTGCTATTACATGCAGTCATCTCCTTCTCAGTATAGGGAGGAGCCATCTTGATCCCATCGCTCCTCCCTATGCTGAATCATTGTTTGCCGGCAGCAGATTAGACACCACAATCTGCCACCTGCAAACAATGATTTTTTTAACTTCTTAAAAGATTTGGATTGCCCGATGAATGGGCAATCGGTGGCAGTATTACACTGCCAGATCATCACTAACGAGCATTGCTACGAATGCTCGTTAGCAATCGTAGTACCTTTACGCCTAACACCCAAGTTTACACATCCAGTATATACGCTATATACAAATCAGTTACATAAACCATATAATACAGTTACACAAAGCTCAAGTTCGGTGCCTGTGAGCCATACATCCTCATCTACTTACCCCAAAACAAAATGCTACTGTGTCAAAAACAGCCCCGCACCAGGTAAGGAGATGATAGGATAATACATACGAAAAGAAAACCCCCTCCAAAGGAGAGAGGCCTTACTCGTGCCCAACCTGTCATACTTTAGAGAGCGCACCATCACCAGGTCACCCAGAATATTCCTAACCACCTCATCTACCTGACCACTAAGTCTAGAAATAAAGTGCACTGGTCCCTACCACCCAGGCCTCTAAAAGCCCCCTAGGCCCATTCCACATATGAGAGGCTTACCAATCTAGGCCATCTAATGGAGGCACCCACCCTGTTTTATACCTCTGTATTTGAGGGACAATGAAGCAGGAAGTGCTCTATACTTTCCAGCAGGCTGCAACGCTCCTCCCAGGGACAACCGCTTTCCTCAGAGTTCCTGCACTTCAGATTGTCCCTCGCATACAGTTTCCCATAGAAGTCAAGTCCCAAAACTTCAAGGGGATCCTAATTCAAAAGCTGCAAACCAACCCCCAGATCCAGACAATCCTTAAGAACCAGAGGCTTCTGGAAATGGGTCAACTCCATCTGAGGCTCCTAAAGTCCAGAATGCTAATATTTATGTAGTAGATGGGGCAATGGTAACACCCCAACAACTCTGGGATCCTCATTGTGATTTAAATATCTATAATCTTCACATTTGTGCATGGACCAGACAGCAACATATTGATACAACCTAAAAACTGATCACTTTTTTGTAACTGCAGTCACCCCCTATATTCTGCTCCATTATGTTAGGGTGCATTCACATGACTTTTGCAGTCCACAAATCGAAGAACCACAAAATACAGATGTGGTCCATGTGCATCCTGCACTTTTCATGGACTATTCTTGTACACACAATGGACAAGACTAAGACATGTTCAATAATTTGCGGCTCGAGTGTACGGATGCAGACAGTACACAGATGACATCCACAGGCTCGGACTGGCCCACAGGGGTACAGGGGAATCTCCCGGTGGGCCCCTGAGCAAGGTGGGCCCCTAGTCTCCCATCCCTTGCACAAGTGGCACATAACACAGTAGACTTACTGCACTACATACATATATTCCATGTACAGCACCTCGACCAACCTACAGTATGTTCATATAAAAAAAAATTGTTAATATTTATTAAATTTGAATGTATCCCTACAGTGGGCCCCCAAAATAAATTTTACTGGTGGGCCCTAGGTACCCCAGTCCGACACTGGGCATCCATGTGCTGTCCACAACTCTATAGAAATTAAATAGAGTGACCCTATATAATAAGAACTGAGGCGTCCTTCACAATTGCATTCATTGTAAACCTGTCTGATGAAGGGTCCTCTGTGCTCCCAAAGCTTCTAAGTCAATAAAGGTATCATTGTAATAATATGTTTTGCCTTCTTTTTAACACTTAAAGGAAATGTGTCACCACAAATGGTATCTGACAGTTAAAACCAGACAGAAACACGTCTCATTTTTTCTAATCTGTTTTTATTTTCTGATTTATAGAATTATTTATTTCCTGAACATGATTATGGGGGTGGCCATCTTGTCGGAGCTGTTCTTAACAGCATTTACACTGCATCAAGAAAATTCCTTTACAGCAGCCCCATGGGCCATAGACACAATGGTCATGAGGGAACCTCACTGACTTCTAAGGGACAGTTTTCTAGGCATGCTCTGTGCCCTGTGCAGAGGTCATTGTACAAGGAAAGAACAGATAAGCTCTGACTTATTCTGTGATTGTGTGTCTTATCTATACACAGAGGTGATATCAGTACAGGCAGGATTAGAATGACAGATAGGCTGGTAACTGCAGTAAAGTAATATGTACAGAGCACAAGTAACACCTATTAGGCTTAACGACCAGTGCAAAAACTGCAGGATTTCATGGTTTTTGTTTAAATGTAGTCATTGACATGGAAAATTTAAAATAATATCATCACAAATGTGTTTAAAAAAATGTTAAACATAAAAACGGGATTTACACAGTAGGTCATTTTCTGATGACTCATTCCCTTTAAGTATTTAACATCACATATCTTTTTCTGGCTGACACAGTGCCATGCGAATTTTCTACACAAAATATGTGAAATATATGTGAAAGAGACAGCTGCTGGAGCTTTAGATTTAAGCCAGAATCCAGGCAGTGCCAGGCCATGCAGACATGTAAGCAGCTCGCCACTGTATTAATCATACATAATGAAATGGCTATTACTAATTAAAAACATGAATCCCCTGCTAAGCAGAAATAATAAATTCCCAATCAGTTCATCTGGCTGATCAAAGCATTGTGTGATCAATTGCCATCAATGGCATGCTGCTATTCTGCATTCGGACATCATAGGCATGTTCTGAATCAAGGCAGGCTACTTGTTTAACGCTATTTGGAGTAATGCTTTATATTCAGCCTTCAGCTGGGATAACACATTTTTCATGGAAGATTGTTTTAGGCCAAACACAGGAGTGGATCCAAACAACAAGAAAAGTATAAAGCAGGCATGCTCAACCTGCAGCCCTTCAGCTATTGCAAAACTACAACTTCCAGTATGCCTGGATAGCCTACAGCCATTAGGGCATGCTGGGAGTTGTAGTTTTGCAACAGCTGGAGGGCCTGATACTTCTATTTTATATCTACTATTTTATTGGTCCCTGCATCTGTCATTCCAACCTAATAGAGAGCACCAATTTGTAAGTCTATGATGCAATCACCCACTTTACTTACTGCTTTCAAATATAGTATTATATTAAACATTTTAGATAATTTATAAACATATTGATGGCAAGCTTAACCACTTGAAGACCACAGGTTTACACCCCCCTAGTGACCAGGCCACTTTTTACAATTCTGCACTACGCTACTTTCACCGTTTATTGCTCGGTCATACAACTTACCACCCAAATGAATTTTACCTCCTTTTCTTCTCACTAATAGAGCTTTCATTTGGTGGTATTTCATTGCTGCTGACATTTTTACTTTTTTTGCTATTAATAAAAATGTAACGACATTTTTGCAAAAAAATGACATTTTTCACTTTCTGTTGTAAATTTTTTTAAAAAAAACTACATTTCAATATAAATTTTTCACAAAATTTGTTGTTCTACAACTTTGATAAAAAAAATCCAATAAGTGTATATTTATTGGTTTGGGTAAAAGTTATAGCGTTTACAAACTATGGTGCAAAAAAGTGAATTTCTGCATTTTGAAGCAGCTCTGACTTTCTGAGCACCCGTCATGTTTCTTCAGGTGCTAGAATGTCAGGATAGTATAAATACCCCCCAAATCACACCATTTTAGATAGAAGACACCCCAAAGTATTCACGGATAGTGTTGAGCGCGAATATTCGAAAAGCGAATTTTTTTAGCGAATATCGGCACTTCGCTAATTCGCGAATATTTCGAATATAGCGCTATAAATTCGCTATTTCGAATATTCGTTTTTTTTTGTTTTTTTTTTAGTTATATTTTTTTCTTTCCTACTTCCCAAAAGTAGTTCTTACCTGTCCTGAGGATTCCTGGCTTCCTGGCTGCTCTAATCAGTGCCCGTTGCCGCTTCTGCCGACTTCCGTGCTCATGTGGAGCGTCCCCATCCATGGGAGAATCTCCATATACTAAAATGTACTGTCGGATTTGAGGAATTACGTTGAAATCGCAATGCGATTAATTCAAGTTATATTAATCGCATTGCGATTACAACTTAGCACTGCTATCTTACATAGGCTAGAATTAACGAATATGGAGTATAGCTATGCACTAGCAGTGCTAAGTTGAAATCGCAATGCGAATACTTTAAGTTAAATTAATCGCATTGCGATTACAACTTAGCACTGCTATCTTACATAGGCTAGAATTAACGAATATGGAGTATAGCTAAGCTAATGCTATGCACTAGCAGTGCTAAGTTGAAATCGCAATGCGAATACTTTAAGTTAAATTAATCGCATTGCGATTTCAACTTAGCACTGCTGCTATATTCCATATTCGTTAACTTCGTTAATTCTAGCAAGCTGACCCATTATAAACCCAGCTCTAAGTTGAAATCGCAATGCGATTAATATAACTTGAATTAATCGCATTGCGATTTCAACGTAATTCCTCAAATCCGACAGTACATTTTAGTATATGGAGACGTTCCCATGGTGATGGGGACGCTCCATGAGCACAGAAGTTATGGTTGGCTTGGTAGAATTAGCGAATAGCGAATATGACGAATGTATTCGTCATATTCCTCAAAACGAAGATAACGAAGTATTCTACATCTTCGTTTTAGCTACCTATTCGTCTCGTCATCGTCAACTTCGCTATTCAGCTAATTCTAGCAATCAAATAGGAAGGTTGACTTACCAGACAGCTGTGTTAAATTCGCTATGCGATTTTTTTTTTTAATACAATAATTATATTACTTGATAAAATTATTATAAGTATTCTATTTATTAAAAAAAAAAAAAAATCGCATAGCGAATTTAACACAGCTGTCTCACTCTCTATAGTCAACCTTCCTATTTGATTGCTAGAATTAGCGAACTTGACGAATAGGTAGCTAAAACGAAGATGGAGAATACTTCGTTATCTTCGTTTTGAGGAATAGACGAATACATTCGTCATATTCGTCATCCTCGCTAATTCTAGATATGAAACCAATAGGAAAGTAACCTTAAGTACAAATCGCAATATGCGATTATTTAAATCGCATGTTAATCGCGATAACTAGAAAAAATGACGAATATTCGATTTCGACGAATATGAAACGAATATTCATTCGAATATTCGCGAATTTCGTCGAAATCGAATATGGCACCTGCCGCTCATCACTATTCACGGAGGGGCATGGTGAGTTCATGTATCATTTCATTTTTTTTCACAAGTTAGCGGAAAATGACACTTTCTGAGGAAAAAAAAAAAATAATAAAGTTTCCATTTCTGCTAACTTCTGGCAAAAAAAAATAAAATCTCAGACGGACTCACTATGCCCCTCAGTGAATACCTTGGGGTGTCTACTTTCCGAAATGGGGTCATTTGTGGGGTGTGTTTACTGCTCTGGCATTTTGGGCGGGGCTAAATTGTGAGCAGCCATGTAAAACCTAAAGGTACTCGTTGGAATTTGGGCCCCTTTGCGCATCTTAGCTGCAAAAAAGTGTCACTCATGTGGTATCGCCGTACTCAGGAGAAGTAGGGCAATGTGTTTTGGGGTGTATTTTTACATATACCCATGCTGGGTGAGAGAAATATCTCAGTAAATTGTCAACTTTGTGTAAAAAAATTTAAAAAGTTGTCGTTTACAGAGATATTTCTCACACAAAGTATGGGTATTTATAAAAATACACCCCAAAACACATTGCCCTACTTCTCCTGAGTACGGCGATACCACATGAGTGACACTTTTGCAGCCTGAGTGCGCAAAGGGCCCTAAACCAATGAGTACCTTTAGGATTTCTGAGCCATTTTACGCATTTGGATTCCAGACTTCTTCTCACGCTTTAGGGGCCCTAAAATGCCAGGGCAGTATAAATACCCCACATTTGACCCCATTTTAGAAAGAAGACACCCCAAGGTATTCCGTGAGGGGTATGGTGAGTTCATGTAACATTTTATTTTTGTCACAAGTTAGTGGAATATGAGACTTTGTGAAAAAAAAAAAAAAATATATATACATTTCCGCTAACTTGTGCCAAAAAAATAAAATCTCAGTGAACTCGCCATGACCCTCACGGAATACCTTGGGGTGTCTACTTTCCAAAATGGGGTCACTTGTGGGGTGTGTTATACTGCTCTGGCATTTAGGGCCCTAAAGCGTGAAGAGTCTGAATCCAAATGCGTAAGTAGCCATGTGAAACCTAAAGGTACTCATTGGATTTGGGCCCTTTGCGCATCTTAGCTGCAAAAGTGTCACTCATGTGGTATCGCCGTACTCAGGAGAAGTAGGGCAATGTGTTTTGGGGTGTATTTTTACATATACCCATGCTGGGTGAGAGAAATATCTCTGTAAATTGTCAACTTTGTGTAAACAAATTTATACAAAGTTGTCAGTTTACAGAGATATTTCTCACACAAGTATGGGTATATATAAAATACACCCCAAACACATTGCCCTACTTCTCCTGAGTACAGCGATACCACATGAGTGACAATTTTGCAGCCTGGATGCGCAAAGGGCCCTAAATCTAATGAGTACCTTTAGGATTTCGAGCCATTTTTACGCATTTGGTTCCAGACTTCTTCTCACGCTTTAGGGCCCCTAAAATGCCAGGGCAGTATAAATACCCCACATGTGACCCCATTTTGGAAAGAAGACACCCCAAGGTAATCCGTGAGGGGTATGGTGAGTTCATGTAAGATTTTATTTTTGTCACAAGTTAGTGGAATATGAGACTTTGTAAAAAAAATATAAAAAAGTATCCATTTCCGCTAACTTGTGCCAAAAAATAAATTTCTGTGAACTCGCCATGACCCTCACGGAATACCTTGGGGTGTCTTCTTTCCAAAATGGGGTCACTTGTGGGGTATTTATACTGCTCTGGCATTTTAGGGCCCTAAGCGTGAGAAGAAGTCTGAATCCAAATGCGTAAAATGGCCTGTAAATCCTAAAGGTACTCATTGGATTTAGGGCCCTTTGCACTCAGGCTGCAAAAAGTGTCACTCATGTGGTATCGCCGTACTCAGGAGAAGTAGGGCAATGTGTTTTGGGGTGTATTTTTACATATACCCATGTTGGGTGAGAAATATCTCTGTAAATGACAACTTTTAAAACAAATTTATACAAAGTTGTCAGTTTACAGAGATATTTCTCTCACCCAGCATGGGTATATGTAAAAATACACCCCAAAACACATTGCCCTACTTCTCCTGAGTACGGCAATACCACAAGAGTGACAATTTTTTGCTGCCTGGGTGCTAAAGGGGCCCTAATTCTAATGAGTACCTTTTAGGAGGGCATTTTTACGCATTTTTCTTCTCACGCTTTAGAGCCCCTAAAATGCCTGGGCAGTAGAAATACCCCACATGTGACCCCATTTTGGAAAGAAGACACCCCAAGGTAATCCGTGAGGGGCATGGCGAGTTCACAGAAGATTTTTTTTTGGCACAAGTTAGCGGAAATTGATTTTTTATTGTTTATTCTCGCAAAGTCTCCCTTTCCGCTAACTTTTGACAAAAAGTTAAATTTTTCATGGACTCACCATACCCCTCAGCGAATACCTTGGGGTGTCTTCTTTCCAAAATGGGGTCATTTGTGAGGTGTTTGTACTGTTCTGGCATTTTGGGCGGGCTAATTGTGAGCCGCCATGTAAACCTAAAGGTACTCGTTGGAATTTGGGCCCCTTTGCGCACTAGGCTGCAAAAAGTGTCACTCATGGTATCTCCGTACTCAGGAGAAGTAGGGCAATGTGTTTTGGGGTGTATTTTTACATATACCCATGTTGGGTGAGAGTAATATCTCTGTAAATTGACAACTTTGTATAAAAAATTTAAAAAGTTGTCGTTTACAGCGATATTTCTCACACAAAGTATGGGTATATGTAAAAATACACCTCAAACACATTGCCCTACTTCTCTGAGTACGGCGATACCACATGTGTGACACTTTTTGCAGCCAAGATGCGCAAAGGGCCCTAAAACCAATGAGTACCTTTAGGATTTCTACAGGCCATTTTTACGCATTTGGATTCTCACGCTTTAGGACCCCTAAAATGCCAGGGCAGTATAAATACCCCACAAGTGACCCCATTGTGGAAGAAGACACCCCAAGGTATTCTGTGAGGGGCATGACGAGTTCACAGAAAAAAAAAATTTTGGCACAAGTTAGCGGAAATTGATATATATATATATATATATTTTTTTTTTTACAAAGTCTCATATTCCACTAACTTGTGACAAAAAATAAAATTTTGCATGAACTCACCATACCCCTCACGGAATACCTTGGGGTGTCTTCTTTCTAAAATGGGGTCACATGTGAGGTGTTTGTACTGCCCTGGCATTTGAGGGTCTCCACAATCATTACACGTATGGCCAGCATTAGGAGTTTCTGCGATTCTCCTTATATTGAGCATACTGGTAATGAGATTTTTTTCCGTTCAGCCTCTGGGCTGAAAAAAAAAAATGAACGGCGCAGATTTTTTCATTCGCATCGATCAATGTGGATGAAAAATCTCTGCCAAAATCAGTGACTGCGGTGCGGTGGGCTGGGCGCTAGCTACCTAACAAGTAGCTAGCTAACTGACGGTGATAAGGGACCCTTATGCCCCATTCACACGTCCGCAATTCTGTTTGCGGAACGAAATTGCGGACCCATTCATTTCTATGGGGACAGACTTTGTCCCGCTCGGATCCGGAATTACGGATCCGCGCTCCGGGTCTGCACTTCCGTTCGCAAAAATATAGAACATGTCCTATTCTTGTCCGCAATTGCGGACAAGAAAAGCATTTTCTATATAGTTCTGTGCGGATCTGCAAAATGCGGAAAGCACATTGCCGGTGTCCGTATTTTGCGGATCCGTAGATCCATGGATCCGCAGATCCATGGATCCGCAAACACATACTGGACGTCTGAATGAGCCTGTAGGGGGTGATTAGTGACAGGGGGTGACAGGGGTGATCGGGGGTGACATTGGTGATCAGGGGGTGACATGGGTGATCAGGGGTTAATCAGTGATGGGGGTGGGGGTGTGTAGTGATTGGTGCACTTTACCTTTGTTTCCTCTGGTGGTCCCATACAAAGGGACCACCAGACGAGCAGACAGCAGGCATATCAGACGCTGTTTACAAAACAGCGTCTGATATGCGATTTAAATGCGGTTTTTTCCGCATCTACAGCCTGCCAGCGCATGATCAGCGCTGGCAGGCTGTAGTTTCAGTTGTCCCGGCTCCGATCACAGGAACACGCGCGCGCGTTCATGTGAAATCTCAGGTCTCACGAGATGACGCCGATAGGCGTGACTGAGACCTGAGAGAGCCGCCGCGCTGACGCCCATCGGCGTTAGCGTGGCGGCAAGTGGTTAAGAGGACCACTCCTGACATGTCTGTTTTAGCAGATACTTGAATTTTACAATTCTGAAGCATCTTTTCTTAGCACTCTGCATTGTGCTGATCCTCTGTTACTACACCAAGAAACTTATACATGAATTGACAGCTGGGTGTTATTAGTCCATGGTGTGTCCCTACACTCACACCTGGACTGACAATGTGGTAACCAGGTAGATTCCCAGTGGGATTCTACCTGATCACTACCATCATCAATGGGTTGCCCATCTGTGATGTGCAGCAGCCAGGGAGGGAGGTGAGAGGAGTGGTCAGGGCCGCCATCAGGGGGGTACAGCCAGTACCCCAGTGAGGGGCCTGGACCCCGTGGGGGGCCCAGCTGGCCTTTAGCTTTTTTTTTTGTGACCTTGCGCTGGCTCTGCTGGGAGGGGGCCCGTGGCGGCAGGTCGCAGGGAGATGAACGCTTCCTCTATGGAAGCGTTCATGTCTATAGTCATCTGTATCGCCGTCCTCAGGACAGCGATAGAGATGGCTGTGCTGTGGCAGGGCAAAGGAGGGAGAGGCGTCTCCCTACCCTCTTCCTCTGATAGGCTGCGGTGTTTTTTTTGTTTTTTTTTAAATACAGTCGCACATGGGGGATTGGGGGGAGCAGGAGGCAGTTTATACTGCTCCTGTGTCCATGATCCAGTCCTGCTCCTGTGTCCATGTTCTAGTCTTGCTCCAATGGCATAGCTAAGGGCTATTGGCTCCTGGTTTAAATTACAGTTTGGGGGGAACATGGGGGGAGCAGGAGGCACTTAATACTTGCACATGTGGGGGTGCATTGGCACTTAATACTGGCAAATGGGGTGTTGGCACTTGATAATGGCACATGCGGGGGGGGGGGGTTTGGCACTTGATACTGGCACATGGGGGGTTGGCATGTGGGGGGGAGGCACTTGATACTGGCACATGGGGGGTTGGCATGTGGGGGGGGAGGCACTTGATACTGGCACATGGGGGGGTGCATTGGCACTTGATACTGGCACATGTGGGGAGGCACTTGATACTGGAACATGGGGGAGGTTTGGCACTTGATACTGGCACATGGGGGGTTGGCACTTGATACTGGCACATGGGGGAAAGAGAGGCATTTGTTACTGGCACATGGGGGGTTGGCACTTGTTACTGGCACATGATTGGGGGCATCTTTGGGGGGCACTTGTTACTGGCAAATTATTATGGGGCATTATGGGGCCTTCTACTGCAGAGACGGAAAATGGGGACAAAATGGTGGTCTGGTCTGAAGGTCTGAAAGGAGAAGGCAAGGACAGAGTACATTAAAGGAGATGTCACTGCATGTAAGAGGTATGTCGGGCTGTATTACTGTAGTGATTGGATCAGGGGCATAACAATCGCGGTGTGCCGGGGGGGATGGAGGTGGGATATGGGTGGGGCCTGGAAGGGGGCCCTTGATTTATTTTGCACTGGGGCCCTGAGGGTTCTCAGTCCGCCCCTGATTGTGTTGCTGATCTGATCCTGCACTCGCAGGCTGAGCGGGCATGAGTTCAGTCACTTTGGCGTGCTATCCCACGAGACCTGTGACCTCTGGTGGGTCTCGCGGGATCATGCGCTACAGGACACAGGGGCCCCGTTATCTCCTATTGCCCGTCCTGAAACTAGGCTCTGGATCTACCACTGGGGCGGGGGTGGGTGGGCCCAGGCCCTGAGCTGTGTAAGGGGCCCAAAATTTCTGATGGCAGCCCTGAGAGTGGTAATAGAGTCTCGATGATGGTAGTAGTCCATACGGTGGCTGGTAGGTGTACCCTGATTCCCTTTCAGCACAACCTAGTTTTGGGGGTTCTCCTGCCTGGTAGTGGTTCAGGTTGCCCTTTATGTTGGCAGGTTTTGGGGTGCACAGCAGGGTCCCTGTGAAAACCTGAGTTGCAAGACAATGCAATCCTGTGGCAAGTCAAATGTTGTTGCATGCAATATTGAGGCTGGCTTTGCAACAAACAACAGTTCTTTACTGGTGATAAAGTACAAATACAGCAGACAGAGTCTTTATCATGGATGAACCAGCAGATCTTATTAAGTTTGTTATTTCCACAGTTCTCAAAGTTCTATAGGCTGCAAAGGCAGTAGACAGGCCTAGATGTTTCCTCTCTGAGTCAACCTTTCCAAATGGTACTTTCTCTCTTTGATTCAGGCACAGGGGTGCAATACATATGGATCTCTCTCTCCCTCTCTCAAAATGCACAACTACTAATACCCAACTACGGGATGTAGTGCCAGTCTGTCCCCAAGATATACCAGAGTTCAAGTTTTCCTAGGCAGAATGTTACAGTCCAAAAACGTAATTCAACTTAGCTCCGCAGGCTTTTTAACACGCACCTCTTCTCCATGGCTAGTAAACGCCCAAATAAACCCGATTTACTTCCTCATAGGCTGGTGAAGGGCAATGTCTCTAAGCTGGCTGGTAATTCCCCCAGAACTGCTTTTTTGTTTCTTCATTGTTCCTCAATATCCATTTTTGCTTCCTCGACGTTCTCTTTCTCAGCTTCAACTCCCTCTCTACAGTCTAAGCCACTTCCTATGGGGAAGGTGTAGCAGACCCACCTATCAACTAGCCACCAAGGCCTGGTAACTATTTGACAGCCTGTAGAAATGCACAACCATATTTGTCACACATTTAACCCCTTTAGCAGTGAGCTGCTCGTGCACTGCACATCCCAGCCCCTTTATTCTATTAGTTTGCTGTCATACCACCATCACCAGCCCCATACTGTGCTTCACTCTGCCCTTAATTCTTGGTTCTGCCTCCCTCCCATGTTTATGCTGGTACTCACACTTCATCCTTTGGACTGCCAAAACGACTAGCAATGCTTCTTTTTTTACTTCACTCTGAATCCCATGGGCAGGATTCCTCTATTGCCACACCACCTTCACCAATGTGAAACTATGCAGTGCAGGAAAATATCCATCACTGTTAACACCCGGTAGCAAATTCATTAACAAATTTATAGGAGCAATAACTGAGGAATGGAACAATACAGTTATATGAATAGATGCTCCAGAACAGTTATTACATGGGGGATGCACTTTTTGTTCCCTGCCCCACCATTCACCACTCTTTTGTGATGCAAATGGTACAATGATGTCATAGTGCAGCCTGCAACATTCTAGAACAGGGGACCGGCGAATATCCTTATACTGAGTGTGCGTGTACTGGGGAAACAGAACCTGTCACTTCACAGGGGGCACAACACATATGGTACTATGTACAGAACCCCTGCCAATCATCAGTTTGAGAAGGCACCAGCGCTCGCAGTAGTGTTGCAGCCTTCTCTAGACTTTCCCTAGGCCATGTGACGTCACTATTATCAATCACATGACCTAGACGCAGCTCAGCCCCATTCACTTCAATGGATAGCGATGGCTGCGATACCATGCTTAGCCATTATACAATATATGGCGCTGTGCTTCGTAACGCTCACAGGTGCGCCGGTGCCTTCTCAAACAGGTGATCAGTGGGCGTCCCAGGTGTCGAAGATACCAGAGGATAGCTCATCAGTATATAAGGCTCAGGTAACCCTTTTAAGTTTTCACGAGCCCTATAAAAACTTTAGGCTGCACTGATTGGTTGAGAATCGAAATGTTTATTTCACGAATCCTAATGTGTGAGTACATAGAGTCCAGTACAGTAGACTGCAGACCTCCTTTAATGTGTCTTTATAGACATTGCGAGCACAACACTAAACCTCAGCCCAGAAATTATTTATCCAGAAAATGAAACTCGCATACTGATCCTACTGATAATATAAAATACATCAAAAGCCCTTTAAATTGCATAAAATATATATGACAAGGCTTGATATGAAAGATCGAGCTGTAAGGTTATATGAAAATAATTTTTTTCCTCTGCTGAGTTCTATCAGTAATTGTGATATCCATTGTTCCTTTACAATATGTCTTGGCAGAAATTTGCATTTTGAAAGCACAGTTGCCTGCAGTTCATATTATTGTAAGTGTTTGCTGATGGAAGTGGGAACGTGTGGGTGTATGAACTACGGTACTTATCTCACGCTTAGCTGTACAAATTGCATAATATGAAAGGATTAAGGTTCAAGAGATCCCTTTTAAGGGAATCAAAAATAAAGGGAGATCAACTCATTATGTTTTCATAGTATATTTTTAGCTGATTCAGTTTATGACGGCAGAAACGTAATCTGGATTTTCTAATGTAACCTGGGTGGAAATGTAACAACCAGAAAAACAAACAGAAAACTAAAATATCCGCATTGTATTATGCAAGGTCTATAGGGCAGGGCATGAGAGACAGATTGTCTTTTCTGTGAATTTCTGTGTCAGATCCTTCAGGTGTTTTGCCTGATGTTTTCCTTTAGGGCTCATGTACATGACCGTATGTATTTTGCTGTCCGCAAAAAAAGGATCCGCAAAACATACAGATGACGTCCTTGTGTATTCCATATTTTGCGGAACAGAACAGCTGGCCTCTTATAGAGCAGTACTATCCTTGTCCGTAATGTGGACAATAATAGGACATGTTCTATTTTTTTTGCGGAACGGAAATACGGAAACAGAATGCACACAGAGTAACTTCTGTTTTTTTTTTTTTTTGCGGACCCATTGAAATGAATGGTTCCACATACGGTCTGCCAAAAAGAAAAAACAGAACGGACACGGAAAGAAAATATGTTTGTGCGCATGAGCCCTTTGGCGAATTTCACGGACCATACACTGTTCCTCTGAGCCAAACTCACAGCATCATAAAGACTTAGAACGATGCAAGTTCCTGCCTCACCGAAGGTCTACTGTACTGTACTGATATAATGCCGTGAGTGTCATACACCAGTCTTGATCTAGTATGCACATAACATATGAACAGGCACAGGTCTCTAGATAAATTAGGCAAGTCTTTCGCCCTCTCTGCCAGACTCAGTGGTAGCCTTGAGCTATAATTACGCTAGTTTCTTTATACTAAATTTGCTATGCTGCACAAAAAAATTGGCAAGAGGGGTTCAAACCCACAATGGTCTCGCTTTTTGTACACAAATTTGTGGCTCTTTGATGCCATTTTTCTACTGAACAGAGATTGATAAATTCTCACCCATGGACTTATAGCCACATTTTATACATTAATTTATTACGTTTTAATCACTGTATATTACTGTATAATCCCATTTTCCACTTCATGTCAACCTCTCTTAGGTGGGTCCCTACTCTATTAGGTACAGCGCTGCATGGTCACCATCTCTGCCACAACACAGAACCTGCAGGGAGAGTGGCGCAGCAGCCCAACAGCATCCCTGCTGCCAGATTAAGCCCTCTTGGCTCTGGGCCACTTTACTCTACAAGCACAGCACAAAAAAAATAAAGAGAGGCCAATGTACAGCACAACACTATGCTCAGTTTAGCAGGCAATTGTCGGGAAGGAAGCGCTCCTTCTCGACAATCAACTGCTCATCAGTGAAGGAGACCTCTTCATTTACATGCATCAATCTTCTCCACAGTATGGGGAGGAGCGATATCCATGGGCGTAGCTATAGGGGGTGCAAAGGTAGCAGTCGCTACCGGGCCCAGGAGCCTGAGGGGGCCCAAAGACCCTTGTGCCGCAAAATGTAGCATCCCCAAGTCAGAGCAATGTGTGGGACTAACCTGGGGAATGCCAGTGATGGAGAGGCCGGCACGCTGTTCCTCTGGGGCACTCACTGGGTTCTTGAAGGGACACAGCCAGGTGCAATGTGAGGTGCCCTTGGTGTTGTAGTTTAACGTGCCTATGGCTAAGTCCCTGATGTTTCGTGACGCCAGTGCCAGTAAACGGTGGCACACCGTATTTATAGTAGGAATAATAGAGGTGCAGACTTGTAGCTTGAAAACAGAATTCCAATTTTACTGAAAACAGTGGAAATACAGCAGGCAACCTCTTACAACAGTTCTTGTTGCAGACAATAGACTTTTATACAGTCGCAGTTACAGCAGGCTTACATCCAGCAAGGTAAAGTAGAGGGTAAAATAACAGGACTTTGAATTGCAGGTGAACCTTACTTTCTTCCTGACTTGTCCTGACTGGCAATTAATCTTCAAGGCCCCAATGCCCTACTTCTGGCTTATATCCTTGAATCTCCAGTTTGCAGTGTACCTCCTCTTGACATTTCAGTACCTCTTGCTCTAGGGATTGCCTCTGCTTGACTTCTGCTGACTTGCTTAGGCCTGTGACATGTGGCCTTCACAGACTCCAGGGTCTGCACTAACACTAGCCTGCCTTGGCCTAGCTATATATACATCCCTGCTCACCAGTTCCCCTAGTGGTCTAACACCTACATCACAACCCTCACATTGCTGCAGGCAATTATATGAAACACTTAAAGGAACATAACAGATTGGTGGTAAACGGGTATTAAAGTGCCCGTATACTGCATACCCCACGACTTTAAACTGAGTACGACCTCGTACTCCCACAGGGGCCCACCCAGCTGGATTCTTCTCCTGAAAGACACAAAACACATGCAGGCATATATAAACACAAATGAATGACATCTGCATAAGTAATCATATCAGGTCCAGCTTGGAAAGGTGGAGTGCGGTGACAAGGGCGACGTCCTCTGCTTGCAGGCTGTTAATGCAGAGCTGTGATGCTGACCTGGTACAGCAAATCAATGGTTAACACCAGGATAGTCCATAAGAGAATGCCAGAGTCCATAATAAGAACATAATAAAACATCACATAGTCCATATGAAAATGTATAAGTCCATAATAAGAACATATCACAGAGGCTCGCACACAGGGAGTCCATCTCTGGGCACAAACTTAAAAAGGATGATGCTCACACAGAGGTTTCCTGTCGGGAAACACTTCCAGTACAGTCATAGTTTTCAAAACGTACTGGTAAGCGCCCCTTGTAGACCGGGTAGACCTCCTTAGAGCCAAGGTCTCCTCTTGCCCGGGTACAGGGGGACAAGAAGGATCCACGTCAGTGGGACCCCTTTCAGTAGCACCCTGAGCGGGGCCTGCTACGGTTGCAGGTTCAGCAGGTGCCGGGCAGGCACCCCAAAGTTTAACCAGGGTGTAAGGAACCAGTGGAGCGGCTCAGGATCATTCAGCAAATCCGCTATGGCCTGCATAGGTTCAGCAGGCCGAGCAATGGAATCTGACTCAGAAGACTCGGATCCGGAATCTCCAACGACAGCCTCCTTGTCACTGCAGAGTTTTAGGCGGTTTCTGTGAACAATTTGGGGACCCTTACCCTCTCTGGTGACCTCATAGGTATGAGTTTCAGCATTAGGGATGGCAGATACAAGATAGGGAGTCCTCTCCCATTTACTGTCCAGTTTACTGGTGCGGTGATTGTTCTTTAACCACACTGTATCCCCCACAGCCAAGGGCTCTGCATGGGCCGCCAAATCATAGTCTTTTGTTGTCGCTCCCGGGCACCTTCCATGCGCTCCTGACAATTTCTTTGGCATTAAGCAGGCGCCTTTGATGTTCCGTTACCCAGTCAGTTTTAGGCAGGGGATTAATGTCATCCAGCACTTGTACATCCAGGGAATGATCTGCAGGCAATTTACCCTGACGCCCAAACAACAGGTAGAAAGGAGTGTATCCAGTAGAACAATGGATAGTATTATTGTACGTATACATGAGCTGTGGTAGCAGGTTAGGCCAATCTCCTCTGGTCTCAGGAGGCACGGCTCTCAACATTTCAATCAAGGTCTGATTCATCTTTTCACAGAGTCCATTACCTTGTGGATGATAGGCCGTGGTCCGGACCTTTTGGCAATTGTGTAGTCGGCACAGCTCCTGGAACAGATGAGACTCAAACGCAGACCCCTGGTCGGTGAGGATCTTTTCTGGGCAGCCGTAAGGCAGGAGGAAGTGTTTCCAGAACAATTCAGCGGTCGTCTTGGCTGTCAGGTCCTTCACAGGCACTGCTACGGCAAACTTAGTGAAATGGTCAATAATAGTCATAGCATAGGTATACCCTGAGTGACTGGGCTCTAACTTTACGTGATCAATAGCAACCAGTTCAAGAGGGGCGGTACTTATAATAGGGTGCAGCGGTGCTCTCTGATCATGATGTTCACCTCTCTTTAGGGCACAGGCTGTACATTCCCGACACCACTTCTCAATGTCCTCTCTGACTCCAACCCAGTAGAACCGCCTACGGACAGTGGCCTCAGTCTTTTGAACCCCAAAATGTCCAGACCTGTCATGATACATTTCTAAAACCATACCTGCATCACGACGTGGGATGAGGATCTGGTGCACTCTGTCATTTGACACTGGATCCAGGCTTCGCCGCAGCAACAGGCCTTTTCGAAGGAACAGTTGTTGACGTTGCCTCCACAATTTGATGAGTTCTGGGTCTGCGGTCTTTCGCCGAATTCTTTCAGGGGTTCTGCCACTGATGAAGAAGTCCAACAGTTCACCGAGAACTCTACTCTCTGATTGCAACTTAATCCACTTTTCTTCTCTGGATGCAGGCTTATCAAAGGATGGAGGGTCAGAGGTTCCACCGTTGGCAGCTTGAGCTTGGTCCTGTTGAGCAAACCTGTTATAAAATGCTGGCATCTCTACATCTTCCCAGGCATCCCGCTTGTCATCTGGTGCTATTTCAGTGGGGAGCCTTGACAGGGCATCAGCATTATCGCTTGAACGGCCAGCCCGGTATTTTACAGTGAAGTCGTAATTAGCAAGGCGGGAGGCCCATCTCTGCTCTAAGGCCCCCAGTTTGGCGGTATTCAGGTGGGCCAGAGGATTATTATCAGTGAAGGCAATAAATGGAGTGGCAGCCAAATAGTCTTTGAATTTTTCTGTTACCGCCCACACTAAGGCCAGAAACTCTAATTTGAAAGAGCTATAATTCTGATCATTCTTTTCAGCTCCCTTTAAGGACCGGCTGGCGTAAGCTATCACTCTCTCTTTCCCTCTTGCACTTGAGCTAGCACTGCTCCCAGGCCTTTCTTACTGGCATCTGTGTAAAGGTGAAATGGCTTACTGTAATCTGGGTACCCCAGCACAGGAGGTTCAGTCAGCTTTCTCTTTAACAACTGAAATGCAATCTCCCTCTCTTCATTCCATTCAATGGGGACAGGAGTCTTTGGGCTCTTTTTGGTTGTCCCCTCAGGAGTTCCTGGATTGGATCCGCTATTTGAGCGAAGTGGGGATAAAGCGCCGGTAGTAGCCAGCGAAGCTAAGGAAACTCCTCACTTCCTTCACTGTAGTGGGGACCGGCCACTTCGGACAGCAGCCAACTTATCAGGATCAGGCTGGACCCCTCTGCGCTTACAACATGTCCCAGGTATTTTACAGCAGGTTTCAGCAGGTGACATTTGGACGGTTTAATCTTGAGGCCGTATTTAATAAGGATTTCAAACACCTCAGCTAAATGCTTTAAATGGTCCTCATACGTTTTAGAATAGATGATAACGCCATCCAGGTACAACAGCACCGTCTCAAAATTCTTATGGCCTAAGCACCGCTCCATTAATCTTTGAAAGGTCCCGGGGCATTACACAGTCCAAATGGCATGCAATTAAATTCAAACAGGCCCATAGGGGTGGTGAAAGCAGTCTTTTCCCTATCCTCAGGGGCCATGGGCACTTGCCAATATCCGCTGGTTAAATCTAAGGTGGAGAAATAGGCGGAGGAGCCTAGAGCAGTTAGAGACTCCTCAATACGTGGCAATGGATAAGCATCTTTGTGAGTGATCTGATTTATCTTTCTATAGTCTACACAAAACCGGATGCCACCATCTTTCTTTTTACTAAAACCAGGGGGCAGCCCAAGGACTACGACTGTCCCGGATTACGCTTGAGTCTTTCATTTCTTGGATCATCTCTTTAACAGTTTGGTATGAAGTTGGTGGTATGGGTCTATACCTCTCTTTGATGGGAGGATGAGAGCCAGTGGGTATGGTGTGTTGGATGACACTGACCTCTCCATAGTCCGTTGCGTGCTTACTGAAGGCTTGATGGTGTTGCTTTACTAGGTTCAGGAGTCCCTCTAGTTGATATTGCGGGGTAGCTTCGTCCCCGACATGGAGTTCCTTCCACCAGGGCACTGGAGAGTCGTCTGCAGGAAGAGGTCCTCGAGTGGCAGCTGGTGACTTCTCGGTGACAGGCAGGCGGATGACATCCTGGAAGGATACCTGGGAAAGCTGGGCAACAGGACAGTGCTTAGTAAGCACAGCAGGATGATCGCTGAGGTTAATCAGACGGACAGGTACTTTACCTTGGGAGACGGTCGCCAGGCACTTGGCAGCTCTCACATATGGGTAGTTCTCCATCTGGACAGGTTCCACCAGGGCCGGATAGTCTTGGCCCTGGACTCCCAGGACAGCACGGCACCACAGGAGGGTTTGGGAGTTTGGAGGTAGAGTCACTGGTCTATTATCACGGATCCTGGCGGTGCAGATCTCTCCTTTTCATTTGCAAACCTCTGCTGAGCACACAATACGCTGATAGTCTTTTGGAGGACCTTCTTGGAAGCAGAGGAAGCTGCAGGCAGGGACTGATGGAGAGCTTCAAGTACCTCAGGGTAGCAATTTTTGAAAACATTAGTCCCAACAATCACAGGGTGACCCCTTTATCCCCGGTTTGTACCACGATCACTCCTTGCTGTGGTAAAGTGGCTTCTCCCACCTGGAGAGTGGGTTCCCAGTATCCATGGACTTTTATGGGCTTACCATTGCTTGTAATTATCTCCAGCCAGGACTCAGGTGGCTGGGTAAGCAGGCTGGAACTCCAGAACTGATTAAAGGTGGACTGCTGAATAGTGGTGACTTGAGATCCAGTGTCCAACAACGCTCAAAAGGCACTCCATTGATCCGGACGCTTATTTTGGGACGGGACCCCACATAACGGGCATCCAGTTTGGATCCCTTTGACCTGTTGTTCTACCTCCCGAGGGGCGGTCCTCAGCCTCGAGGGTGACCCGCTTAACTGCCAGCAAGTAGATTCAGTATGACCCAACTTCTTGCAGTAGTTACAGGCAGGCCGCTTGTGGTTCCTAAACCGGTCACTTGCACGTCGTCCAGGATCTCTGGGATAAACTTCTGATACGCAGGGGGGCCAGGCTTTTGAGGCAGAAGGAGTTCATCTTCCAGCATTAAGGGCTTCTCCCACTCTTCCAGTTTCCTGCAGACTTTTTCCAGGCTCTTAGTGAGGAAATTGACCTGTTCCATCAAAGCAGCTACCGTATCAGGCACTGGAGTCTGGGCGGCTTGGCTGGCCCCTGGCAGGCTGGCATCCGTCAGCTTAGAATTACGGACAGAAGGCTCGGGATGGGCCACCGGTTCCGTTGGCAGATGTTGTCCCAGAATACTAATGGCCAGTTCTTTAAAGTCCAGGAAAATACTGCTAGGGTGCTGAGCCGACAACATTTTCAATTGTGTTTTTAAAGATTCGCTACTCACACCCGCAATAAATTGTTCTCTCAGAGTTTGATCCTGGGTGTCAACTCTCTAGGGTCTATATGAATGACGGCCCTCCAGGCCTCTTGGAGGGATAAAGCAAAATCACGGAGTGACTCACCAGGCTTTTGTTTCTTACTGAAGAAGCGCATCTTTATTTCAGACACCGTCCTGACTTCAAAGGTAGTGCTGAGGCGGTCAAAGATCTGCTCTATGGTACTCCTCTCAGAACTGGGCCAGGACATGACCTCACGACGGGCCGCTCCTTCCAACTGGGCTAACAGAATCTTCCATTTGCTGCTCCGGATTGATAGGATAGAGCCGAACAGAGCCAGGATTTTGTCTTGAAAGTCTTTTAAATTATGAGCCTCCCGGCATAACGGGGAAACCATGGGGCCCCAAAGTAGTATGGCATCGTCAGCGGCATCATGTTGGCAGGCGCAATACCGTGGCAGGCCACTGGCTCCCTGGGGGCAGGCTGCTCTGCTACTTCTGAGTCCGACATGATGCAGATTAATTGGTTGTGCGGTCCCTTTAAGAGGTAGCGACAGGTCCGATGTCGCGCTGGCGGGGTTACTGGCTGGTGAGTGCAATCGGTGGAAAGAGTCCGGTATCCCCTTTGGGCCTCACTAACCAGGTGACCCTCTCCGGTATGGAATTATTTCCCAGGAGTTTGTACTTACTCCGGTGCAGGCGGTCCAAATCTCGCGAGATCCGGAAGGACGTCTTCGGGAATCCCTTGCGCAGCGCCCTTCCCGCGAGGACGCCGGGCCGGAGGGGGCGGAGCTCGACTTGCTCCGACGGGGAACAGCGCTCATGCTTCTTCCAAGTCCAAGGTAGGTGGAGTCCAGCTTGGGAAATTTGAATAGGTGGTGACGCTGCAGAGTTTGGCGCTAAGTTTTCCCGCCAGCAATGAGTGGTGATGGCGCAGTAGATAAGTCCACAGTTCAGGCGGCCATCTTGGGCGCCATGATGCATCAATTCAGTGACAGCAAGCAGGATGATAAAAAGTCCACAAAAACACACTTTGAAGTGGCGATTTTCTTCCTCTTGACAGCGCAACACTGCACAGCGCTTTTAGAAGTTTTTGGGACACTTTTCTGTACGCTTTAAGTCCGCAAAGTTCAATAAACAAACAGGCGTTTTGTCACTTGGCAAACTGGTTAAGGCACAAAGTTCACGTTTTTGCTCACAGTCCGTAAAACGTGCGTATCCTGTTCGTGACGCCAAAATGTAGCATCCCCAAGTCAGAGCAATGTGTGGACTAACCTGGGGAATGCCAGTGATGGAGAGGCCGGCACGCTGTTCCTCTGGGGCACTCTCTGGGTTCTTGAGGGACACAGCCAGGTGGAATGTGAGGTGCCCTTGGTGTTGTAGTTTAACGTGCCTATGGCTAAGTCCCTGATGTTTCGTGACGCCAGTGCCAGTAAACGGTGGCACACCGTATTTATAGTAGGAATAATAGAGGTGCAGACTTGTAGCTTGAAAACAGAATTCCAACTTTACTGAAAACAGTGGAAATACAGCAGGCAACCTCTTACAACAGTTCTTGTTGCAGACAATAGACTTTTATACAGTCGCAGTTACAGCAGGCTTACATCCAGCAAGGTAAAGTAGAGGGTAAAATAACAGGACTTTGAAATGCAGGTGAACCTTACTTTCTTCCTGACTTGTCCTGACTGGCAATTATTCTTCAAGGCCCCAATGCCCTACTTCTGGCTTATATCCTTGAATCTCCAGTAGACAGTGTACCTCCTCTTGACATTCAGTACCTCTTGCTCTAGGGATTGCCTCTGCTTGACTTCTGCTGACTTGCTTAGGCCTGTGACATGTGGCCTTCACAGACTCCAGGGTCTGCACTAACACTAGCCTGCCTTGGCCTAGCTATATATACATCCCTGCTCACCAGTTCCCCTAGTGGTCTAACACCTACATCACAACCCTCACATTGCTGCAGGCAATTATATGAAACACTTAAAGGAACATAACAGATTGGTGGTAAACGGGTATTAAAGTGCCCGTATACTGCAATAAGAAGACACACAAAGCACTGAGGGAAGGGGGGCCCAAGCTGAACTCTTGCACCAGGACCCATTAGCCGTTAGCTACGCCCCTGGCGATATCTAATCCCATCGTTGTTCACCCTACAGAAGCATTGTTTGCAAATAATCATTTAGGTGACCTCATAATTGCCCGATGAACAAACGTTTTGCTCGTTCATTGGGTAATGGGTGGCAACTTTACACCAGCAGATTATCGCTAAAGGGCGTTCCTAGGAATGCTTATTAGCGATTATCTGCCTGATGTTTGGGCAATGTAAAGGCCCTTTAATCAAAATATCACAAAACCGAGCAGTGTATAATGTAATGGAAAAATGAATCCAGCCAGTAAAGGAGGCAATATGGACAATGACAATACACTAGTAAGTGGCTTGTATTAACTTTCTCTACATGATAAATACCAATTGCTGAATTGACACAACCCCTTTAAGTCTCAGACAAATTCACAAGCAAGTCTAAAGTCCCCCTTACACTGCCTGACTGTAGGGCACACTGTCGCTAACAAGCGTTCGTAGGGATGCTCGTTAACATTAATCTGTCAGGTAATAAGATCGTTAATGTGGACACCGAAATCATTGCAAATGGCAGCAGATCGTTTAGTCTAAACAGCATTCTGCTGCCGGCAAACACGTCTGTAAGAGAAAGAGCAACGGAATTAGCGATCAATCCTGCCAGTACCATGGAGGAGATCACTGCATGTAAATGTCTCCTTCCCTGACGAGGCGATTGCTGAGAAGGGACACTTCCTTTCCGAAAATTGTCTGCTTAGTTGAGCAGTATAAAGGGGCCATCAGTCATATGTAAATTACATTGTAGTCTATCATGGCTTACAACATTAATCCAGCAGGTTTGTGATTTTAGTGGCCGTCATGTCATGGTTCACTCACAATCTAGAATTGCAATGTCATAATGTGACAATGGGATACTTCATGTCACGTGACCAAAATCACTGTGTAAGCCTAAAAAGTATACACCATAATTTCTTGAACCAATTCCAAAAACATTGGGCCAGGTCTCTGGGAGATACAGAAACATGGACCAGGCCACATCTCCAATAGCTTACAAACAGATTAATAATTTCCTTAAGAATTTTGAAATTGCCCCATGTTGAAGTACACAAGTATGAAAGTAAGAGTCAGCAGTTACAATGAGGCTTTGTCACCATGGAAAATTGGCAGTACATTTGATATGACATTAAAGGGGTTGTCTTACTTCAGCAAGTGACATTTATCATGTAATACAAGGCACTTACTAATGTATGGTTATTATCCATCTTGCTTCCTTTGCTGGCTGGATTCATTTTTCCATCACATTATGCACTGCTCGTTTCCATGGTTACAATCCAGTAGTGGTGGCCGCGCTTGAACACTACAGTAAAAAGCACCAGCCTCTCTGGTGGTTGGGACTGTGATAGTACGCATAGGCTAGTGCTTTTTCCTATAGTGTGCAAGCACGACCACTGCTGATGGATTACAGGGTGGTCATAACCATGGAAATATAATGTGTATAATGTGATGGAAAAATGAATCCAACCAGCGAAGGAGGCAATATAGATAATAACAATACATTAGTAAGTGCCTTGTACTAACTTTCTCTACATGATAAATGCTATTTGCTGTAGTGATAAAACCCTTTTATGTATATAACCATTATTATGTCTCAGCCTTACAATATACATTGTGTTTAGTAGTTTAGAAGTAAAAGATTAAGGCTCTTGATGGAGTCTGCGATGCCGGAGGAGCCATGTCATTTATAACAAGGCGCAAGCCTCATCATAAATTACATGACTCCTCCAACAGAATGTGCAGCAGATAGTTCAGTCATTATTTATTCCAATTTCTGGCATAAATAATACTAAATGAGCCAGGCTGGAGCCCTGCACACATTCCACCCAAGCAGACTTGCATCTTTTCTACACCAAAAACAGGTATATTGGAAATAATTTTTCTCCTAAGGGTCTCACTATGTATTTCTTTCATTTGTCAGAACTGACATCGCAAAATCCTTCACAATGAGAACTCTGAGCTAGAAGTTTGCTATCATCTGTGGTTACTCTTCTTCCTCTAAATAGTGGTGAATGGGTTTGGCATACTTTCAGCAGTACAACCCCACCACACAGCACTAGAGTCTGTATGTATATTTCATCAATGTAAGGCTACATGCACATGAACGTATTTTGTTTCCATGTCCGTTCCGTTTTTTTTGCGGATAGGATGTGGACCCATTCATTTCAATGGGTCTGCAAAAAATGCGGACAGCACACAGTGTGTCCGTTCCGTAGCCCTGCAAAAAAAAAAAATAGAGCATGTCCTATTCCTGTCCATTTTGCGGACAAGGATAGTCCTTATTACACTGGATCAGCAAAAAAAACGGATGCCATATGGACGTCCCAAGCGAGCGTGAACCACGAATCGGAGCCGCGTCACCGGCCAGGGTGCGACTCCACTGACCGAACACCCTCAGTAAGTTTGTGCAACATCCCCTATACCACCCCAACAGATACCCGAGAACACAGAGTGTGGCAGTGCAATCCGGAGCAGCCGACACTGCATCCTACAGACTGCAGGAAACACGCTGTGCAATCTAGAAGGTAAACCTTTGGCGAATATACTGGTATGGTAGCTCGACAACCAAGAGTGGGACCGGTTTTATTACTGAGTGTTGTAACAGTAAAGAGCGCGGAATCAATTTCATTATAAGTTTACTCTGTATTCCAGTAAGTGCAGCAGTCACATTGTTGTCTGCTGTGATACCACTGCTATACATTAAGGAAGAAAGGTGTGGCGCTAGTGGGATTTTTATATATATATCAGTTGTAATATATGTTCACTACTTCATTATATTGGCACCCCTTGGTCTTTAATCGACTGTTTAAACTTACTGTAGTGGTCGCACATATAAAGCTGTTACAATTACAGAGAAAGATCTTCAGCAGAGAGGACACACCCCTGAGCTGTAATATGAAGAGAGCTGCAGCAGAACGGACCCTCCCCCAAGACGTGATAAATCTAGTAGAGCCAGTAGAAGTAGAACATAAAGTGTCACTGACCAGTCACTAAAATCATTTATTTTCTACATAAAAAGACAAAAACTTGCATAGGATGCATCTTGCGTGTTTGAACAATACAACAGCCATTTCATGTGAATATGCTTCTTCAGGCCCACCAGATCCCCGGTGGACCCAGGGATGTCATGCGATAGTGGGCCCTAAAAGTCCAAAAGTAAAAAGCCCATTTGGAGCTGCCTGAGATAATCACTTCATTATTACTGATATAGTAATTGGGCCCTGAGAATAGCTTCCTCTGGTGGCCCCAAGGAGTTATATTCATTAACCAATTGTCCCTATGCTCTACAAATCTACATCTCCCGTATATCTTTTATTGTATGCTTCTTCCTAAAAGCAAAAAAAAAAAAAACGTTTTTGGGAAGCGATTTCCTTCATACTATTATCGCTTTTTAATATTCCACAATTTTTGAAAATAGCATTACGAATTGCTGCTGCCATTGGGCTATATTTAAAGGAAAAAGCTAAATGCTTTCTCCACTCTTTGCCTTTGAGTGGCATAGCTCCGGGTTAACAATCCCTGCGGTCCGTGTATGGTCTACATTTTTTTGTCAATCAATTAACTTCAATGGGTCCGTAGAATGCATTTTGGACATATTGAAGTCAATGGGTCCTCTGAAAATGCATATCCAACATGAACAGTATCCATATTTTGCAGGTCCACCATTTTGAGACAGCAAAATACATATGGTCAAGTGTATGAGCCCTTAAAGCAGGCATCCTCAAACTGCGGCCCTCCAGCTGTTGCAAAACTACAACTCCCAGCATGTCCGAACAGCCTACAGGTATCAGCCTACAGCAGGGAATTTTGGGAGTTGTAGATTTACAACAGCTGGAGGGCCGCAGTTTGAGGATGCCTGCCTTAAAGGGTTCCTGTCATCAGATTTGTATCAATGAAACTGACTGATCTTAACGGACTTATGTCTTTTTTCAACTGTAATTAACTATGTAACTATGTAACTATCTGTTGCATGTGATCTTGGCAGCTGAAGGCATCTGTGTTAGTCCAATGTTCATATAAGCCCACATTACTGAGAAAAAGTTTTAATATATGCAAATGAGCCTCTAGGAGTATCGGTGGCGTTGCCTTTACACTTTGATGATAAAGTAGCCTCCTTGACTGTAGACGTCTCAGATATGAAGGTTCTCTGAGCTCAGGCCTAGCACTGTGTAGCTTGCACATGTAGCTCTTCACTGTTCCTCAGGCAGAACTAGACTTAGACTGACTAAAAAGGGGGAGGGGACCCAAGTCCATTTCCTGGCAACCCAACAGGATGAACCAAGATATTAACAGTGCTGTAAGGTATGTAATCATAGCAAATCACAACTTCTAACTTGGTATTATAATATTACATCAGCAGTGACCCTGTTCTGGGGTTATGCATCTATATATTCTGTGTTCCTGGTCTGGTATTACTGGCAGAATAGCAATTTGCTAAATACTATAGTCATAATATTATAATACTTGAACATTAAGTCATCTGAATATGCTTTGGAAAATGCATTACATCAGCTATAATACCCAGGGCACGCGATCTGGGGCACATCTTGACCCTCACTGCTCTAATGATCACAGCACAATATAAATGCTCATTGTGTTTTACACAACATGTGACTTCTCCTGGTATGATTGCTGTAATTTACCTCCCAGCCACTACTGCAGTCAACCCTCTAAAGATCAAAGTGTCCCTTAGGAATCGCCCTTAGTGAACAATCGATCCAATGTCATAAATTAGAGAGCATGTCTTCTGACAAAGCAAACATATGTAAGATACCAGCTTCTCTTTGTCTTACGACACAATAGTGGGTTGGAAAGCGGTGACTTGTGAGGACGCGTGATAACCTTATTTAGACATCTGAGTGCATTAGGACACATTTCCTGATCTCCAAAACCAGACAGAACTGGTAACCATAATGAACGATGGCGAAGATGTCTGATCTAATGCACTGTAATAGAGTGCACTCTCCTGCCATTTCAGAAGAACACACTCCCATTCCTTCTGTGACGCTGTTGTGAATTAGGTACATTCAGAAAATATGTGGGTGTCATATATTACCTTAATCTTAAAGACAAATTGCCTTTTAACAACAAGTATGCTGAACACTCAGGCTTTACAATTTCATGAAGCAGTCTCTATCTTATCACAGATCACCACTTCCTGCTATGGCTACAGGCACTTCATACTATCAGTCAGAAGAAAGAGGAGTCTGGTAAGTGACAACAAAGAGCAGTGGTGACCTCTCCTGGCCAAGGAGTATTATTTGCCCTGAGGAAAGCAGGACTGATGTACAGTAAAGACCTTAGGCAAAGATTAATGACAAAAAACACTTAAGAGGACCCGTCAGCTCTCCTGTCTTGTCTGTTTTACTAACTGCTTGCATTCCTCGTAAAGTAACAATACAGCAGCATCTTTTCTTATAACTCTGTCTTGTACCCTTGCTGTTTTATTCTTCCAAGAAACTAAGGAATAAATTGTCAACAGGGTGTTACCATTCTCCATGTGAAATCGATGGGACCTGCACAGTCTGACACTGGCAGCACTGACTGGACAGTGTGAGAGTATGCAGTGACACCCCCCCCACCCAACCTGGTAAAATGTGTAGTAGGAATAACAGAGTAACAGGAAAACACAGAAATATTGGTAAAGATTCAGATCCATAATTATATCATGGGGAATAAAATTATTTACTTAAAAAAGCATGTTAGAAGTGGTGACAGGTCCCATTTAAGACTTTGTACTGCTACTGTTCTCGAAGAGTTTTGGTACAGTAGATTTTAATTAAAGAGGTTGTCCACCTTTTATTAAATGGTTTTCCAGGACTCATATGTTGATGATCCATCCTCAGGACAAATCAGCTGAAGAGACCGTAGCACTCTCCTAAACGCTGCGGCCTCCTTGCAGCTAACCAAACACAGCATCGTACATTGTGCTTACCATTGTAGCTCAGGCCCATTCATTTGAATGGAACTGCACTGCAACTAGGCCATGTAAACAATGAACGTGGCGTCACTGGCCTAGAAAGAGGCTGCAGCACTCACCGGAGCGTCATGGCTGCTTCAAACAGCTGACCGGCATGGCAGGTGCTAAGTCAGCCCCAGTAATTATATATTGATGATCTATCCTGAGGATAGGTGATGGATGTCACTGTATGATGACATAAATGATGATAACATAGTGGTAGGCTCGCAGCTTCATTATATAAGGATCATACAATCATCTTGTATACATCTCACATGCCATGGTGGCCTAGTTTCCATAAATTAATACACAACAAAAACTTCCTAATTGAGGAAATTTATTAAAATATATCGTAAAATAATCAATTATATAAGTAATCTTGTTGTTGGCATAAAGAGGCCGCGGTGGTCTGTTATTTACTGTGAAATTAATAACATTACCATAAACCAATACTGTCCGCTCAACCAGAGCGACTTACCCCATAACAAACCATCGCGACGTAGGAGCCCTTCCAAGCCTGGAAGGGGGGGCGGGATCTAATGCTGTCAGCGCCGAGAATGTGCTATAACCGTTATTCTCCTTCTTTTATAGGTTGCTGCACGAGGTTGTTTGAGATGGACCAGCCAATCAGACTTCTCCCAGATGGCACCCGATCAAGATGACCGTTGCCTACACTTAACCTATATTCAGGTAAGGAAACTTTATTTATTTATTTATTAAAACACCCACTTTTATACAATGAAGGAACCAGGCCACCATGCGTTCCTTGCATTGTATAAAACAATTTCAGGTCACGTACATGGTGGCCTAGTTTCCTTAAATTAATACACAACAAAAACTTCCTAATTGAGGAAATTTATTAAAATATATAGTAAAATAATCAATTATATAAGTAATCTTATTGTTGGCATAAAGAGGTGGTGTTATTTACTGTGAAATTAATAACATTACCATAAACCAATACTGTCCGCTCAACCAGAGCGACTTACCCCATGCGCCATGTAACACAATTACATGGCACCCCCCACCACTCGCAAGCCTTCTTCAATCAAATTCTGGAATCCTACCACCACAATATCTGCACCAATCTTAGATAAATTAATACCGTCCGCCGCATAAAGTCCCAGAAGAAACCCCTCAATTTCTTCATGCCTGTAAGAGCTGAAGCCTTTCGTCACCAAATACTTCTGCAAATATTTATTTATCTTTTTCCTCATTTTTTCCAGTAAAGAAAGATTCGGATGATTCCAATTGCCTTTTGGCACCATTTCCGAAAAGGCTAGGTAAGTATCTGGAAATAAAGCAAACAATCGATTCCACCTTTCTTTGAATTCTCTTATAAAACTTATCGAACTGATTTTCCCCAAGTCATTTTCTCCTACATGCAGGATAATAACATCCGGATGAGGATATATTAATTTCAGCTTTTTCGAAGTTTATGTCTCTTAGTCTCAAGTTAGATTTCCCCCTCCAATTAATAGACACTTTGTTTACAATCCCCAGGTCTGCCGAATAATTCCTTTCTTTCGCTCTTAAGTTGGCATCATTCACAATGTGGTTGCCTACAATCCAAATAGTGCGTTTGCCTGCATGAGACTAAGATATAATGAGATTCTGCCTAATATATAACTCATACCTGTTTGAATGCCAGCGGCCCAACTTTTTTATGTATTCAGCACCCAGGTTCTGCTGTGCCGCATACGTTACAGCCCCTATACGAAAAGAGTGTGCTGAAAATTTAAAATCCGCTAAACCTAAATTCTTCAAGCATCTTTTGAGAACAAAGTTAAATTGATATTTAGTGAGTGGAGAATTATCCACATGAGAAAACAAAGGGGAGTCAGACCCTAGGTGTTTCTTAAATTCGATCCATCTTTTTACCGCTAATACCGGACACAAAGACCTGTCGTGAAATTGAGGGATCTCAATCCATTTTCCCTTCCTATCCTGGTCAGTTTTTGATTTCCTGACAAAGAGCCTCATAAGTGAGTCAGAGAATACTACGTCCAAAACCAAAATAGGAGATTCATCCCTTCTATTCACTGCAGTGAATTCGTAAATCCGCAGTGCAGCAAAAAAGGAGAGGATGAAAACCACCTCAAATAAAAACGATTCATAGGAAGAACTACAAACTAAACGTAAATTATCTATCAAACCTTTTAAATTTGCTAATGATAACGGTTTAGTCCTATCTCCTGGAACCTCCCTCCTCTTCAAACCAAGAAGTAATTGTTTTAACAGAAAACAGGATTTCACCGGAGGTAAACCGAATAATTTGAAGAAGAATGAGACCCCCGAAATAGTCTTAAAAATCGCGCTATGCAAGTAATTCTTTTCCACCAAACTTAGCATAAACCTTATTAAAAACCAATTGTCGAAAGTGAATTTATCCTTATTGGAAATAGAACAAAATTCCTTCCAACTTTTCCACGCAGAAACATATGAATTCCAGGTATTACCGGCCAAGGAACGTTGCAAAATATCTAAAGTAGAGATCAGAGCAACTCCCAAAGGAAATTGGGGCACTCAATGTTCTTCTCTGCCGCTCCCGGGAGCAATTCTCTGAACAACTGCCAGTCCTGCCGAAATAAAGCGTCCGCAATTAAATTATTGACACCTTCAATGTATTTGGCCTTAAGCCAAAAGTTGTTAACAAAACATTGGAGAACAATTTCTCTTAAAAGAACTATTACTAGCTCAGATCTCGAGGACTGGCAATTTAGAGCGAATACTACTCCTTGGTTATCTGTACTAAGCAAAATCCTCCTGTTCGATAACTGCTCTTTCCAAATGACAATGGCCACTAAAACAGGAAAGAGTTCAATTAAAACAGAGTTTCGAGTAAAACCACTTTGAACCCTTTTCAATGGCCACTTCATGGACGACCATTGGTTACCAAAAATTAAACCGTAACCAACGGAGCCAGCTGCATCAGATTGCAGTAAAAGAGCTTCAGATGATATAAATTCATGTTGCCATAAAGAGTGTCCATTGAAATTATTCAAAAATTTAAGCCAAATTTGAAGATCACATTTCATTTCCCCATTTCCCTATTTAAGCGAAGGTGAGAAAAAGGGGGAAAAAGGCCTTTGGTAGCTTCATATAAACGTCTAGAGAAGACTCTTCCCATGGGAATAACCCGGCTGACAAAATTTTAAGATCCCAGCACCGATTGTAATTTCTTCAGAGTAGTCTTGGGCTTGGCTAAAATAATGCGAATTTCACCAATCGTTTTACAAATTTTATCCTTGGGAATTCGAAATTGCATGGATTCCGTGTCAATTTCGATTCCTAAAAAAGTCAAAACTGTAGTAGGTAAGACGGTCTTCTCCTCGGCCAGCAGGATACTGAATCTGTTTGACATGCTCAAAAATTTATTGAGCATTCTTTCACATTCATCCGTACCCCTTCTACCTAGGAAAAGAAAATCGTCCAGGTAGTGTATAGCCTCGCCAGGAGCAAGTGGCTGATACAGTACCCAATTAAGGAAAGTGCTTAAAATTTCAAAATAAAAACAAGATAGCGCAAATCCCATGGGAAGAGCCTTATCAAAGTAATATTCTCCCTGACAATGGAAGCCAAGAGAGTTGAAACCGAAAGGGTGAATAGGCAGTAATCTGAAAGCTGACTTAATGTCAGTTTTCGCTAGCAATGCTCCTCGACCCAACTTATTTAAAATAGAAACAACTACATCAAAAGAAGTATAAGAGACTGAAGCTAACTGTTCGTCAATTTCATCGTTTACTGATAAATTCTTAGGAAATGACAAATGATTTATTAAACTGAATGAATTGGGTTCCTTTTTTGGTACCAGTCCAATAGGAGAAATTCGGAAATTCAAAAAGGGGGGCGCAGAAAAAGGGCCTGCAATCCTTCCTTCTTGAACTTCCCTGCTAATTTTTTCCCTAACAGCTGCTGGGTTTAAATTAACCGATTTTAAGTTTTCAAAAACTAAACAGCCCATCCCCCTGAAACTCGGGATGTAAAAACCTTCAGAAAAACCATAACAAAGAAGTTTAGCTTTCAGCTTGTTTGGATAATAATTTAGCCAGGGAATTAACTCTGCTATTCTCACCGGAGTCGGCGCTTTTTCCCAAATTATCCTTTGCTGAAGCTCTATGTTTTTTAAAACATTTAAATACCGGGTGTGACCCTGTACAGAAAGTACATTCGTGTTTGTATTTACAATTTGAGCCCCACTTGCACTGGGTTTCATTGTATGCAAAACAAACCCCTTTTCTTGATTGGGGACGAAAAAGCTGGAGGCTTGGCAGCATAAGGTTCAGCCACAGGCCTACATCCTTTACTCCCCAATCAAGATGCGGGTAGACCGCCATCTTTTGCCTGTACATTTCATCGTAAGTATTCCAGGCGGATCCCCCAAAATTCCTATAGGCTTCCAAAATGGAGTCTTGATGATAAAAAAAAGTTTGCTGCATAAATTTGGATGCCGTTCTCCCAACACAGCACAATATATAGAAAAAGCCTGTATCCAATTAAATATGGATTTGGCTTTGGATCTCTCTTCCTCGTTTTTGGAGTCCTTTTTTTCCTGTTTTCCAGTATCTCTGACAGCTGGCAACAGAGAGTATAAATCAATGAACTCCCTGTTCCAAATCCTTTCCTTCATGGCCATGGAAAGATGGAAGCCTAAAGGGGAGACTTGACATATTAAAGTATCCTTATAGCAAGTCTCCTGTACCGGTAAATTTAGGGTACTGGGCAAAGTAGTCTCCCTAGGGAGTTCAGAGGGACCTAGAGAATTCCCACCTGACATAACCAAAGATGCCCCCTTATTCTTACTGGACATAAATTCCAAAAAATCCTGGAATAAACCTATTTTATCAGAGGGGATAAAAGAATCCCCTATAGACAGTAACTCATCAGGCGTATTAGTCGCAATGCCCTCACCCTCAGGAGGCTGGATCACATGTCCAGTGGTAGAAGTTGCTGGAGGGAAAGCCGGAGTCAGCTTTTTCTTTTTGGATGCCGTTCTCTTGTAATCTAGGGATCTTCTGCTGCTTGCAGTCCTGCCAAGAGAAGGGGGGTCCGGTGAGTAAACCACCCGGTCCCTACTCTTTCTCTTTGCAGACTCTGTTGAACGCTCCATGTCATCACGCCTGCACGCGCCGTTGACGCAGGAGGAATCAGTGAGCTCGGTGCTCGCGCACGGGGCTGCGCAACTAGGAGCTGAAGTGGCTGCCGGAACCGATTCTGGTGACGGAGGAGAGGATAACAGGCAGGTTTTTAGCCATTCTTTGCCACCCTTCAATTCGGCCTTGTAGATCAACTTCTTAAGCAAATTATCCATGACGAGCAGTGATGTGGGTCTGTATCTGATGCTGTCAGTGCCGAGAATGTGCTATAACCGTTATTCTCCTTCTTTTATAGGTTGCTGCACGAAGTTGTTTGAGATGGCCAGCCAATCAGACTTCTCCCAGATGGCACCCGATCAAGATGACCGTTGCTTACACTTAACCTATATTCAGGTAAGGAAACTTTATTTATTTATTTATTAAAACACCAACTTTTAGACAATGAAGGAAACAGGCCGCCATGCGTTCCATGCATTGTATAAAACAATTTCAGGTCACGTACATTCTACTGCAGCCATGGCGGGTATTAGCTTTTTGTTCAACTAGATAGTGTTCTCCTGAGCTTAGACTCACCTTGTCGCCACAGCTTTAACAATAGCAAAATATGAAATCTTCAAAAGTAATGTCCAGCAATACCAAACATTGAAATGTAACTTACACCACTGTCTCATACACTAACCCGTTCTCCTACCGTCCCCAAAGTAAATCATTGTTTACTCTGGTGTCCAATGTACATATGAGGAGGTTTACTTCTGATTCCAAAAAGATAATTTCATGTGGTTACACGGGGTCATAGTGGCAGTAAAAGACCATGGAGTTTCAATAGCTATGAATGGCATCATTGTAATGATATATTATCATTGTATTACTTCATATAGAGAAGCTGTTTTCACTCACTAATGATTACCTACAGTAATTAGATAAAGAAAAATCTTAGGAATCAGAGAATTCATTTTCTGTGTGTGTAGAGTGTTTAAAGATTATTCATACGATTTCAGTATAGACCAGGCTTTGTTTCTGTTGATCCCTAGGGATGTGATAAAAATGAACAGACGCGACACCTGTTTTTCGCACTGTACAACCTACAGAAACTAACGTGTCTAAAGGTAATGGCAACTACTCTCTGCTGATTCTTCTGGTTCTCTCTGTAACATTTCACTCTATAGAGTAGACCACCAAGTCCTCCTCACCATGTTCCACTCTATTACTCTTAAAGAAACCAATCTCTCTTGGTTTTATTCCTATCTCTCAGGTGACACATTTGGTTTTAAGTACCATCTGTATGCTGATGACATCCAACTGTCTCTAACATCATGTGCTATATCTGAATCTTTCAAAAACGGAACTTCTTGTCTGTCCACCATCTACCAACCAACCGAACCCAAAATTTCAATGTCAGATTGTGGCACTACCATAACTCCTGGGCAGCATGATTGCTGTCTTGGGTTTATGCTTGACTCAGATCCTTTGGCATGTATGTGTTTCCAGCACCTCAAGAACATCTCCAGAATCCACCTTTTTCTGGGGGTGGAAACTGCCAAAATTCTTATTGTTGCTTTGATTTATTCTTGTCCAAACTACTGTAACTCATTACTAATCGGCTTTCCCCTCACTAACCTCTATCCCTTGCAGCCAGGCTTATCTTTCTATTGAACCGCTTCTTCTAGTCAGTGCCAATCACTTCACTGGTTGCCCATCCACCACAGAATACAATTCAAACACTGTCACCCACAAAGTTATTTCCAGTGCACTCTACGTTCTGCTAGTGATCTAAGATTATCTAAGATTAACCTCCATTAACATCCTCCAGTTTGAACCTCTTACACCCACCTTCAAGACTTTTTGTGAGCTGCAACAGCTCTCTTGAATGCACTGCCCTGGACAACCAGGTTAATTTCCAACTTCCTTAGTGTTAAATGTACACTCACCTAAAAAATTATTAGGAACACCATACTAATACGGTGTTGGACCCCCTTTTGCCTTCAGAACTGCCTTAATTCTACGTGGCATTGATTCCACAAGGTGCTGATAGCATTCTTTAGAATTGTTGGCCCATATTGATAGGATAGCATCTTGCAGTTGATGGAGATTTGGGGGATGCACATCCAGGGCACGAAGCTCCCGTTCCATCACATCCCAAAGATACTTTATTCAGTTGAGATCTGGTGACTGTGGGGGCCATTTTAGTACAGTGAACGCATTGTCATGTTCAAGAAACCAATTTGAAATGATTCGAGCTTTGTGACATGGTGCATTATCCTGCTGGAAGTAGCCATGAGAGGATGGGTGGTCATGAAGGGATGGACATGGTCAGAAACAATGCTCAGGAAGCCCGTGGCATTTAAACGATGCGCAATTGGCACTAAGGGGCCTAAAATGTGCCCAGAAAACATCCCCCACACCATTACACCACCACCACCAGCCTGCACAGTGGTAACAAGGCATGATGGATACATGTTCTCATTCTGTTTACGTCAAATTCGGACTCTACCATTTGAATGTCTCAACAGAAATCGAGACTCATCAGACCAGGCAACATTTTTACAGTCTTTAACAGTCCAATTTTGGTGAGCTTGTGCAAATTGTAGCCTCTTTTTCCTATTTGTAGTGGAGATGAGTGGTACCCAGAGGGGTCTTCTGCTGTTGTAGCCCATCTGCCTCAAGGTTGTGCGTGTTGTGGCTTCACAAATGCTTTGCTGCATACCTCGGTTGTAACAAGCGGTTATTTCAGTCAACGTTGCTCTTCTATCGGCTTGAATCAGTCAGCCAATTCTCCTCTGACCTTTAGCATCAACAAGGCACTTTTGCTTACAGGACTGCCGCATACTGGATGTTTTTCCCTTTTCACACCATTCTTTGTAAACCCTAGAAATGGTTGTGCATGAAAATCCCAGTAACTGAGCAGATTGTGAAATACTCAGACCCATGCCACACTCAAAATTGCTTAAATCACCTTTCTTTCCCATTCTGACATTCAGTTTGGAGTTCAGGAGATTGTCTTGACCAGGACCACACCCCTAAATGCATTGAAGCAACTGCCATGTGATTGGTTGACTAGATAATTGCATTAATGAGAAATAGAACAGGTGCTCCTAATAATTCTTTAGGTGAGTGTATATTAAAAACACAGCTTTTTAAACAGGTTTATCATATTCCCTATTCTGACTCCCTACCCCCGCCCCTTAATGTTTGGAACCAGATGCCTTCATCCAACAGTAATCCCCACACTCAATGCACTGGCTCAAGCAGCTATATCTGCCTCATGACATCCATGTGCTGTCCATTTGGTTCATCTGCAATATGTAAAAAATGCGGATTGGAAACAGATGCAAATACGGTCATGTGCATGAGCCCTTTAAGGAAGTAGGGTTTTATTGGTAACTGGAAACCTTCAGTGGATTGATCACATTTAGGCCTCATGCACACGACCGTTTCCGCTTTGTGGTCCACAAACCATAGATCTGTAAAACACAGATAACGACCGTGCGCATGCCATTTTATTTTCACCTCTTGTAGAAATGACCTATCCTTGTCCACAAAACAGACAAGAATATGACATATTGTAGATAATCGGGCGGCACTGCTGGAGGTATGGGTGCACGGTCAACGGGCGTCGCTCCAAATACTTCAGTAAGGAACGGAACCGGCACTCCTTGCGATGCAATAGTATATTCTTTATTCGTTATTCAAAGTACTTTGCTGCTCTGCTGCTCACATATATTGTGTTTGACAAAGGCACTTGCACGTTCCAAAGCGCGTCCTTTCTTTATGAGTGGCAAATAAAGAATATACTATTGCATCGCAAGGAGTGCCGGTTCCATTCCTTACTGAAGAATATGACATGTTCTATATTATTTTGCAGGGCTGTGGAACGGTCATACAGATGCGGAGAGCACACAGTGTGCTGTCCGCATTTTTGTGGCCCCATTGAAATGAATAGGTTTGCATCAGATCCACAAAAATGTGGATCGGTTGTGGCCCGCATGTATGGTTGTTTGGAATCTAAAAAACTTTAATTGAAGCAAAATTGTATGCAACTACAACAAAACAAAGCAAGATTCAAAAATACAAGAATCCAAGAGTAGGCAATTTGACTGTTACAGATAAATAATAACAGTGCAGATGTAAATCTCTAGGTTGTCACAGAATGAGTCAGAGAATTTTTTCAAAGACTTCTGTCCCTGAATCATCCATCCTGCTGTTCATAACTACCTTTCTCGGCCACCACATACAGACATGCAAGAAATGGTGCAGGCATATAATTAGTAGTATGCTCCAGCATAAAAGATCAAGAACACAGTTATTTATGAGCCAGACACCACTAAATGCCCAACAACTCCCCCATGTCAGGTGGAGTAGACAGATGTATGCAGATTTTACCTCCGCTTTGGCCCAGTTACAATCCCGTATAAGCAACCCGCCTGTGAAATTGATGTGAGCTATACTCTATGCCACGTAGCGTACATAAACATCATATACAACTTGTAATAACCTTGTTAACCATCCTCCTCTAGGATAGGTGTACTTACTTTACAGCGCAATAAATATGGGCACACACCTTATCTTGTACACAATTTGTAAATTTGTAAATTATCTTAGTGTATACAGTACAATGTCATGCCCTAGTTATTTTTCCTCTGGGACAGACAGTGGCGCATATAGAGAAGTAAGTGCCCCATATCAAGGATCAAACCAGGCCCCTCACACAGGACAAAAGGGTTTCAGTCTAAACGCCTTACAATGACCCTTGGGCCATTTTTTCCACTGCCTTATATGCTAAAAAGTTGTTCCTTTAGAGCAAGTTTTTACCCCCAGTAGAAGAGGCGATGATCCCAACTGGGCCCTCTCTTGCCCTGGGCCACATAGCAGTCATATATAGTTACGCCCTGGGTGCAGATAGACAAGCTGGACTTATGGTCCCAACACTGCTCCACTGCGCTGTATTTAAAGCCAAATCAATCCAGCCTGAACTTAGCTGCAAGTGACATTTCTTTACCTCCCTTGCCACTTTCTGAAAAGTAACAGTGGAGAGGACAGGGTGTGGCATGGCAGGACCACCAGCTACCAGCTCTGCCAGCTGGAGGATGCACCTAATTTAGATGATGCGTGTGTAGTACCCCAGACCTGGAGGTACTACAAATTGTATATTGTTGTGTATTTTATTGTTTGCTTTGGCCATAGCTTACAGGAATGGTTGGCAAAGGCTGGCAAGGAACAGGACAAACCAGGAGTGGGTGGGACCTGCTCCCTGCCAAGAGGGGGAGTTCCTTTCCAGAGACAGAGAGGAGAGGAAGCAACTTCCTGGCTCCTGGTCTCTTCCCCTACAAGTCCATATTTCATTTACTCTATCTATCCCTACACAGGGTGAAAACGCTCACCCTCAAAAGGGCGACTCCCCATGTCACTCCTGACTCCTTAGATGTCCCTTCTTGTCCCTACGCCGCGCCACTTGACTGCCCAGCTTCGTCAGAGGGAAGGAAACAAGGGTTCTGGTATGGATAAAGATAACCTCCAACGCGTTTCGTTGGCCTAGGGTCAACTCATCAGTGGACTCACAACAATATGTCAGCAGTTTATAAACAAACTAGAAGTTCAACTTGGCTTCAGAGTGGAGAAGATGGCTCAGTTGGATGCAGAGGTATAGTCTGGAAGTCGCCATCCATTCCCCCCTACAAAAGGAGGCCTTTTTGGTGGCGTCCAGCTGGGCTTGTGGCAGCATCGTATGGCAGCAGCACTATTGTGTGTTATGTGTGTCTGTACCACTGTGTGCGATTGTTTGTTTATTGTCTTTAACGGGCTATTGTTTTAACTGGATATTAAAAGTTAAGTATCAATTAAGGTCACCCATCATTTTAGTTTTTTTGAGCCACTAAAGACTCTGTATATTGCTGTTACCTGGCACCTGACAGGGGCTAAACAAGCAACATGGGGACTTAAATTGGGAGTCAGAAATGCAGTAAAGTCACCAATGTCAATGCAAAAACATAATAAGTCAGCAGTAAAACATTATGGCAAAATCTATTTGGGGCAAGCCGTAAAAGACTTGATCCATTTCACAGTCCTTTGATAGCAATAAAATAGGAGGGCAGCACTCTTTATAAATGATCCTTTATCTTTTGCCATAATCAATTCTATTTATGTCAGACATTATTAATCTTACTTGCAGTTTCCAGCAGAGGGCAGCAACACCTACCTTCACAGTAAGCTCAGCCAACATTGGAAGAAGGGGAAGAGATGTGTCTGCTCTATAAAGGGAGGCTATAGGTGCGGTGCTAGGTACTATGCAAACATTATTTGGTTTATATGAGCAATGAACCCCCTGTCTGGGCAAGTGCAGTGCCCCAGAGGGCTGACTGCAAAGTTTTAATTACTACTAAAAGGGTTAATTTCATGTTAGTAAGTTGAATATTGTGGTTTATAGTTAAAGGGTGTTCCCATCTCAGACAATGGGGGCATATCGCTAGGATATGCTCCCATTGTGGGACCCACACCTATCTCTAAAATGAAGCTCTAACATGAGGCCGGCAAAGTGGCAGCTGCCGGGTCCGGCCTCTACAAAGCCGTCCACCAAGAATAGCCGAGCGGCACACCCGCCTATGTTAGGAATTCCTATAGAAACGAATGCGCAGCCGCTGCTCCCATTCATTTCTGTGGGGCGGACAGAAATAGCTGAGCCAAAAACTCTGCTATTTTCAGCAGCCCCATAGAAATGGAGGGTAGACGTGCATATGTGGTACACCCTTCAGGACTTTGCTGGCTCTTCACTTATCGCATATTCGCATCATTGAAAAATTGTAAAAGCGCATAATCGCCACACATCGCAAAAATCGCAAGATGCGCATAATCGCCACACATCACATAATATCGCAGAATGTACTTAATTGCCACTTCTTGCATTTTTCTTTTTTTTATTCTTTAGGCACTACTTTATGCATCACTTGGATTGTGATGGCATAGTGGAACATAACAATTTGGAAGCTTGATTTAGGACCTTGGCATCATATTTGGAGTTTATATCACAGCTATTATCTACAGCCTTCACATCTTCATGATCAAGATTTTGTTATTTCACTATATCATATATTTACGGTCAAAACTAATTATGTATTATTATTATGTCATGTTTTTCAAACAAAAAATATTTTTAGCACTTGTCATATTTTGTCATATGGTTTTGCACTGGCACTTCATACTCGGTCACTTGTTGCACTACTTCACTGTTATTATTTTTGTGGTATGGTTGTTTCACTATGCATTGTTTTACATTATATGCCTCAGTTTTGTGACGTTAGGCGATTCCGTAGATAGCTTTGAGGCATTTATATATTATTGAAGTGTAGCCTATGGCATGCTCCAGTCAAATGAAAGGGGCGGACATGCAGGAAGTGGCAATTAAGTACATTCTGCGATATTATGTGATGTGTGGCGATTATGCGCATCTTGGCGTTTTTGCAATGTGTGGCGATTATGCGCTTTTACAATTTTTCGATGATGCGAATATGCGATAAGTGGAGATTATGCGCATCCTGCGATGCTATCTAGCATGGAGTCGCGGCTTTGGCACGCTCCGGCCATGTGACCGGGTGCATATGCGATAAATGGCGATTATGCGCATCCTACGATACTATGCGATTTGTGGTGATATTGCGCTGTTTATGTTTTTCCGATCATGTGACTGGGTGATTACGTAAGATAGGGCGCATATTATTGATGTAAGAGGCGCACAATGGATGAGGTAGGTGATTGCACCAGGAGGAATGAATTGAAGTCAATTAAAGAGACCAGGAAGGATGCTTGTATGGAGGACTTACCTGTCACTCTTTTTAAACAACAACTGCTGATTGGTATAGGGGTCCACAGGGAGTGGCTTTGAGTGGTAGGGTGGAGGTCTTAGAGGTATAAATATGTGCAGGAAACACATGCTAGTCAGACGCCCTTGAAGAAGCAGCTGGCGAAATGATCGTCGGGCATTTTGTGGTCGGTATACATGTTTACTTATGGGGAGGAGGCGAGCACATGCTGTTGTTGTCTCTGTAGCTATTGCACTTTGCACTTTATTTTGTATATTACTGTGGCTTACTCTGCCTCCCAAGCCTATTTAGTATAATTGTGACACTGCTGACCATACATTTTTAGGGAGCTTTTTCTCCCCATCTCTGTTCGTGCCTATGAACTCTCATTGTAGTTGATATTGTGGATCATGTTTTTAACATATTGGTGAATTAATAAAGGTATTTGTTTATATTACCTGCGTTGTGTTTTGTTGATAGGTGTGTGATGTTATTCATGCAGGTGGTGACCAGTGTGTCACTATTTTTCGGTGTTTAATTATGCCTCCAATAATGTTACTGCTCCCCAGGATTGGGCCCTTAGTAGTAGTACCTCTATAGTTTGCCCAATAATAATGCCCACCATAGTGCTCCAGTAGCAATAAGGCCTTATATGCTTATAGCACCCCAGTAGTTATGCATCCCCAGACCACTATAATGACCCAGTAGTTATGCAGTCCCTGACCCCTATAGAGCCCCAGTAGTTATGCAGCCCAAACCCTATAGGGCCCCTTAGTCATGGAGCCCATATCCTCTATAGTGCCCCAGTAGTTATGCAGCCCCTGACCCTTATAGCGCACTAGTAGTTATGCAGCAATAGTAACAAAGCAAAAATAATATACTCACCTCACTCCCTTCCACGTCGTCGTCATCTGTAACTGTACACAGACCCCTTCCAGCTGCAGCCTTTGTCCTGGCATCGGTAGCATGATGACATCATTGCACCACCTGTGCGAATGATACGCCCACTAATAGGCTTCAAGCTTAGTAGACTGGAGCTTATTAGAGGGAACTGTGGGGCAGGGAGCCTTTGAGTCCAGTGCCATGCCGAACGCAGTATTCAACTGTAAAGCTCTCTTGAGGACAGGAATGCAGTTGAATGTGCCAGACTTGTGAGGTTCGGAGACCTCGCCAAAACATTCGGGGCCCTAGCCCTAGTTGTTTTAGCCTAGCGAAGCCCCGGACTGTATTTGCTGTGGCAACTGCTTTCAGGGCTGAGGGTGACCCACCCCAGTCCCGGGCCCATCTGGTATTTACTAGAATTGCAAGATGAACAGAACAGCCCTGCTGTATACTTTATTCTTTTGAGCTGCCTCCTTCTTAATGACTAAGCTAGTCACCTATAGGATAAACTGTTACTATTAAAGTGGTTGCCTCACTTCGGCAAATTGCATTTAACATATAGACAAAGTTAATACACGTTACTGTATGTATTGTGATTGTCCTTATTACCTCTTTGCTGGCTTGATTCGTTTTCCATCACATTATACTCTGCTCGTTTTTAGGGATTACGACCAACGCTCAATCCAGCAGTGGAAAAACGCTGACCTCCTTAGTGACCAAAATCACGAGAGTGTGCCTGGACCAGAGCTTCTTCCTATAGTGTGGAAGCACGGCCACCGCTGCTGGATTGTAGGGTGTTCAGTAACCCTGGAAACGAGCAGTGTATAATGTGATGGAAAATGTATCAAGCCAGCAAAGACAAACTGAGCAATCATAATCCACGAGTAAGTACCTTTTATTAACCTTCTCTCCATGATCAATGGCATTTGCTGAAGTTAGAAGGCCCTTTTAAGTGAAATGTGTGATATGATTACAATTATTTCTATGAAACCAGGTTCATTATAGTAACAAGACAACCCGTCCTGAACTGGAGGTGTCATATTTTTCTGTTGTAATTTCCTTTGGAATGAACAATATATGAACTTTTAAAATAAATCTTTCATATATTTTAGGGCCTTCATTTATTTATATGTTACCATGTTAATAGATTGTGGTTCTTCAAAGGCTCACTGACTGGTATTTTAGACATTTCATAGTTAAAAATCTGTCCACTGGGGAACCCTATTAGTCGGATAACTCAGCAATTTGGTTATTTATTCCCCTTATAATAATTAAATATAAGTTCTTCAGTTCTCATCTTCTGTCCAGTTAAAAAAATGTATTTTCAGACTTTAGATATATTAGTTTCGGTAAAATACAGATGTGATTCATTATATTATGAGCCTTTTATGTAGTCATTACATAAAGTAAACATTAAATTGTTGTGCCATATACACATTTTCAATATTAAAATATGAGAACAAAAGCATGTTCATTATTCCAGATGTCCCAGGGAGCCCAAAAGTGGGATATTACCTCTCAGATATTTATGGCATAGATTCTAGATAGATTAAAATATAGCTAAACCCCTAAAATGATTTTTTATATTTGCACAGCAGCCTGGAATGCCTTTGGAGAACTCTATACTCCCTATTCCATCTCTCTGGCTTCCTACCTCTCTTTAGTGGTCTTGCAGTCACTGTCTGTCATCGTTCGCGTTCACGCTGAGCTTAGTTGTTGGCTGCTGCGCCGCTGCAGCCAATGATTGACCTCATCAATGATGTGTCTCCAAGCGGCACATCACTGCTGGGTCATGTGCCGCATAACAGAGCATCAGAGAGTTAGTGAACAAAAAAACTATTGGATGTCTTCTTTAACTTGTTGCCGACCGCCTCACGCAGGATTGCGTCCTGCGGGCGGTCGGTTTGTTCCTCCTTGACGCGCAGGCGCGTCATCTCGCGAGGCGAGATAGTTCACAGGATCACGTCGGGGACAAGGTAAACTACAGCCTGCCAGCGCTGATCGTGCGCTGGCAGGCTGTAGAAGTTAAAAAATGGCATATCAGACGCTGTTTTGTTAACAGCGTCTGATATGCTTGCTGATCGTTCCTTTGGTGGTCCCTTTTGCTTGGGACCACCAAAGGAAACTTTATAAGTGCACCAATCACCACACAGACCCCCCATCCACCCCACCCCCTCCCACCCCGTCACTGATTAACCCTGATTAACCCCTGATTAACCCCGATCACCCCATGTCACCCCCTGTCACCCCCTGACACTAATTACCCCCTGTAAGGCTCATTCAGACGTCCGTATGTGTTTTGCGGATCCATGGATCCGCGGATCCGCAAAACACGGACACCAGCAATGTGCTTTCCGCATTTTGCGGATCCGCACATTGCCAGAACTATATAGAAAATGCCTTTTCTTGTCCGCAATTGCGGACAAGAATAGGACATGCTCTATCTTTTTGCGGAGCTGCGGCCGGATGTTTGGGGCCGAAACCCGGAAGTTTGCGGCCGCAGCTCCGCAAATGCTGATGCGGCGAGCGCATAGTGTGCTCTCCGCATCACCGCCAGCCCCATTCACACTGAATGGGTCCGCATCTATTCCGCAGAATTGCGGAATAGATGCGGACATTTTTGCGGACGTGTGAATGGGGCCTTAGTACTTTTTTTTTGCACATTTTTGGCAGAGATTTATTCATCCACATTGATCGATGTGAATGAGGAAATCTGTGCCGTTTTTTGCACATTTTTGGGCAGAGATTTTTCATCCACATTGATCGATGCGAATGAAGAAATCTGTGCCGTTCATTTTTTCTTTTCAGCCCAGAGGCTGAACGGGAAAAAATCTCATTACCCGTATGCTCAATATAAGGAGAATCGCAGAAACTCCTAATGCTGGCCATACGTGTAATGATTGCGGAGACCCTAAAATGCCAGGGCAGTACAAAAACCCCACATGTGACCCCATTTTAGAAAGAAGACACCCCAAGGTATTCCGTGAGGGGTATGGTGAGTTCATGCAAAATTTTATTTTTGTCACAAGTTAGTGGAATATGAGACTGTAAAAAAAAAATAAAAAAAAATATCAATTTCCGCGAACTTGTGCCAAATTTTTTTTTTTCTGTGAACTCGCCATGCCCTTCACAGAATACCTTGGGGTGTCTTCTTTCCATAATGGGGTCACTTGTGGGGTATTTATACTGCCCTGGCATTTTAGGGGTCCTAAAGTGTGAGAATCCAAATGCGTAAAAATGGCCTGTGAAATCCTAAAGGTACTCATTGGTTTTAGGGCCCCTTTGCGCATCTTGGCTGCAAAAAGTGTCACTCATGTGGTATCGCCGTACTCAGGAGAAGTAGGGCAATGTGTTTTGGGGTGTATTTTACATATACCCATACTGTGTGTGAGAAATATCACTGTAAACGACTTTTTAAATTTTTTTATTCAAAGTTGTCAATTTACAGAGATATTTCTCACACAAAGTATGGGTATATGTAAAATACACCCCAAAACACATTGCCCTACTTCTCCTGAGTACGGCGATACCACATGAGTGACACTTTTTGCAGCCTGGATGCGCAAAGGGGCCCAAATTCCAACGAGTACCTTTAGGTTTTATATGGCTGCTCACAATTTAGCCCCACCCAAAATGCCAGAACAGTACAAACACCCCACAAATGACACCATTTTGGAAAGAAGACAACCCAAGGTATTCGCTGAGGGGCATAGTGAGTCCATGAAAAATTTAACTTTTTGTCAAAAGTTAGCAGAAAGGTAGACTTTATGAGAAAAAACAATAAAAAATCAATTTCCGCTATTTTTACATATACCCATACTTTGTGTGAGAAATATCTCTGTAAATTGACAACTTTGAGAAATATTGCTGTAAACGACAACTTTTTACATTTTTTTATTCAAAGTTGTCAATTTACAGAGATATTCTCACACAAATATGGGTATATGTAAAAATACACCCCAAAACACATTGCCCTACTTCTCCTGAGTACAGCAATACCACATGAGTGACACTTTTTTGCAGCCTGGGTGCGCAAAGGGGCCCTAAAACCAATGAGTACCTTTAGGATTTCACAGGCCATTTCTACGCATTTGGATTCTCACGCTTTAGGGGCCCCTAAAATGCCAGGTCAGTATAAATACCCCACGTGACCCCATTTTGGAAAGAAGACATCCCAAGGTATTCCGTGAGGGGCATGGCGAGTTCACAGAATTTTTATTTTCTGGCACAAGTTAGCGGAAATTGATATATTTTTTTGTTTTTTACAAAGTCTCATATTCCACTAACTTGTGACAAAAAATAAAATTTTACATGAACTCACCATACCCCTCACGGAATACCTTGAGGTGTCTTCTTCCAAAATGGGGTCACATGTGGGTATTTATACTGTCCTGGCATTTTAGAGGCCCCTAAAGCGTGAGAAGAAGTCTGGAATCCAAATGCGTAAAAATGCCCTGTGAAATCCTAAAGGTACTCATTGGTTTTAGGGCCTTTGCACTCAGGCTGCAAAAGTGTCACACATGCGTATCGCCGTATTCAGGAGAAGTAGAACAATGTATTTTGGTGTGTATTTTTATATATACCTATACTGTGTGTGAAAATATCTCTGTAAACGACAACTTTTAAAAAATTTTATACAAAGTTGACAATTTACAGAGATATTTCTCTCACCCAACATGGGTATATGTAAAAATACACCCTAAAACACATTGCCCTACTTCTCCTGAGTACGGCGATACCACATAAGTGACACTTTTTGCAGCCTGGGTGCGCAAAGGGGCCCAAATTCCAACGAGTACCTTTAGGTTTTACATGGCGGCTCACAATTTAGCCCCGCCCAAAATGCCAGAACAGTAAACACACCCCACAAATGACCCCTTTTCGGAAAGTAGACACCCGAGGTATTCACTGAGGGGCATAGTGAAGTCTGTCTGAGATTTCTTTTTGTTGACAGAAGTTAGCAGAAATTGAAACTTTTTTTTTTTTTTTTCTCAGAAAGTGTCATTTTCCGCTAACTTGTGAAAAAAATGAAATGATACATGAACTCACCATGCCCCTCCGCGAATACTTTGGGGTGTCTTCTTTCTAAAATGGTGTGATTTGGGGGTATTTATACTATCCTGACATTCTAGCACCTGAAGAAACATGACAGGTGCTCAGAAAGTCAGAGCTGCTTCAAAATGCCGAAATTCACTTTTTTGCACCATAGTTTGTAAACGCTATAACTTTTACCCAAACCAATAAATATACACTTATTGGACTTTTTTTTATCAAAGACATGTAGAACAATAAATTTAGAGAAAATTTATATAGAAATGTAGTTTTTTTAAAAAAAATTTACAACAGAAAGTGAAAAATGTCATTTTTTTTGTAAAAATTTCGGTCATTTTTGATTAATAGCAAAAAAAGTAAAAATGTCAGCAGCAATGAAATACCACCAAATGAAAGCTCTATTAGTGAGAAGAAAAGGAGGTAAAATTCATTTGGGTGGTAAGTTGCATGACGGAGCAATAAACGGTGAAAGTAGTGTAGTGCAGAATTGTAAAAAGTGGCCTGGTCATTAAGGGTGTTTAAGTTAGGGGGGCTTAAGTGGTTAAAGGGTTTTTCCGTGAATGATTTAAAATGGTCTTCAGCACAATTTTAAATCATTCCCGGAGAACCCCTTTAAGGACAATTTTTTTTGTTTTATTATTAATCTTTTCTCTTCTTATTTCTAATGTGTATAGCGGCCTTTAGAAATGTGGCTTGTGTTGCTATCATTAATTTTACTCCACTCCCCTAAGAACCTTTGGCCAACTGCTGTCCTTACCAGCCAGTTGTTTACTTCTAGGTTTCTCTATATTTTTGTATTCATTATAGCTGTGATTATGTATAGATAGATAGATAGATAGATAGATAGATAGATAGATAGATGTCTCTCTGGGAATAACAAATAGTTTGCTTTGATGGTTTGATTCTTACCGTTCATATGACTTTATCAGTGTATTCTGTAGAGTTCCAGGTTCTGTCAAGTTTAGTAATATTATATTTACTGCATTCAAAACCTTTTCTTTCCCAGAAAGTAACACAATGACATTATGTGTTAATTCAAATACATCAAAAGAGCATTTCATGTCTTCCATGACTGCACATTAGAGATAGGTATTCATCTTGAGGCCTGAGGAATTTCTTGCTTTTCCAACTGATGATTATGTTCATGATAATATTGCATGTCTATCCACAAAGCGAAATCCAGCATCTGTTTTTAGAAGTTTAATAAAAGCAAAATAAGTTGTGGCTTACATAGTTACATAGTTGATATGGATGAAAAAGATGTATGTCCATCAAGTTCAACCAGAAAACTGAAAGGAATGAAAGAGAACTCTTAGAGCTTCTCCTTGTTAAGGCAAAGAAAAGCATAATCCATGTCTGATCACAAAAGATTTGTTGTAGTCTGTTACTAGGGAGACACATAAGGGAGATTTATCAAACTGGTGTAAAGTAGAAATGGCCTAGTTGCCCATAGCAACCAATCAGATTCCACCTTTAATTTTTCAAAGGAGCTGTGAAAAATGAAGGTGGAATCTGATTGGTTGCTATAGGCAACAGGCCATTTCTACTTTACATCAGTTTGGGTTAGTGTTAACAGGGGTTAATTGTGTGGATCACAGCGCTGTCAGAGGTTGGGTGCCACCTGACAGCAGTGCCCCCCAGTATCAAAATCATTGTGGGCAGTGAGCATTTTGCGCAATCCCCCACCCCCTCTCCAGTATAATAAATCATTGGTGGCCCCCTACCATCATTGGTGGCAATGGTAGTTCCGATCGGAGCCCCAGCAGTGTAATGCTGGGGCTCCGATCGATTACCATGACAGCCAGGATGCTACTGAAGTCCTGGCTGCAATGGTATGTTAGCAGCATTGTACTTACCTGCGCTGGGGCCGCTGGGCGCTCCCTTCTTCGCTAAGTTACTCACAGGTCTGTGAGACGCATTGCCTATGCTTATAGCAATGCGCCTCACAGACCTGTGAGTAACTTACCCGAAGAAAGGAGCACCCGGCGGCCCCAGCGCTCCAATGGCCACTGGCCACCAATGATTTATTATGCTGGGGAGGGGGGGGGGGATTGTGCAAAATGCGCACTGCCCACAATGATTTTAATACTGAGGCACTGCTGTCAGGCGGCACCCGACCTCTAACAGGGTGCTGTGATCCACACAATTAACCCCTGTGCGGGGGTTAATTGTGCGGATCACAGCACCCTGTCAGAGGTCGGGTGCTGCCTGACAGTAGGGGCCAGTATATTATAAACTTGAATCATCTTACAATTACAGCAACTGTGGTGCCTTTTCCCCATATTACAGAATAGGAAAGGCAGCCCAGACATGTCATAGCTGAGTAGTGATCGTGACGAGTGGCAATTGAAAAATATTCGCATACTCATGTATTATTTAGAAGGGAAAAAATGACGAATATTCGAGATAACGAATATATAGCACTATATTCGTAATATTCGCAAATTATCGAATTTGAGATATTCGCGATTAATATTTGTTCGAATATTCACGCTAAACACTAAATATAATATTTTCAAACATATGTTTGGAAGAATCCAAGGAAATGTTCATATGCTGATATATTTCTCTTTGATATACATGACTGATGATAGTATTGAGCGAATCGAGCTTTGGATCATCGATCCAAAGTCGTTTCAGTTCTAATACTTTGTTTTAATGCTGTCACTGTTTTAAAAACATTTCAAATTTGGAATCCGAAGTCCGGATTGGGACTCGCTACCAAACCCGAAATCAGATTGCTGATTGGAAATGTTTGTAAAGATGTAAAACTGAATACCAAGTTCATTTACCGAAGTCTCCTGCGACTTCAGGTGAAACGAATTTTGCCTCAATAGAGACAATACATTTTAATGCTGTTTGGAGACAGATTTCCGTAGAGCACTAAAATGAAGTGCTAGAACAAATCGATTGATTATCCTTACTGAAGATAACACCATAGTATAGACTTCTAAATAGCTTTGAGCTGCACAAATTTTTCCCACGTGTCCAACTATTTAAAGGTCTTTTTCAGCCTCTATAGCCAGGATAGGCTTTGTTTGAGTAAATATATTGCATTTGCAGAGCACTTATCACTTTTCTACTTGGATGACAAAGATATATGTGCAGGGTCCACACAAAATAAAATAATTACATTATTCCAAATGCACTGTACATTAATGTGGAATGTAAAGAAATGCTATTGTATGTCAGTAGTTTCCTATAATAATGCAGAGGTGTATCCCTAGGTCTCCTGGGCTAGACTTTAAAATGGGTTGCCACTTGGCACAATATGTAGATACAAACTCACTCTACATTACACTCATTCTTTGCTTAAGGCCCTATATTTCTACATTCAGTGCCAGAAGCGTATGCGACCTATTTAGTTAGTTGGCCACTATGTAAAAGACTCCAGACAGGCGAGAGCTACGCTTAAATCCCTGTGCACCCAATGAGGTATAGTTCTCACCGATATGTATATTTATTATGAGGCAACTTAATTAGTATATGTGGCCTTGAGGGCCAAGGCAGACTTGAGCAATCTGGCGGTGGTGTTTGAAGCTGCTTTAGTTGGCTCCTATGAGGCACTTGCAAATCTAGTCTATCTGACTCACCAGTAAACTTCTAATATGGCAGCTACAGTGGTGAATTAGAATGCTTTTGTGACTACGTGCAGTTATAGAAGTCATGGTCTCTATATATTCCACTCTGGTATAATTCTAAACTACTAGAATTGTATCACCTAACTGATTTGAAGTTCTGGCCTGAGAAAGAGGTAAAATGTCTTACTCAGTTATACGTTGGGAGCTCCTTTTGTTCATTTTCTAGTCTAAAACAGGAATAGTTTATATAGGCATTTCCAGTTTCAGCATGCATGTATGGCCCAGTTTGGCAAAGGAACTCTTACGATGGAGTATGGCCCAGTGAAATCAGCGACCAGAAGAGTTAATTTAACTAAAACAATTTCAACCTCCAATAAAACAATATTTGCAAGAACAAGAGTAACCCTATCTTGCACTCCTTCGTCAAATGGAGAATAGACATACCTGAGCTTGAAGAGCAACATTTGAAGGAAATAGGATCTATATAGCTCTCCACAGTAATTAGCACGAGGGACCAGCTTATACAGGTCAAGTGACTACATAGGATCTACCTGACAGTGGCCAGGCTGTTCCAGATGCATAAGCCATCACACTCCACTTGTATCAGATGTGATAACCCCATTAGCTCTCTAACTCAAATGGTGTGAGTCTGCCCAGTTATCCAGCAGTACTAGTCGTTTTTAAACTTCAAATTGGATCTCCCTGGAGTTTGCTCAGTCTGCTGAGTGGTGAACGATGTACTTCCCACTAGGTATGGTAGGAAATTGCACAGTTTGTTAATGTTCTATGCTAGGAAAATTATCCTTTTTAACTAAAAAAAAACCCCTAAAAAACCCACTGTGAACCAGTTGGTCCATGTGATTAATGAAAATCCTTTGCTCTGTGAGTTAACATACAGTATGCAGCTAGAGGGACCCCAGACCAGGAGCGGACTGGGAACTTAAAAAGGCCCTGGAAGAAAATCATAAAACTGGCTGCAGGTTATAGGCGACTCTAAACTGATGGGGCAACAGAAGTAGGAGGGGTAGCACAAAATACCACCCCATCAGAACCAAATACTGCTGCCCTTGCCACAGTATGAAACGGTATCATCGCCCTGAGGATGGCAATACAGTTGAATTCAGCAGGGAACCCGCTGCATAAATCCCTGATGCTCCTATATTAATTAATGCTGAGAGCATCAGATCTTTATGTATCTGGCTGGCGGCCAAAAGTAGAACTAGGTGGCCCACTGGGAAATTTCCCTGTAGGGTTTCCGGCCAGTCTGCCCATGCCTCTAACCGTTTCTTGAAAATTTGGGATCCTTGGTTACAACCTCAGACTGCAGTTGTCTTAAATTTGTGAGGCTTTTACATGGCAATTTCAGTATTAATGCAGGTGTGAATGTACTTTTTGTTCATATTAACTTTTCTGTATGAACATTGGCTCTTTTTATTTTTTTCCCACTGTGTTATTAATACTTTGTCTCATTTTAAGTGATAATTTTGAATGGATATTTATATTTGTCTATTAGTTGTAAGTTTGTTTAATGCTTTAAACCTCAATAAAGATAACTTGTTAAAAAACACTGGGTAGGATATGCAAGAACCCAGCGATACAGTATTATTAGCAGATCCCACTGATTGATCTGTTGACAAAACACTATACTGTATTGCATTGTAAGTCCAATCTGATTTGAGAGTCCTGTTGCTTTGGGAAGACCCCAAGCAAATATAATAATGAAAAAAGACAACATATTTCATGATTGTTCTGTAATCTCCTTTTAAACAAGTATTTGAGTTAATTCTGTTAATACCCTCTATTTACAATAAATCTTCATTCACAGAATATCTTGACATTCACTTTAAGCGTGTTTAATACTGGGAGATGAAAGAAACTGGGTAATACTGGATGATGAAAGTCGTTCAGGACAATAAGTACAGTGCGTTCACACATTATACCCACATACTTTAACACTACCAGGAAATACAAGTCTATGCCATTTGTAATTTCTGACAGTTTTCATATAAACAGTAATTCTATGCTTAGAACTGTTCCATAAAGATCAACCATATGTGTGGAAAGTTTATTCAAAGCTTTCCTGTAAAAATCAATAAGACTGTAAGCAGAAGCAATATTTTTAAGGGCATTTCATAATTCAGGAAGGGATAATGATGAGGGGAACAAGTGAGTGCAGTTAGGCTACCCCACCCTATGTAGTTTTCAGGAAATCACCACACCTCAGAACAAAACAATAACTGAATGCCTGAAAGGTACAGAACCCTGAATGAAATCATGAATGTTCTCATCTGTGGTTTTCAGGGTATTTTAAGGCCATTAAAGCTACTTATGACTTCTTAAAAATGTATTAACTACTTGTTTGAGGTACTCTAGATACTCATGAAGCTTGATAATGATTTGTATGTGATTAAACAGAGTGTAATACAAGTAAAAGTAAGATAGTAGAAGGAAAAAGTTTGATGGAGGTAGAGCTGCACTATAGCGCAGGAGAAGTTTGACAACCAGGGCTGCACCGCCAATTAGGCAAGGTGATCGTGTCAGGTGGCGCGGCCTTGGTGGCAAGGTGGGGGGCGGCAGGGCAGTAGGAGTGGAGATGGGTGCTTCTATTGTGGAAGCGCTCATCTCTATATTCATCAATATCGCCGTCCTCAGGACAGCAATACAGATAGATGCTGCAGCGGAGCAGGGGAGAGGCTTCTCCCTTCCCCATTCCTCTGATAGGCAGCCGGCCAGTGCAGGAGGCTCGACAACGCCATTGCTCCGCCTAAGTCATACAGCGCGGGACACAGGTCGGAAGAGGCCTGCATTGCATTGCTGCCAGCCTCATGGAGGTAAGTATACAGTGCCTTGCAAAAGTATTCACCCCTCTTTTTTCGTGTTTAATTACATTATATCCTTAAGTTCAATGTTTTGTTAATGTGAACTTTATTTGATGGATCAGAACACAATTGTCTAAGTTGGTGAAGTGAAATGAGAAAAATATATAAATAAAACTATTGTTTAGAAATTGAAAACAGAAAATTGGCATGTGCGTATGTCAGGGGTGGCCAACCTTACAGACACAGTAAGCCAAAAAAAAAAATGGATGATTGCCAGGAGCCACAAGCTATATATTTACACAGTCACCGTATTTTTCAGCCCTACAAGATCCACCTAGGTTGTACCAAAGAAAAAAAGGAGAAAAAAATGATTTTTCATCTGATCTGAGGTCTGATGAAAAAAAAATTCTTATTTTTCATTAGCAGAGAAAAAAAAATATAATATATATTTTCACCAGACCTCAGATCAGACTCCTAAATGGGATCCCCAATTCTCATCTGAACTAAAATGAGATCCCCAAACCTCATCAGACCTCCAAATCAGACCCCCAATGCTGGTATCAGACAACACTGTTCAGACTCCCAGTGTCAGACCCTCAGTGCTCAGATCCCCCATTCTCAGATCTGTCCCCCATGCTCAGACCTGACCAACCCATGCTCACACAAGACTCCCCCATGCTCAGATGTGACCCCATGCTCAGATCAGACCCCATTGCTCAGATCAGGACCCCCATGCTTAGATTAGACCCCCATTGCTCAGATCAGGACCCCCATGCTCAGATCAGACCTTTATTGCCCAGATCAGGGCCCCTCCCCATGCTCAGATCAGAACCTCCCATGCTTAGATCAGACCCCCATGCTCAGTTCTATAATTAAAAAAATCTCTTCCCTCTCCTGATCAGGCACTGGTCTCCTGTTAAGGCAGCTGCTACTTTGCAGGTCTGACACGCTCTCCACTATGACCTGATGAGCACAGCATCAGGTCATAGTACATGTCTTCATGTACTACATTCTCACACTGTGCGCATCAGGACGTAGTGGAGAGTGAGCTGGAGCTGCAAAGTAGCAACCGTGCCCGATCAGGAAAAAATATCTGAGCATGGGGTGGAGAGTGAGCCAGCCTGACTGCTTCCCAGCTCCACAGCATGAGCCGCACTTGAAGAAGCAAAGAGCCACATGTTGCTCAAGAGCCACAGGTTGGCCACCCCTGGCATATGTATTCACACCCTTTGTTGGGAAGCCCATAAAAGCTCTTGTGCATCTAATTACCTTCAGAAGTCACATACTTAGTGAAAGGATGTCCACCTGTGTGCAATCTAAGTGTCACATGATCTGTCATTACATATACACACCTTTTGTGAAAGGCCCCAGAGGCTGCAACACCTAAGCAAGAGGCATCACTAACCAAACACTGCCATGAAGACCAAGGAACTCTCCAAACAAGTAAGGGACAATGTTGTTGAGAAGTCAGGGTTAGGTTATAAAAAATATCCAAATCTTTGATGATCGCCAGGAGCACCATCAAAATCATCATAACCAAATGGAAAGAACATGGCACAACAGCAAACCTGCCAAGAGACGGTAGCCCACCAAAACTCACGGACCGGGCAAGGAGGGCATTAATCAGGGAGGCAGCACTGAGATCTAAGGTAACCCTGGAGGAGCTGCACCGTTCTACAGCAGAGACTGTAGTATCTGTAGATAGGATGACAATAAGCCCTATGCTCCATAGAGTTGGCTTTTATGGCAGAGTGACCAGAAGAAAACCATTACTTAGAGCAAAAAACAAAAAGGCACTTTGTGAGTTTGCGAAAAGGCATGTGGGAGGCTCCCAAAATGTATGGAGGAAGGTGTTCTGCTCTGATGAGACAAAAATTGAACTTTTCAGCCATCAAAGAACACCATACCCACATTGAAACATGGTGGTGACAGCATCATGCTGTGGGGATGTTTTTCAGCAGAGTTCAGAGTTGGTCAGAGTTGAGGGAAAGATGGATGGTGCTAAATACAGGGATATTCTTGAGCAAAACCTGTACCACTGTGCGTGATTTGAGGCTAGGATGGAGGTTCACCTTCCAGCAGGACAATGACCCCAAACACACTGCTAAAGCAACACTTGCGTAGATTAAGGGGAAACATGTAAATGTATTGGTATGGCCTAGTCAAAGCTCAGATCTCAATCCAATAGAAAATCTGTGGTCAGACTTAAAGATTGCTGTTCACAAGCGCAAACTATCCAACTTGAAGGAGCTGGCGCAGTTTTGCAAGGAGGAATGGGCAAAAATCCCAGTGATAAGATGTTCAAAGCTCATAGAGACTTATCGAAAGCGACTTGGAGCTGTGATTGACTCAAAAAGTTGGCTCTACAAAAGTATTGACTTTAGGGGGTGAATAGTTATGCACATTTACTTTTTCTGTTATTTTGTCCAATTTGTTGTTTGCTTGACAAAAGAAAATCTTCAAAGTTGTGGGCATGTTCTGTAAATTTAATGATGCAAATCCTCAAACAATCCATGTTAATTCCAGGTTGTAAGGCACCAAAACACGAAAAAAAAGTCAAGGGGGTTAAATACTTTTGTAAGGCACTGTATGTGTTTATATAGCGCAATGCAGGAGAGGAGCACTATGGGGGCATCTACTGGGGAACTAAGAAGGGGTATTTAATACTGGCACACCTTATGGGAGCACTATGGGGACATTATCTCAATTGGGGAACTAAAGGGGTATTTTTTGTACTGGCACGCAGAACAGGGGCATTTTTGAACTACTGCACATTATTAAGGGGCATTTATTGCACTGCCACACATTATAAGGGGGTGTTAGGATGATTTGTCCAGAAGGTGTAGGATGATGGAAAAGTAGGAAACTAAGATTTTTTTTGTCAAACTGCAGAGACGAGAGATGGTGGTCTGGTCTGAATATAAAAGATGAGGAAGAGAACATCTACATCAAAGGAGACATCACTGGATGTAAGAAGTATGTGGGGCTTTATTACCCTGTATGTTTTGCAGTGTTATATGTAATGTTAGGAGGGAAGAGGTTTGGTTTTTCGCTTCAGGCAGCAGAAAGGCTAGGTGCCCCCTGTTGACAACAGGTAAAGAGACATTTCCTAGAGATCATTATTGGGTTGGCATTGGCTAATCTGAGGTGTGGAGTCTAAGGCTACTTTAACACTAGTTTTAGACCTCATCTGCAGGCTGTTCTGACAGGAAACAGCCTGCTGGAGCTTTGGATATGGCATGGCCAGATGTTACTGCGTGCCTGCCGGCCCCATTAACTATAATGGAATCCAGTGGAGATCCGGCCACTACCCAGCAAATATGCTGGAATTCAGCTAGACAAAAACGCTGCACACCAGAAGCAGCAGAATCTCCGCCAAATCTCATTATAGTCAGTGGGGCGGCGGGCACCTGGTAACATCCAGCTATGCATGATCCAAAGAGCTCTGGCAGACTGTCCTCTGGAGATGTGAAAGAGGCCTAATGCATCTATTTTTCAAAATAAAAACTCTCTACACAAGGGATGTGGACTTTACCAATGAATACCTAGTCTACAGCCCCTAGGATAGTCCCCATTAGATAGTCAGGCTGTAGCTAATGGTATGAGACATGATCAAGACAGATCTAAGTAGGTAACAGGTAGAGAGAAGCAAATTTTTAAAAATTCGATTTGGTTGGTTCACCGAATTTTCCGAAAAGATTTGATTTGATCCAAATTAATTTGTGGTGAATCGCGTTAAAAAACAGCTATTTCCTGGCTACAGAGAACCTGTATAGTGGTGTAGAACACTGTGCTTCCAGCAACACGCATAGTGAGTCTGCTGTGGTAGTGAAACAATACTGTGAGTCAGTATGACACACAGATGACAGGCGTCGCTCTTAGAATCACTGCACACTTCACTTCTTTGGGCCGTTACGGGGCCAAAACTGACCAACAATTTCAAGTGTGAACTCAACCATACAGGTTGATGTTACCCTCAGGTATAAAGAACCGTGCAGAGGCCCAAGATCCCACTATAGCTTCTTTCACACAGTCGTCAGCTCATTCCACATAGATGTCTACAGAACCTGTTCTATTAAACACTTATACAAGTAGAGCCCCCTGACAGAGTGGGGAGGGTGTCAGCAGTAGTGTTGACGTCACTGATTATTTTGCCCTTCCTCTGATCCGTCAGAACAATAACCCCCAAAAAATGGATCCTGTCTGTTAAACACTCGTCAGCATTTGGTCAGTAATCCATCAGTATTGTTAATGCAAAAAGAAGCAGGAGTGGATCAAAAACAGAGATGACACGTGAATGGAATATTTGCATGTCTTCTGTGTTTGCACCCACTCCTGCTTTTGGCTACCAAATCATAAGCCAATTCTGATGGTACCGTACAGGCCTTCCAGTTGCTACACAGACAGGATACATTGTGTGTCTCATTTTCCTTCCTTCTGACAGAACAGAATAAGTGTCAAATAAATGATGATGTCAACCAGGCCAAAAAGGCAAAACAGTGGCCCAGGGTGGGAACAGCATGAGAAGTCCACAGAGTGGCAAGGTGACATAGTGTGGAGGTGGCAGCAGCATCAGGAGACCACAGAGTGTCAAGGTGACATAGTGTGAAGGTGGCAGCAGCATCAGAAGACCACAGGGTGGTACAATGATATAGTGTGGAGGTGGCAGCAGCAGCATGAGGAGGCCACAGAGTGGCAATGTGACTTAGTGTTGAGGTAAGAGCAGCATCAGGAGACTACAGAGTGGCAAGGTGACATAGTGTGGGGAAAGCAGCATCAGTAGACCACAGAGTGTCAAGTTGACATAGTGTGGAGGTGGCAGCAGCATCAGGAGACTACAGAGTGGAACGGTGACATGGTGTGGAGGTGGCTGCCGCATCAGGAGACCACAGAGTTACCCAGTGACAGAGTGGGGAGGTAGGTGGCACTAACAGTACCCGCTGATGATGGTTTGAGAGGGAGCACTTGGCATCACATGTGTGGCATCAGGCAGGTGGCAGCATCAGAATAGTAGCTGAGGCAGATAGCCAAAGGAACCGGTCTCTTTTGTCAAGGATTGGGCGAGGCAGCATGGATGATCTAATCTGATGCATCAGGCATTGGTAAGTGGAAATCCTGGCTGATACATGCCTGATTCATCTTGACAAAGTTCAGTATCTCCAAATTGTGGGTGGACAAGCAAGATCTTCTTGGGGTAACTATGGCCCGATGCCGCACTAAACACCCGCTCTGATGCCACACTACTGGCCGGGCAGGACAGCTTTTCCAGGGCAAACTCAACCAGTTGCGGCCAAAAATCCAGTTTGGCTGCCCAGTAGTCCAGCGGATCTTCAATATAGCATGCAGTGTGCACTCCAAGTATGCCACTACCTGTTGGTTCTGGTTCTGCTCTATGTCTAGCTGCTGGTGAGTAGTTTCTTTACTATGCGGGTCAAGAAAGCTGCTCATCAGCAATTCTAGACTCAGGCTGCTGTGGATGAAGCTGGTACTGCTCCTCAGGCTGCTGTGGATGAAGCTGGAACACGCAGGATGGGCCAAAATAGTGATGTTATTCTCCTGGAAGAAGTCCCTTGTCCTGCGGGCATTGTGTACTGTAGTGTTGTCCTGTTGAAAAACCCAGTCGTTACCACACAGACGAGGGCCCTCAGTCATGAGGAATGCTCTCTGCAACATCTAGACATAGCCAGCGGCCATTTGACTGCCCTGCAATTCCTGAAGCTCCATTGTTCCACTGAAGGAAAAAGCACCCCAGACCATTATGGCGCCCCCTCCACTGTGGCGCGTAGAAAACATCTCAGGTGGGATCTGCTTGTCATGCCAGTAACGTTGGAAACCATCAGGACCATCAAGGTTAAATTTTTTCCCGTCAGAGAATAAAACTTTATTCCACCTTTGAATGTCCCATGTTTGGTGTTCTCTTGCAAAGTCCAAACAGTTCTGTGGTGTTCAAGGAGACGAGGTCTTTGAAGACGTTTTTGTTTTGAAGCCCTTCAGTCTCAGATGCCGTCTGATGGTTATGGGGCTGCAGTCAGCACCAGTAAGGGCCTTAATTTGGGTCGAGGATCGTCCAGTGTCTTGACGGACAGCCAATTGGATCCTCCGGCTCAGTGCTGGTGACATTTTTTGGGTCTTACACTTGACTTTTTGTTCCATAACCCTCAGGAACATTTAAGAAATTCCAAATGACTTTCTTACTGCGTCCCACCTCAGCAGCGATGGCACGCTGTGAGAGACCCTGCTTATGCAGTTCAACAACCCGACCACGTTCAAAAGGGAGAGTTTTTTGCCTTTGCCATCACAACATGTGACTACCTGACAAAAATGACAATGAATCCACATCTTTGCACAGATTTGGCCTTTTAAAGGCATGTGGTCCTAAAATTTGGATCAGCAGGAAAAACAGCCTGTTTCAGTTTAATCGTTATTTTCAATTAATTGAATGCTGAAAAAATGTTTTGTCTCGCTCTTATTTCTTCTTGTTGCATGTTGAAGCTCTACTTGGAACCTTGTTAAGATCCAACAATGTAAAATATGATTTTTGCCATTTTTCAAGTGGTCTTAAACTTTTGATCGGGACTGTATAATAAATAATTTAACAAGTTTTTTATATGAACATAGACTAGTGGAGGTGCTGTACATTGAATATATGTATATAGTGCAGTAAGTCTACTGTGTAATGTGGCACTTGTGCAGGGGTGGAAACTAGGGGCCCACCTTGCTCAGGGGCCCACCGGAGATTTCCTGTACCCCTATGGGCCAGTCAAGTCTGACTGCAGCCATGAACGGCAGATAATACTTTATTTTGCCACTAATAAACGCCAAAAGGGCTGTAATTTTCTCACTTCACCACACAACGGCTAATAAGCCATTTTTCATTTTACCCACTAATACCACGACAAAAAAGACTTTAGGACATATAACTGTGGCCGTAAGCGACAAATAATATATATATTTTTTACACTAATACACGCCAAAAGGGCTATTTTCTCACTTCAACACACAAAAGTTAATAAGCCCTTTTTTCCACCCACTAATACATGACAAAAAAAGGCTTTAGAACATATATATAACTGCACTGCACAAGGGTTAATAATACCCCAATAACAAGAACAGTTTGCTGGAATTACAGAGGTATTACAAACCTGAAATGAGCAGCAGTATTATAGCGATTTGGATCCGCAGTCAGTGCAGCGAGGTGTAATAGGATTGTTCCTATTACCCAGGCTGTAAACACCCCTATTGAACCCTGTTCTGCTTCAATACTGTGTAATAATTCCTCTCTATCCTTTCCCTACACTTCTAATGATCTTTCCCTGAACTTCTATTGGGCAAAATATAACTTTTCAAGTCTTTCCTAGCACTGTCCCTAGCTCCTGCTAACGTCTCTCCCTGCACTAAGTACACTGGAAAAGGCCGGAATCAAAGATGGCTGAGGCTATTTATAGGGCTGTGACATCACAGGGCTGGCTGGCTGCTGACTGGCTGCATGCATGGCACTGTGGGTGACGCCTCGTTCACAGAGTTCCTTGCTCCATGTCCTAACATGTGCAGCAGCCCTTTTAGGGAAAAATGTGATTTGTTACCACAAAGCGTAAGGAAATTCGGATTCGGTGCAAATCGAATAATTCCTGAAATTCTGATCAAATTCCATTGCGTCAGCTTCAATTCGCTCATCTCTAGTAACAGATAGTAAATTCTCAATCAGTAACCAAAGACAAGGTTAAGAGATCAGGCCAAAGTCAGTACATGGACAGTCATATTAAAGCGGAGTCAGGCATGCCAGGTCAAACACATAAAAGTCACAGAAAATAATCATGAAGACACAGGAAAACTACGGGCATATTTTGGCATTTTTTGTACTTTTTGTACTAGAACTATCGAATAATAGAACACTTGTGAAAAACTAAATATAAAAAATTATTGTTAAACAGTGAGAAAATCTACAGCACTACATCATAATAAAATCTGTAAACATTTGAGATACTGTATGTATATATATATATATATATATATATATATATATATATATATTACAAATACTATTAAAAAAAAACACATAAAAGGGTCTTTTTTTCAGAAGGTTGTATTTGTACAGATGGAGAAGTAATTATCTTCCTGAAGCAAGAACATTTCATCTTCTCTGATAATTTAGAGGGATTAAAGAGCACAGAGTGAAAGAGCTGGATGCTGAAAACATTCAGGATTGTATATTCCATAGAAATGCACTAACCATTGAAATATCAAGCACAGTGTAGAATATATGTGCATTATCTAACCAGTGATCAAATATGGTCGAAAGGATGGAATATATCACATGAAGGCTCTCCTCAAATAGAAGGAATTAAATGGTGCGTAAAACTCTCTTCATGAGGAGACGCAATGTTAGCTAATGAAAATATTCTATACAAATAATTCAGTGACTCCAGCTTTTAGTCCGTTTCATCAGGCTGAATATTTCAAAAAGAAAGACAATGATGTAGTAACAAAGGCAAAATACCCTGAGTTTACATGTATATGAAATCACTGCTTCAAAGTAATCAGCCATGGAAGACCTTCCTTCAATTTATATTAGCTTTTTATCTCAGGTTACCCGGGGTAAAGTGTCCACCTTTTTTGTTTGCCAAAAATGACATGTACATCAAACATATTCAACAAAATATTCATCTTTTACTTAAAGGGGTTCCCCCTACCTGTTCTTGTGCAGTGCTCTGCAAACACTTCATCACAGCCAGTATGCTATAGTGTCTCCCTGGCGCTTATACTCTCCTTCTCTACACATGGCTGCAGTATCGCAGCAGGATCGCACAAACTACTGCACAATATAAGTAAAACTGAATAAGTATAAAAGATTCCACGCACTCCTTTCCCTAAACCAGTAAGATGCCACTGCTAAAAAGTAGATTGCAGACACTGCAGATAGCTAGAGGTGGGACGAATCCAATTTTTCGAATCCGAATCTGAATCCGAAAAGGTTCTCGAATATATTGAATCTTTTGAATCTCGAATCCTACGAAACCTGTACATAAAAATTGTGTGAGCGGTGTAAGAAATAAAGTCAGACCGCGTCAGTTTGTCTGAACCTCCGCCTCCATCCCCAGTCACGGTTACACCCTCTATGACCGCGATCGTTATGCCCCTGCTCCTATCACTACAGAAATACAGGGGTAATACCAGTACACATACCTCTTACATCCAGTGGCGTCTCCTTTGATGTAGATGTTCTCTTTCCTCATTGTAAAGGGGAATATTAATTATCAATATTTATGCAAATACCGATAGTTAATATTCATAAATAGGCGTAAATCGACTAGTGATTACCACGCCTATTTATATCCTTAATATACACTAACTATCGCCTAACACTGGTCACTAACTCTAGCTAGCTGCGTGCGCCTAACTAAACTGACCAAACACGACACAGTAGGTACAAATACACAATATTTATTGACACCTACGGTACACTAAATGATGACGCACACAATACAATAACTACACAGCACTAACAATACAATTCTCATTACACTACACACAATCCCACATTCCACCCGCAAACTAACTAATACAAAATATACACACATACACTTTTAGCCACCCAACCCCGCATGACACTATACTATCCCTAGAGGAAATACAAAAGGTGAATATTATGGAGCTGCAAGGCAGACTGACAGCAGCAATATGGGGCAAGGGTTAATGTAGGGCTGTGGTGGTATGTGGACTTATGGGGTTCAATTCAGCTGGCAAGGAGTGCTGCAGCTGATAATGTGGGGCTGAGGGGGTTAATTTTAACAGGGGGCAGTGGCAGGGATGGAAGGGGTTAGTGCAGGCAACATGCCAGTATCATAGTGCCATCTCCCTCCCCAATGTGCCAGTATCATAGTGCCAACCCCCTAATGTGCCAGTATCATAGTGCCACCCTCCCTAAAATGTGCCAGTATCATAGTGCCATCTCCCCCATAATGTGCCAGTATCATAGTGCCACACCCCCAAATGTGACAGTATCATAGTGCCATCTCCCCCCCCAATGTGCCAGTATCATAGTGCCATCTATTCTCCCCCTCTTCCGGCCTCTGTCCCGCGCTGTACGGCTCAGGTGGCGCGATGATGATGCCCCTGCTAAAAAGTAGATTGCAGACACTGCAGATAGCGCGATGATGATGTCATTGCGCCGCCTGCACCGGCCTCTGATAGGCTGCAGGCCTTGTGCTGGCAGCCGATCAGAGGAACAGGGAAGGGAGACACCTCTCCCTCCCCTGCCGCAGCAGCGAAGCTCTCATCTCCTGCCGCCGCCACCACTAGGGATTCGTCGGATTCGTATGGGGTAAATTACGTCGGGATTCGAGTCCACAAATCCCATGAATCCAGCAAGATTTGTCAACCCACCTCTACTTATAACCAATTGTAACATAAGTTACCGGCCAGTGGCGCGATACCGTGCATATAAGTTATACCTCGCGCTCTCAAGGAACGAATAGTGGCGTCACTATACAAACTACGGATAGTTGCGAGTACAAAACTTCCTTCCAACACATTTTAGGTAGTACGCTGGAGACCGTGACAGGTGTCGGAAGAGACTGGCAGTACGTGATGTGATCTGACAGCCTCTTTTGGTTTCACTTGTTTCAGTGTTGTTGCTGGTAACACCACACCTCTTGTCTCAGGTGTAGCTTAGAGGTCATTTCTACTCCACTATTTAATCTGGCTTCACCCATCATGCTATGCGGTTGTTTGGTATTTGGAAGTGCCAATAGACATCGCTTATCTAGACTTTAGTAAGGCTTTTGATACTGTCCCACATAGAAGGCTTATCAATAAACTGCAGTCTTTGAGCTTGGGCTCACATATTGTTGAATGGATTAGGCAGTGGCTGAAGGACAGAAAACAGAGGGGTTGTAGTCAATGGAGTATATTCAGACCATGGTATTGTTACCAGTGGGGTACCTCAGGGATCGGTTCTGGGACCCATATTGTTTAATATCTTTATCGGCGAACTTGCAGAAGGCCTCAAGGGTACGGTGTGTCTTTTTGCTGATGACACAAAGATTTGTAACAGGGTTGATGTTCCTGGAGGGATACACCAAATGGAAAAGGATTTAGGAAAACTAGAGAAATGGTCAAAAATCTGGCAACTAAAATTTAATGTCTATAAATGCAAGATAATGCACTTGAGGCGTAAAACCCAAGAGCAGAATATAAAATCAGTGATACAGTACTAACCTCAGTATCTGAGGAAAGGGATTTAGGGGTCATTATATCAGACGACCTAAAGGTGGGCAGACAATGTCATAGAGCCGCAGGTAATGCCAGCAGAATGCTTGGGTGTATAGGGAGAGGCATTAACAGTAGAAAGAGGGAGGTGCTCGTGCCGCTCTACAGAGCACTAGTGAGACCTCATTTGGAGTATTGTGTGCAGTACTGGAGACCATATCTGCAGAAGGATATTGAAACTTTGGAGAGAGTTCAGAGAAGAGCTACTAAACTAGTACATGGATTGCAGGACAAAACTTACCAGGAAAGGTTAAAGGACCTTAACATGTATAGCTTGGAAGTAAGAAGAGACAGAGGGGATATGATAGAAACTTTTAAATACATAAAGGGAATCAACACGGTAAAGAGGAGAGAATATTTAAAAGAAGAAAAACTGCTACAAGAGGACATAGTTTTAAATTAGAGGGGCAAAGGTTTAAAAGTAATTTCAGGAAGTAGTGAGAGAGTAGTGGACGCATGGAATAGCCTTCTTGCAGAAATGGTAGCTGCAAATACAGTGAAGGAGTTTAAGCATACATGGGATAGGCATAAGGCCACCCTTCATATAAGATAGGGCCAGGGGCTATTCATAGTATTCAGTATATTGGGCAGACTAGATTGGCCAAATAGTTCTTATCTGCCGATACATTCTATGTTTCTAAGTGCTGGTGTGTGGTCCTCTTCTGAGTTCCTTTTAGGAAGTGTTACTTCCCTTTTATATTTTGTTGTTTCCCCTCTGTATTTTGTTACTAGGCCTCAGGGAGACTCTTGTTCTTTCATATTGGAAGGAACAGGTCGTCTCAAGCCCTGACACTATTCCAGGGCAATTCAGGGTTTCTGGGGTCATTGGTTCCAGTGTATGAACATTCCTACCCTCAAGGTCTGTTCATATGGATAGGAGTCAGGGCTAGGATTAGGGTTTCTATAGGTGGTGTCCGTTTCCCATTCCCTAGCTTTGAGGCCTAGTTCCTTTCTCTTCCCTCCTGTTGTTGGTGTGGTGTTCCCTCCCACATCACTAACGTAACACCTTCGTCAGGGAAATGGAATACGATGGTGCTGCTGGATTCCTTGTATATACGCACGTTCTCTGAATGACCACACTTTAACCCTTTACTTCCCCTCTTGTGATACGCTATGATACCTATCCAGGCATATTCTCTCTCTATATATACCTGGACTATTTAAACGCCAATAGTTCTATTTCAGAATTTAAACCCCGGGTGCCAATGTATTCATGTTAAAAATCCATTTTGTTTCTATTCTGGACATGATTTTAATAAAATCACCTCCCCTTTTATTTGGCCTCACCACCTCTACCCCACAGAAAATTGTCCCAGTTAATATTCCATCATGTTTTTCTTTGTAGTGCTGTGATAATGGGTGTCCCTCAAACTTTTTTGAATATTGTATACATGTTCTCCCACCCTTTTCTTCAATTGTCTTTTGTACAGCCAATGTAGACCTTATTGCAGGGGCATGTTATTGCATATATCACCCCCTCCCCAGCTGTTACATGTAATAAATTCTCTGATGTTCTCTTTATATGATCCATCACTAATTTCTATTAGTAATTTTATTTTATAATTTTTTACTTTTTACAGCCTACACATTTTTTACATGGCTAAAGGCCTTTTGGTTGCCCTTCGTCCTTGAAATTTTTACATTTTTATTATTATTATTCTGTCTGGTCATGCAGCTACTAGTAGATGCCACCATATTTCCAATATTTTTTTGCCTTCCAGTAAATTAATCTAAGCATCAGGGAATTAACTCTCCAACCACTTTATCCTCTTTCATTGGCAATTTTCTTGAATAGTGTCACTTGGCCATTATATGGTATAATGATGGGTGGAATTATTATTTCCTCCTCCTTTTTTCAGTTTTTACCCTCTCTTTTTCTCCAAGTAGGGTCTGTCTATTTACCTGTCCTATTTCTATCTTTTGGGCTATTAATGTTTCTGTACTGTAACCCTTTGCTTCAAACCTTTTCTAATCCACCTCTCATTTATACTCTTCTGGTTTAGTACGGTTCCTTTTTATACGTAGGAGTTGACTTCTCGGTATATTATCTAGCCAGCGTGGAAGGTGACAACTTTCTTTAGAAACAAAACTATTACCATCTGTTTGTTTGTTAAAAGTCTTTGTGCCAAATTTATTTGCTTCAATAAAAACAGTCAAATCTAAAAAATGTATCTCCCCTAGGTATAAATTCCAAATAAAAATCATTTTTATTTATATTTTTAAAAAACTCCTGTAATTTATCTTTCTTTTCTCCCTTTCCAAATAATTATTATTTTTTTATTGATGATGGTATCAGAACGTACTACAAGAGGGGAAGTAAAGGCGTCCGACGCTGCGATGGGAGGGCGCCTACTCCTGTCTCAGACGCATCCACCTTCAGGACAAAAGGCAAACCAGGATTGGGATGAGACAAAATCGGAGCCGAAGCAAAAGCAGACTTGTGGCCCTCAAAAGCCTGGGAAGCAGCAGGCGTCCAAGTGTGGGGATCGCTAGCCTTCTTAGTCATATCTGAGATGGGTTTGGCCAATGCGGAAAAGTTCCTGATGAATTTCCGATAATAGTTGGCAAACCCAAGAAAACGCTGAATGGAACGGAGACCACTAGGGCGGGGCCATTGCAGAACTGCCGAAACTTTGAGGGTCCATGGAGAACCCTTCAGCAGAAAGGATATAGCCCAAGAAAGCAACCTAGGACAGGTGAAATTCACATTTCTCAAGCTTACAGAAAAGCCCATTATATGTAACTGTTGAAACACCCATCTGACATCTAGGTAGTGTGATTCAATGGAGTCCGAATAAACCAAGATGTTATCCAAATAGACCACCACGCATTGCTGCAACATATTATGAAAGACATCATTAATGAACTCCTGGAAGACAGTGGGCGCATTGCACAAGCCAAAAGGCATGACCAAATATTCATAATGAACAGTTCTGATGTTAAACGCTGTCTTCCACTCATAACCCTTCTTGAGTCTTACGAGGTTATATGCTGCCCTTAGGTCAAGCTACCAAGACCGTTGCTCCCTTGAGGCGGTTGAACAATTCGGTAATCAACAGAATCGGGTATGGATTCTTGACAGTGATGCGATTGAGACCCCTATAGTCAATGCAAGGTCTCAACTCTCCTCTCTTTTCTTTACGAAGAAAAAGCCAGCACCCGCTGGGGAAGTGGACTTGCGAATGTGTCCTCGGAAAAGTGCGTCCACAACATACTCCTCCATTGCCTTATTCTGGCATCGGGTTGTAGATCTACAGCACAATCGTAGGGACGATGAGGAGGAAGGGCACGAGCGCGCCTCTTGTCAAATATATCCATATACTCAAGATATTCAGGAGGCAACACAGAATCTGAGGAGGTACAAAGTACCTTAACAGGCCCATTTATGCAAACAGTGCCACACTGTGGAGGCCAAGAGAGGATCTCGGCCGACTGCCAATCAAATTTCTGATTGTGCCGCTGAAGCCAAGGGAACCCCAAAACCACAGAGTAGTGCTAGGACAAAATAACCTGAAAACAGGCAGATTCCCTGTGAATAGCCCCAATTGCCATATCGACCAGTCTCCCATGGCCTCAATGGCCAGTGGAGTAACACGAGGCTGCAGGGGTATGGAATTTGCAGGGCCTTGTCCGAGAGCAATGAAATCAGGAAGCCCACTTTGGACCGATCAGAAGGAAACGCCTGACGAACCATATCAAAATATATGCCCACTTGGTTTAGGAAGCCACGACACTGACTCAGATCACCCCCATATCGCTGTGGCAGGGGGGCTGAACCAGTCATCAATCTGGAAACAGAGACCTCAGCTGCAACTGCAGGAGCAGGAGTGGCAATGGGAGCAGTAGCAGGAGGAACCACCGGCCCAGCAGCACCAGGAGAAAGGTGTGCGGTGCATGAAAACAGCGTCTGCAACGCCTGAGCGAACTGACCCAAAAGGTGATCTTCTTGATCGAGCCTGGAGACCAGAATAGGGAGCGTGGGAGTACATGCATCGGAAGGATTCATTGCCCTTGCGTAATGTCACCGGAGCCAGGAAACTAGACCACATGCAAATGCAGGTAAAATAAAGTTGTTTATTTAAAGGAATATAAATAAACATAAACCAGGGACAGCAAGATTAGGAAGAAGCCGGTCAAGTCCAATGCAGGTAGTCCTCCAAGCCGGAAGCAGAGCCAAAACGGGTAGTCGTCCAAGCAGGGATCAGGTCCAAAGTGGGTAGTCGTTCAAGCCGGAGTCAGGTCCAAAGCGGATAGTCGTCCAAGCCGTGGTCAGGTCCAAAGCGGGTAGTCGTCTAAGCTGGGGTCAGGTCCAAAGTGGGTCATCAGCCAATGCGGGGTCGAAGCCAGAGGAAACGTCAGCCAGAGTGGAACATAAACAGGAACACACAAGAAGCTCAGACTGCCAGAGATTCACCTTGGAGCACAAACGCAAAGGCAAAGAACCTGAAGCCTGAGCAGACTGATATAGTCAGGTGTTGCCACATCATCACTGTGCGATGCCCAGCAGCAGGCGAATCGAATAATTCCTGAAATTCGTATCGAATTTCACTTCGTCAGCTTCGATTTGCTCATCTCTAGTGAACAGCACTGAGGCCCACTGCTCCCTTGTCTAGCGTAGAAGCTCCCTAGCCCATGAAAGATGATGTCGCCTGTGGTCAGGTACCCTTGCAGGTCGTCAGCGGCGGACTGAGAACTCAAAGTGGCCATGTAACAAATACTAAAAGAGGCCCTGTTTTGTAGTCGGGTCCAAATTAATGTAAGGCAGGCATATCAAAATCAGACTGAATAGTGGTGGCACTACAAGTCCAAAAGTTCCTTAATCTAGTTAAACCTCAAATCATATGATGTATATAATTAGATATTTGTGGGTACACTTTCCATATAAGGAATTATATCAAAATTAATGAAAGTAACTCCTAAAATCACATTTATTATTCACTTTTTAAAACCCCTTAACAATGCAATGATACCTAATAGTAAACCTACAAGGGCAGGAGGATCGGCATATCTGGACAAGTAAGGTGGGTGGGGCCCTAAACTAAACTCTATCCCTCGACCCCGAAACCCTAGATAAGTCTCCGCCCGAGGGCACCCCCTGATGGTGTGGACCCCTCGTCCTCGTGCCTAGACTATCTCTCCCTTATCTTATCCCTAACCCGTGCATATAGAACCTAATATAGCCTGGTATCCTAACTTAGGTCCCGGACTACAAGTGATAAGGTACCACGGGAACCATACAATGGTGTATGGCAAACACTTAAATCACCCCGACGCGTTTCCCCAAACCTGGGTTCATCAGGGGGCAATGGCATACAAAACCTGCGCGACAATGTAAGGTCCCAAGGTGGGGATTCAGAAGCCATGTGTTGGGCAGATAGATTTCCAGCTACCCACATGGGTTGACCTGCATCCTAGCGTCGCTGTCAGGGGTGAGGTGACTAATGTTGCACCTCCAGGTGCAACATCAGTCACTCACCCCTGACAGCGATGCAACCTGGCTGGACGGATGGCAACCAAAGGGCAACAAGCGCTGAGGAAATTGTTCTATGTGCCGTGAATTTTGCGGGCATTTTTCACAGAGTAAATACTTTGATCACTTGTGGAACAAAATTTGTAGTGTTAATTTAACTGTGCAGATGCGGTATGTTCTACATCAGTAAAACTGTGCGCAGTTTATTTGCATTCGGGAACATATCCATTCAATTGAGACAGGTAAAGTGGTCCCCCATTTGATTGATCACATTAGATCTGCACATAATGGCGATGTATCTGTCCTCAGGTTTACTGGACTTGAAGTCGTACCTCTCGCTTCTAGAGGAGGCGACAGGGGACACTATTTATTGAAAAGAGAAGGATGCTGGATTATACGCTCCGCAGCTACCGGCCCTTTAGGTTTAAATAAGAAATTGGACATTTCTGTGATATTCTTACATATGACTGCTCTGATTATTGTTTTTAATTATATGTGTTACTATGTTTCTACTTGGCTGACACACTAGGGTGCAGGCACGCCCATTCCATGATGCAGACACTGCAATTAGTGCATTTAATCAGCACCTGTGGTATTACTGGGCGCATAAGAATGAAGTCATTCCTTGTGAGTCAGTCAAACGTGGCCAGATGAAGCGTGGACAGCGCGAAACGGCGCAACAGGGAGATGCAGTGGCGGCTGTGCGGGCTTCAGAAGCGACGCAGGTGCCGAGGAAGCAAGGTAAATACATTGTGTGTGAGGAGCTCGGGCATATGGGGCAGCATTTCAGGGGACGGATAACCCCTTTAAGTTTATATTGAAAAACAGCAGATCACACATACTGCATGCAATAGTCAAGAAACAATACATATTAGTTATCAGGAAGGAACATACAGTATGTTTGCAGGGTCCATCTCTTACAAAGATTTGACACCGCTTTAACAGAACCTTTGTTGCAGATTAAAGGGCTGATATTGGCAGTGAGATCTAAGATACACACATCAATGTAAAACATATCAACACTCGGAGAACAGGAAAGAAGCTTATTATCCTGAACTTTTGCTCTTTTTTCTTTGTTCTTTGTACAACTATTTTTATTGGGAACATTTTTCATATTTATGTATATATGGGATCAAGAGACATTTTAACTACTTATGTATGTTTTAAAATCAACAAAAGCCTGACCTATCCAGATAGGAAATTTGAGAAACATATCCACCCAAACGTGGATAGACATTAGTTATTCCTGAGCTCATCATTAGTTCAGATCAAAGGCTGTAGTCAACAATTAGGACACTCATCACATTGGGTCATGGCTTCCATTCTAAAAGTAGCCATGAAAGCTATGGCGGATCTGTTTTAAAAGGATCCCAGTAATTCCTGAAGGATCGCATTGACTTACAATTGGGTCTGTCAGGTTTCAAGGAGGGTTCTGGTATTTTTGATAGCAAGAACAGCACTGCAGATAGCACTATTCTTGTTCTCAAAGACACAACAAACTCTGATGGAACTGAGAACAATGCTGATGTAAACAGATACTAACTGATACAACATAATGGCTGCATTTATAACCTCACAAGAATTCTCTATTGCAGAAGATACTAAAAGGGACAAAAGAACAGAAATCATCAAAGCACAGGGTAATCTAATTCTATCTTAAGTAGTAGACCATGTTAACATAGTAACATAGTACATAAGGCCAAAAAAGACATCTGTCCATCCAGTTCGGCCTGGTATCCTGCTAGTTGATCCATAGGAAGGCAAAAAAACCCGTGAGGCAGACGCTCAATTTTCCCCACTTAAGGGGAGTAAAAATTCCTTCCCGACTCCAATCAGAAGAACTCCCTGGATCAATGACCCTGGATCAATGATCTCTAGTAGCTATAGCCTGTAATATTATTACACTCCAGAAATACAGTTCATGCCTGTAAATGTTGGCACCCCTGAAATTTTACAAGAAAATGAAGTATTTCTCACAGAAAAGTATTGCAGTAACACATGTTTTGCTGTACACATGTTTATTCCCTTTGTGTGTTTTGGAACAAAACCAAAAAGGGAGGAAAAAAGCAAATTGGACATAATGTCACACCAAACTCCAAAATGGGCTGGACAAAATTATTGGCACCCTTCACTTAATATTTGGATGCACACCCTTTGGAAAAAATAACTGAAATCAGTTGCTTCCTATAACCATCAATAAGCTTCTTACACCTCTTACCCGGAATTTTGGACCACTCTTCCTTAGCAAACTGCTCCAGGTCTCTCTTATTGAAAGGGTGCCTTTTCCCAACAGCAATTTTAAGATCTCTCCACAGGTGTTCAATGGGATTTAGAGCTGGACTCATTGCTGGCCACTTCAGAACTCTCCAGCGCTTTGTTGCCATTCATTTTTGGGTGCTTTTTGACGTATGTTTGGGGTCATTGTTCTGCTGGGAGACCCAAGATCTTGGATGCAAACCCAGCTTTCTGACACTGGGCTGTACAGTGCGACCCAAAATCCGTTGGTAATCCTCAGATTTCATGATGCCTTGCACACACTCAGGGCACCCAGTGCCAGAGGCAGCAAAACAACCCCAAAACATCAATGAACCTCCACCATATTTCACTGTAGTTACTGTGTTCTTTTCTTTGTAGGCCTCATTCCGTTTCGGTAAACAGTAGAATGATGTGATTTACCAAAAAGCTCTGTCTTGGTCTTATCTGTCCACAAGATGTTTTCCCAGAAGGATTTTGGCTCACTCAAGTTCATTTTGCAAAACGTAGTCTTGCTTTTTATGTCTCTGTGCCATAATGTTTCATTTCATTTTAATGTCGACGAATAGTTCGCGCTGACACTGTTGCTCCCTGAGCCTGCAGGACAGCTTGAATATCTTTGGAACTTGTTTGGGGCTGCTTATCCACCATCCGGACTATCCTGCGTTGACACCTTTCATCAATTTTTCCCTTCCGCCCAGGGAGATTATCTACAGTGCCATGGGTTGCAAACTTCTTGATAATGTTGCGCACTGTAAACAACAGCAAATCTAGATCTCTGGAGATGGACTTGTAACCTTGAGATTGTTGATATTTTTCCACATTTTTGGCTCTCAAGTCCTCAGACAGTTCTCTTCTCCTCTTTCTGTTGTCCATGCTTAGTGTGGCGCACACAGACACACAATGCAAAGATTTGCAAGTGAACTTCTCTCCTTTTTATCTGCTTTCAAGTGTGATTTTTATATTGCCCACACCTGTTACTTGCCCCAGATGAATTTAACCACCTCACCCGCCCTAGCTTAAACACCCTTAATGACCAGGCCACTTTTTACAATTCCGCACTACACTACTTTCACCGTTTATTGCTCCGTCATACAACTTACCACCCAAATGAATTTTACCTCCTTTTTTCTCACTAATAGAGCTTTCATTTGGTGGTATTTCATTGTTGCTGATATTTTTACTTTTTTGCTATTAATAAAAATTTAACTACATTTTTGCAAAAATTACATTTTTCAGCTTTCTATTGTAAAATTTAAAAAACTACATTTCTATATAAACTTTTCTATAAATTTATTGTTCTACATGTCCTTGATAAAAAAAGATGCAATAAGTGTATATTTATTGGTTTGGGTAAAAGTTATAGTATTTACAAACTATAGTGCAAAAAGTGAATTTCCGCATTTTTAAGCAGCTCTGAGCACCTGTCATGTTTTTCAGGTGCTAGAATGTCAGGATAGTATAAATACCCTCCAAATGACACCATTTTAGAAAGAAGACACCCCAAAGTATTCACGGAGGGGCATCGTGAGTTCATGTATAATTTCATTTTTGTTCACAAGTTAGCGGAAAATGACACTTTCTGAGGAAAAAAATAATAAATTTTCCATTTCTGCTAACTTCTGGCAAAAAATAAAATCTCCCACGGACTCACTATGCCCCTCAGTGAATACCTTGGAGTGTCTACTTTCCGAAATGGGGTCATTTGTGGGTGTGTTTACTGTTCTGGAATTTTGGGCGGGGCTAAATTGTGAGCAGCCCTGTAAAGCCTAAAGTACTCGTTGGACTTTACGCCCTTTACTCACCTAGGCTGCAAAAGTGGCACACATGTGGTATCGCCGTACTCAGAAAAGTAGGGCAATTTGATTTGGGGTGTTTTTTACATATACCCATAGCTGGTGTGAGAAATATCTCTGTAAACTGACAACTTTGTATAATAATTTTTTAAAAGTTGTCATTTACAGAGATATTTCTCACATGTAAAAATACACCCCAAAACAAATTGCCCTACTTCTCCTGAGTATGGCGATACCACATGAGTGACACTTTTTTGCAGCCTAGGTGCGTAAAGGGCGTAAAGTCCAACGAGTACCTTTTAGGAGGGCATTTTTACGCATTTGGATTCCAGACTTCTTCTCACGCTTTAGGGCCCCTAAAATGCCAGGGCAGTATAAATACCCCACATGTGACCCCATTTTGGAAAGAAGACACCCCAAGGTATTCCGTGAGGGGCATGGCGAGTTCATAGAAGATTTTTATTTTGGCACAAGTTAGCGGAAATTGACTTTTTTATATATTTTTTTCTCACAAAGTCTCCCTTTCTGTTAATTTGTGACAAAAAGTTCAATTTTTCATGGACTGAATATGCCCCTCAGCAAATACCTTGGGGTGTCTACTTTCCGAAATGGGGTCATTTGTGGGGTGTGTTTACTGTTCTGGCATTTTGGGCGGGGCTAAATTGTGAGCAACCCTGTAAAACCTAAAGGTACTCATTGGACTTTACACCCCTTTGCGCACCTAGGCTGCAAAAAAGTGTCACACATGTGGTATCGACGTACTCAGGAGAAGTAGGGCAATGTGTTTTGGGGTGTATTTTTACATATACCCATGCTGGGTTTGAGAAATATCTCTGTAAATTGACAACTTTGTATAAAAAAAATTAAAAAGTTGTCGTTTACAGCGATATTTCTCACACAAAGTATGGGTATATATAACAATACACCCCAAAAGACATTGCCCTACTTCTCCTGAGTACGGTGATACCTCATGTGTGCCACTTTTTTGCAGCCAAGATGCGCAAAGGGGCCCAAATTCCAATGAGTACCTTTAGGATTTCACAGGGCATTTTTACGCATTTGGATTCTCACGCTTTAGGGCCGCTAAAATGCCAGGGCAGTAGAAATACCCCACATGTGACCCCATTTTGGAAATAAGACACTCCAAGGTATTCCGTGAGGGGCATGGCGAGTTCATAGGAAAAAAAAAATTTTGTCACAAGTTAGCGGAAATTGATTATTTTTATTTTTTTTACAAAGTCTCATATTCCACTAACTTGTGACAAAAAATAAAATTTTACATGAACTCACCATAACCCTCACGGAATACCTTGGGGTGTCTTCTTTCCAAAATGGGGTCACATGTGGGGTATTTCAACTGTGATAGCAATCATTCCTCCCCAGTCACTTTACATTGGCTTGTTTTTTTTATTTGCAGCCACTTAAAATAGAGCGATGTGACAACGTGGTCCTCAGACCAAAAATGGTTGTGCAACCCTGTTCTAGTGGGAGGAATAGAGAAGCACAGCCTAAACAGATACTTTGTTACAATTTCTGTTTGTCATAGACTTGTTTATAGTTTTAATGCAAGTCTATGGGAATAACTAAGCAGTTTTTCCAGACATAAACAAGTCTTAAGACATTAAAAAAAACAGAGCTAAACCAGACAGTCAGTGGGTCTGTTTTTTCCCGCCAAAAATTTGCATAGGTAGAAATTCATAAAGTCTCTCAGTATTAAGCTACTTTCACACTAGCGTTTTGGCTTTCAGTTTCTGAGATCCGTCAAGGGCTCTCAGAAGCGGTCCAAAACGGATCCCTAATGCCCTAATGCATTCTGTATGGATGCATGGATGCTCAGAATGCATCAGTTTGCCTCCATTCAGTCACCATTCTGCTCTGGAGGTGGACACCAAAACGCTGCCTGCAGCGTATTGCTGTCCGCCTGACAAGCGGAGCCAAACGGATCCGTCCTGAAACAAAATGTAAGTCAATGGGGACGGATCCGTTTTCTCGGGCACAATAGAAACGGCTCTGTCCCCCATTGACTTTCAATGGTGTTCATAAGGGATCCGTCATGGCTATAGAAGACATAATACAACCGGATCCGTTCATGACGGATGCATGCGGTTGTATTATAGTAACGAAGCGTTTTGCAGATCCATGACGGATCCGCAAAGAACGCTAATGTGAAAGCAGCCTTAGCTGACTGCATTAATACTTCTCACAGTGTAATGCAGATATAGTGAAAATGAACATGATATATTACAATAGGATATAGCCAGGATATATTACCTCAGCGGGCTTGGATTCTGGACCAGGAAATAGTCAAAAATAGTGAATAAAATCTTGCAACAGGCTCCGGATAAAATCCGGATAAAATCCAATTTTTCATAAAATCCATGGGCTGACCAGATAAATACAGGTCTACGCGTTTCGACTAACCGTCTTTATTTACGGTTAGTTGGTTAGTAAGATGGTAAGACGGTCAGTTGAAACGCGTAGACCTGTATTTGTCTGGTCAGCCCATGGATTGGTAAGTGCCTTGTATTAACTTTCTGTATATGATAAATGCCACTTGCTGAAGTGAGACAACCCCTTTAAATGTACACAGACAGCATTTCAGCAGTGTGGTGACATTTTTAGCTATTAACCCCTTTAAGACCCTGCACGTTTCCTTTTTGTGTTTTCGTTTTACTCCCTGCCTTCCGCCTCAGGATAGGTCGTCAGCATCTGATCGGCAGGATCCAACACCCAGAACCAGTGTTCCCTCTAAGCTGTGTAGCCGTGCAGCTGCCCTTCCTTAATGCCCCGCTCAGGACCTCTGCAGGCCCACTCATTACCGCAGCCCAGACTTCATGTAATGGTGTATGCCTGTTCCGCACTGTAGGGAAGCCCATCCTGGCAATGCAAACAATTTTCACTGTGTGCATTGCCATGGTGGGCGACACTAGGACTCCAGGAACAAGCACACACCATAGTGCTCACAGAGCCCTTAATGTCATGATTAGAGATGAGCGAATTTTCAGAAATTCGATTTGCCGGTTTGCCGAATTTTTGGGGAAAATTTGGTTCCATCAGAATAGTGAATTACGTTAAAAAAAACGGCTATTTCCTGGCTGCAGAGAACCTTTATAGTGGTGCAGAACACTGTGTCTTGCAGTAGGGAGTCTGCTTTGGTAGTGAAACAATACTGTGAGTCAGTATGACATGCAGATGACAGTCCTCACTCTAAGTGCACACTTCACTTATTTGGGCAGTCACGGGTCCAAAACTGACCAAATAACTCAAGTATGAACTCAGCCTTACAGGTCGATGTTAGCGCCAAGAAAACCGCACTCCTTTTAGGCCCCATTCACACGTCCGCACCCATTCCGCAAATCTGCAGAACAGGTGCGGACCCATTCATTTTGAATGGGGATGTGATAGATGCAGATAGCACACACTGTGCTCTCCGCATCCGCATTTGCAGAGCTCGCCGCCGATCTTCCGGCCGGCGGCTCCGTAATAATATAGAGCATGTCCTATTCTTGCCCCCAATTGCGCACAAGTATAGGCGTCTCTATGGGACTGGCGGCAAGGTGTGTTATGGATCCGCAACACACTACGGAAGTGTGAATGGGGCCTTACACCATCGTCAGCTGATTCCACACAGATGTCTACAGAGCCTGTTCTATTAAACGCTTATACAAGTTGAGCCCCCAACAGAGTCGAGTGGGTGTCAGCAGTAAGTTTGTGTTGACGTCACTGATTATTTTGCCTTTCCTCTGATCTGTCAGAACAATAACCCCAAAAAACGGATCCTGTCTTTGGAGCATCCGCCTTCACTCGGTCATCATTTGCTCAATAATCCATCAGTATTGCTCATAACAGTGCTCCTCCAACTTCATTAATAAACTGGCGAAGCAGAAGCTGGCCTGCCCGCTGCTTTGATAGTGAGTAATACTACAGACGATTACGGTAGTTTAACAAAGCAGAACCACTGCTTGAAAATTACATGAATAGACTTAACATGTGAAGACCCCTGTGAGCAGGGCCTGGTGTAATGGGGGCTATATATGTGTTATCCACAGATCCCCCCATAACAGTGTCATCCACAGATATCCCCATAACAGTGCATCATCCACAGATCCCCATAACAGTGCATCATCCACAGATCCCCCATAACAGTGCATCATCCACAGATCCCTCATAACAGTGCATCATCCACAGATCCCTCATAACAGTGCATCATCCACAGATCCCTCATAACAATGCATCATATACAGATCCCTCCATAACAGTGCATCATCCCCAGATGCCCCCATAACAGTGCATCATCCACAGATGCCCCATAACTGTCATCCACAGATCCCCCATAACAATGCATCATATACAGATCCCCTCCATACCAGTGTCATCCACAATCCCCCATAATAGTGTCATCCACAGACCACCATTAGTTCAAAACCCACCAAAAGCACACCTTTTGGTTCAAAAATCTTTCTTTTCTTATTATCCTCCTTAAAAACCTAGGTGCGTCTTATCATGAGGTGCGTCTTATAAAGTGAAAAATACGATAATTGTAAATTTTCATGTGCAGTATGTTTAATGTCAAAGTATGTTTATGTTATAAACATATAGCATACACTGTGCCGCACAATATACAGTATACTTCTACACTGTATAGGGGTTATACTGTATATTGTACAGCATGGTGCAGGGGTTATATTGTCCAGGATGGTGTAAACACCATTCATGCTGTACAGTGTACATTATAATCCCTGAACCATGCCGTACAATGTACAGTATAATCCTACACCATGCTATACAGTATATATTATAATCCATACACCATGCCATACAGTATACATTATAGATCAAACATCATGCTGTACAGTATACAGTACATTATAGTCCATACACCATGCTGTACAGTATACATTATAATCCATACACCATGTCATACAGCATACATTATAATCTATACACCATGCTGTACAGTATACAGTACATTAGTCCATACACCATGCTGTACAGTATACATTATAATCCATACACCATGTCATACAGCATACATTATAATCTATACACCATGCTGTACAATATACAGTATAGTTTATACACCATGCTATACAGTATTCATTATAATCCATACACCATGCCATACAATATACAGTATAACCTCTGCACCATCCCATACAATACAGTATAATCTCTGCACCATGCTGTTTACTATACATTATAATCCATACACCATGCCGTACAATATAGAGTATAACCTCTGCACCATCCCGTACAATACAGTATAATCTCTGCACCATGCTGTTTACTATACATTATAATCCATACACCATGCCATACAATATACAGTATAACCTCTGCACCATCCTGTACAATACAGTATAATCTCTGCACCATGCTGTTTAGTATACATTATAATCCATACACCATGCCGTACAATATACAGTATAACACAAAAAATGGTGAATCTGCCATTTTAATTTGTTTTCCTTTATGGCATTTGCTATATGCGCTGAATACATTTATATTTTAAAAGGGTTGTGTCACCTCAGCAAACAGCATTTATCATGTAGAGTACAGTCGTGGCCAAAAGTTTTGAGAAGGACACAAATATTAGTTTTCACAAAGTTTGCTGCTAAACTGCTTTTAGATCTTTGTTTCGGTTGTTTCTGTGATGTAGTGAAATATAATTACACGCACTTCATACGTTTCAAAGGCTTTTATCGACAATTACATGACATTTATGCAAAGAGTCAGTATTTGCAGTGTTGGCCCTTCTTTTTCAGGACCTCTGCAATTCGACTGGGCATGCTCTCAGTCAACTTCTGGGCCAATTCCTGACTGATAGCAACCCATTCTTTCATAATCACTTCTTGGAGTTTGTCAGAATTAGTGGGTTTTTGTTTGTCCAAGATTGACCACAAGTTCTCAATAGGATTAAGATCTGGGGAGTTTCCAGGCCATGGACCAAAAATGTCAACGTTTTGGTCTCCGAGCCACTTAGTTATCACTTTTGCCTTATGTCACGGTGCTCCATCGTGCTGTAAAATGCATTGTTCTTCACCAAACTGTTGTGGGATTGTTGGAAGAAGTTGCTGTTGGAAGGTGTTTTGGTACCATTCTTTATTCATGGCTGTGTTTTTGGGCAAAATTGTGAGTGAGCCCACTCCTTGGATGAGAAGCAACCCCACACATGAATGGTCTCAGGATGCTTTACTGTTGGCATGACACAGGACTGATGGTAGCGCTCACCTTTTCTTTTCCGGACAAGCCTTTTTCCTGATGCCCCAAAAATCGGAAAGAGGCTTCATCGGAGAATATGACTTTGTCCCAGTCTTCAGCAGTCCATTCACCATACTTTCTGCAGAAGATCAATCTGTCCCTGATGGGTTTTTGGGAGAGAAGTGGCTTCTTTGCTGCCCTTCTTGACTCCAGGCCATCTTCCAAAAGTCTTCGCCTCACTGTGTGTGCAGATGCACTCACACCTGCCTGCTGCCATTTCTGAGCAAGCTCTGCACTGGTGGCACTCCGATCTCGCAGCTGAATCCTCTTTAGGAGACGATCCTGGCGTTTGCTGGACTTTCTTGGATGCCCTGAAGCCTTCTTAACAAGAATTGAACCTCTTTCCTTTAAGTTCTTGATGATCCTATAAATTGTTGATTCAGGTGCAATCTTAGTAGCCACAATGTCCTTGCCTGTGAAGCCATTTTTATGCAACGCAATGATGGCTGCACGCGTTTCTTTGCAGGTCACCATGGTTGTTTTGCATTTTGTTGTTAGCTTGTGTGAGTTGTTGTCTAGGACTCAGGGAGACGCTGGTTCATTCTTCTGGGGAGGAACCAGTAGTCTCATTCCCTTCCACCACTTCTAGGGCGTTCCAGGGTCTCCAGGGCTAGGGACACTACACTACAGAGGGTAGCATTATATATATTAGGGCACTATACTACAGGGGTGGACAGCGTTATATATATCGGGGGTATTATACTACTGGGAGGAAAGCATTATATATATATATATATATATAGAGGACACTATACTACAAGCATTATATAAATGGAAGTATTGTATCATGAGGTAGGAAAGCATTATATATACAGTGCATTATACTAAAGGGGAGAGCATTATATTTACTACTGCTGCAGGGGGCAATACATATATAAGGGCACTATACTATGGCCAATACAGGTGGTATTATACTTCCGGGGCCTGATGAGTGCATTATACATGCTTGCACTACAGTGGCTATTATGGGGATCATTATAGATATTGGCACTAAAAGGGAGCAATATACTGCAGGGGGCATTATAATACAGGACAGACAACTACAGGAGGCATTATAATACAGAGGGAATTATAATACAGGAAGCACTACAGAACAGCATTATCATAGAGGCCAGCGAAGTACAGGCGGCACATTATAATACCTTCAGGAGCACTAAAGGAGGCATTATAATACAGACCCGATGACTACACTGGGCATTATAATACAAGCGGAAGCACTACAGGGAGAACATTATAATACAGGACAGAACACTACAGGGGGCATTCTAAAAATGGGCACTACAGGGTATGCGTTATATGTACTGGCTCTACAGGGGGCATTATAATACAGAATACACTATAGGGGTCATTATGATCACAGGGGGCACTGCATTGGGGCGTTGTAAATACTGGGGCTACTACAAAGGACATTATAACTACTAGGGACACTATAGAGGTTTTATTACTATTGGGGGCTCTACAAGGGTGCCTTATAGAGGAGCTTTGTTACCGGTTTGGGCACTATATGGGGTCCTTGGTACCCCATAGGATCATTATAAATACTGGGGGTACTGTGGGGCATTGTTATTAGGCACAATATGGACGGCATTACTATTAATGGGGTTGCTAATAGGGGTACTGTAGGGAGCATTATTACTCTTGAGGGCAGTCTGTGAGCTACCGTTATTCTGCAGTATAGTATTTGGTGTTATTAGGGAGCACAGTAGGCACAGGTAGCAGCAGGATGACAATGGTGCACCAGGAGGGGAGGATGATGGAAAAGTGAGGAAAGAAGTTGATGATGAAAGAAGTTATCATGGTGGTCTGATCGCCAAATGGACAAGATGAGGAAAGAGAACTTCTATATGAGAGGAGACATCAATGGATGTAATAGGTATGTGGTGCTGTATTGCCCTGTAAGTTTAGTAGTGCTGTATGCAATGTCCATCTAGATGTCTTTAAAGGCGTTGTCTTAATACAGCAAATGGCATTTATAATGTAGAGAAAGTTAATACAAGGCACTCACTAATGTATTGCGATTGTCCATATTGCCTCCTTTGCTGGCTGGATTCATTTTTCAATTGCATTATACACTGCTCGTTTTTATGGTTATGACCACCCTGCAATCCAGCAATGGTAGCCATGCCTGCATACTATAAGATAAAGCGCCAGCGAACAGGTCGGTGCTTTTTTTCTTATAACGTTCTCTACATGATAAATCCCACTTGATGAAGTGAGACAACCCCGTTAAGGCTCCATGCACACATTCATTTCTTAATTCGTATGCTGTCAGTAATCCGTTTGACCTTTCCTCAAATTATAGAACATGTCTTATTCTTGTCCATTTTGCAGACAAGAATAGCTATTTCTACAATGGAGCCTGTGAAAAATGCAGGATCCAGACAGACGAGATCTGTGGACCGCAAAGCGAATATTGTCGTGTGCAGGAGAGGTCGAATTGAAAATTTGTTACGTGGGGTATGGGGTGGCGGGGATGGTCCAGGCGCCATTTCTATTTTGCCTCAGGCAGCAGAAAGGCTGGAAAAACAGCCCTGGGCTGACTTTGTTATATTGTATGCTGTGAGGGTCTGGGGATGTTGTACTATATACTGTGAGGGTCTGGGGATGTTGTACTATATACTGTGAGGGGCAGGAGGTGTTAAACTATATACTGTGTGGGGCAAGAGGTGTTATACGGTATAGTGTGAAGTGCTTGAGGTGTTATACTATATATTGTGTGGGTCTGGGGGTTAAACTATATACTGTATGGGGCTGGAGGTGTACTACAGCAGGGCTTGACAAATTTCCTTGGAATCTAGGAGCCAGCTAAAAAGTTAGGAGCCAGGCAGAGCCACGTCATAAAGCCCCCAATAGATGCCCCCATAGTGCTTCCCCCACTTCTCCATAGAGCCCCCAATAATGCATGCCAGTACATAGGGCCCCAGTAGATGCCCCCATAGTATTCCTTCCCCTGTTCTCCATAGTGCCCCCATAATGTGCAAGCATATAGGGCCCCCATGATGCTTCCCTCTTCAATAGGGTATATGACACGTCAGATGCTGCCAGCGTCTAAGTGATCGCCACTTGCGGCCGCCATGACATGTGGAAACCCTTACAAGGATTACAGGGTCCGCAGGGGAGGGCAGAGGGGTCCGGAGGGAGGGCAGAGGGTCCGGAGGAGAGGGCAGAGGGGTCCGAAGGGGGGCAGAGGGGTCCGCAGGGGAGGGCAGAGGGGTCCGCAGGGGAGGGCAGAGGGGTCCGCAGGAGAGGGCAGAGGGGTCCGCAGGAGAGGGCACAAACACAGCGGGCACCATGACATTTTACTGAGCACTACAACCCCCAGCTGGCACTCAGTCCCCACATCACTACAACGCCCATCTCTTTCCCCCTCTTGTCATTCTCTCCCCAACCCCCCCTTATCATTCTCCCCCCCCCCATGTCATTTTCTTTCCCCCCATGTCATTATCTTTCCCCCTCTTGTCATTCACTTTCTCCCCCTTGTCATTATCTTCCCCCCTTGTCATTCACTCCCCCCCCCTTGTCATTCACTTTTTCTCCCCCCCCCCCTTGTCATTCACTTCCCCCCCCTTGTCATTTACTCCCCCCCCTTGTCATTCACTCCCCCCTTGTCATTCACTTTCTCTCCCCCTCCCTTGTCATTCACTTTCTCTCCCCCCTCCCCTTGTCATTATCTCCTCCCTTGTCATTATCTTTCCCCCTTGTCATGGTCTTTCCCCATCTTGTCATTCTCCCCCTCCCTCCCCCGCCTGTAATGTAGCGTGGCCGAGCTCTGTATGGTCCCACGGGTACAGGAGCTTTAGTTTCCTGTACCCGGGCGGACTGACAGGAAGTGCACACTGTGTGCGCACTTCTTCTCAGTCCGGCTGGGTACAGGAGACAGATGCTCCTGTACTGCGGACCACTGTAGGCTCGGCCACGCTACAATGAGGGAGTGACAGGAGGGAGCGCTAAGCGCTTCCCTCCTGTCAGTCCCTCTCTTCATGCTGCGCCCGGGCGGTGCGCCCTCATGGTCGCGCCAGCCCGGGCAGTGCTGCAGCCGCCCGAGGCTCTATACAGAGCGCTCGGGCGGCTGCAGCATGAGGCTCCTAGTCTGCGCCGGCCCTGCGCCCTGACACCTGGGAGAACGGGCTGACAAATACCCAGGCGCCAGGACCAAATTACTGGTCGCCATGGCGACCTGGCGCCTGGGATTTGTCGAGCCCTGTACTACAGTATATATTTTGAGGGGCTGGGGTGTCATACTATATAATGTGTTGGGCTATAGATGTTATATGATATACTGTGTGGGGCTGGGGGTGTTATATTATATACTATATTGTGAGGAGCTAGAGGTGTTATACTACATACTATAAGGGAGGTCAGGGTGTTACACTATATACAGTGTGGGGCTGGGGTGTTAAACCATATACTATTTTTGAATATTTTACGTGATTATATTTGGTTAGAGTTGTTAAAGTGACTGAATGTGCAATACTAAAGAATTTGGGGCCCCACTTTTAATTTTGCCCAGGGCCACATTTTGTCTCAAATCGGCCCTGCTTTTTAGAAGGATCTATTGGCAATAAGAGGTTCACAAAGTGTCCCTCTGCTTAGATCCCCACAGATCAGCTATCATATTTGTCTATAAACATCATTCAGGACAGGTCCTTCAGAGTGAGCGATGCTCTTTGTCACTGCTTTACTAAAAAGTAAAAATCCTGGATAACCTCCCAAATAGCCATTTACCACAACAGACATTAATCCCTGTTTTTTTCTACCTGTGGGAACCGCTCTGCCCCACCGTGAATGCAGAGCACACTACACATTCGCAGCTCTTTACATTTACTGCAATAGAGCTTCTTAAAATAGCTGGCCTGGCTACTTTGTAAGTCCCTTAGCAGTAAATGGAGAAGTGGCCATGTATGCATTGGGTCCTCTCCATTCACTGCTTTAAAAAATTCTTGAAATAGGAGCAGGTCCCAGAGATGAGGGACCCCAACCTATTGAACATTGATGTAATATCTTATTGATATGCCCGAAATGTGCACCTGGGACAGCCCCTTTAGGACTTAGGCCTCTTGCACACAAATGTGTGCCAGTGGCGCATTGCGGCCCGCATACGGCGGGTCCGCAATACACTGGCACCGGCCCGTGTGCACTCTGCATCACAGATGTGGACCCATTACGGAGATGCGTAATGGAAGCATGGATCAGAACCCCACGGAAGCACTATGATGCGGATGGATCACGGACCCATTCAAGTTCACAGCCGCCACATGGACGTTGCCCATGCATTGTGGACCACAAATTGTGGTCCCCAATGCACGGAACAGATGCACAACGCTTGTGTGCAAGAGGCCTCATGCACACGCCCGTATGGGCATGGTGCCTGTATTGCGGACGGAAAACATCGGGTCCACAATATATGGGCACCGGCCATGTGCACTCCTTGTCACATATTGATTTGAATAGGTCTGCTGTCCTTAAGGGTCCTTAAGGTACGGAGCAGTGCGGAGCAAAGGCACAGATCGAAAGTCCACGGAAGCACTACGGAGTGTTTTCGTGGGATTTCGTTCCTGCATCCGCACCGAAAAAAATAAAGCATGTTCTATTTTTTTGCAGTGCGGAACATATCTTGTGGGTCGTGGGCAGCACTGAAGTCTTGGGTTTCAATATGAACAAGGACAAAATCTTCATGTGGATTGCATAGTCTCACTCCTGTATGTGCGGGTTTCCTCCCACACTCCAAAAAATATGATAGTTTAATTTATTAAAGGGCTTGGGCCATAATATTGATCCTTCTCTACCCACAGGATAGACACCTGACAGATGGGGTTCTGACCACTGGGATCCCCATCGATCACAAGAATGGGGGTCCATATGTCAAATAGCCGAAAATGGACTATCTTCGGCTGTCCAATACAGTATGAATGGGGTGGCTAAATACATGCTTGACCTGCCACTCCATTCATACAGGTGCATGGGACTGCAATGGATGGAATGGTTAAGGGAAGGTTGATATCATGCACAACCCTTTTAAGCCTAAAAATTTCCTCTAGTATGCGTGTTCCTGACATAGAAGGGGCTATGACAATCTCTGTACAGATCTGTAAAGTGCTGCAGTATTTGCTGGTACTGTCCAAGCAATGAGAAATAAATAATAGGCTATCAATATACTGTATGTTTCCAAGAAATCCTCCTTAACATCTGCTATTTTGGAACAAGTAACAATTTTTAACCCTAGCACATTTCTGTATCCTGGTGCCAGTGCTTCGCCTAAAATCAAGGTATTTTCAAAGAAAGTACATAGTGGGTCATTAAAAGTATTGTCCACCTTTGAAACACTTTAATGGCAGCCCCCAATCCCCTAATCACCTGTGGAGAGAGACATGCCTGCTCCCTGCCACTCAGTTCCAACTCCTTCAGCCTACAAATCTCTGGTCCCCTCTTGCTAGCTTGTCGGTGGACCGAAGGAGCCGAAGCTGAACGGCAGGAAGCAAGCAAGTATGCTTGCCTCCACAGGTCCAGTTAAGGGGAGGGGGGCTCCCCAAAAGTGTTTCAAAGCTGAACAGCCACTTTAACGTTCACAGAGTGCTCATTTCCAGGTAACCATAATTGTTAATTTTTTATGTAGGTTTGACCACTTAACTGATCACTTGTCTTTCCTTCATTGTGCTAGTAATCTGTGTTCTTCTTGCCTGGTTACATGATTACATTGCACAATCATTGTGAATATTCTAAAAATCGAGCCTGATGTACAACTTGTAAGACAGGTTGACACATTCAGATGCTGGATATCCCCCTGTGGTATGTCATTCCAGGCTGTTTCAGCTTGCATCTGTGGTGCATGTGGTTCGCGCCGACATCCTCCATTGTATTGATTTTTGCTGGGGATTGCTGGTAGCAGCGGACCACATGCGGAGGAACTGCCCCCCCAGTTAGAAACACGCTACAGTGTTTGGGGTTTTTGAGCAGTTCCTCCCATTCAAGCCACTTTATTTCAGTGATTTTTTTCAACTTTGATCCGTAATCCAACCAAGGTGGTTTCTGGTTGCTATGCATGGGAGATCCATCACCCTATTCTTGTTGTGGCAAATCTGGCAAATCAAAGTTGTCCAGGGGAACTGCTGGATACCCTGAGGAGCACTTTGTGTAGTGCGGGCAGTATATGGGTATGCTCTTGTGTTGGAACACCACGTTTCCTGAGTAAAAAAAAATAAAAATAGACAGTATTCAGATAGTATGTGCTGTAAAATTAGGTCTGGAAGGGTGGAAAAAAATTCCAAGAAAGATCAAGGAAAATACTGTACAACTACTGCGAACAAGGGCAAGGGGACCCCCAGTGGCATAGTCTAATAAAGTGGTCTCTAATCTATGGCTCTCAAACTATTGCCAAAACATAACTCCCAACATACCCTAACAGCCTCCAGCTTTCAGGGCATGCTAGGAGTTGTGGTTCTGCAACAGCTGGAGACCCACAGGTAGGAGAAAACTGCTCTAATTTATAGCTGCAGAACGAACACTAGGTCCATCATAAATGTCCAAAAACAACTATTTTTTGTGGTAAAATAATATAATCCACGATGGAAACTCAACATTTTATATCAGTGGAGTTCTCTATTCCTATGGCGAAGCAGAAAACTCTAAATATTCAAGTAGATATGAACTAAGTTTCATGAAAGTGCTGTCCATCAAGTTAAACACATATAACTTATTTTAGAGAATCTGGAGAGAACCAGTGGTTAGTAATTTGAGGAGTGAGACACCATGGCTGTTGAAGTAACAGGCAAGTACTTTTCGAGCTACCCTTTCTGTCACAGGTAGTGGAAACACAGGGTTAAAATAAGGAAAATCCTAGGCAGCCCACTCCTCCCTATGTAAAATCCTGCCACAGCCCACCAACCTTCTGCGCTGTCATCAGTGACTGTGAGGGCAGACTGGCTGGAATTTCAGAGCAGCCAAGTGTTTATGCAGCTGCTTAAAGGCAGGAAAAAGGCAGAGCTAACACCCAACAAAAGACAAGCCAGAGGAAAGTGCTCCCCACTACTAGAGCCGCACACAGGGATGGAGTAAGGAGCACTACAGGGACTCCCAGGACTGCCCCTCATTCAAAAAGAACTCCACACAAGTCCTCAGAAGGAGAGAGAAGATAGAACTTTACCTCCCAGTAGAAGCTCTCCAGGTCCAGGACTTAGACATGTGGCTGCTGCTGTGGATAAGTCTTCTAGGTGTATACTTCTCCTCTGCTGCAGGTAGATTTGCAGAGTCTTCAAGGTCAGTTTGCATGTCCATACATAACCTTTTGTTTTTAGTGCATGCCATATAATACCAGGACACATCCAAGGTTCTACCATTCAATCTGAGGATGCAGAACAGATAAGCAAACACAAATATAACAGGACATATAGCCATACCTTCTTGTAAAAAGCCAGCTCTCTAATCCCGAGAGACGATGCTTTTTATTCTTATGTAAGTAAGATTTTCGGTGCACCATAGATGAGGTTGCTCCTTTTGGTACACCATTGCTCCACCATTAACACCGCCCAGCACCTCCACTCTTGTTTGATTGACAGTCCCTGAGATTTCAAAGCCTGGAGCGATGACACCGGGGAAGCAAGGTGCACCAAAAAGAGCAGTCTCCACCCACAGTGCACCCTATTGGCATAAAAAGAAGCATTTCTCACTAGTAGAAGTACAAGAAAGGTATGGGTCTGTTTCAGGGCACCTACACTAAAGGGTGGTATTCTCACTTTCAAACTGATTTCGGAGGTGACAGACTCCATTTAAAGGGGATGTCTGGTTTTATAACACCACAAAGCTAGGACTCTAAATTCCGTATATACTCTTTGTTACATGTTCTCAGGAGTGCTTCCAGGGGGATTGCTGTTGATTTGCCCAGGATACTGCAACAGATCCCTATAGACATATCCCACTGCAAATAAACCTTGCCCTCTGTGTCGCCTGGGACTATGGACCATATGGCATCACAGTGTATTAGGAATTTAGAGCACTATGTGGTATACTATTTAAGTCATAGATATATGAAAGTATAGAATGGTGAACTTTGATGTGTTAGGCTACTTTCACACTTGCGTTCGTGTGATCCGGCAAGCAGTTCCGTCGTCGGAGCTGCATGCCGGATCCGCTGTTTAGTGTCACAACTGACAGCATTTGTAGACGGATGCGGCTCCGTCTACAAATGCATTGCAATAACGGATCCATCCCTCCGATTGTCATGCGGATGGACAGATCCGTCCTGCACTCTTTTTTACAGTTTTCCCGGTCTGCGCATGCAGTAGGGATCCTCCTTCTGTTGTTTCGCAATGCCGGATCCGGCACTTATACAAGTCAATGTAAATGAATGCTGGATCCGGCACTAATACAAGTCAATGTAAGTTAATGCCGGATCCGGCATTCCGGCGACTGATCAGGCATTTTGGACGGACATAATACCGCTGCATGCTGCGGTATTATGTCCGGCCAAAACGCCTGACAGTGACTGAACTGAAGGCATCCTGATGCAAACTGAACGGATTTCTCTCCATTCAGATTGCATGGGGATATGCCTGATCAGTTCTTTTCCGGCATAGAGCCCTTTTGCCGGAAGAGAATAACGCTAATGTGAAAGTACCCTTATATACTTTTATATAGATGTATCATTTCTTTACTCATGTGCATACGTATATAAATCAGTTCGAAGAGCAGTCTGAAGAAAATGCTGTCTGGGTTCTGGGGTCTGTCTCATGTCTCATGTCTCTCTCTAGTATGCCAGTAGTGTGGGCGTCTGCTGTATGCCATTATGCTTGCTGGTCTCTGGGCAGCGTTAAATGGAAGCTGAATAAGTGGCAGTCGATTAGGTGAAGTGCTGCAGGAAATAAGCAGTTGGGTAAATTGTTGAAGTCTCGGAGGATGTCATATGGAAGGTTTCGTGATTTGCACCATTATAATTACGCCATGTTTGTTTATAAATCACACTTTCATTATTTTCACTGGGAGAAAACAGGTGCAAAACCGAAATAATAATTTACACCAGATGTTCTCATATAGGAAAGCCAACAGTAATGTGTTCCAGGAATTCCACTGCTCTGGAGCAGGAGTGTGAACTGATGCATTTTACGAATGTCACTTGTTATCTTGCCCTGAAGATAGATCAACTACTGGAGGAGCAGTTCCTCTTACAAGTCAAACTGAACAGGTTACTAATGGAGTCGTAATTTAGGGAGAAATAAGAATTATTTTAAATATTTTTTTGCATTTTATTGTTGTTTTGTCTTTAAAATGGAGTATTAACCTCTTAAGGACCCAACGAGTTTCTGTTTTTGAGTTTTCGTTTTGTACTCCCAGCAATTTTTTTTTTTCTGTTTACATACCCATATGGGGGCTTTTTATGTGGGACAAGTTGTACTGTCTAATGACATCATGTTATACTGAATAGGATATGGAAAGCTGGACAAAATTCCAAATGTGGTGGAATTGGAAAAAAATGCAATTCCGCCTTAGTTTTAAGGGTTTAGTTTTTAGGTCTATTTTTTTTTTTTGTTGTTTATTATTTATAATATTGGCAAAGGGGGTTATTCAAATTTTCGTATGCTTTTATATTTTAAAAACTTTTGGGATTTTTTTCTACTTCTGTCTCCTTGAACAGAGGACTTAAACATGCCGTGATCTGATCACTTCTCCCATAGGCTGCCATGATTTAACATGGCAGCCTATGGGAGATTCACTGTGTTCCTATGGAATACTACCTTCAGGCAGGACCCCATTGGAACTTCACTGAGCCCGGCCTTGGAGGCTTCCAAAGGCCTGACATTGCCATAGCAACCATATGGCTCCCTTGATCTCAGCATGGAAAATTCGTTCAGGCCCCAGGAGCTCTGGGCTCCTGGGATTTCACTGCTCAGATGCCGTTGTCAAAATTTAAGGGTTGTCCGGGTTCACAGCTGAACACGGACATACCCACTTTTCACCCAGCTCCGATGCTCATAACAGGGGGCTGCCTGGGAGAAAATGTGGGTATGTCCGGGTTCAGCTCTGAACCCGGACAACCCCTTTAACTACGGTATCTGAGAGGTTAGTGATCGCTGACCATGGACAATGCCTCCAGCTATCTGCTGTATAAAACAGCAGGCACCTGGCAGCTACGGCGCCTGCTCAGCTTCTGAGCAGGCGCCATCTTTAAAGTGCGGACTTCTATTATATATGTATGGAGGTCCATAAGGGGTTAGTATAACTGTAGAGACTATGCTTTGCTGCCTTAAAGGGAACCTGTCCTGCTGAAAATATAGTTAAGTCCACTATGTTATAGAGCAGCAGGAGCTGAGCAGATTGATATACATATTTGTGGCTCAGGCGCGGACCAATTCACTTCAATGGGGCCGCAAAAGATGTGGACAGCACTCTGTGTGCTGTCCGCGTCCTTTGCTCCGCTTCGTGGCCCGCAAGAAAAATAGAGCATGTCCTATTCTTGTCCATTTGCGGACAAGAATAGGCATTTCTACAATGGGCCGTGTTCCGTTTCACAAATTGTGGAATGGAACGCGGAACAGCTTCCGTGTTTTGCGGATCCACGGTTTGCGAACCGCAAAACACCTAGGGGTGAATGTGAGAATACAGAGGTTTGAACAACCTGGATAAACTATAGCTGTCTACTTTATCTCTTTTGTTAGAAAGGGACACGCAGCAGTCACAGTCAGCTGTAATCTGAGAAAATCTGGCAGCAAGTGTGCAGTTTTCCTGCAGGGCCACCACGGGGAAATAAAGCATTACACAGTGCTCATTGAAAGCAATTGGTTCTTCATGTAATGCTTGGACATGTCAAATCCTGAGGGCAAGACAGAATCCTTTGTAGCTGCTCTCCATGCTATTTAATGGATAGGGGTCCTGAATATGGACTTTGGGAAACCGCTTTCTACAACCTTTTAACTCCAAAGGTCCTGACGGGTTATTTAAAAATAGAAAATCTGTGGGATTCCACATGGAGAAGTCTCACGTAGATTAAGCCTACTGAATAGGTCAGCCTTGACCTTAATGCTGTCAGTGTTATCCAATACATTCTAGAACTGTAAGGGTTACATAGCATCATAAATCAATATAATGCAGTGCTGGAAGTTCAGGACGAGACTGTCTTATACTCATGCTCTGAGTCCGGAGTGTATAACTCACTTGTCTGAAAGCCGCCTTAGAGGGAGTGTAATCTGAGGGAGCACCCCTCTTGCTTTTGGATACTTTAAGAGTCTATTGAAATTTGACTGCACCATTGCAATAAACCATGAGAAGGGGTATGTTTTTATAACTCACTAATTATAGAAAAAAATGTTTAGAATGTTTGCCTGCTTATTATTTTGTCAGCACTATGCTCTTTAAATTGAATACAAAATATTGTACTTCTGTAGCAGCTGGCACAAATGATAAGACCTATAAATATAGGTAATCCATGGTCAGTTTCCTGCTGCTGTGAAGAGAAATGTTATCTAAAGGGAAATCCTGATAATAGTAGGTGTAGAATTGAGATAACAGTATGATGGTTCTATTGTTTTCTTAAAGGGGTTGTTCGGGTTCAGAGCTGAACCTGGACATATCCATGATTTCACCCAGGCAGCCCCCTGATGTTAGCATGCTCTCCCTTGCCCTGTGCTGGATAGCATAACACAGTGTGTTTGGTGACGTCACCGGCTCTGATGGGCAAGCTTTAGCGCTGCCCTAGCAGTTTTACAGGCTCACTGCTGGGTGGAAGCCTCCGCCTGGCAGCCCTAAGGAGAGCCCAGTTCGTCACCGGAACTCCAGAAAATGCCTTTGCCCTGCGCGATTCAGCGCAGGGCAAGGAAAGTGTTGGAGCATGAACTGCTCCGCTGCTCAAGTCAGGGTGGCTGCCTGGGTGAAAATGGGGATAAGTCTGGGTTGAGCTCTGAACCTGAACAACCCCTCTAATAGGCCTAGATAAAGATGCCCACAGAAGACAACTGAACTTGTCAGTATAATGTGTGATGCGCTAATTCAGATAGGCACCCTATTTGCTCTCTGGCTGCAGTGATGACCTGTCCGAGAGAGTTAAATGAGTATTCTGGTAGGTAAATATTATCCCCTATCCACAGCTCTGCTCGGCTATCTCTGTAACTCCAATAGAAATTAATGGAGCGGCCATGCATATGTGCAACTGGCCACTTCAGTCATTTCAGGGGAGCAGCAGGGGGTACGGGGCCCGTGTTCTCGAAATCGGTGGGAGTCCCAGAGGTAAGGCCCCCACCGATCTGATAGTTATACCCCATGCTGTGGATAGGGTATAACTTTTACCTACTGGAATACCCCTTAAGCTAAACTGCATGCCATGAGAAAAGTCCACACAAAGAGGAGTTTAAAGAGCCAGAACATCAAGTAGAATATATGAAGTGATTTCAAATGATATCTAGAAAACCATCCAGTCATTGAGGGAAGTGTCCCTTAAAATGCAAGTCTTACAAAAATAGCATGGCCATAATTCTTTTTTCAATCCTTACCAGGCGAGCTTGTAATTCTGTAGTGGGCACTTCCGGGATCACGTGCCGTACACTGGGCATGTGATCCTAGCCCCATTTCAACCCACAATGCTTGTGGGTTTCGCGTGCATGCTCCGGCAGTCTCGGGCAGAGCGCCCTTTAAAGACTCGAGGCTGTGAGGTTGCAGTTCTCCAGTGAGAGGTCTGATAGGAGTTTTTCAGTAGGTATATTATACTTGCACACCTTTTGCTCTTTCAGGGAACAGATACCCTAAAGGTACTTTCACACTTGCGCTGTTTGATTCTGGCAGGCAATTCCGTTGCATGAACTGCCTGCCTGATCAGGAAAACTGTATGCAAACGCATGTAATTTGCAGACTGATCAGGATCCTGATCAGTCTGACAAATGCATTGCAATACAGGATCCGTTTTTCCGGTGTCATCCGGAAAAACGAATCCGGTATTTATTTTTTCACATATTTAAAGCAGACCGGGAAACCAGTTCCATTTTACCGGAACAATTGATACCGGATCCGCATTAATACATTTTAATGGAAATTAATGCCAGATCCGGCATTCAGGCAAGTGTTCCAGAATTTTGTCTGGATATAATACTGCAGCATGCTGCAGCATTTTCTCCGTCCAAATACCGTAAAAGTGACTTAACTGAAGACATCCTGATGCATACTGTACGGATTGCGCTCCATTCAAAATGCATTGGGACAAAACTGATCAGATTTTTCCGGTATTGAGCCCCTAGGATGGAACTCAATACCGGAAAACTTTAACGCTAGTGTGAAAGTACCCTAATTTTAATTCCTCTGCCTTGATGACGTGCCACTTTAGGAAGCAACAGGCTGAGAGTGCTAAGCGTATTAAGATATGAGGGCTTGCCTGTATCGACTATAACATTACTGTAGTTGTATATGAAGCTACCAATCAAGTGATTGTCTAAAGTTAGAGATCATAAGGCTAAATGAAATGTCTTTGCTTTTGTACTACACTAGAATAGTAATCCGGTAAATGGAGCTATTACAGAAGGATGAGAAACCTCCAGTGACTTTTTATGTAGAAAAACAGCTGCTCACAAAGTACAGCATGTATCAGATTACAAAGAGGTGGTTACAATCATGTCCTGCACATGTACCTGTAGTGAACATTAAGGAGCCTTTTATCTCTCCCCCCTCAGATCTCCATGAAAGTTTGGAGCTTCGCCTTTTGTCCTCTGTCTAAATATTTAATATAACATCATACACGATTCAATGTAGTTCCGGATACACGGCTCAATAGTGCCTTACAGTAGATGTACTGGTATAGTCAGGAACAATTTCATCATAGTTACAGCATCAGAATAATGTTAATGAAATATAATATACATTACTGTTCCTTTACAGTATTCAGTTAAAGGGGTTCTCCTGGCTTTTAATATTGATGCCCTATCCTATCGATCCCTATCAATCAGATGTATGAGGAGACAGCACGAGCAGTGCACGCGTGCCGTCTCCCTGCTCTCTTTCAGTCGGCTGCTGCTGCTGCCTATGATGTTTGCCATATACAGCAGCAGTGGACAGGAAGAGAGCAGGGAGACGGCATGTGTGCACTGCGCGCACCGTCTCCTCTTACAGCTGATTGATAGGGATCGATAGGATAGGGCATCAATATTAAAAGCCAGGAAAACCCCTTTAATACTTTAAAATATACATTGTATCCAAACTGACTTTTGTAACTTGATAATTGTTGTACACTGAGATGAAAATGGACAGCTCGTAATTGATTCCAAAGTCACAATCTCATCCCACAAAATGAACAGTAAGTACTAAAGAAAAATAGACAGATACAGATAAAGCAAGTCATTACATGTTAAAGTGGACCTGCCACCTCTCCTGACATGTCTGTTGTAGTAACTACATGCATTCCCCATGTAATAACAATTCTGGAGCATCTTTTCTTATGATTATATGATGTGCCATTCCTTTATTATTCCTGCTAGAGGTTATGAATGAATTGTCATCAATTTGCAATAAAAGTTAATATTGGTGTTACTAGTTTGGGGGGATTGGGGGTGTCCCTGCACAATCTGACACCAGCAGCACTGATTGGGTAGTATCAGACTGTGCACATTCTAAACTGGTAACATCCATTGGCATGTTTGGTACCCAGACCCAAGGCCGGCCTTCATCACTGAAGTTCGGTTTTGGGTTGAGTATTCTGTATATTTTATTATTTTGCCTTATAACATAGTTACAAAGGAAAATAGTAACATTCTCAATACGGAATGCAAAGTAAAATGGGTGATTAAGGGTTAAAAATTTTAAAAAGTAACTCACCCCTCCAATTGAGCGCGTAGCTGCCGGTCTCCTGTTCTGTCTTCAGCTGGGGAGTAAAGGACCCCCATCGATGAAAGCATGTGATTGGACCATGTGACCCAGTAACATCACGGAAGGTCCATTACCCCCCAGCTGAAGACAGAACAGGAGACCGGCAGCTACGCGATCAATTGGAGGAGGTGAGTTACTTTTTTTTTTTTTTTAACCCTCAATCACCCATTTTACTTTGCATTCTGTATTTAGAATGCTATTGAATTCCCTTATTACCATGTTATAAGGGAAAATAATAAAGATCGGGTTCCCATCCCGATCGTCTCCTAGCAACCATGCGGGAAAATCGCGGATGCATGCTGATTTCCCACGCAGCCCCATTCACTTCTATGGGGCCTGCGTTGCGTGATAAAAAGCACAATATAGAACATGCTGTGATTTTCACGCAATGCAGAAGTGATGCGTGAAAATCACCGCTTATGTACACAGCCCCATAGAAATGAATAGGTCCGATTTAGTGCGGGTGCAATGCGTTAACATCACGCATTGCAGCCGCGTGAAATCACCCCGTGTGAAAGGGGCCTTATTTATTCATAATTTCTAGCAGGAATAATAAAGGAATGGCAAATCATAGATATTGTTGGGCGCGAATATTCGAATCATGAATTTTAATCGCGAATATCGCAACTTCGAGAGTTCGCGAATATTTAGAATATAGTGATATATTCGTATTTTTGAATATTCTACTTTTTTCTTTCATCAGTGACCTCCCTTTTTGCTTGTGGGCCAATGAGAAGGTTGCAATGTCTTTGTCTGAGCTTAGCAACATCCCTAGCAACGAATAGGAAAGTTGCCTAATGCCTACTTACTATATAAGAAACTCCGCAGCAGCCATTTTCTATAGTTTATTACAGTTCTGAGAGAGACAGCAGTGTTATTGCTGTGCTTTGTGCTTTTCTGTGTCATATTACATCAGATAGTAGTTAGCTTATATATATAATACAGATAGTTAGTGGGAGATAGTCAGTGTAGGTTAGATTGTGATATAGTGTAGCTGATAGGTTCCAGTGCAGGGTGTTAGGTAGGGTGATAGGTTCTGCTGTCCATACATACATGATACAGACATAGTGCTGTGATGTCACAAGTTCACAACAATACTTAGTGCACCAATCACTAATATGTAGTCAGACCTGCTAAAATGTGAAGTTGCACGTATTATGCAAAAATATGCGCATCATTAATTGCCAATTTGTGCAATCGCGAATATATCAGAGCACTCTATCTGCATATAAAGCTATTGTAATGTTCTGCCGTGCCAACCATTATCTCCAGTCTCAGGAAACTTCTAGCACCTTGAAAAATGCAGCTATATTACATAGTAACATAGTATATAAGACCGGAAAAAAAATTTGTCCATCCAGTTCTGTCTGTTTCCTACAAGTTGATCCAGAGGAAGGCAAAAACCCCTGTGAGGCAGAAGCCAATTTTCCCACTTAAGGGGAAAAATTTCTTCCGACTCCAATCAGGCAATCAGAATAACTCCCTGGATCAACGACCCCTCTCTAGTAGCTATAACCTGTAATATTATTATACTCCAGAAATACATCCAGGCCCCTCTTGAATTCCTTTATTGTACTCACCATCACCACCTCCTCAGGCAGAGAGTTCCATAGTCTCACTGCTCTTACAGTGAAGAATCCTTTTCTATGTTTGTGTACAAACCTTCTTTCCTCCAGACGCAGAGGATTTCCCTCGTCACAGTCACAGTCCTGGGGATAAATAGATGATGGGAGAGAGTTCTGTACTGACCCCTAATATACTTATGATATACATAGTTATTAGAGCTCCCTCAGTCGTCTTTTTCTAAAGTGAATAACCCTAATTTTGATAACCTTTCAGGGTACTGTAGATCCCTCATTCCAGTTATTACTTTAGTTGCCCTCCTCTGAACCCTCTCCAGTCTGCTATGTGTGCCTTGTTCACAGGAGCCCAGAACTGTAAACAGTACTCCATGTGTGGTCTGACTAGTGATTTGTAAAGTGGTAGGACTATGTTCTCATCACGGGCATCTATGCCCCTTTGATGCAACCCATTATCTTATTGGCCTTGGCAGTAGCTGCCTGACACTGGTTTCTGCAGCTTAGTTTGCTGTTTATTAAAATTCTTAGATCCTTTTCCATGTCAGTGTTACCGAGTGATTTACCATTTAGTATTGACCCACGCCTGTATTGCCGCACATTACATGCATATTACATTGCTGATTTTCACAATCAAGAAAATAACCGCAAATTCGCGAATATATGACGAATATTCTACCAAATATTTGCAAAATATCGCAAATTCGAATATTGCCCTGCTGCTCATCACTAATCATAGTCATAAGAGAAGATGCTCCAGAATTGTCATTACATGGGGAATGCAAGTAGTTACTAAAATACACGTCAGGAGGAGAGGTAACAGATCATCTTTAAGGTGAGAAACAACTGTTGGAAGCTGGAAAAATGAAAACTCTTGAAAGTTGGAAAAACTTTCTATATTAAAAAGTCAAATGTCCCCATTGGGCAACTTTTTGAATTCCCACACCTAAATTTAGGCCCTCTACATGGGCGAATGATTAAGGCGACGTGGCGGGGCAAGGCCATCAGCCCTCAGCAAATTAATTCAGTTACCAGTTGTCAGGCAGAAATGACAATTGAAATCTACTCTAAAAGGGGCTGATTTAGGACAAGACCTGCGCCTCTTCATAAATAAGGTGCATCCTCCAGCAGAGCAGGGGGTATCAAAGGCCGACATAAAATGCTGGTCTTTGAAAAATGTTAATGTTTGGATTTACCCTTGTATTCATTGACACAAAAAAAAACTAGCTCCTAAAAATTGGGGTGCTAAAAACATTTTTAGATACATTGGTTATTAGGAATTTATCCAGTCAAAAAGATTATTCAGCCTACATTCTCTAAAATGCAAGCTTATGGTATAGCAAAAGTTGTCCTGATCTTCTACTCTCTAGAGCCAAGAGTCAAGACCGGTAAAGAGGGACCTTTGGTATTTAAATGTTAAAATTCAACTGTGTATTTTGAATAATTGTAAATTTTACAAAAAGTATAAGGCCACTTAAACTATCTCTGGACCGTGCTATTCCTTAAAATACATATTTTAATAATACACCATAAAAAGAAACGGGTAGAAAATATGGCCATTGGTATTTAGGGTCCACAATACCATGAGGTATGATTAATCATACTGAGTGGTGGAGGAACACCAAACTCAGGGGCGTAACTACCATAGCGGCAGACCATGCGACTGCTATGGGGCCCAGTGCAAGAGGGGGCCCAGTCTAAGTTGGGATTATCTCTTTTAATCGAGGTGAAAACTTGGTCAGGACACTACCTTCTAAAGGAGCAACTTTTAGCAAATGAGGCAGTGGAAAAATGGCCCAAGAGTTATTGGAAGGGGTTTAGGCGGAAACCCTTCTGTCCTGTGTGGGGGCCTGGTTTGATCTTTGCTATGGGGCCCCTCCTTCTCTATGTACGCCACTGACCAAACATATATAGTGTATTAAGATGGCGGGACACTGACTCTGTTCCCTATGCTGGCTTTGCCGACCCCATTGTAATATACATCGTACCCGCCTTTATAGCCTCCAAAATCCATAACCTATTGTGCCAATGTGTTTTCCCAGTGAATAATGGTTCCTATCATAAAGGGACCACATCAAGATAAACTTATACAAGTGAGATACAGAAGGGATTGGCAAAGAGATGGTGATAATATCCATAAAAACAGCAATCCTGGAATAAAGTCTTATTTGTTTTAACATTCCGGGTGCTGGATTGCTGTTTTTATGGATCTTGACATGAACTGGAACGAGATCTGCATATCCGGCTAGCTGGCATGGTCTGTCCTTGTGTATATGGCAAAAGTACGGTAATATATTAAATGTTTCCGTGAGCCATGCCTTTTAAGATGAAGTTTGGATAACACTCTATTCTTTCTGCACAGCTGCAATATATGCTATACATCAGGCTACTAAATACAAATATGAAGAGACCTTTCCCTGTCTTATGTTCTATATGCACTGTTTTAAGAGGACCCTCAAAGTTAGGGCTTATGCACACAACCTTTTTTGTCCATTTACGTTTCATTTTTGCGTTCATTTTAATAGATCCATAAAAACGGAAGGGACTCTGTATGCCTTCTGTATTTCTGTTCCATGCAAAGATAGAACATGTCCTATTATTGTCCGCATAACGGACAAGGAAACTACTGTTCTATCAGGGGCCAGCTGCTCCGTTCCACTAACAACTGAATACACACGGAAATGGGAATCCGTTTTTGCGGACATCAAAATACTGAAAAAAGCCTCTTGTAGCGACCGTATGGCTTTTTCAGTATTTTGCGATCCGCAAAGCAGAACAGTTAGCCCTGATAGAACAGTACTATCCTTGTCCATTATGCGGACAATAATAGGACATGTTCTATCTTTGAGCGGAACGGAAAAGCGGAAATACGGAAGCGAAGGCATACGAAGTACCTTCTGTTTTTTGAGTGAATCCATTGAAATAAATGGTTCCGTTATCACGGTACACAAAAACGGAACGGAAAAGAAACGTTTGTGTGCAAGAAGCCAAAGCCATACGATTTGTGTGCATGAGGCTAACAGCATTTTTTATGTCAACACTTTTTTCTGGGAGTTCAGATGTCTAATGAAAACATAATAATCACAAGGTTTATTTTTCAGCCAAAATGTGCTGATTTAAAGGCCTCTACAAATTATTATTAGGAAGTAATAGAGAATATGCCGAGCACTTTTACAGCACTCCAGCCACTTCCTGCATAATCCTATCCATTGATAACAAGTTGTTCCTTTGTGGAGAGCTCAGCAGATAACGGCAACAACCCTGCAGGCAACTCTGCTGGATTAAGTGAATTAATACAGGATTTGGCAGTTCCATTCACTAATTTAATTTGCTTGGATGACTGTGTTTAAAGTAGATATCTTATTAGTTTATTATATGACTTCCCTATTAGAATATGTATAAATGCTTATCTAAGATATATTTTCTGATCACTGTTTATCAGTAAAGGGAGTCCGTCAACGGGCAGTGCAAAGTACGGACTGGAGAAAGCAGGACAAACAGGACAAAACTTTATGGAGCTTTTGTTTTCAGGAGTAGTATGAAGTAGTATAAAGTAGTAGAAAATAAAATGTTATTCTGCCAGGTCCTGCTCGTGCAAGTGCCTAGGATCACTGGCCTGGGCGCGGCTAAGCTCTGTTCACTGGAATGAAGCTAGCCCGCCCAGGCCAGTGATCCAAGTCGTGACGTCAATGGGCCTGAGGTAAACAGCGAGAAGGCCGCGGCGCTACTGCCAGTGCCGCTGCTTTCTCAAACAGCTGATTGGCGGGGGTGCCGGGTGTTGGACCCCTGCCGATCAGATGCTGCTGATCTATCCAGAGGATAGATCATCAGTTTAAAGTACTGCAGAACCCCTTTATCTGTGAAGTATTCTCTGCTCTGTTCTGTAATATGCTTCACAGTTTACAGCACGGGGAAGGGGTTGTAAGGCAGCTCACTGCACAAAGCATCCTGGGCACTTTAAAGGGGTTCTCCACAAAAATATTCTACAGTTTTCAAACCAGCACCTGGATCTGAATTCTTTTGTAATTTCATGTAATTAAATGTTTAGTTTAGTCACTGAGCACCACCTGCTGTTTGCTCTTTTCCTTATTTCTTTGACCTGCTCACTGAGAAGGCCGCACATGCTCAGTTTCATCCTTCAACTGACTCCTGAGCTGTGATAGGGAGAACATGGACACGCCTCCTGAGCTGTGATGGGGAGAGCATGGACACGCCTCCTGAGCTGTGATGGGGAGAGCATGGACACGCCTCCTGAGCTGTGATGGGATAACCCCTTTACCAGGAGCAATGCCTGGCAGAATAAAAGTTCATATTCTCACTACTCCAGATGATAAAGGATAAAAGCTCCACAAACATTATGTTTATCTTGCCGACTCCTAACTAGTGCTGTCACAAGTTTTGCTTGATAGAAAACTGCTTATAGACTTCCTCTAAACTAATACTATTTTTTAGGAGTTAACAAGAACAACAAAGGCGCCTCTATATATTTCATACTTTGTTCACATATAACATTTTGAAGCAGTTTTTGCAAATATTTTTGAACCCAGTCTATGATTGGACCAAAAAAGTGGAGTAATACAAAACGTAATACTTTACGCTCCACATAAAAGGACTTGTCACGTCCCTGATATGCCTGCTTTAGTAACTACTTGCATTTCCCATGTAATAGCAATTATGCAGCATCTTATCGTATGGCTCTAGGATGTGCCATCCCTTTTATTATTCCTGCTAGAACTTTATGAATAAAGGTAGAACTGGGTGCTACATTTAGTTGTGGGTCCTTGCACAGTCTGACACTAGCAGCACTGACTGGACACTGCCAGACTGTGCAGGGACACACAACCCCAACTGCTAACACCAGAATTGTAATTTCGTGTGAAATACAATTATTTACTATAACAAACATGTCAGGAGTGGTAACGGGTCCTCTTTAATTGCACCAATTAAACTTGCACCAAACTGACAATCTGTGCCTATGGGTATATGCGATTTTAGACACTATATGGTACATTTTATTAATATTTCTGTGCGTTGTTAGTAATACTGAAAAACACATTTAGTGCAAAACAACTATTACCGAAAGAAAAACTGAAGTGTTCCTCTTATGTATGCGGACGTGTCTTCCACCAGTGGTGGCAGGAGACACAGCCAGGGAAATAGCAGTCCAGTTGCCATTTTTTGCAGAAGAGACTTTGCAGTAGGGCAGGGGTGTAGCTAAAGGCTCATGGGTCCTGTTGCAAGAGTTCAGCTTGGGCCCCCTTCCCTCAGTGTTTTGTGTGTCTTCTTATGCGGCACAAGTGTCTTTGGGCCCCTTCAGGCTCCTGGGCCCGGTAGCGACTGCTACCTTTGCACCCCTATAGCTACGCCCTGCAGTAGGGGCATCTGGTGTCATACAGGTAACAGGGTTCCTGTTGTAGGAATGGCTTCTGGTCTTTTATACAACCAGACCATCCAGTGACCCTGCTAGGTGTCCACAACCACAACTGTTTTCCTGACGTATTTAATGTACATGATTAGGTGTTAGCGGGAAAGGTCATGTGTCTTATGCTGTGAACCCGATTGCTGCCAATGAAATATTTGTAGTATTTTTTATTTTTTTGATTATGTCTTGGTAAAATAAATTATTGAATGGTTTTATCCTTTATTTGCATCTGTAGAAGGCACAGGCGGCTCATACCGTCTCTAAACACACCGGGAATATGTAGATATGGAACCAAAATGGAGTGCTGCTATGGGTGGAAACGAAACAGCAAAGGCCAATGTGAAGGTAAAGTACAAAAATCCTATCACTACCTAGTCAGATAAATATATATATATATATATATATATATATATATATATATATATATATAATGTCATGTTTCATGCAGTAATACCGGTATAATCTTCTATGATTGTCCTTATGATTGCAACAGGCCAGCGATATATATATATATATATATATATATATATAATGTGAGCTACTTACATGAATACACTCTTGTGGCTATACAGATAAAACAGAGGGAATGAGTATCTGATCGGGGAAGCTCCACCATTGTACCCCCATCCATCAAGAGAAGGGGAATCCTGTGCCCCCATATAAATGGAGCAGCAGTTTGTGCATGTCTGCTGCCAATCCATTCGTTTTCTATGGGATAGAGAATGAACGGAGTGGCAGCACACATGCACAAACTGCCTTTCCATTTACACAAAGGCGCTGGATTCCCATTCTTCTGATCGGTTGGAGGCCCAGCACCGATCAGATATTTGTTTGCTATCCTGTGACTAGGGAATAAATTAAAAACTTGTCACAACCCCTTTAAGAAAGGCATTATCATTAAAGTGGTTGTCTGGTTCTGACAACCCCCTTCGGTGTGACAGTCCTTCAAAAAAAAAAAAAAAACGTAGGCATTACATGGCACCCATTGAAATCAATAGGCTGTATGTGTAATAAACAGATGAGCCTGGACCTCCAGAGGTAGAGGTAGTTTTTTTTTCTTGCAGGCTCTCTGCTCTGGATAAAGGCCGGGTGGTGCCAAACAGCTATTATACACAATACATCCATAGATACATGTAATATTATCTACAGCTTATCAGAAAGCAGTCATTATGAGGAGGGGCTTTTATTGCACTTCTTGTCAGTAGTATGATTGATCGCAGAAGGAGGGATTGCCCTACACTGCCCAAAGAATGTAGATGCCATAAATGTATTTCCCTTTAAAGACTTTTTGTACTTTTGAGGACAACATATTATATTTTAATTACATTTTAAACATGGTAAGATCTTGGGTTCCACATAAGTATAGAGGTACTCCCTTTGTTTACAGGGAGACATGAAAAAATCCAAAATATGGAACAAGCAAAAGTTGTATTATTAGCACGTTTATTGCTGTTATTATCACTCATCCCTGTATAATCCCAAATTATAGAATAGTGCTTCAAAGGCTAGTCATTTATTTCATGTTAGACTGCATGGATTGAGTTGAATAATATTAATGTATCTTGTTATTCTCCAGCTACATGTGAACAGGGCTGTAAGCATGGCGAATGTATGGGACTGAACAAATGCAAATGTTTCCCTGGATTCACCGGCACTAGCTGCAGTCAAGGTATGTAAGGCTACATCAGAGGCGTGGACATTAATGGATAATACACTATCTAATTTTACTGCTATTGTATTTTCTGTCTAGGGGTACATGTCAAGGGCAATATGCGGGACTGTTCACTAGTGGTCCTCTGACAATGACCATTCATGGATTATAATTCTGTGTGTTTCTGTGAACTTTGATTATAAGGCTGAGGCTGCTCAAGCATTGCGTGACCAAAGATCACTATGTAGCAGAGCAGCCTCAAAAGATGAAGCAATTAAACGGAGTCACAGCGCGACTCGCAAACAGCCGTGGCTGCGGCCCCATAATCACAAAAATACAACACTGCTGGATTTTTCTGATTCTGGTGTTGTGCTGCTACCCTGTTCAGTTCTGTGCTGCTACATAATAATCTTTGGTCGAGCACAGCTTTTACAGCTAAAATCAGCATGTAATTCCAGCCAAGATTAAAGAAAAGGCCGCACTATTTAAAAAAATCATATCCAATAAATTCCACTATTTCAGCGCTAAGTCATCTGGAAATTCTAATTATCCAGCATGCATTAAAGTGGTTACAAAATATTAATTTTGTCCAAATTTGCCTGGAAGAATAGGTCAAGCTCAAAATCATTGGATGGCCAAACATTTATACTGCACAGTCCACTCTGAGCTTCTTCATTTTTATACTCATTGACAAAAAAATAATGCACCCAGATTGCTGCACAACTTGTCATGCAGTTATGTCTTGGGAGGATATGTAAATGATTACAGGAGTGTCTGATTAGACACTGGTGCTACAAGAGGGCATAAAAGTGCTTCTCCGCTGTCCTATTAAAAGGCTCTCAGAGGCTACCTTTGGGCAGTCTACATCTTGGTGAGAGATCACTAACTGCTAGACATGCCTCTACAACGCACTTGAAAACATTTTGTCCAGTTGACAGACTTTGAGAGGGGTGTGCATCATTACACTAAGAGAAGCAGGATGGTCATTTCACTGAATTGCCTGCCATCTAGGCTGTTCTTATCTAGCTGCCAGGTGGTGTTGGGAGCAGTGGTTAAATGAGGACACGCACACACAGCGAACAGTCTCCAGACAGCCTAGATAGATCACCAATAGAGAGGATTGTTTAATCAACCAACAGGTATAAGCAGCTCCCGCAGTTTATTTGTCCACCATGCAGACACAGGTAGCTCTTTCATTACACACTCTTGTCCCTGCCCAGACCATTTCCAGGTGGTTAGCAGAAGAAGATTTATTGTCATGGTGCCCATATCATCTTTAGCAACCAATCCTGGTTCTGATTCAGATCCTACCATGGTCAAGTTCAAGAATGGAGGCCTCATGGTGAGAGCTTCAATCCTGCCTTTGCGGTGGAATGACACACTGCCCCAACTGCTGGTTTGCTGATCTGGGAAGCCATCACATACGACTGTCGGTCACCCCTAGTAGTGATACAAGGTACACTAACAGCTCAGCGATATGTGCAGGACATCCTACCACCACACGTGTTGCCTCTCATGGTAGGGCTTCCAACTGGCATTTTTTTAGCAATATAATGCCTGGCTACACACTGCAAGGGTTTCCCGGGAATGGCTCTGCCAGACTGCAACACTTCTTTTGCCTGCCCGATCGCCAGATTTATCACCAATCAAACATTTATGGAACCAACTGGGTTGTCAGCTTTGGCAAACTAGGAGTGTGCAGGATCTACAGGCCGAGCTGAAACATCTGTGTGCAAATGTGCCTCTGGATATTATATGGAACCTGTATGCCTCCATATCAAACCATATTGCATCTTGCTCCAAGGCGAGAGATGGCCCAACAGGGTACTAGAGCTTACTTTCAGTTCTACAGTTCTCCACAATAAATTATCCTTACTCATGTACAGATATCATTACATGCACATCACAACTCCTTTTGGGAGTGACTTTTTGTCAATGACCGTATACAGTGTCAAGGATGATGAAATTCAGCTAAAGGCTTAAGGCACATCTGTATTTTTGCATATCCGTGTAGCTTAGAAAATGCCTTATTACGGATGAGAATAGTCCTTAGTGATGGTACTGAGAAAAATGAGGAATGCACACAGAAGGTATCCGTACTTTGCAGTTCTAAGTGGAGATGGGTACAGGATATATACATATGACATGGGACACACACTAGTGAGATGACCTCATGTCGCTGTCCAGACACCTGGTTACATTGTAATATATCATATAATATTCTCTACTGAGTGTCCAACTACTTCAACTACAAGAATGCAAATGATGAGCTTATTCTCTCAGGTTGGCCCTCTACTTCACCGTGCTGTCTGTGAAAACTGTAGAACTGTATATTATAAGTCTCTGGAAGGCTTCATTTTTGAGAAGTATATTTCCGGATTAAGCATGATTGCTATCTGTGTTTGTTGACAGTGCTGCCAAAAGAAATAAATGTCAAGATTTCATTTGTTTTTGGGTCGGCTCCAAACCCATACATTTGTAACATAAGGGAGACATCCTTTTTTCCTTTGTGTCTTTCTTCTCACAGATGATGATTATTCATTAAGATTGCTAAGGTATGAGGTAATAACAACAAAACATAAATTGCCTTTTCTATTTAATTCAAATCTAGATAATGGATTGTGTTCTTCAGGAAATTATTAAACAGAGTATATAACTGCAGATGTGTTACAGCAATATACTAGTGCATCTGAATAAATTAGAATATCATCGAAAAGTTAATTTATTTCAGTGAAACATATATTGCATTGATTCATTACATACAGAGTGATCTATTTCAAGCTATTATTTCTTTTAATGCTGATGATTATGGTTTAGCGCTAATGAAAACTCAAAAGTCAGTATTTGAGAAAATTAGAATATTGTGAAAAGTTCAATATTGTAGATTCATGATGTCACACTCTATTCAGCTAATCAACATAAAACACCTGCAGAGGTTTCCCAAGCCTTTAAGAGGTCCCTCAACCTGCTTCAGTAGGCTACACAATCATGGGAAAAACTGCTGACTTGACAGTTGTCCAGGAGACAGTCATTGACACCCCGCACAAGTGCTGCATGTTAATGGTAAGTTGGGTGTAAAGAAAAAGTTTCACAAGCAACAGGGGTAACGGCAGCCTTGGAAAATGCCAGGAAATTCCATTCAAGAATTTGGGGAGATTCACAAGGAGTGGACTAAAGCTCAATTCAGTGCTTCAAAGCAACCACACACAGATGTATCCAGGACATGGGCTACAACTGTCACATTTCTTGTGTCAATCCATTCACAACATGATATGTCAGAAGCCTTTTTACCTGGGCTAAGGAGAAAAAGGATTGGGCTGTTGCTGAGTGGTCTATAGTCATGTTTTCAGATGAAAGTAAATTTTGCATTTCACTTGGAATTCAAGGTCCCAGAGTCTGGAGGAAGAATGGGGAGGCACATAATCCAAGTTCCTTGAGGTCCAGTGTGAAGTTTCCACAGTCAGTGATGGTTTGGGGAGCCATTTCATCTGCTGGTGTTGGTCCACTCTATTATATCAAGTCTAAAGTTCGCACAGCCATCTACTAGGAAATTTTAGAGCACTTCATTCTTCTTGATGTTGACAAGCTTTATGGGGATGCTGATTTCATTCTCCAACAGCACTAGGCACCTTGGCACTTGGCACCTGCCCACACTGCCAAAAATACCAATACGTGGCCTGCCATAAACCCCATAGAGAGTCTGTGGGATATTGGCGCAACAATGCAGACGAGCTAAAGACTGCTACCAAAGAAACCTGGGCTCGTAACACCTCAGCAGTGCCACAGGTTAATCGGCTCCATGCCACGCCGGCTCCATTGATGTAGTAATTCAAAAGGAGCCCTGACAAAGTATAAGGTGCGTATACTGTACATACTTTTCAGTAGAGCAACATTTCTGTATTAAAAATATATATTTTTATTGGTCTTTTATAATATTCAACATTATTAATGAAATTAACGCTGAAATAGATCACTCTATGGGTAATTAAGCTATATAATATATAAGTTGCACTTTTTTAATTGAATTACTGAAATAAATTAAATTAACTTCTCTGGTGTTGTAATTTATTGAGATGCACTAGTACAGGTATTTTATGAAAGGAACAAAGTGGAAATGATGGTGCGGTGCAATAGTGTCTGAGCCCCTATCAGTTGTAAGAATGACAGTAAGCTATTATTCTCTGATTTACTTCTAATGAAACATACTTTATGAACCACCAGTAACTGCCTATAGCATGCATGTAGCACAAGAGTCACCTCTAGCTGTTTATTCTTCACTGGACATAAGGTCCTCTCTGGTAAACCTCATGTGTGCGCCAGCAACCAATGACTGGCCTCAGCAGTGACTTCTCTCCATAAAGTGTCAATTGAAAAAGGTCATTACTGAGGCCAATCAATGGGTGCAGCAGCACATGACACTGCCCATGCAGGAAGTTTACATGCAGGGACCTGAAGCCCAGTGAAGACAGCGAGGAGCCACAGAGCCCGAACAGAGTGGTGGAGGGCAGATAAGTATACTTCACAGGTCTCACAATTAAAAAAACTGGACAACCCCATTAAAGAAACTTGGCGATACTATAACAACCATTTTAACAAATGAAACATCCTTGCTTACTTTGATAAGTTTCAGAGGTATTTTACCTTAAATTTTCGTATTAGTTTGTGTGACGTTTTATATAATCTGTTTTAGCCAGTCATGCATATCACGAGATCTGTGGTCTCATTAATCAATACAGCATATGTATCTACTGACATGTCCCTGGGTATTACACAACAACAGCTGTGTATGAAGACAAAAAGATCATTTACAAAGCATAACCTCTCATAACCTACACTAAATTGCAGGAAATTAAGGCATTCCTAGTATATGAGTACATATATTATGTAGCTTTCCTTCTTGGTGCTTAAAAGAAACCACATGCTATAGACATTCTGATGACAAAAGATCTAGGATTGTCAGTTCAGCAGAGATAGACATTATTAAAAGTTTTTGGGGAGAGGACAAGTAAACTGGCACATAACTGGAAGTGTAATTACAAAGGAATAGGACAAAGTTGTCATAACAGATATAAACAAACAAATGTATAGTACCACTTCAAGCGTCCGGTGATGTAAGAGAACTTCCTGATGTTTGGCGAGGATGGGCGCTAATTATACCAGCAATAATTAGGAACGAGTGCTCCTATGAACGCTTGTTCCTGATAATTGACCTTAAAGTATATCGGTCTAATACAGGGGTCCTCAAACTTTTTAAACAGGGGCCAGTTCATGGTCCCTCAGACCGTTGGAGGGCTGGACTATAGTTTAACTATAAGTAATTGTATATATTTACCAGTATTTTAATGGGAATCATTCCCCCTCCCTTGTCACTCTCATTTCTCAGACCCCTCCCTTGTCACTCTCATTTCTCAGACCCCTCCCTTGTCACTCTCATTTCTCAGACCCCTCCTTTGTCACTCTCATTTCTCAGACCCCTCCCTCCCTTGTCACTCTTATTCCCCCCTCCTTGTCACTCTCATTTCTCAGCCTCCCTGCCTTGTCACTCTCATTTCTCAGCCTCCTGCCTTGTCACTCTCATTTCTCAGCCCCCTCCCTTGTCACTCTCATTTCTCAGCCCCCTCCCTTGTCACTCTCATTTCTCAGCCCCCTCCTTGTCACTGTCATTTCTCAGACCCCTCCTTTGTCACTCATATTTCTCAGCCCCCTCTCTTGTCACTCTCATTTCTCAGACCCCTCCTTTGTCACTCTCATTTCTCAGACCCCTCCCTCCCTTGTCACTCTCATTCCCCCCTCCCTTGTCACTCTCATTTCTCAGGCCCCCTCCCTCCCTTGTCACTGTCATCTCTCAGACCCCTCCTTTGTCACTCATATTTCTCAGCCCCCCTCCCTTGTCACTCTCATTTCTCAGGCCCCTTCCCTCCCTTGTCAGTGTCATTTCTCAGACCCTCCCTTGTCACTGTCATTTCTCAGCCCCCCTCCCTTGTCACTCTCATTTCTCAGGCCCCTTCCCTCCCTTGTCAGTGTCATTTCTCAGACCCTCCCTTGTCACTGTCATTTCTCAGCCCCCCTCCCTTGTCACTTTCATTTTTCAGGCCCGCTCCCTCCCTTGTCACTCTTTCTCAGCCCCCTCCGTTGTCACTCCCCCTTCTTGTCTCTCTTTTACTTAGCACTTGTCACACAGCTCATAAATTACTTACCCTCCCCTAGTGTAGCGTGGCCGAGCTCTGTGAGGTCCGCGGTACAGGAGCATTTGTTTCCTGTACCCGGCCGACTGATAGAAAGCGCACAGTAAGTGAGCACTTCCTGTCAGTCCGGCCGGGTACAGGATACAGGAAACAAAAGTTCCTGTACCGCGGACCAGACAGAGCTCGGCCGCACAACACTATCAGGCCCTCTCTTCGTCCGCCGCAGCCCCCTCGCAGCTTTGCTGGGAGGGGTTGGCAGCACCCTGCCCAGCCGTGAGAAACACGCGGCGGGCCGGATCAGTTTCCTCGGCGGGCCGCATGTGGCCCGCGGGCCGTAGTTTGAGGACCCCTGGTCTAATAGGTCCTTTATAACTCTTGCTATTTATCCCAGATATTATTTATATTGTGTAAATCAGAACACACTGTCAAAGTTGTTAGTTTTGCATAAGAACATACTATAACGAAGGGTAACATTTCATCTCCTTAATGTAGACATTGGTTTGCCTGGTCTGTTTCAATGAATGTAACCATAAGAGTTAAAAAAAATGAGTTACTATTTATTTGCAGCCTCTTATATGAATTCTCACCTTCAAGCACTTAAAGTCTAACTGTAATGTTTTCATCAAAAAATCTATTTTAGCATATGTTACTGCTGCAGCAGCATTATGCATAAAGCAATCTTTAGTTTCTTCACATACCACTGTTTTCCTTGAGTTTTTCCCTTAGTTACGGCTGTTTAAACATTTACAATATGAGGACCGTCTCAAGATGGCTCCTCTGCCAGTTCTCTGAGGCCAAAACTGCTTTCCCTCACTTCCCATACACACCTGCTGTAGTCAGCAGATCCCAGCCAGCCAATCAGATCTGATTACCGAGAGACACGCCTCCTCACTCTGAAGCCTAATGCAGGCATGCAGTGTCTTCTGTTTATACTAAAAGAAGACCGACAAGCCCTAGCAACGGTCTTTTAAGGGAGCAGTGGAAAGTACAGAGGACATTAATGAAAGCTGTTATTATAAGGTAATTACAGATCTTTTGACAATTATTGACAGAATAACTCAGGTATACATGCCTAGCACTAATAGACTAGCAAATAAATAAAAAATATGACCGTTACCCTTTAACAGTCCATGTTCTCAGCATTGCGCTGGAATGTTGTGATGACTGGTGATCCATCATTAGGGTAGTCCGATTCAGAGCTGAACCCGGACGTTACCCCTTTTTCACCCAGGCAGCCCTTTGAGTGAAGCATGAGAGCATTTCATGCTCTAATGCTCTCTCGCACGGGGCAAGGGCTTTTTCAGCAGCTCTGGTGACAATGCAATGCGGAGGCTTCCACCTAGCAGTGTTGTTGGTGACATCATCGGCACTAATGGGCAGGCTTTAGCGCTGCCCTAGCCGGTAAAAATATAAACAAAACAGCCCTTGTACTGTGCGATGCAGGTCAAGGGAGAGCATCAGAGCATGAAATGCTCATCTTTAAAGGCCTGCCTGGGCGAAGAAGGGGATTTGCAACCCTTTAAGAAGACATCACGTCTGAATGAACGGCTGTAATACTATAGTTTTCATTTGTCATCCAAAGATACGTTATCGGATGCAATTTTAAATGTTATACCGATCTCTATTACCAGAATTATTGAGCAGTAAGTCGTGTAACACTATATTGTCAAAAATCTTTTATCCAAACCAGTTCCCAATAAATGTTCTTTTCATTTACTTTTCATATTCATTATTCAGAATGTAAAGACTACACTTTACATTTTTCTACTTTTAAAAGCAGTTTTGAGATATTCTTATTGAAATATTTACTTACACAATGTCTCAATTCTTTTTACTGTCCCTCTGAGCCATTTCCAGGAAACTGTATATAGGGTAGAATAGGTCTAAGGGGTTTCCTGCCTCTAAATGAGTCTACAGGCTGGAGCTTCAGTCCCTTGGCATCAGCGCAGTATTTTTAGCTACACCTGCAGCTTAAGGAAGCTAATATATAATATTTGCCCTTTCCCAGACTTTGTTTTCCAAGTTATCTATTCCCTTAAATCTATCCCTTTAAAAACAAATTTAAGAAAGATCGCAATAAGAAGAATCTTAGGCTCTGCAGTATAAGCGTATGTCACGTCACTGTATAGGCATTCAGTGGCATAGGTCATCCATTGAAGAAGAACATACCACCTAGTATATTTTTGTGGTAAACCTCTGCCTTCTTTGCTTTCCTCTACAGCTGCAAAAAAAAAAAGGGTATACTAATGCATACCACCCCAACAGAGGCCAAAAGGATACTTGTTTGACCTCTATTGGGTGAATGGAGCCCTGTGGATATGTTTGAAGTGTATGCTCGGAACTTATCCTAGTATACACCAAATATAAAGGCTTGAACGCAGTAGTGGACTGAAGTTTCTTGGGCCCACAAGAGGACATGATCCTGAGACTGCGAAGGGCCCCTGTGCAAGAAAAGTATGTGGTATATCCACCCCTGATCCTTTTCAAAGGTCATCTACAAAGAAAACTGTCTTTAGCCAGACCTTAGAGGCTCTGTTTTAGTAGGACTACTTTATTGTATCAGAGCTTGGACCCACCGTTGGATTCTCTGGTACTCTGGTGGGCAAGTACCACCCTGCTTGAACACATTGTGCACAAAGCCAGAGTTTTTACAGTTTACAAGCTCTGTGAAAGTTCCAAGACCTCTACTCTTTCCTCTAGCAATTCTACAGAAGTTGATTAAAAAGGTTGCTATAATGTTATATAATAGTTATTTTATCATTTTACTGATACTTATTAGTACATTATCTTTAAAGCTAGAGTAATATTTTAATGTGCTAGTAAATGTATTTATATAATATTATAATAAGATCTTAACTAGTTTTGCTTTAAGGTGGATTTAGATGTGCAAATAATCAGGCAGAACACATTCTCGACAATCTTCCCTTGTAATAGTGCAGCTGATCACCCAATGAACGAGCAACGCACTTGTTCACTGGGTAATCCTGTCATTCATAGAGGCACCTAAATTATAGTTTCTGGGCAGCAAATCACTGTTTGAGCTGTATGAGAATGAACGATTGCAATAGCAATCCCTCGTCCTCATACAGTGGAAATGATCGCTGCATGTAAATGCACCGCTTCACCCCAATGAACAAGCAGCCGACTGTCGAGAAGGAGTGCTTCCTTTCCGACAATCTGTTGTTCATCATTGGTACTTGTAAATCCACCTTTAAGCCACTTTCACACGGTCAGTACTTGATCAGTGATTTCCATCAGTGATTGTGAGACAAAACCAGGTGCAGGTCAAATACACAGAACAGGTAGAATTCTTTCCATTATACCTTATCTCTGTGTAGCCACTACTCCTGATTTTAACTTACAATAACTGATGAAAATCACTGATCAAACACTGTCTGAGTGAAAGCGGCCTTATATTTTATCAGTGATTTAGGTTTCTATATAAGATATTACAGCTAGAACACAGGATAAAAAGTTTTGTAGTAGGAACAAATAGTACAATCCACCGGCTTGTTTTATTTTTACTTGTTATCTAAGCATAAGGTAAAATGTAAGGATTAAAAGCATACCTTTCTATACTGCATTTTATAGGGTACAACCAATTTATACGCTAGGAATTTACGCATCACATGTATATTTTTCAATGCATTTTAGCAGCAAGAATAATGTAGTCTCTGAAAACCAGAATGAAAACTGAAGGACCCATTATAAGTCAATAGATCAGGGCATGTCAGGGTTCCAGAGGATCAATTCTAAAATAAATCTAAATAATGTTAAGTGGAACACAGCTTTTGTCATTGAAGGATCTTTTTTTTTTTTTTTTTTCTTTCACTGTGTCTCAACATGTTTGTCACAATATGTATATAAGAGCTCAGTAATTTTCCCAAAATTTATTTCTAGTCTGATTTGGTTAAATTTTTGGTCAAATCGTATTTAGTCCTATTAAATTTGGTCTGAATCAAAAGAGTCCCAGTTGTCCTGAAAAGTCGTGTTTGGCATTTTGAGGTCTTCTGGGACTGTCCAAGCCCTGTCAAGTTCTTTAACACAGAGACAGCATTAGTAATGTCAATGTGACAGTGATATATATATGGCTATGGGTAAATAGATGGTAGCCGGTCGTAATAAACAGCCTGTTTGAAAATTTGGAATTTAAAACAAAAAATGTAAAAAAAAAATCCAAAAATTATCTCTTTTGGTGAAAGTTGCCTTCTTTTCTTTCTACTGACCTGTAAAATGATGGCCATCATTTTGAACAATTGAGCAATTACAAAAGTGTTGGATTATCAAAATTAGAATCTTTTGGGAAGTTCATAAGGAATTTGATTTTTGTAGAATCTGTTCGCTCATCTCTTATGTATATATCATAGTAGAACTATTATCTCTTATATGTATGTTATATATTATGTTTATATTATTAATATGGTGTTATCATCCTTTATGATACAAAACCACTATTGATTAACACATTCAAACTCTACGGTAGCAATATAACAGTAGACAGAGCCTAGCCTAGATGATCTTATAATCTAAAAGCCTTCATCTCATTCTTGCAGAAGAATCACCCCTACAGTAAGAATAGTTAACCTAAAATCAACCACTTATTCCTAGCTTAGGCTTGTATGCGTCTCAATCATCAAAAGTAAAAACATAATTCACAAAGAAACCATCAAAGCCACAATAATCCAGGCCTTAAACTGAGAGGCAAGGAAATTCCACTACACATACAGTATATCTTCTGGATGGTATGCACATACTGTTGATATCTGTCTCAAACATATTGGCACTTTGTCAGGGCTTGTCAAGAATCCAGTCCTGAACTTGTCATTTTCTTCCTAGATGTCAACATGTACATGTATGAGGCATTTTATCCTAATTGAGCAATGTCCTAAATGCAGCTGTCTGTTCTTAAAAAAATCCCCATCTGGTGGAAGTTAAAGGTCAAAGACAGCTGGGATTTGTAGTACAGCAGATGTAAAGGCTCCAAGCTACAGATGGTAGGGGATTACATATGGGGCCTGTATTTTCATACATTTGGGCTTTTATGGGCTTTTCACAAGACTAATAATAGACACATAAAATGGCCCCCAAATATCTGTATAATTTACAATATAGCGGTGAGATCATGAATTTCATTCTGTAGATCCCTTGTGCCTCCCTTCCCTCCAGCTATATAGGGTTACATTCTTTTCACTATGTTTATCCCATCTACGCTCTGAAATTTCTCCTTGTGTCTTTGGTTTCTGGCTAATAATTTTTCGCAGTGGATAAAATACATTGCAGGTAAAGATTACAGAAAACTCTAGTAAGCCACATGAACTACAAATGACCTTAATTCATTTTCCAACTCAAAATCTTTTTCTTGGCAGTGCATCTCCTCTAAAGCTATGTGTCCGCATATTTGTGAATGAGATGTCTTTTGCAGACTTGAATGAATGCGGTCTTAAGCCTCGTCCCTGTGAACATCGGTGTATGAACACTCACGGCAGCTACAAGTGCTATTGTCTTAATGGCTACATGCTGATGCAAGATGGCTCCTGCTCAAGTAAGTTATCGATGGATATTTCTTTCTTTGCTTTCAGTACCGATTGCAGTTTATGTCTGAAGATGTTTATTTCAATTATATCCTCAAGATACCTAATATAGTACTAGGTGTGAACCTAAACTGTTCTTTCGATGTAAATGAAGTGCCTATTATCTGTTGTGTGCACTATATCATAAAATCAGGAATGAAAGGAAATATTACAGTGCAACGTTCACCAAATATGGGTTGATCAAAGAAAACCCCAACAGATCTTGTGTTTCACCTTTGACATACCTTCCCCTACGTGCTGCCCAAGGACTTAGAGATGAGCTATTTTTCCTGGACTATATTCCTTTATAATACTGGAAATTTAAAGCAAGTAGCAGCTAGGCGACCAGGAGCAGGCAGCAGTTTGGCAATCTCCAGCATAAATGCCGGTTTAACCAGACAAAAAGTCCTGCATGCCCGACCCTATCTGGTTATGCTGGATACAGTGAACTTCGGCAGTCTGTCCCTCTGTCAGAACAGGCTGCTGGAGTTCACAACTATGGCGACTAAAGGGACTCAAGGATACAACGTGTTATAAAAGTGTATGGGGATGGGGCTGAGATGCTTTTTTAAGAAAAAAATTCTAATCTTATACAATCCCTTTTAACTAATTAAAGTGAATAAGCAACGGATTTAATATTAATTCAACTGTCTAAGGAAAAAGTGCAGGATACGGTTCTTAACTGTCAGAAGACTGCTTGGCTTAAAGGGTTTATCCTACCATTACAAGTCATATTAAGTTCATGGGTCACAAAAATATATGCCATTTAAACGCTGTTAAAAATCTAATGAAGGCTTCTGACATCTACTTACATGATATAATGCCATCTGGTGAGCAAAGTGTATAGCAAAGTGCAAGTCCATCTGCTGAGCTTAGTGCTACTGGTCACACATGCTCAGTCACTGTCCCTATAGCCAGCTCTCTGCGTAGTGTACAGAAATAGCTTTCTTCCCCATGTTCACCACAGAAAAGCTAATAAATATGACAGACCGCATTGCCGTATTATGGTGTCTGTCAGTTTTCCAGAATTTTGGAGAACAGGAATCGTACTGCTACCTGCACTGTTCTTACCATCAAACCTATCACAAGCCCAGGCAGAAAGCAAGTATGAACAAAGCCTACAAGTGTGAACAATGTCATTGTATCTAGTTGTTTCATATTCTATACATAGCTGTCTATAATCTTGGGCAGAAATGTATGGCATTAAGCAGGCTTTCAAGGGAAAAAAATTAAAAGGGTCTCAAAGGGTTAAAAATAAACAATAAGCCATACTCATCCTCACCGATCCCCTGCCGCTGCTATTCCAATGCAGGTCCAGTCTTCCTTTTCATTTCCTGGTTCTGGCTCGACACATCAGAAATGCAGGACTTTTGCACCGTTGGGGGTGACAGAAGCCCTTTAAGTGGAACACAGCTTTTGTCATTGAAGGATCTGTTGTTTTTTTACTGCGTCCTAACATGTTTGTCACAATGTGTATATAAGAGATCAGTAATTTTTCCCAAAATTATTTCTAGTCTGAATTGGTTGAATTTTTTGTCAAATCCTATTTGGTCTATTTTAAATTTGGTCTGAATCAAGAGCTTCAGTTGTCCTGAAAAGTCGTGTTTGACATTTTGAGGTCTTCTGGGACTTTCCAAGCAGGACTTTTGTCTCCGCTCCAAAATCATCTTCTGAGCGGACACCTAACGGACCCAATTATAGTCTATGGGGTCTTTAGACTCCGTTCGGCTAGGTTAGGGCTTAGTTACGTGCCAAATCCGTCCTTTCCGTTCTCCTGCTACTAAGCGGAGCAGGAGAGCGGAAAAACTGAACAGTGATGTGAAGCGAGCCCTTAGCTGAAGAATAAAAAAACTGTTTTTAAAATTGTTAAAGGAAATCTGCCACCAGGAAATCCACTGATGAACCAGGCAGTTGTAGGGCTAGCTCAGCCGAATGTAATGATAGCTTTCACTAGTGATCTGTTGTTTCAGTACTTTTAATCCACATGCAAATGAGCATTTAAGTGCACATAGAGTGGACCCAAGCCAATCTGTGCATCCTTGCCCGTCCTGCTTCCTCTGCTAGTTCCTCCCTCTCCTTCTTCCTTGATTTGAGAGGGTCAGATAAGATCACTATCCAGGAACCTGTCTATTAGGAAGGAGAAGGGACTGATAAAAATCAGGAGAACCAAGGATGCACACAGTGACTTGGACCAACCCTTGGTGCACTCTAGACACATTTTCATATGGATTAAAAGTTTTCTCCATCGGATCGTTAAGTGAAAGCATCATTTCATTCAGCTGAGCTAGCCATGCAAGGCATTTTGCCTGGCTGATCAGTGAATTTCATGGTAACAGGCTACCTTTAAACAAACAAACCACAATAGTTTATTCCAAAAATACGGATGTAAAAAGTTAGCCTAGAAGTGCAACCACTGAACTGTAACAAGACATCAGGTTTCACGTTCTACATGTTGTGGTAATTTTACCCGTGAAGTAGAGTCATTCATGCAGTTTATTTTGGCAGTGCTTACCTGATTTTGCTTTATTCCTGAAGAACATTATTAGAAAAGTCTGCCGAAGCGCTCCAGAGCCAGAAGCAGAGTTTAATGATATACAGTTGTGTCCTCTGAAACCATTCCTCAGTTATAGTAGAGGCTTTACTAAGATTTAAAGAGCAGACATAATAACTTCTCCAGATCAGACATATATCATATCATAAGGCCATGTATACAGTTCTGCAACCTCTACAATTCTTATCTGACTTTACATAAAGTCCTGTTTAACACCCTGTGCTGTTATAATCCAAGCTGCTGCATATATTTCATAATGATACTAACCTATAAAAAACTATATAACCTGCACAATATAGAGTATGTCACATATACAGTATACGTAAAGTAGTTTTTCCTACATAAAGATAAAGATCATTTAAACAAGGTGACTGAGATTTACTACACATTAATTAAGGACCCATGCATATAATTGGAGGTACAGAACCATATTAGGACCCCCATTGGGCTTACTGTACATCAGAATATCTCCAATTTCATACTGGAAAAATATCCCCAATATGAGCACTCCCAAGGCTCCATAGTACAAATTCAAGTCAGGACTCTGGCTGCGCCACTCAAGAACATTCACAGGGTTGTCCCTATACCACTCCTGTGTTGTCTTGGCTGTATGCTTAGGGTAATTGTCTTATTGGAAAGTCCAGAGCATTCTAGATCAGGTTTTCATTGAGAACATCTCTCTATCACACCTGCTGAAGCCCCCAGCATGGTGATGGCACACCAGCATGGTATTGGGCAGTTGATGCGCAGTGTTTGTTTTTCTCAATAAATGATGCATAGAATTGAAGCCAAAAGTTCCATTTTGATTTCATCAGATCAGAGAATCTTGTTTCTCAGTCTGAGAGTCCTGCAGGTGCTTTTTGTAAACGTCAAGTGGGCTTTCATGTGTCCTTTACTGAGGAGTGGCTTCTATCTGGCCATCAAGCCCAGATTGGTTGAATGCTGCAGTGAAGGCTGACCTTCTGGAAGCTTCTACCATTTGCACACGGGGTCTTTGGAGCTCAGCCAGAGTGACCATTGGGTTCTTGGTCACATCTGTTAAAAAGCTATTGTCCCCGATTACTTAGTTTGTCTGGGTCAGCCAGCTCTAGGGAAAGTCCTGGCTGGTCCAAACATCTTCCATTTAAAGAAGGACTTTGATACTGAAGACCCCCGCCGATCAGCTGTTTGAGAAGGCAACGGAACTCGTGTGAGTGCCACAGCCTTCTCTGTGCTTACCAAGCACAGCGCCATACATTGAATAACGGAGCCCACTGTATTATGGAGGCCACAGTGCTGTTGGAAACTTTTAGTGCAGCAGACATTTTTTGTCCCCTCCTCCAGATCTGTGCCTCCACACAATCCTTTCTCTGAGCTCTACAGACAGTTCTTTCCTCTGCGTGGCTTGGGTTTTGCTCCGATATGCAGTCAGCTGTGAGATCCTATATAGACAGTGGTATGTCTTTCCAAATCATGTCCAATCAACTGAATATATCACAATTGGACTCCATGCAAGGTGTAGAAACATCTCAAAGATGATCAAGAGAATTAGGAGCCCCCAGAGCTAAATTTCAAGTCTGAATACCTGTGTCAATACAAAAGTTTAGTTTTTCCATTTCAATAAATTAGCAATTAACAATTGCTGACATTCTGTTTTCACTTTGTCATTATGGGGTATTGAGTACAGATTGATGGGAGGAAACTTTATGTTGCGGCATAAGGCCACAACATAACAAAATGTGAAAAAGGAAAAAGGTCTGAAGACTTTCCCAATGCATTGTATGTGTAAGCAATTCTTGCAGTGGAGAATATCCCTGTAATCCTGCATATGATGACACAATTTTTTCACTACAGACAACTCCTTTAATATAGGATGACATGGCGGCTGTGCAAATGTAATACATGGACGACTTGAGTCCACCTCAAGTCTGCAAGAGAGATAGATGTTGCTTGGTAGTGGATCTCAGCTCTGGCTCATAGAGGGTGTCACACAATGGAGGGACTTTAATTATATTTTAACAACATGATAAAACTACAGCCAAACTGTTGTAAGGAATGCTTGTAAATACAGTTATATATAAGTGTGTAGTGAAGAATTTATACCACACGCTCCCCTAGGAGGGACTTTTAGAGAGCATCTGTCAGAAGGATCAAGCCTATGGAGCCAGACAACTTGGCTTGTAAGTTTGATCCTGCTGATTCAAAGTATACCTCTTTTTTTATGCAAATGAAGGCTTACGTGCAACAAGGGGCAGGCTTCAGCATCTATGAGCACCTTTGCCCCTCCGCTCTGAAGCACTGGCCACTACCCCCTCCCCATTACTGACATGGCCAGTCAATAGTGGCATCGTCTCGTACAGTCTCCTATTTGCACATGCTGAGCACGCCCGATGGTAGACTGGTGGGATACCTCTGCAATACTGCAAGTGATGCGATGATGTTCTTTAAATATATTTTGGTTTAAATGACAAATGTTCACTTCTAAAATAAAAGCTCCTGCATAGATCTCAGAAACGTTCTTTTCTTCTATTGAATGTATCACACTTTCTGTATCACTGAGGGAAGTAAAACCAAGACAATGTCAGAGCTTAAGTTTTGTGCCATTAATCTTGTTCCCCAGACTCCAGGACCTGTGCAATGGCAAACTGCCAATACGGCTGTGAGGAAGTCCAGGGAGAAGTGCGGTGCTTATGTCCCTCAAGTGGACTGCAGCTGGGGCCAGATGGAAAGAACTGTATAGGTGTGTGAGGATACATTTTTCTAAATTTTCTTAATATCAAACAACCAGGATACAGACAGATGTAGATATCATATTCTGAACGTACAAGGAAATAATTCCTGAATCCTGTATTGTTTAATGGACATGTTCTCTATAAATGATACAATGGAGGTGCTACATATGAATAGCTATTACTGACACTTCAGAAGGAAACAATGTTTTTATGGAACAGACAATATACCCAGGTGTGTATTTCGCTTGGGTTACACATCTTTACCAACATAAATCTACCCAGAAAACCACCCTTATGTCTACCCGAGCAAAGATTTCTAATCCTCTTCCCACCGATGAGGATCAACTAGATGGGATACTCATCATGTAAGTGACCTTTTCACTGACACCTACAACCCTCTTTAAACCAGCCATTTGACCTCCAATAATGACGTAACCATAGGAGTGCCACCAGTATCACAGCAAAACATTCCATTGCCTTTTCACGGAGACAGGAATTTCTATTCTATTACCGTGTGATCTTTTAAGCCACCCTGTTCCTAGTAGATAGCAGATATGGTGGTATGGGGTATAAGCATGGTGGGGGACTAAAGGGATTTAACAGTTTGTTCAATCCCAAGGAAGAATAAACGTATTTTGGTTGAAATGCGCCACATAGAAAACCAAGTGTTTTCAATAAGTTACAGAACGTAATAGCCAGATTTCAATTTGCAGGAAGAAATAAGGCAAAAGTAGTATATTTTAGGGAAGACTCTTTAGACTGGTGCCCAAGTCTGTACCCTCTGTGATGTGAATATTTTCTACATGCAAAAATGAAGCTACCCATTCAAATTCTTACTTTCTAGATATTGATGAATGTGCCACTGGGAAAGCACTCTGCCCTTTTAACCGGAGATGTGTGAATACATTTGGAAGCTATTACTGCAAGTGCCAGCATGGCTTTGAATTAAAATACGTGAATGGCAGATACGACTGCGTAGGTAAGAGTACTCATTTCTGATAGGATTACTGCATGTTTGTAATTTACTCTCTTGGCCAAGAATAATTAGCTTCCAGTCATTAATAAGGAGGATACAGGAAGACTATAGTACTTTATCTATGCCAACACCACAGATGGTAGGAGAACCAGCCGGTCAGGTTGTAATTTGTCATTTTTCAGATTCATATTCAGATTCATCACAGCAGCCATGATGCTGTTTCTGACTCATGGCTTTATGGATTCAAATATTGACTAATAAGTTATACAGAGAATTATAATTATGGTTATAGTGTCATGCCTGTACTTGTGTTTAAGTTACATGAATAGGACAGATTTCTTGGAACTCCTATTGAAAGATTCCAAGCCATGATCTTAATGGGGTTGTGCAGCCGTTACTTAATCCTTTACTGACTGGGCCTGAAAAGGCCCTAACGACTGGACACTTTTTTGTGCTTTATTAACTGCTTTACCTTTATTTTTATTTGTTGGACTGTCAAAATAATTTTTGTTTTTTACACGATGTTACGAACTCCCAGCAGACACTCAATGTTTTCAGTTTATATGCTCCTTTATTTCCACAGGTATACATCAATAGAGAGGACGAGTTTTGGCCCGTCCAGCCTTCATCAACTTATGTTAGTTGATGAAGGCTGGATGGGCCGAAACGCATTAAGTGTCTGCTGGGAGTTTGTTACATTGTGTTTGCTGGAGATCTCTCCTTCCCGCTGCGGTGCATATGGTCGGGTGCTGACCATACTTCTTCATATTCTTGTTTTTTACAGGAGACAGATATTTTTATTAACATTTTTACAGAATGTTTTTTCTTTTTTTTTTAGTTTTATTTTGGTAACACTGCAAAAAATTAGACAATAAAAACATTTTACTGGCAAACTATAGCTTTTGATTTTAAGAATGCAAACTGACACCAAAAAATTATTAAAATGGGTTTCCTATTTAGTGGCATTCATTTTTATAAATAATAGATATAGTTTTGCATGAACAGGACGACTATGCCAACGGTTTTAGTTAGCGAGTGCATTAAAAAAAAAATTGTTTGTATTATATTTTTGGCTTATTTTTTCCCTTTATTGTTGGCACATAATATGTCCCTCAGCAATCAAATACCTCCGGGGGACACTGACTTATTATTTTGCATCTAAAGGATCCCCTATTCCAAGGGAAAACAGCCTTCTGTAAGGGCTTTGTACAAGGTAGAACTGATCGGGGTCTGCACTGCCCCCAAGACACCCTGCAATCACATAATTGCCAGATCCAATATCGGAATTAGCATTGCCGCCTCATCTATTCACTACATGAAGTCTGATTTTTATTTTTTACATCAATTATGGGATAACCCCATTAAGTATGACACTGGCCTCTCATTGGCAGATATGAATGAGTGCCTGGAGAACACTCACAAGTGCAGCCCTCACAGTGATTGCCTTAACACTCCAGGAGCCTATAAGTGCAGATGTAAGCAAGGATACAAGGGGAGTGGATATGTCTGTTCAGGTAAGATTAAAAATGATTTAATAAAGGCATGTATTACAGTTTATACTCAAAGCTTATGCTTCTGTAATACAGAATATACTGTATTATCCGCTCTTTCATAAAAATAAGTTATATTTAAACCCAAAATAACAACACTACAATAATATTCTTTTAAAGGCATCATCCAGAATTTTAAGTAAGTAAGTAAGGACATGCAATGGTAAAGCATAACAAAATCCATGATTTACTTGTTAAAACCCATGCTGCTCCAGCACCACCACTCCAGTGGTCCCCGACAGTCCTGGAGTGACAATCTTACATATATCACTCTCGCTACCACTGTGAAAAATCACTGACCTTAGCTTACATGTATGTCATATGACTATTGAGGCCAGTGATTGGCCACAGCGATCCCATGAATGATGTACAGTAAATAATGTCATCACTGTAGGAATGGTGTGGACTACTGGAGTGATAGCACAAGTGGCAGGGGATTTTATGGGGTAATTACAGTTTTTTTTACACCTTCTCAGGCCCTTAGACAAGCTTCTTAAATCATGGACAATCCCTTTAATCCATCATCTCATAATCTGGCAAATCAAATAATGCAGTATGTTTCTGGTTCATCTGGCAAGACTAGAAGCAAAGTAGATATCAGACTTAGTTCTCTTCGAAGCAGTATTTCCCCGTGTGTTCACTATTACAGCAGTATTTCCCTGTTTGTTCACTATTACAGCAGATTTTAAAACTACAATTAAAAATTAATCTTTTTTTCATAATAGGACGTTCACATACAGCAGATTCACAGCTGAAATTTTTGTGACCCAAAAATTCCTTCCTTACATAAATGAGATTGTTGGATTTCCGCGAGCTTGTGTGGATAGGACAGTCAGGGCATTTTTGCATCAAATCTGCAATCTGTGTGAATATACCATTAAAGGGGGTGTCCAGAATTTTAATATTGAAGAAGGAAATTAGCCATTGCCGGAGGAGTATGACAGAGGCTTATCTCCCTGAGAACAAAAGACTTGGATTACAACTGCCCCATCTTTATGCCTCTTGACATCATGTGTATGGCCAGTTTATAGGGGTTGTCCAGCATTTTGATACTGATGGCCAATCTTCGGTATAGGCCATCAATTTTTAGATTAGTGGCAGCACTCTGCACCCCTGCTGATCAGCTAGTACTAGGAGTTGGTGATACAAATACAAAGTTACAAATACACATTGTTTAATGGACAAATCTAGTAACTGTAGGGCTGCTCCGATTCATTTAAATTGGAGCCATGCTGCCATTACAAGTTCTAGTTTGTAACATAGTATATAAGGCTAAAAAAAGACATCTGTCCATCCAGTTCAGCCTGAAGGTTTAGCAGAAGACAATACCATTTGAAGTCAATTTAAATTCAAGTGGTTATCCAGGACACCCAGGACTCCTGCCAATCAGCTGTTAGAAGAGGCCTTGAGCACTGCAGTGTCTTCCTAGGCCAGTGACATCAGTCACATGGCCTAGCTGAAGTTCAGCCCCATTCAAGTCAATGGTCCTGAGCTGCAATACCAAACACTGCCAGTATACAATGTACGGCACTGTCCTTGGAAAGCTGCTGGGAGCCTGCTTCGTTCACCAGAGCTCCCTGAAACAGCTGATGGTGGGGATGCTAGGATTCGGACCCCTGCTGATGTGCTAATAATGACCTATCCAGTCTGGATTTAAGAAAATGTTTTTCAAATCCACAGAAAATTCTACATTTGTGTGCATCATGATAACAGAATAGTAATACAGTACTAGCAAAATGTATGATATTAGACTAGTCTCATGTACACTTTTCTTTTTCTTAGGGGTGGAAATTGATCCGCTGCGCGGATTTAGAATTTTTGAAATAGTTGTTGCTTTTTTCTGTCTGAATTTCACTCTTTCCATAGAAGGGTGAGATCTGCAGCAAAACCACATCAAATCTGTATCAAATACTGCAGGAAAAAAACACCAAAACCGCAATAAAATCTGCGCTGTGTGCAGCCACCCTTAGATTGACCCATCTGCTCTAGTCAGACACCATTACCTGCCATAAAAAAATATCATTTTATGGTAAAATATAGAACAGTAACCACATTAATTATTTTGCACGACAGGTAATGGCAGATGGTTATATTTGATGTATTCTGATATTTTGTAAGTAAACACGTTCATGCATTCCTCTTAGGGAATTGTAAATGGACATTCACTGGCGGTCACCCAGATCTCATTTTTACCTTTTGCTGAAAGACCCTTAAACTACAAAAATAAACATTCTTACAAGAAGTATGATGTCAGCATTGTAGTATGTATTATTTAATGGTACAAGGTCTACAGAGGAAACATGAAACAACTAATGGCCCCTATGAGGACTATGATATAACTCCACTTTAAAGTAGATAATGGTGAAGGCTTTTCAGGAATTGTAACATTTTTGTGCCCTTATCCTGACAATTGAAAGCTTTAAGAGCCCTTATGGCCCCTCATTTTAGGAATAGTTTGTTTTATGTGACACTGGCTTCTACCTCTGGGCACTTATGTAAAAAGTTTTCTGATAAGTGACTGTTCACTAAACAAATAAGGACCAAAGGCATATTAAGGCTACATGCACATGACTGTACGTGTTTTGCGGTACGCAAATTGCGGATTCTCAAAAAACGGATGAAGTTCCATATGGCATCCGTTTCTTTTGCGGATCTATTGTAATAATGCCTATCCTTGTCCGTATTTTTTTGCGGGGCTACGGAACGGAAATAAGGATGCGAATAGTACACGGAGTGCTGTCAGCATTTTTTTGCGGACCCATTGAAATGAATGGAACAGACACGGAAACAAAATACGTTCGTGTGCATGTAGAGTAAGAAAGTTACTACTAATAGAACACATTAGTGGCTGTCCACTAAATATGCATCCTTGACAGTGATAGTGTCAGGTGTTTGTGGAACCATTGGTGTCATAGTAAGCCTGAGTGGCCAGCAGGATGGCTCAGTGATTTAGAATCGATGTACAATGCTGATAGTGCAGTTTTTTGAGATTTTTATACTGATGACCTGTCCCCAGGATAAGTCATCAGTATCTGATTGGTGGGGTTCTGACACCTGTGACCCCACTGATCAGATGTTTGAGAAGGCATCGGCACTCCTTTGAGCACCAGCAGCTTTCTCTCTGGTTTTCCTAGGGCTAGTGGCGACACTTTCATGTGTCACATGGCCGTGGAACAGCCCTTCCCCATTCAAGTGAATGGGGGTAAGCGCAATGCCAAGCACTGCCACTATACAATGTAAGACGCTGTGCTTGGTGAGCAGCGGCACTTAAAACAGCTGATTGGCGAGGGGACCCTACCGATCACATACTGATGACCTATCCAGAGGATAGGTCATCAGTATAAAAAAAATCTCCCATTGATTGTTTAAAGGGAATCTGTGATAATTCATGTACAGCATACCTGCTGCAGATTGATGATCAGTAATTTATATGTTGAGCTGTACTGTTGGCATAGATGTCCTGTCTGAAAGATGGCCTCTAATGGAGGGTCATGTGACCAGACATCACTCAGCTGCCTCCACTCAGACACACTGCACCTGAACAAAACTCCCAACCGTGCAAGGACACATGGCAAGTGCAGTGTATTAGAATGGAGGAGACATCTGCATGAAATTTGTATGTTCTCCCTGTGTTTGTGTCGGTTTTCTCCCACACTCCAAAGACATACTGATAGGGACCTTAGATTGTGAGCCCCATTAGGGACAGTTGGATGCTAATATCTGTAAAGAGCTGCGGAAAATAGTATCGCTATAAGTGCATAAAATAAATAAATAAAATACATGGAAGTGATTTGCCTGGTTACATGACCCTCCATCAGCAGGCATTTTTTGGACAAGACCTCTGTGTGGACAGCACAAAATACTTGATAAACAAGGGGGCCTACTGTACCTACCTGTCATAGAAAATGACACAAAATGTAAAACAAAGGTTATATTAGTACTGGTCATATAATTATATTAGGCCTGCGTTATAGAATTCCGTTATAAATTCCGTTATAACAGAGTTATGACAGAATAAAACTGAATTCTAGGGCGGAATCCAAAATGGAAGCCTTTATGAGGCATTCCGTTTTGCACCGTCCTAATACATGTCTACATAATGGTTTCGTTTGTTTCCATAAAACATAACGGAAAAAATAGTCCTGTCAACATCACCATAAATCCCTGCCAGACCAGACTTTCTATATGGCCTAATATATAAATTTTGCCCTGAGTATTTCCTTTAGGTCCCTTCCACACAAGCGAGTATTCTGCGCGGGTGTAATGCGTGACGTGAACGCATTGCACCTGCACGGAATCCGGACCCGTTCATTTCAATGGGCCTGAGTTACATGAGCATTGGTTTTCACGCATCACTTGTGCGTTGCGTGAAAATCACAGCATGTTCTATATTCTGCGTTTTCACGCAGCGCTGCCCCCATAGAAGTGAATGGGGCTGCGTGAAAATCACATCGCATCCGCAAGCAAGTGCGGATGCAGTGCGTTTTCACTGACGGTTGCTAAGAGATGTTGTTTGTAAACCTTCCGCTTTTTACCATGCGCATGGAAAAAGCATCAAAACGCTTTGCACTCGCGTGGAAAAAATGAACAACTGAATGCAATCGCAGACAAAATTGACTGAACTTGCTTGCAAAATGGTGCGAGTTTCACTGTACGCATCCGGAGTTAATCTCTGACGGTCGCCTGCAAGGGAACTTATAGTTGTGAAAATATATGTTCTAAAATGGGCTGTCCAGCTTTGGGGCTTTTTGTACCTGTTCAAAAACTCACCTGTTTGTTGCCACTCTGTTCTGGCTCCCTGGCTCCTTTCAGCAGTCTCACACCCGCTAAACGTCTAGATGTATAGGGTCATATGCACTGCTGAAGCTAATGACTGGGGTTAGTGGTGACATTTCCCCAAGTGGCACATGACCCAGGAGTGATGTGCTGCATAAGGTCATGCCACCAGTGAAGACAGTCATTGGCTGCAGCAGCACACATGACCATGTGTGAGTTTTTCTACATACTGCAGTTTTTGTTTAGTTTTTTAAAGAGGACCTGTCACTACAAAATGCAATGCAATCTGGAAGCACCATGTTATAGAGCAGGAGGAGCTGAGAAGATTGATATATATTTGGTGGAAAGATTCCGTAAAACCTGTAATTTTTACATTTACATCTGCAGCCCTGTGAAGAGCTATTGGTACAGGAGTGAGGTGTTATCAGTGACTGACAGCCATCTCTGTATGCACAGTTATATACACAATGCCATCAATCACTGATAACACCCCTCTCCTGTACCAATAGCTGTTCACAGGAGGCAGGAAAAGCAGAGATATAAATGTATAAATGACATGTTTTACTGAATCTTTTGCCACAAACTGCATATCAATCTGCTCAGCTCCTCCTGCTCTATAACCTGGTGCTTTCAGATTGTATTGCATTTTGTGGTGATGGGTCCTCTTCAAATTCCCCAAACCTAGACAACTTAAAGTAAACAAGCTTAAAGTAAATCTAAAATGTACTAAAAGGTAGCCTATACCTGAGCTATATAAACTTGAATACAAATAGCCTAAGCACAAATAGTCTAAATCTATGTTGTTTTTGGCGCTTTCCAGGACCAATTAATGTAAGGTTCCAACATTGAAAGTTCACATACAAGTTTTATTTATATCATTATTACAAATTATTACTTTCTGTATAATACCCAAATATGCTACATTTTTGGAAGAGGCAAAGCATGAAACATTCAGAATAACAATCTGAAATGACATAGTATAACTCCCACGTTAAAAATATGCAGCTTGTGTTCATCTGAGTTTACTGAGAAACTCTTGAACTTTTCATAGTCCCTCATAGTGTATGAATCCTGTTGTCCTGAGGCTGATATGTTTTATATGGCGGACTGTGAGAAGGACGGCTTAAAAATGAAAAACAATAATCTGTATAAAATAAAACACTATTAAAAACGTATAGAGAGGACCATAAGTCCCCAAAATTGTTGATAAGGAACAGATCTGTGTGCACAGAACACATGTGGAGCAGATGACCCTCTATATTGCATTATGTATCTGGCACACAGCAATAGGTGGAGTAAATGGGATTGTGTATTTGGATGCCCACTAGTTTCCAGGGCTATTGTGCTCCCTAGTATCCTCTACTCGCCTAGAAATTACGCATTGACAACACATTTGCAGTCCTGTAGCTTGGACTAACGGTATTGGGAACAACCCCTTATTAAGTATTGGGTCCCCCAAAGGTCCAGTCTCTGTGATCAGGATCGCGTGCTATGCGCTGCAATGCCTCACAGCTGACCCTGCCTACAGGAATCTCTCCCTAGCTATCGCTCAACGTGTTTCTGGGACATATATTCAAAGTCCCTTCATCAGGAGCGGCAGCAGTAGATACTGTAACAAATATAATAGGTAGATTGGCGTTCCCAAACACGTGGGAGCGTAGCAGCATCGGCGCTGGTACCAGCGCCGATGCTGCCGCGCTCCCATGTGTTTGGGAACGCCAATCTGCCTATGATAGAGGGTGATCTGCCCCACATGTGTTCTGTGCACACAGATCTGTTCCTTATCAACAATTTTTGGGACTTATGGTCCTCTCTATAGGTTTTTAATAGTATTTTCAATAAAGATTATTGTTATTTTCATTTTTAAGCCGTCCTTCTCACAGTCCGCCATATTTAATTCAGAACGGCAAACTGCACTACCTAGTACTCTGTCAGCCATTTCTGATATGTTATATAGCAGCATTCAGCCATTTGTTATGGAATAAAATAGTCTGATCCAAGGTGACAACTAGGTCAATAATCTAAAGTCGCATAAAACTTTGTTTCAATACTGTACAGAGTGAGCGCACCGTACAGTATTAGAATGTATTGGCTCTGATGAGCCAAAGTTATTGCTCGCAAAGTCTCGTGAGACTTCGCATAATAACTTCAGAAATTGATTTATATTTAAAAAAACATTTCCAGAACTCGGGTTCGGTTCTTGGAACCGAACCAGAGTTCGGGAAATGGTTTATATAAGTTTGCTGCACCAAATAGTGTCAGTCACATTACAGGACTTTCAGTGCCAGCAACAGTTCCCACTAAGTTGTTTAGTCTCCACTCAGGTCCACACAGGAGCACTTATAGACCTTGACAAAAAATAGTTAACCAACACAAATGACCCACTGTGCAAGCTATGCGTTTAGTAGACCAGATGGAAAGCATCCATTCCCTGGTGATACAGTAAACGCTGTCTCCACACCCCAAAAATTTACATTGAAACAAATCTGACTGAACCTATTATTATAAAGTTTGTTTTCTCATCTTCTGACTGGAATCTCTCATTATTATAGAACATAGTTTATTTTCTTTGCACCAGTACAATCTGTGATCGGCCTCTTCATTGGTTGGACAACAGAACTTCTTTCCAGTCTGTTGGTGCACGTCTCATGTGACCTGTCTACTGCAGGTCTTCATATATACAACAGGAAGCAGAGACTGCAGTCAAAGGATTCAGTTGTGTACTTCACATCGCCATATTTTTACAGAAAAATGTAGGCCACATTTCTGGTGTGTCAATGCCCTTCTTCGGGCGGACTGTCCAGTCTGTGTAGGAGAGGCAGGTGCAGAATGGAATCCTTGAAGTGTTGTCTCTGCTTCCTATTGTACCATCTATGATGAGCATCAAAATTATATGACTTCTACTAAATGAGTTGAGGAATCTCAAGTCACAGGGCGGATTTGGCTTTTCTGGGGCCCCAAGCAAACTTATATCTATAAGCACCGATCGCACTGCTAAGCTCCACCCCAGTTAGTCCACAAAGCCCCACTTAGCAGTGCAGCCTGGGCACTTTGCTAATGATCTATAACTGGGAAGGGCCCCTGGGCCCCTGTGCTGTTGAGCTGGCTGCACACGCGGTATATCTACCCCTTTAGTCATTTTTTTCAGCCATCCACTAGTAGCCAGCAGATGGCCCCTGATATCTAGGGTCTGAAACATTTGCTTGGTTTGTGTGGGTGTAAGTTCTGCTCCTGCGAAGGTAGTGGGAAAATTTATTGTACATTTCTGTCCAAGTCAGACATGTAATACAGCTACTCTTAAATTTAGCTCTGACCATATCCGTGTAATAAACATCTGTTACCATACATAGCTGTTAGTTTTTCCTTGTCCTTGCTTCTTTAAGACTATATATATTGGTGATTATGAGCTGCTTCAACATAAGCAGTCAATGTGAATAGTACTTACTGTAATAGAAGTCAATATTTCACTCCACCCATAACTTGGCTCTCAATCACCAATATTTTTCCAGACAAAAGGTCGTCATTACTCTGCTCTATGAATTTACAGCTCACTTCACTAGCTCATTATGTTTTTAGCCCCAGGATTTATTTATTTAGCTAGAATGTACATTACATACTTAATCACGTATAGAATTGTTATAAAACCAACATTATGAATTGCACACATCCCTTACTACAATCAAAATAAATGAGAACATATGTTTCAATGAACTATCATGGCCAGTCATTTGGCAAGGCTTGGGCATTCTTGTTCTCAATGTTAATGTGTGGTATGTTTAATCTAAATTGCAGATAAACATACAGGAGCCCCATGAAGAATGTGTAGCCTACAACTCCCCTTAACAAAATAAAAGAGATCAAAGAGTTTCATGTACTGCCCTGATGAACAGAATATCAAATCCAGAATACTTTTAACGCATCTAGAGGGACAAACCGGTTCCTGTCTCTATGTACTGTATATTATAAAACTCCATGATCAATATTCAGTAGTGTACCCTTGAAAAAAACTGTGGGGATATTTATCAAACTGGTGTAAGTAGACCTGGCTTAGCTGCCCATGGCACCCAATCAGATTCCACTTTTTATTTTTCACAGCTCCTTTGGAAAATGAAAGGTGGAATCTGATTGGTTGCTATGGGTAACTAAACCAGTTCTACTTTACACTAGTTTGATAAATGACCCCAGTGTGCTTACAGCGTGGTTTCAATTCAATACTGAGCTATTCTCACCTGGAGATATTGGGGAGATTTATAAGGAGTGGCGTTTCATATTTCTACATAATTTGGACCCTAACATATGTAGAGGCACTTAGGAGTATTGATTTACCATTGGTCAAAGACTATTAGTTGCCTTCTTTTAACATATGTTATATTTACCATAAAACTTAACTTTTGAGGGAGATTTTATAGATACAGAAGTGAAGCCTATACGTCAGAAATAACTATTATAATTTATATGTGGTAGTTGGAGAAGAGAGTTAGGGAAGTTTTGGCGCTAGCGCGCAGCTACCAGTCTCCCGCCACAGATCGATCAGCATTTGACAATATAGTGCTGACAATATATATTGATAACAAATAAGGCGACACAACTGAGAGTTTTAACAAACTTTATTGGTCAAAGAAGAATATTAATGATGATATTAAAAGTTAAGTTTTATGGAAAATATAACCTATGTTAAAAGAAGGCAACTAATAGTCTTTAACTAATTGTAAAAAAAAGCGTTTCATATTTCAGCCTAAACCTATGTGCATTCGAGTAAAACACACACCGCTTAATAAATCTGTAGCTTCTTCAGCTGCTCTAATGACAGAAATTGAAATGTATGCTTTTAGGCACAGATCTGGATTCTGCACTATACTTTTTGCCAATTTGTTTCATAACTAATTGTTATGTTGGACCAATGGTGGCCCCAATACATCCTGGTTAGAGAGGACCTGTTATCACTCCAGACACGGCTGTTTTAATAGCTTCATGCATTCCCCATTTAATACTAATTCTGGAGCATCTATTCTTATGGCTCTATGTTGTGCCAATCCTTCATTATTTCTACTAGAAGTTATGAATGAATTACTAGCAGTCTGCAGTAAGGGTACAGAGAGGTGGTAACCAGTTGGGTGTGTGTCCCTGCACAGTCTGAAAATGGCAGCACTGGTTGATAGAGTGAGTCGGCAGGTCCACAATCCTCCTTGAACCTTCTCTGCTTTCAGTTAGGCCTCTTGCACACGACAGTATTTTGCGGACCGTATACTGGCAGTTTTTTCAGTTCAGTATACTGACAGTATACTGAACCATTCACTTCAATGGGTCTGCAAAAAATACTGAAGTGTCTCCGTATGCCTTCCGTTTCCGTTTTTCCGTTCCGTTTAAATATAGAACATGTCCTATTCTTGTCCGCAAATCACGTTCAGTGGCTCCATTCAAGTCAATGGGTCCGCAAAAAAAACGGAAAGCATACGGAAAGGCATCCGTATGTCTTCCACATCCGTTCCATTTTTGCTGAACAATCTATTGAAAATTTTAGGCCAGCTTAATTTTTATTATGGAATTACTGTATACTGTATATGCCATACGGAAAAACGGAACAGAAAAACGGAACCGAAACGGAAACACAATGGAAGCAAAAAACTGAAAAACGGATCCGATAAAAACAGACCGCAAAATACTGAAAAAGCCATACGGTCGTGTGCAAGAGGCCTTAAGAAGCAATTGCGCTGGGCTAAAGATCTCAGCGAGCTAAAAAAGAATTCCTGCTGGATATTTCCTGCCTAAAACCTGCATCATATGTTTTTATGTTTATGGCGAGCATACTTTTGGACTTTATAGCTGTTAAATGGAAGGTTTCATTGTTACTGTGCTAACTAAAGGAAAAGTATCACATAGTTTTTCTCTAAGACTGTTACACAATGAACATACAATACAATAGGAGGTCATTATAATTCATCACAAATTTTCACACGATGCCCCATATGTATCAAGCTCAGTTTGCAGTTTTCACACATTTTTTTGTGGAAGTAATGGTGTATACTTTCTGCACATGATTTATTATTTGCTCCAGACCTGTACTAGACCTGCAGATCAGCATTTCGATTGTGCAATCTCCTCCACAGTATGGGGAGGAGTGATCGCTAATGCCATCGCTCATTCCCATACAGGATCATTATTTGCCGGTGGCAGATCGTGCTGGCAAATGGCGATTTTTTAGCCTGCTTAAAAACTGCGATTACCTGAGTAATCAGCAGCACTTTTACAGACAGATTATCGCTAACGAGCGTTCCTACGAACTTTGTAATTCAAGTCAAGTATGGTGGACATGTTTAATATTTATCGTGTAGAGAAAGTTATTACAAGGCACTTACTAATGTAATATTACCTATATTGCTTTCTTTGCTGGCTGGATTCATTTTTTCATCACATTATACACTGCTTGTTTCTATGGTTACAACCACCCTGTAATCCATTAGTGATAGCCGTGCTTGCAAACTATAGGAAAAAGTGCGAGCCTCTCTGGTGGCCGAGCCCGTGGAGCTCACATAGCCTAGTGCTTTTTCCTGTAGTGTGCAGGCACGGCCACCGCTGATGGATTGCAGGGTGGTCGTAACCAAAGAAACAAACAGTGTATAATGTGATGGAAAAATGAATCAAGTCAGAAAAGGAGGCAATATGGAAAATCACAATACATTAGTAAGTGCCTTGTAATAACTTTGCATACACAATAAATGCTATTTGATTAAGTGACACAACCCCTTTAAGGACAGAGATATTTTACGCCCTATGTATGCATTTAAATGTTGCAAAAAAAGTTCCATCTGCATGCCATAAGCAGACTGCTATAAAATGTCAACCAACAACTAAACCAAAAGCACAGCAAATCTATGAACAATATACTATAAAATCCAACATGCAACAAAAATTACAGCAAAAATAAATATATCAGAACCCCATATTGATACATGTGGGCCATTGTACTGTATAAACCTAAATTAGGGGCTGCACAAAATAATTAAACATCAGAGACAGGTTTCCAAATGTTGGAAACTAAAAAATAACACTACACTTTCTACGCATCATCAGTCCGGTCCTCCTGCCGCTGCTTGCTTACAGACTGCAGTGGTGACATGAAAGTATGTGACAAAAGTGATATACTGCTGAGGACAGTGATTGGCTGCAGCGGTCATGTGCAGGTATGCAGCACGTCACCGCTGCAATCTGTAAACAAGTAGCGGCAGGAGGACCAGACCAGCAGCGCTGAGAACGGTGCCAGAGGAAGAGGTAAGTATAACATTTTTTTTTATTTTTCACCATTAAGAGACTTATCCAAGATTTTTTATGATCTTGGACAACCCCTCTAATAAGTTTCATTATGGTTGTTGTGCAGTACACATCAGCTAAAACAAGTGCATTAAAATTAAACCATGGCCAGAAAGAGCGTAGCAAAGATATCAGTAATAAAAAGAGATATGTCTGATCATAACGAAAAACTGAATCCTAATATTTATCAATTCATTCTATTGTTTGCCTTCAGCTATTCCAGACAAACCTGTGAAAGAAAGCCCCAAAATTGTTGGAAGTGCAAAAGACACAATCAAGAAACTCTTGGCACATAAGAACAGCCTTAAGAGAAATGAAGAAAAAATGAATTTAATACCTGAACCCGTTATTACTCCATCACCAAAGACACGCTTGCAGCCATTTGACTATGTGGAAGGAGTCTATATTGGTGAAACGTATAATGAAGAAGATGAAAAAGAATTTGAAGAAGATGACCATGATGAAGAGGAAGATGAGGATGAGGACTATGACAATGGAATTGGACAAGAAAAGATACTGAGGGGTGACGTGTTTGGTATGTTTTATATTTCTTCTTATATCATATATCAAAAATTTGTGTAGCGCAAGAAGATAAAATCCATTCCGATGGCTGCTATGCAAAGGCCAGTGATTGCCATGTGGTATACAGATACATCACTGCTGCAGCCAAGTAAACATAAACCAGTACAGAGGATCGGTGTGGAGCACTGGAACCATTGGAGAATTCAGCCGGTAGGCATACGTTTTCATTGGTTGCAAAACACGTAACACAGACTTGCCGGAAATCTTTGGTGGCACTAGTTTTGGTTAATGCCCTCATGACAAAGACTGTAAGTTAGATGGAATGTCAGGAGAGAGAAAACAATTTTTGTTTGCACCACCTTTGTGGGATAATTTGCAGCAAAATTTCTGTGTATTTTAGCGACATTTATCAAACATTTGTGCCAAAAAGAACACGTGTTTCTGACACTATGAAGACTTTTCTAAAGTGTCTAGACAAGAGGCATAGTTTGGAGGAGAGAAGACATAGCATGAAATGATGACATGCAGGAAAAAATGCACCAATATTGGTGAAATTATTTGCATATACCAGGGTGACAAATCTAATGATATGCCATATTTATTATGCAGTATAAGCGACAGTGATTATTTTGCCTCATTTTCCCAAATGCCTGTAAATGTGGGCCAAAAATTTGACACAAATTATACCACAAAAGTGCCGCTGCTTCAGTAGGGAATTTGGGCCATTGACTTCACAATCTGGAAAAAGATCTGATGGAATGTGTTATTTTGACTGGATGGGTAAGGTTCACACTAAAGTGCACAAGTGGGACTTTCATATCACCGTTTTATGTTTCCTTTGTTCTGCTCTGTTAGAGGAACAGAAGAACAGCAAAATAATGGAAGCTGTAAAAGACACATAACTGACCCAAAAAGAGATGAAAGGACTACATTGACTACAATGGTGTCTGTAGTTTCCGTTCGAAATCCTGTTTTTCTTGCCATTGAAAAAAGTTCTGCATGTAGGACTTTTTCTTTCTGTCTTTTTGACCAAACAGAGCCTCTAAGGCCTCATGCACACGACCGTATGTGTTTTGCGGTATGCAAATTGCGGATCCGCAAAAAAAAAAATGGATGATGTTCCGTATGGCATCCTTTTTTTTGCAGATCCGTTATTTTTGCGGATCCATTGTAATAATGCATATCCTTGTCCGCAAACTAGAAAAAAATAGGACATGCTCTTTTTTTTTGCGGAACGTAAAAACGGACATATGGAAACGGAATGCACACGGAGTACCTTCCGTTTTTTTTGCGAACCCATTGAAATGAATGGTTCTGCATATGGTCCGCAAAAAAACGGAACAGATACGGAAAGAAAACACGTTCCGTGTGCATGAGGCCTAAGGCCTCCTGCACACGACAGTATTTTTTTGTGGTCTGTAAAACGGGGTTCCGTTGTTCCGTGATCCGTGACCATTTTTGCTTCCGTTGTGTTTCCGTGTGTCTTCCACTTTTTTAGCGGACATGACCCAAAAGATATTACCAAAAGACAGGCTGACAAGTATGCCTGCCGAGGGATCGGCAAAAAAATGCGGACGTGGAACGCGGATGACACGCGTATTGTCATCCGCATTTTTTCACGGTCTCATTGACTTGAATGGGTCCGCGAACCATTTTTCGCGGACAAGAATAGGACAGGTTAGATTTTTTTAAAGGACTGGAATCACGGACCACAGACATTTGCCGAGTTTTCCACGGACCCATTGAAAACCAATGGGTCCACAGAAAATCACGAAAAACCGCGCAACGGACACGGCATCAAACAACGGTCATGTGCATGAGGCCTAACACAAATGTGAACTCAGCCTTTATGATTATTTCCATTTGTATAGCTGAAATATCCACAGCAGTATTCATATTCTACATACTATATCTGTCTTCCTGGAAGAGACCATATACTATATGCCAGCAGTTTACTACAGGAAGATCACAGACCATATACTATATGCCAGCAGTTTACTACAGGAAGATCAGTCTTATTAACAGCTGACGGACACTGCAAGCTCCAACCTACATTTTTACATTCAGAGCATGGCATTATTTGGCTTGGAATGCAGAAGATTTCTCCAGGCTACATGGAAAAGGAATGTAGATGAATTACATTAAGAAGGAAGTGCACAGTATTATCTCATCTCTATCTTTGCTAGGAAACAGTTCAGATATCACAGTTTTCTTTTCATGTCAGAGAACATATGATAAGTCATTCTGACTGCTGTGTTGGGCTCTCTCACGTGCGGAGAAAGTCTCAGCCTGCCTCTTCAAGGACAGCTCCACAACTCCAATCACAGTTTGTGCTACTCATTTCAGCAACTAGTGGGGACCTCAGTTTCCAGATTCGATCAAAAAAAATTGTAATACAACTTATTAATGGAGTTTTCCAATCTCCCACAGCATTACAATGCACTAAAATAAGTCATGACTTTCTTATCAGGAATGGTCCATCTGCAGGGACGCCCACAGTCTAGAGAATGAAGGACTACTACTCTGCACTTTCTTTTATCCATGTTCAGTATGTGTATTAATAGCTTAGCCCCATATAAGTGTATAGGATTGAACAGCAATGTCTAGTAAAAGCCTTAGCGCATTCAGCACTCTGACAAGCACAATGGCTGTTTCTTTCTATGATCAATCGGGTTCCAGGAGTCAATATGCCATCAATTACTATTGTGGAGAATAACGTTTTTCCTTGTGGAGACCTCCAAGTTCGTGTAGGTCTTCTTATTATCAAAAACACTCTGGCTTTGTGTTATATCCCAGGCCATGTTCCAAGGCCTGTTTAATGTCATTGTCCAATCTGTATATTTATGGCATATTATCAGGATATGCCATAAATGTCTAAAAGGTGCAGGTCCCACCTGGGAACTGCACCTATCTCAAGTTCCTGCTGTGAATAAAAAGAACATTGTACATGTGCTGCGACCTTTCATGGCTATGGGACTTCTTAAAATAGCTGAGCACATTTGCTGCCATTGTCTATTCAATGCTATGGGACTTCTGCTCTCTGCTTATGGTTGGGATCCTTCTTATGATAGGAGCCACATGGGACCTGCACCATTTATGGCATAAACATCCTGGACAAAAGCCAGACACTGACTTAAAGGCGGGGCAAACTGGCCATAGACCCTACTGGGTGACTTCCTAGTGGTTTGATGCCCAGGGGTCCATCCTAGCCCTCCTAATGGTCACTGTCCAGGTACGTAACGTTCTGATGCTCTCAGCATTACCTAATGCTGGGAGCATCAGGTACTTATGGACCTGGCCAACAGCCACACAGGCTCTTTTGAATTCAACTGTATCACCGCCCTCAGTATGGTGACAGGGCAGTATTTTGTGCTGAACTATGGTATTTGGTTCTTCTGGGGCGGTATTTTGTGCTGCACTACTGTATAGCTGGCCCCACCTACTTCTGTTTTCTCTGCCTACATTTGGCTTGTGTTGGCTCTCCCTATTTCCGTTTCTCTGCCTTTTGTCAATTTGGACTTGCCTATAACATGGGGCCACTTTTAGGTTTTTTTTAAGGGCCATTTTAAGTTCCCAGTCCGATCCTGCCTAAAGCAACTATTAGCATAGACATTCTTTAAAAGCATTGTTTTACAAGGTTATAAACTCTAAGAAACCAGCATCTTTTGGTCCTAAAGGATGCAACTTAATTTTGTGCGCCTGGTAGTTTAAGAGCACTAACTTTTTATTTACTGAAATACCTATTTTCTAGTTTTTTTTTGTCTTATTGATGTATGATATCTATGGTCTTGGGACTATAATGGGGGCGGGCCGGAGGTCCTGCCACAGCACGACAAACATGCCAAAAGGCAGCCGGAATAAAACTACGACATTATAGTGAATAGGGCTGGGCCGGACTTCCGGCGGCACGCGTGCACTAGCGACAGCACGGTTCCGGCAGGCTGTTCACCCGCTGCCAGTGGCGTTGCTAGGGTCGAAAAAATCTGGGGCACAAGCCCCAATGAATATGGCCCAATTCTCTAATTCTGACCCCCCACACACACACACACACTGCATTTTGCTGTACTTGCTATAAAGCAGCACAAACCTATTACATCCAGTGCCTCCCAGGTTACGTCTCCTCCGATGTAGATCTTCTCTGTCATCATCTTCTCCATTTGGTCCGGACAACTTCTATCAGCCGTCTCGTCTGTGCAGACATCTTAGCTTTCTAACTTTTCTGTCATTATCCCCCAACCTGGAGTCCCCACAGTGTTCTCCTGCTGCTCGCTGTGCCCCCCGATACCCCCAAATACTATCCTGAAGAAAAATAACTGCCATACAGATAGACCCCCCTTCATAGTAATAGTGCTCCTCATACTCCCACCCATAGTAATTCCCTTCTAGAATGCCCTCATTAGTAATACTGCCCCCCATTAAGTAATTTGCCCCCAAACTGCCCCCGTGAAGTAATGTGCCCCCACACTGCACCCCTTTAAGTTATGTGCCCCCACACTGCATCCCATAAAGTAATTTGCCCCCACACTGCCCTGGTGAAGTAATGTGCCCCCATGTAATCATTTGCCCCCACTGTCCCTGCAGTAATATGCTCCCCAAAGTTGGCGCGCGCGCACACACACACAAAAAAAAATACTTACCTGGCGCGTACAGTAAAGCCCTGCTCCCTGTCACAGGCACATAACGTTATAAAGCGTGATGACGTCATCACGTAAGCTTGCGGGGGGCGTGCCTGATGACCTCATCGCGCATGTCTGCACTGGGCTTTTACTACCACATAGGCCTCAGGCCTACTAGGCCTGAAGCATATGGTGGGGACAGGCGGCTGGGCAGGGGCCTATGTGCTCCGATGCCCCTCCGCCACGGAGCAGAGTGGGGGCACCGTAATTGCTGTTGGTCCCGAGGTTCGGGGCAGTGGCAGTTTGATTCAGGGCCCATGCCCCGGATAAAAAGGCCTAGCGACGCCCCAACAGCCTGCTGGAGAAGGCTGCCGCTAATGTGAAAGTAGCCTAAGACAGACACATTTCAATTATTTTCTATGCCTAAAACAGGGGTACAAAGTGATGAATGAGACGGGCCTACCGCCTGGTACCCTTCCCCGCACGCTAACAATTTTAGACTTGGCGTGAGCGGGGCAAAGTCGCAGATAGCGGCGGAACTAATAGATGTGCCGCCATCTGCGCCTGAAATACTAAATACTGCTCCTGATATGTCATATACGATCTTTGGGGGACACTCAAATCTGGTGATCACATGGCCACAAGATCAAATGGTAGCATTGCTGCTGCCTCAGAGAAGACAGATGTGGGTGTAGCTTACGTTTACAGCGCATGCTGCAAAATATTTTAATATATAGTGATGATAGTACCTGATGTTTCTTAGCAGCACAGTCACATAATACATAAATTCACTCTGCACAGAAGTATGAAATGAATGTATGTGTGTATTCCTCACAGCTTGAATGAAATGCTGGGATGATGAAGACCATCCTGGAAAAACTAATTAAAAAGCAGGGTCACTTTGAGATAAACTGTATATTGTTGGCAAGGGGAAATGAATATAACCGGCCTTGTGCTTATTTTTCTGTATTATTCTTAGGAACTTTTACTGCCGATCACTCTTAACTCGGGAGAAAGGGTTTGTCCATGTGTGGGATTTTCATCAGGTTTTATAAACAAAGTCAAAATGTTATAAAACTAACACACACAGCATTAATAGAAATTTACAAAGTGCTTTCCTTCAACAGCATAAATTCTATCAGTTTCATCTAAGCTGTTGATCTCCCCATCGTGGAACATTTTTTAGAATGGATACATACTAAATGACTTTTCAGCATGGCAAACATATTTTATTCATGTCTTATGAGCTCATTATAGTCTTAAAGTATAAGAATTCTGGAATACTCGGCAAAATGGTTTCCATTAACTTAATAGACACCACATGTACAATCCATAAGAAGGCCGATCATATTTTCTGCTGAACTGAGCAATAAGTTATGGTAAGAAATACAATCTCTGGAGCCATGTATACATTAATACCTGTTGTACCTATGTATTTTAAATGACTAGGGAACAGCAATCTTCTAAATATATATGGCTTATAAGGATTTATTTAAGAAACTACAGAATGCAAGAGTCAGCAGACCTTGAAAATGGCAGTGTCATACTGATATACAGCGTATTACAGACCTCTCAGGAGTTGTCCAGGATTACAAAAAAATTTAGATTCCCCCCCCCCCCAGAAATAGTGCCACCCTTGTGTGATATTGCAGCTGATCCCCATTCCAGTGACTGAGGCTGGCCTACAATACCAGACACAACCAACAGACAAGCGTGGCACAGTTTCTTAAAGTTTCATTGTCACCCAACTTTTTCATCTGTTCTTAAAATTAAGCTTTAGGCTAAAAGTGTTGATAAGTTGCACACGCTTATCTTTACTTGAAATGAATGGGAGAGCAGTCCAAAAAGTGCACACATTTAATATTCATATGAAAGGATACCCGTAGTCCAACATTTACATATGTTTTATGTAATCATCACTGGTTGGCAGCATTCATTTATGATCCCTGAGCCACTCTTCTGTAAACACTGTCCTACAGATCCAATATGGGAATGACCTTTAGATAGAGTTTGATGGAATGCACTATAAACATAGTAATAGAGCAAGTCATTCAAGAGCATCTGTCACCATGATCAACCCTATTAAAGCAGGCAGACAACCCTATTAAAGCAGGCAAATAAGGAGCTCGGAGCTTAGCCCCTTAGAGCACTACTTCAACTCTACATCTTTCTATTCCCCCCCCCCTATAGTGAGATTAACAGTGCCAGGCCTCAATGCTCTGATGCCTGGCCCTATAACCTCAACCATGTGTCGGTGCAATGAAGATCTCAGTGCACTTGTCCCAGCTTTAAAATCTTTATTACACTGCCACTGGCACGCGTGCATCTTGGAGACCTTTCCTTACCCAGGGAAAAGATACATTTCACTGTAACTAAGTAAACTAGCCAATGCATAGGGGTTTGTTGGTGCCCCCTACAACTCAGTAGGGGTACATGCCCCTTCCATTTACGTCCCGTGGTTAATCATTAATTACATATTTTATACAAATGTACCCAAAACCTTCAACTCTGTTCCCATGCCTTGGCTCAAAATGGCATTGTCCAACTTAAATTGAAAGGGAATGACCACTTACTGCTGACCAATATGTTTGTGAGATGATTACATGCCACTTACTTATATAGTCTTTGTTGAAATTCTGCACCATTTTCTATATTTCATAAGGTATGCTCCTTTGTTTACAAAACATTTTCTGCTGTCCACACAGAGGTCCTGTCCATAAGCTGGCTTCTTTAAAGGGGTTGGCCACTTTCTGCTTACAGATCACCAATGTGTTTGTGAGATGATTAACCCTCAGTTCACACTTGCGCGTTTTACAGCGCGTTCGAACGCGCTGTAAAACGCTCAACAGGAGAAAACTCATGTTTCCCTATAGGCATGGTTCTCACCTGAGCGTTTTACAGCGCGTTTGAACGCGCTGTAAAACGCCCTACGCTCAAAGAAGTTCTTGAGCTTCTTTTGGGGCGCTTTGTCGCGCGTTTGCACCCATAGACTTCAATGGGAACGCGCGTAAAACGCGCGTTTAACACGCGTTAAAGTGTAGATATGCCTTTTTCAATTGGTCTCCAGAGTCACGAACGCGCGTATGACGCGCGTTTCCTATTTGCGAAAACGCGCTGTAATACGCACGACTAAAACGCGCGTCTCAGAAACGCTCAGGTGTGAACCCAGGGTAAAGGAGTATTCCCATCACGCTCTTTCATACTTACCTGCTCCCAGCGCGCCGTTCACTTCCTGGTTTCGGCAGGGGGCGGCCTCCATCTTGATTGACGTCTGTTCCCGGCCGGGCCACGCGCTGGACTAAACGCGTACGTCGCCGTGCATGCGCCCTGGTGACTTCTTCCTGGCCAATATACTATACTGGCCAGGAAGAAGTCACCATAGCGCATGCACGGTGTCGGCGTGCGCCCCGGCCGGAAGAAAAGAAGAAGTCGTCTGCGCAAGCGCGGCCACCACGATTCGGGAGGAAAGCGGTGGCCGTAACCAGGGGAGACAGAAGACAACAGTCAGGTAAGTATATATTCATTTTCTTCTAAGGGGTGGGAATTAGTTAATTAAACATATTTAGAAAAATGATCACTGTTAAATCATTAACAGATTTAACAGTGATCATTAAGATGGGAATACTCCTTTAAATGCCACTTACTATATATATAGTTTTTGTTGAAATTCTGCACCATGTTCTATATTTCATAGGGTATGCTCCTTTATTTACAAAGTCTTTTGTGGTGTCTGCACAGAGGACCTGTCCATAAGATGGCTGCTGATGGAGGGTCATGTGACCAGGCAAAGCACCCCCATGCGATCTCTCCTCCATTTATAGATGGCAGGTGGAGTGTGTTTTAATGGAGGAGGCATCGCATGGAGGTGATTTGCCTGGTCACATGACCCTCCAGCAGCAGCCATTTTATGGACAGGACACCTTTGTGTGGACAGCAGAAAATGCTTTGCAAAAAAGGGGGCTAACCTGATGAAATATAGTCTTATAGAAAATGGTGCAAAATTTTAACTATCAGTAAGTGGCATGTAATCATCTCACAAACACATTGGTCAACTATAAGCAGAAAGTGGCCAACCCCTTTAAAGAAGAAAAACTTACTTCACTGATCCCCCGCTGCTCCCATCATCCTTGCTGATCTCTACTTCCTGCTTCCTCACCACACACAGGAAGTGACTGCTGAGCAAATCACTGGTCACAGCCAGCGGCAGGACCAGGAAGGAGAAATCAGTAGAGACCTGGGAAGCATCGGAACAGGAATGTCAGGGGATCGGTGAGGTATCAAATTTTTATTTTTTTTACGCCATTTTATTTTTATACAGAAATAATTAGTAATCCTAGTACAGAAGTGCAATAGCCTTTTTATTATCCGCAATGCAGGGCACCGACCGTGGGCCAGCCGCATGTGGATCGTGTACCATTAACTTGAATGGGGTCCGCGATCCATCCGTTCTGCAAAAAGAGCAAGTTTTATCTTTTGCGGTGCAGAGGCACGGAACGGAACCCCAAGAAGCCCTCCGTAGTGCTTACGTTCCATGTTTCCGTTCTGTTCCGCTCCACATCTCCAGATTTGCGGACCCATTCAAGTGAACGGGTCTGCATCCATAATGCAGAATGCACACGGCCGGTGCTCCGTGTATTGCGGACCTGCCGTATGAGCCCTAAGTGAAACACTGAATGTGTTTAATGAGAGATCCTATGATACAGAACTTAATTAGCTCATGGCTTTACACCATCCAGTCTCACATTACACCGCTTTTCCTGGCAATAGTTCCATAAATGTTGAGTTCACTCAGCTGATAGATTGCTCAGATATCCAGACTACTAAACATTTTTGCTCATGTGTTAAAATAAATAGAAGACAGTATTATGTGATTGGTCTTTTGTTATCAGACCATCTAAGGAGAAAGTCTGTGCTTGGAAATTTAATACAGATTTGTTGGAAGGCAGAACTTGCTTTATCCCGGATTCTGGTTCAGATGAGTGTGCCTGTGTGGTCTAGGTGTAAATGTTTCCAAGCATAAACCTACATGTTTATTTTAATTAACGTAACCGGAGATCTTCTTAGGTAAACTCACTGCAACATTTATGTCAAACAAGAAAAGTTTATGAATGAGCATTTGCTACTTACACCACCTCATGGGAACTGGACTATGGAGACTTGAATGTAGGGTCTCTATATTTTATTATTGTGTTCTGTATCTGGACCTAATACTCAAATGAATTCAGTACAGAGCTGCAGCATCATTTTCTTGCAGTAAAAGGCTTATATACCCCCTAGTCTGTTTCACTACTTTGACACTGTGTACTATGCAGAGAACATACACGATAACCAAGTCACAACTAGTAAAATCAATTCCAGTAAACAGCTGCATAGTTCTAAGGTATGTAATAAAGCACTAGATTAAAGAGATTTGTCCCAAACCACCCAAACCAACAACATTTGCCTGTTTTTAAGACTCTGATAAGACAATGTAATGTACTGTGTGTAGTATTAAAGAAACACTAAACACAGGAATGCACAAAAAATAATTAAAATATATATCCCAATATTTCCTCCCTTCAAATCTTCACTCCTCCAAAGAAACTGGGCAATTTAAGTGCCGTATGACCGCCCTATATACCTATGCCACCCCAACAAGATTAGGCCATACGAAAAAGTGTAATAAAATAAATCTTTATTAGTATGTCATTAAAAATTGATAAGAAACATCAAATACATAGAATAGGACGAAGACTATCTAAACAGTGAAGGGGCGTGTCCCCCCTACTGGTGAGGATCTCTCCCACATAAAACCAAATTGGTTACAAAAAAAGGCATCATCCAAAATCAGTTATGCTGGTATCATGATCACCCCCAATCCTACAGGTATCCCTAAAGGGTCATGTTCGTCAGAAAGTATTCTAACCGAACAAATAACCGGGTACAAGGTGGAGGGTCAGAAACCAGCATATAAGTCTAAGCTCCCCACAAATGGAAAGCTGTATAGTATATAACAGATGGAAAGCCAAGCCGACAGAATCATACTGGAATTACTACATAGAAGGCAAAAAGTGCACATAAGGAGAGATACAAACCAAGTAGGGGTGAACGCCGTCCTCCTCAGGGGTTGTGAGGACGGCGTTCACCCCTATTTGGTTTGTATCTCTCCTTATGTGCACTTTTTGCCTTCTATGTAGTAATTCCAGTATGATTCTGTCGGCTTGGCTTTCCATCTGTTATATACTATACAGCTTTCCATTTGTGGGGAGCTTAGACTTATATGCTGGTTTCTGACCCTCCACCTTGTACCCGGTTATTTGTTCGGTTAGAATACTTTCTGACGAACATGACCCTTTAGGGATACCTGTAGGATTGGGGGTGATCATGATACCAGCATAACTGATTTTGGATGATGCCTTTTTTTGTAACCAATTTGGTTTTATGTGGGAGAGATCCTCACTAGTAGGGGGGACACGCCCCTTCACTGTTTAGATAGTCTTCGTCCTATTCTATGTATTTGATGTTTCTTATCAATTTTTAATGACATACTAATAAAGATTTATTTTATTACACTTTTTCGTATGGCCTAATCTTGTTGGGGTCCCTTCAAATCTTGTAATTGCATCCCAGGAACTTAGCATGTTCCCCTCCTGCTCTTCCTCACTGTGCTTAGCTGTAAGACAACTGGCTGCATCAGAAACCTCCCCCTTCTGCTCTGTAGGAGAAAATTATTATCAAGCCCCACCCTCTTTGCTAAACCCTGGCCACCAAAGATGAAAAAGATCACCAAGAGATAAATCCCTGTGTTCTCTGCAGGATTTCTACAAGAATCTTTGTATCAGGATCCTGCAGAAAATGTTTCAGGCTGGGGCAAGATTATCTCCTGTTTATCATTTATCTATAGGTTAAATATTCCTTTAATCATTTCATAAGAGGGTTTACAGTTCCAATAAATTACAAGCATGTTTGTAGGAATGATACCTGTAAATGATCCATACATGTAAATGATCAATACATTATTTTTGACATTTAAAGGGGTTTTCCAAGTGTTGTTATACTGATGACCTACCTTCAGGATAAGTCAACATTATGTGATTGGTGGGGGTCCGACTCCTAGGATCCCTGTCTATCAGCTGTTTGAAGAAGCCACAGTGCTCCAGTGAGTGCCATAGTCTCCTCGAAGCTTATCATTGGTTAGCGGTTGTGCCTTGTATCGCAGCTCAGCCCTATTCATTTGAATGGGATTAAGGTGCGACTAGACCATGTGAATGATGAACATGGCGTCACTGGGAAAGGGGACGTCACTGGGAATGACTAGGAAAAGATGGCAGCACTCTGCCCTCTTCAAACAGCTGATCGGCGGGGTGCCAGGAGTTGGACCCTCACCGATCAGATACTGATGAGTAACCTATCCTGAGGATAGGTCATCATCAATATAAAACACTCAGACAACCCTTTTAAAGTAAACCTGTCAGGTGATTTCTGCTGGCCTATCTGAGAGCAGCATATGACAGGGAGAGATGCTGAGCTCAGTAATCTATTGGTTAATGTGGAGTAGGATTTCTGAGTAAAACGCAGAGTAAATCCTACAGGACTCCTAGGAGAGACCCACCCACATACAGTGAATGACCGCTCTTCCTGAAGGCATCCTGTGTGGGCAAGGTAGTCAAGACTCTCCTAAATCATATGAGATATCACAGAACTCAGCTCCTCTCCTTTTATCATACCCTGCCCCCAGATAGGGCAGCAAAAATTAAGTTCACCTTAAGAAGAACATAGTTATACGTGTCCATTACTGACTATAACATACTTCACTTAAACCTAAAATGTTGCTGTATTTCCTCAAGAATAAAGTTTTCATAAATGATGCCACAGTAACACGGTGGCTCTAGGGCTCTTGGGTAACAGAGTTAGGGCTAATGCACATGACCGTATTTTTTTTTTTGGTCCACAAAAAACGGATCCCCAAAAAATACGCATGCTGTCAGTGTGCATTCCATATTTAGCGAAACGGAACATCTGGCCTCTAATAGAACTGTCATATCCTTGTCTGTAATGTGGACAATAATAGGACGTACGGAAATATGGACATACAGAAATGGAATGCAGACGGAGTAACTTCTGTTTTTTTTGTGGATCAATTGAAATGAATGGTTCCGCATACGGACCACAAAAAAAACAAACGAACGGACACAGAAAGAAAATGCGTTCATGTGCATGATCCCTTGGGTTTAGTTCACATCAGTTATTTCAATTAGTCATTATGAGCCAAAACCAGGTACGAGTCAAAACCACAGAATAGGTACGAATCAAATCATTACACCTGATCTCTGAGTAGGCTTCACTACTGGTTTTGGTTCACAATAACTGACGGAAATAACTGACCAAATAACTAGTGTGAACTCAGCCATATAGTGAGCCCTCTGTGTACTCCATGTGGCAGGCGCACCACTATGAAGTGCCTTTTGCGCTGTGGCATTAGAAGAATTTTGATATCTCTAACTTTTTAGTCTAACCAGACTGTTTATTACTCTGTAATTCGTCTTTAAAAAACTTCTATATTAACTTCAACTTTTCTTCATATATAACACTGCCAATTCTGCAGCAGATAGTCCATGTACAAAACACGTGTTGAATAAAGTATCACTAAATGGTGGTTCAACTGTTCAATGTTGTAATTCAACATAAAATGGTGGATATATTTGTTCAGTATCTGTACTATCACTTTAAGTTATTTAAGCACTTTATGACTCTCTCAGAGGTAAATCTGAGGTTTAACCAATAGTTCTACTTGCTCTACTTGGTTTGTAGTTTGGTCTATACAATTGCTTTAAGCAGTTTGGATGCTTTTATGCAATTTGGTCGCAATTTGAACTGTTCATTTGCAGATTAGAGATTGCTATTTGATGGAACTGTAAGTAAACACATATAACTAGTTCAGTATACAGTTCTAATCACTACATTAACAATAGGAACATATCATAACTGTTCTAAATACCTACCGTATTTTTCGCCCCATAAGACGCACTTTTTTTCCCCCAAAAGTGGGGGGAAAATGCCCCTGCGTCTTATGGGGCGAATGCTGACAATTTACATCGTAGCCTGCGGTGCTCCAGCATCGCAGGCTGCGATGTATGAGCGGGGAAGGAGGAGGGGCTGGAGGCCGGCAACTTACGGCGGGCCCAGTGCAGTCACTGTACTTACACTGGGCCCTGCTGCTCTGCATAGTATTTCTAAACAGCAATGCTTAAGTTCCTAATAGATTTAACTAAAGCTGCGATCTCTCGTTTATTATAACTTACAAGAAATCCTCCGTAGCAGGCAGAGCGGCTGGCTGGGTTACGTCACTCACTGACGTTGCATGCCTGCTCCGCCCACTTTATGAATGAAGAAGGCGGAGCAGGCGTGCAACGCCAGTGAGTGACGTAACCCAGCCAGCCGCTCTGCCTGCTACGGAGGATTTCTTGTAAGTTATAATAAATGAGAGATCGCAGCTTTAGTTAAATCTATTAGGAACTTAAGCATTGCTGTTTAGAAATACTATGCAGAGCAGCAGGGCCCGGTGTATTAGGGGACATTGTTATACGGGGGATCTGTGGATGACACATATTATAGCAGTGTCATCCACAGATCCCCCCCATAACAGTGCCATCCACAGATCCCTCTCCCCATATCAATGCCATCCATAGCTCCCCCCCCCATAACAGTGCCATCCACAGATCCCTCTCCCCATATCAATGCCATCCACAGCTCCCCCCCCATAACAGTGCCATCCACAGATCCCTCTCCCCATATCAATGCCATCCACAGCTCCCCCCCATAACAGTGCCATCCACAGATCCCTCTCCCCATATCAATGCCATCCACAGCTCCCCCCCATAACGGTGCCATCCACACCTCCCCCATAACAGTGCCATCCACAGATCCACCCATAACAGTGCCATCCACAGCTCACCCCCCATAACAGTGCCATCCACAGATCCCCCATAACAGTGTCATCCACAGATCCCCCATAACAGTGCCATCCACAGCTCACCCCCCATAACAGTGCCATCCACAGATCCCCCATAACAGTGTCATCCACAGATCCCCCATAACAGTGCCATCCACAGATCCCCCATAACAGTGCGTCATATATAGATCCACCATAATAGTGTCATGTACAGACCAGCATTCGTTCAAAACCCACCAAAACCACACCTTTTGGTAAAAAATATTTTTTTTCTTATTTCCCTAGCCAAAAACCTAGGTGCGTCTTATGGGCTGGTGCGTCTTATAGGGCGAAAAATACGGTATTTTGGCCTCTGTGCTTCCATAAAACTCAGCTCTGACTGGAGTGAATGTCTGTTCAGCTTCTCTCCTCTGGTGTAATGAATTCTAGCAGCTCCTGCTAGGGAATTTCCCACACAGGCTGAGTGTGAGGCTGGCTGTGATTGGCCAAGACTCCTGCTCAGTGTGAGATTGGCTCTGATTGGCCAAGACTCCTGCTTAATAACAGCTTAACTCTCTGCTTTCTGTTAATAATTGTGCTGTGTCATTGAGCTTACCTTACAGTCATATAATGAATCTTAAAGGCATATTATCTTTTCTGCTTCTGTAAACACAATATATAACTGTTACAAGACATCCAAAAACATGAAGTCACAGTAAATAACTCTGCTTTTATCTTTAACATATAAACATATGAACTGAATTAAGGTTATAGCTGTATACACATATAAGCCATATAAGCAACCTAGGACAGGTCTTAGCTGGCCAGCTACACCCCACCCTTAGATTGACAAGCATAAAACAAGTTTACTCTAATCGCAGTGACTTCTTCAATCCTGCTCAGGATTGCCTGGTGCTAAGGCTTTCCTTTCAGGTTGGCTTGGTTTGGGAAAACAAAGTTTTTTGTTTTTTTGGATATGTTTAACCTTTTTTTCTTTTAGCCTTACAGGTTAAAAGAGAGGAGCCTGCTTTTAGATCAAATGTTCTGAATCAGAAGGCCACTTCTCTAAAATCAGAAGGTAATGTAACATATTTTTTTGTCTGAAAGACAACTCTGTGGCTTATTATCAATTAAATGGGTTTTCAGAGCATTTAATATTGTTGGCCTATACTCAGAATAGTTTATCAAAAGCTGATCAGCAGCGGTCCAATTCTGAGCAACCCTGACTATCAACTTTTAAGAAGCCGTGGTGCCTTGAGAGGCACTGTGCCTTCTTCCTAGGCCAGTGACTTCATGTTCATCAGTCACGTTGCCTAGGCGCAACTCAGTCCCATTCAAGTGAATAGGCCTGGGCTGCAATACCAAGCAGAACCACTATACGATGTACGGCTCTGTGATTGGAAAGCTGTGAGGAGGCCACAGAGCTCACCAGAGCACTATGACCCTTTCAAACAGCTGATCGACGTGGGTGTCAGATGGTGGAACCCCACTGATCAGATATTAGTGATCTATCTTGAGGAGAGGTCATTAATATTAAACTCCCTGAAAACCCAATGTACAACAGTATGGAATTAGCATATATGCCCCCTCTTTAGTGGCTTCTCTGTATGAGCTTTTAGAAGCTCAAAAAAATGGAGCTTTATCCATTAGGCTCAATTCTCACATAGCTGTTTTTTTGCAAAATGCTTTACAGTTGTGACTTGTAAAAATCTGTGTCTTTGCTCCTAAAACAACCCAATTCAGATGATAGTCCTGTTTGACAATTTTAAAGATGCTTGCAGCAAATTTATAGTATGTGAATATGCCCCAATAAAGATACATGGGTACATTTACGAAGCTCGCCTTTTTTGGGGGAAATAAAAAAAGGCTTATTGGCAAAGTCTGTATTGAATTTATGCCTCATTTATTATCCCTTAATAAATCTGGATTTTCTTTTTTTTTGGTTTAAGTGGTCCTTTCCTTGTAAGACAGATACAAATTCACTAAACTGGTCTAAATAGTATGCCCATGAAAATGTGGTGCAAGTGAGCTGAATTTTGTGGCACAACTTACTGATCGAAACACAAACAGAAAAGTACGCTAGCCCTGGGGTGGTATGGAAGTTAGGCAACCTTCACTTCTGCGTTAGCAGTGATCCGGTAGCCTGTTCAGCATTCAGCGGTTTGTGTCCGTCAGGTTCTCTGCTTGTCAGGCGGATAGTTCCTGAATGTCTGCTGCACACCATTATACTTTAATGGAGTAGGCAGGCATTCTATTCGCATTTGGTAGTGCCATATACAGTTCATTCTGGCAGGCTGTTCACTGATGGAACAGCTTGCCGGAATGAAATACCTAGATGTGAAGCTAGCCTTAGACTGTTTTTGCTGCAAAATCTGGAGCAAAATAAGGCGCACCTACATAAATAGGACAAAAATTAGGTGCAAAAGTTAGAAAACTTCAGAATTTGTCTTAAACCTCCAAATAGGCGCAACAGCACAAATGCCTCCAAAACAGGTGCACAAACAGTTGTTAAATGAGACTTAAAAAAGAATAAAGTCGGAAACAGGCTTTTTACTCATAAAAACAGATGGCGACACTTTAGTAAATGTGACCCACAGAATGTTAAGAAATGAATCAGCAAACAATTTAGAAACTATTTAGATTAACAAAATATAATATTACATGGTGGACGTTCACTGCAAAGTGGTACACAGGTGGATGATCCCTTTAATTAATCTCACATAGGCTGTGTGCACCTATTTATAAAGTGGTGGTGATTTTAAGGCTGGGTTCACACGAGCGTGTCCGGATTAGGTCCGGATGCGTTCAGTGAAAACTGTGGGATTTCACAGGCAAAGCCATTCAGTTTTGCCTGCGATTGCGTTCAGTTGTTCAGTTTTTTCCGCCGGGTGCAATGCGTTTTGATGCGTTTTTCACGCGCGTGATAAAAAACTGAAGGTTTACAAACAACATCTCCTAGCAACCATCAGTGAAAAACGCAACGCACCCACACTTGCTTGCGGATGCAATGCGTTTTTAACGCAGCCCTATTCACTTCTATGGGGCTGCGGATGCGTTTATAACGCATAAGATGGAGCATGCTGCTATTTACACGCGTTGCAGAAGTGATGCGTGAAAAAAAACGCTCATGTACACAGCCCCATAGAAATGAATGGGTCAGGATTCAGTGCGGGTGCAATGCGTTCACATCACGCATTGCACCCGCGCGGAAATCACGCTCGTGTAAATGCAGCCTAATAGAATAGCAAGTACAGCTTCCATCCGGCAATTAGCGTAATCCGCAGTTGGATCCCTCGGCCAAGCCGCATCGTAAACCGGCACTCTTACTCATGTTCAGCATGAAACTTCTTAAAATGAAGGCAAACGTGACTCACTATGTACTAAACCACTGTGGTTTCAAGATGATAATTGTACCTATGGTAATTTGTATATAATTATGTGCTGTATAGGTTGAATGTATTAAATTGCCATATTAGTTATAGCTTTTTTAGAAACTTTACAGGAATTTAACTTTTAGTCTCCATAATTGGATACATTATACTAAATGTGATTATCCTTTTGATTTTTCCATATGTTTAGAGGTATCTATAGACTGCAGCTTTGATCGTGGAGCCTGTGATTGGAAACAGGAGACTGAAGACGACTTTGATTGGAAACATTCAAATCGCAGCCATGGTAAGGAATCTTTACTGGTGAATACCAGTGGTAATTGACGGTCAAACATATAGCAAGCATACATGTGGCAGGTAACAACATATATCAAGCACGCATGTGGCAGGTAACAACATATAGTGAACATGCAGACGGCAGGTAACAACATATAGTGAGCATGCATGCGGCAGGTAACAACATATAGTGAGCATGCATGCGGCAGGTAACAACATATAGTGAACATGCATGCGGCAGGTAACAACATATAGTGAGCATGAATGTGGCAGGTAACAACATATAGTGAGCATGCATGCGACAGGTAACAACATATAGTGAGCATGCATGCGGCAGGTAACAACATATAGTGAGCATGCATGTGGCAGGTAACAACATATAGTGAGCATGCATGCGGCAGGTAACAACATATAGTGAGCATGCATGTGACAGGGAACAACATATAGTGAGCATGCATGTGACAGGTAACAACATATAGTGAGCATGCATGTGGCAGGTAACAACATATAGTGAGCATGCATGTGGCAGGTAACAACCTATAGTGAGCATGCATGCGGCAGGTAACAACCTATAGTGAGCATGCATGCGGCAGGGAACATGTAGTGAGCATGCATGCGGCAGGGAACAACATATAGTGAGCATGCATGTGACAGGTAACAACATATAGTGAGCATGCATGTGGCAGGGAACAACATATCGTGAGCATGCATGTGACAGGTAACAACATGTAGTGAGCATGCATGTGACAGGTAACAACATATAGTGAGCATGCATGTGGCAGGTAACAACATATATCAAGCACGCATGTGGCAGGTAACAACATATAGTGAGCATGCAGACGGCAGGTAACAACATATAGTGAGCATGCATGCGGCAGGTAACAACATATATCAAGCATGCATGCGGCAGGTAACAACATATAGTGAGCATGAATGTGGGAGGTAACAACATATAGTGAGCATGCATGTGACAGGTAACAACATAAAGTGAGCATGCATGTGGCAGGGAACAACATATAGTGAGCATGCATGTGGCAGGGAACAACATATAGTGAGCATGCATGCGGCAGGGAACAACATATAGTGAGCATGCATGCGGCAGGGAACAACATATAGTGAGCATGCATGTGGCAGGTAACAACATATAGTGAGCATGCATGCGGCAGGTAACAACATATAGTGAGCATGCATGTAACAGGTAACAACATATAGTGAGCATGCATGTGGCAGGGAACAACATATAGTGAGCATGCATATGACTGGTAACATATAGTGAGCATGCATGTGACAGGTAACAACATATAGTGAGCATGCATGTGACAGGTAACAACATGTAGTGACCATGCATGTGACAGGTAACAACATATAGTGAGCATGCATGTGACAGGTAACAACATATAGTGAGCATGCATGTGACAGGGAACAACATATAGTGAGAATGCATGTGACAGGGAACAACATATAGTGAGCATGCATGTGGCAGGTAACAACATATAGTGAGCATGCATGTGGCAGGTAACAACCTATAGTGAGCATGCATGCGGCAGGTAACAACCTATAGTGAGCATGCATGCGGCAGGGAACAACCTATAGTGAGCATGCATGCGGCAGGTAACAACATGTAGTGAGCATGCATGCGGCAGGGAACAACATATAGTGAGCATGCGTGTGACAGGTAACAACATATAGTGAGCATGCATGTGGCAGGGAACAACATATCGTGAGCATGCATGTGACAGGTAACAACATGTAGTGAGCATGCATGTGACAGGTAACAACATATAGTGAGCATGCATGTGGCAGGTAACAACATATATCAAGCACGCATGTGGCAGGTAACAACATATAGTGAGCATGCAGACGGCAGGTAACAACATATAGTGAGCATGCATGCGGCAGGTAACAACATATAGTGAGCATGCATGCGGCAGGTAACAACATATATCAAGCATGCATGCGGCAGGTAACAACATATAGTGAGCATGAATGTGGGAGGTAACAACATATAGTGAGCATGCATGTGACAGGTAACAACATAAAGTGAGCATGCATGCGGCAGGTAACAACATATAGTGAGCATGCATGCGGCAGGTAACAACATATAGTGAGCATGCATGTGACAGGGAACAACATATAGTGAGCATGCATGTGACAGGTAACAACATATATCAAGCATGCATGTGGCAGGTAACAACATATAGTGAGCATGCATGTGGCAGGGAACAACATATAGTGAGCATGCATGTGGCAGGGAACAACATATAGTGAGCATGCATGTGACAGGGAACAACATATATCAAGCATGCATGTGGCAGGTAACAACATATAGTGAGCATGCATGTGGCAGGGAACAACATATAGTGAGCATGCATGCGGCAGGGAACAACATATAGTGAGCATGCATGCGGCAGGGAACAACATATAGTGAGCATGCATGCGGCAGGGAACAACATATAGTGAGCATGCATGTGGCAGGTAACAACATATAGTGAGCATGCATGCGGCAGGTAACAACATATAGTGAGCATGCATGTAACAGATAACAACATATAGTGAGCATGCATGTGGCAGGGAACAACATATAGTGAGCATGCATATGACTGGTAACAACATATAGTGAGCATGCATGTGACAGGTAACAACATATAGTGAGCATGCATGTGACAGGTAACAACATGTAGTGACCATGCATGTGACAGGTAACAACATATAGTGAGCATGCATGTGACAGGTAACAACATATAGTGAGCATGCATGTGGCAGGTAACAGCATATAGTAAGCATGCATGTGGCAGTAATGAGTATGCATGTGCATAGCGTAAGAACAAATGTGGCAGGTAAATAGCATATAGGTAGCATGCATGTGGCACATAACAACAAATGGCGAGTATGTCTGTGTCGGTAACAGCACGGCATGAGCACACATGTACAGTACAATAGTGAATGGGGACATTTACTAAGCTCGCCCTTTTCTCTGTCATTCTCTGCCCTTTTTTCCCCATCATGAGCACGTAGGGTTTGATTTATTATTTGGTGCACAGCTGTTCTTAAATGAGTCTGCAGTGCATTTTGTCTGCAGTGCAGGTGTTTTACGCCTGATAGTACTATTGCACCTAAATGTATAAGGCCTTATTCACACGTCCACATATATGTCCACATGTATTCCGCAATTCTGCGGAATACATGCGGACCCATTGACTGTGAATGGGGCACGGAACGATGCGGAGAGCACACACTGTGCTCTCCGCATCAGTATTTGCGGAGCGCGCCGCCGATCTTACGGCCGCAGCTCCGCAAAAAAGTAGAGCATGGCCTATTCTTGCCCGCACTACATTTCTATGGGGCTGCCGGCCGGGTGTGTTTATGGATCCGCAATTTGCGGATCCATAAACACTACGGACGTGTGAATAAGGCCTTAATGTGGCACATACTGCCAAGTGTCTGTGTGGTCCAGGGTGTTTTTGGCGCATCCATTACCCACATAAAGGCAGCCTCTGTGTTGGACAAATATTTTGTCACTGATTTTCCTGCAAGTTTTTTGTCTGTAGCATATGTAATATGTCCTGGTTACTCACACAGCCCGCCATGAGTACAGAAGAACAGCTCACTGACATAGCCGGCCACGCTAGTCGCTGAGCAGGAAGAAAAGATATTTCTTTATATATTTATATATATTTCATCTATAATAACTGTATTGCGCCACTACTATATGAGGGAGCAGTGAGGGCAGATGCCCGCCAGTGTCCAGCCCGTCTCCCTATCTTAGGAAGAAGAATGTCCCTTAGAGGCAGCTCTGAAAAAGATCGCTGCCAAAGGACATTTCAGCCCTAGTTTTCTACTATAAAGGGTTTCCCTAAATAAAGTATATAAAAAAAAAATGTTCCCTATCACACATTACCAAAAATATATATATATATATGACAGTAAAACTTTAAGTTTATTAGACAAAAAGCTGTTTGGAAAAGGTCAAGGTCATTGCATTGTAGAACACATCTGAAAAAGTGCGCCCAAAAATCGCAATTGCGCCATAAAAACGTACATCTGTGGACAAAAAATACGCCATACCCAGAGAGTCATAGTTTTAAGCCACTTTGTACATCAAAAAAGGACGGACAAATTGTCGCACATGTTAACTGTGTCCTCAAAAAAGGCGTACCTAAATGCACCTAAAGAATTTGTCATAAAATCAGAAAATGGCGCAGGTCCCATGTTGGTCCCATGTTCATATGTGCCCACATTGCTGAGAAAAATGAATTTTAGTATATGCAAATGAGCCTCTAGGAGCAATAGGGGTGTTGCATATGTTCTCTCTGCAACTGCTGCGCCCTCTGCACTTTGATAGGGTCGGGTAGATAAGCCAGTTTCATATGTAAAAATCTGCTGACAGATGCCATTTAACTATAACTATTGTTTATTACTTTTAGAAATGTTCCATAGCATGTTTGTAAATGCCATTTCTTTAATGACTATGATCTACAAAGGTACTACTATTCTCTTCCTGTAGCAGTATATATATGATCACAGATCAGTTTTACAGTAAAGGTGGATTTAAACACCCGGATAATCGGGAACGAACGTTCCTGCGAACACTCGTTTTCAAAAATCTGCCCGTGTAAAGGTGCAGCCAATCACCCGATGAATGAGAGAAACACGTTTGTGCAGGCACCTAAATTATCGTTTCTGGGGAGCAGATCGTGCGGTCTAAATAGCGATCTGCTGCCCAGAAACAATACATCTATGGGGATAAGTGACAGCAGTAGAGATCACTCATCCTCATACTGTGGAGGCGATCGCTGCATGTAAATGCACCACTTAACGAACAGTCGACTGTCGGGAAGAAGAACTTTCTTCCCTCCCGACAATCTGTGGCTTATCGGCCCATGTAATTGCACTTTAAAGGGGTATTCCCATCCAGGCTCTGACTGGCCCACAGGGGTACAGGGGAATCCCCGGTGGGCCCCTGGTCCCTCACCCCCTGCACACATGGCACATAACACATTAGATTTACTGCACTACATACATATATTCAATGTACAGCACCTTAACCAGCCTATGTTTATATAAAAAACTTGTTAGATTACTTATTATATTTGAATGTAACCATACGGTGGGCCCCCAAAATAAATTTTACTGGTGGGCCCTAGGCAGCCCAGTCCGACACTGTTCCCATCACAGGCAAAGGGGGCATATCGCTCTGTTCTCGTTGTAGGTGCGGGTCTCAGAGGTGGGACCCGCACCTATCAGACAATGGGGGCATATCCTAGCGATATGCCCCCATTGTCTGTGATGGGAATACCCCTTTAAGTTCCTTCTCAACCATGACTGGCATACAGCATTCACTCTGCATAGCTCATGGCAGCTGATTACAGTCTTACTCCCAGGGGTTTTGACTTGCTAGATATGTCATGATTTAGCATATGCCAGATGTTGGCAGAACTAACCCGAGGTCAGAGGGCATGGGGTGCCTAAGAAATTGCCAAATGAGGGTAGTAAACAATTACAGCTGGAACAGTACGACATTCCTGACGTTCCATTTGGTGTTTTCTGTTTTTCAAGTTACACAAAGGAGATAAAATCAATTATAACGAATGTTCCTACGAATGCTCTTGAGTCAGCTGACAGATGTGAAAACGCTCATTTGTCAAGCGATCACATCTTTCATATGGAAACTAAAATCTCCATTTATGAGCAGCACATAACCCTGTGTAAAGCGGATGTGCTGCCAACAAGCATGAAAACTGTGCTAGGACGAATAATGTAGTAATGATCATTCATTCCCATATATCACTGATCACATAAATGTATCTAACAAGTGGGCAACAGCGGGTAATGAACTTCTTCCTTATCAGTCTCTGCCTGTGAAAAAGGCCCTAACTGGATCGATATGGCAAGGAGGGAAAGGAGACCCAGACAGAGACTGCAACTCCCTCCCAAGACTAGTTTTAGACAAGATGTGGCCCTGGGCAAAATTAAAAGTGGGGCCCCAAATTCAAAAGTATTGTATCAATAGGAACATTTATCCACTTCTGTAAATTAAAACAAATATAGTCAAGAAAAACATAGTTTTAATGATTTTAAACAATAGCCTGAACTGTGACACAAAACTTAAAGGTGTTGCACAAGTGTGGGTGAACGGGATGGTTGCAACCCCCCTCCTGGGCAGACCTGCTAAGGAAAGCATACTCGCCTGCTTAATGAGGCTGGCTCTCACTGCTCTGCCTAAGGCCTCTTGCACACGACCGTACGGCTTTTTCAGTGTTTTGCGGTCCGTTTTTTTCGGATCCGTGTTTCCGTTTTTTGCTTTCGTTGTGTTTCCATTTCGGTTCTGTTTTTCCGTTCCATTTTTCCGTATGGCATATACAGTATACAGTAATAACATAGAAAAAATTGGGCTGGTCTTAAAATTTTTTATAGATGGTTCAGCAAAAAACGGAACGGATACGGAAGACATACAGATGCACTTCAGTATGCTTTCCGTTTTTTTTTGCGGACCCATTGACTTGAATGGAGCCACTGAACGTGATTTGCGGACAAGAATAGGACATGTTCTATATTTAAACGGAACGGAAAAACGGAAACGGAAGGCATACGGAGACACTTCAGTATTTTTTGAGGTCCCATTGAAGTGAATGGTTCAGTATACTGTCAGTATACTGAACTGAAAAAACGGCCAGTATACGGTCCACAAAATACTGTCGTGTGCAAGAGGCCTAAGTCCCTGGATGTCAACATCCGTTTTGACGCGTCCTGCAGCCAGTTGTGTGCCACGGTGATGACCTGCTCCCCACACGTAACGACAAATGGTCATGTGACGCAAGGGGAGAAGTCACCTCTGTGGTCTGCGATTGGCAGCACACAACGTCAAAATGGATGATGACATCCAGGGACCCGAGCAGAGGCTGGGAGCTAGTGTCAGGAAGCAGGTAAGTATGCTTCCCTTAGCAAGTTTGCCCAGGAGACTTGCTCAACCCCTTTAAATAATATAATCAGAAAACACCTGAAAATAGTGCTCATACTAAATACTGGTAGCAGTCACTGTTACCAGTGCTCTGTTTATGACAGCAGGGACATTTAGATTTGTTCTCTGCATCCATGCGCCCAAGGCTCAACCCACCAGTCAGATATATAACATATTACATAGGGCTCGGGCCCGTACCGCAGCGTGCAAACAATGAGTCCACAATATACGGGCACCGGTACTGTGTGCTCCATATTATGGATGCAGGCCTATTCACTTGAATGGGTCCGCAATCTGCAAGAGGTATGGAGCGGAAGCCTCCCTTAAGCACTACGGAGTACTTCCGTGGAATGTTCTATTTTATTGCAGTGTGGACTAAATCTTGCGGATCACAGACTCAGTCAAGTTAATGGTTCGGAATCCACAAATGACGGCCACAGGATCTGTTTATTTTTTTTTCAGGATCCTATTTTTTTTGACAGATCAGAAGAACAGAAAAGAAACAGCTTTGTGTCTGTTTTGCTGTGGATTGTATTGTTTTCCTACTCTTATCTGACATGACTAAAGTTTTGCCTGTTCTCCAGTAACACATGTAGGGACACAATACATGTATGTTCTTGGCTTTAAGCTCCTGGGTTCTCACCTGTGGGGGGATTCAGGAACCATGCACAGATTTTTTAAAAAAATCTGGGGAGCGATTTGTACTTGTAAATATAGCTAGCAGGAGATTCACCACTGTGCAGGTATTTTTCTCTGATCTCCATCGTTCTCCACCTTGACTTGAGTCCACTAGTTAAGCTCACAGGTTTGTCTTCTGTAAGTTTTGATTATTATACCACTCTGCAGTGATTTTTTTTAATGTTTGTGCATGTTTTCTGATGTTCTTATGTAAGCTATACGTATGCTCAGTACATTAGATGCAGAACTAAGCTTGGCTTGACAGAGGATGGCAAGAAGTCATTCACTTGCAGTGTCGAACTGGGTTACACTGGGCTCACTAAAGGCTATACAAAAACAATGCATGCACAGTTTAAGGCCTCATGTACATAACCATATTTTTTATCCATATCTGATCCCAAAAAATTTGGGCTGTCCCAGCAGCTAAATAGCAGGGGCTGTGGAGCAGCTGAACAGGGGGCCCCATTTAGGGATGGGGGCCCTGGGCAATCGCCTTGCAGAGGTCAAGAGTGCTATTAACATTTGTTCAGATGTCAAACATCTGACTTTTTTTTACTGAATTTGACATGTCGCAATCTTCCACTGAAATATTGGCCACAGAATTTGTCAACCAATACAAGCATAACATTAGTTTCACGGGAGGTAATGTGAAGTGTTACCCAGTGGATGGGTTATATGTAGGCATGAGCGAACTTCTGTTTTCAAGTTCGGCATACAATGTTCAAGTTATCTAAGAATTCCATTATGGATTCCGCTACCAGAGACCATAGATTATGGTCCGTGGTAGCAGAATCCATAACGGAATTCTCAGATAACCTGAACCTTGTATGCCGAACTTGAAAACACAAGTTTACTTAACACTAGTCATATGGGATAGGATTAATAATGCTCAAAAGCTATGCAGTTTACAACATTGACAATAAAATGCTTATAACAGTCCTGATCAAAAGTTTAAGACCACTTGAAAAATGGCAAAAAATCATATTTAGCATGGCTGGATCTTAACAAGGTTCCAAGTAGAGCTTCCACATGCAACAAGAAGAAATGGGAGTGAGACAAAACATTTTTTGAGCATTGAATTTAATGAAAACAACGAATAAACTGAAACAGGCTGTTTTACAGCTGATCAAAAGTTTAGGACCACACCTCCAAAAAAAAAACGAAACCCCTCCAAAACAGAAATCAAAGTTCCAAACATGAACTCAGTACTGAGTTGCTCGGCGTTATTGTTGATCACTTCAAAAATTTGTTTCGGCATGCTTGATGCAAGCGTTTCCATGAGGTGAGTGGGAACATTTCTCTAAGTGGTGAAGACGGCCGCACGAAGGCCATCAACTGTCTGGAACTGCTCTCTATTTTTGTAAACTTCTCTTGCCATCCATCCCCAAAGGTTCTCAATTGGATTTAGATCAGGGTAACATGCAGGATGGGCCAAAAGAGTGATGTTATTCTCCTGGAAGAAGTCCCTTGTCCTGCGGGCATTGTATACTGTAGCGTTGTCCTGTTGAAAAACCCAGTTGTTACCACACAGACTAGGGCCCTCAGTCATGAGGAATGCTCTCTGCAACATCTGGACATAGCCAACGGCCATTTGACTGCCCTGCACTTCCTGAAGCTCTATTGTTCCACTGAAGGAAAAAGCACCCCAGACCATTATGGCGCCCCCTTCACTGTGGCGCGTAGAAAACATCTCAGGTGGGATCTGCTTGTCATGCCAGTAACGTTGGAAACCATCAGGACTATCAAGGTTAAATTTTTTCTACTCCGAAATAAAACTTTCTTCCACCTTTTAATGTCTCATGTTTGGTGCTCTCTTGCAAAGTCCAAACAAGCAGTTCTGTGGCGTTCAAAGAGACGAGGTCTTTGAAGACATTTTTTGTTTTTGAAGCCCTTCAGTCTCAGATGCCATCTGATGGTTATGGGGCTGCAGTCAGCACCAGTAAGGGCCTTAATTTGGGATGAGGATCGTCCAGTGTCTTGACGGACAGCCAATTGGATCCTCCGGCTCAGTGCTGGTGAAATTTTTTTGGGTCTTCCACTTTACTTTTTTGTTCCATAACCCTCAGGATCATTTAAGAAATTCCAAATGACTGTCTTACTGCGTCCCACCTCAGCAGCGATGGCTCGCTAGTGAGAGACCCTGCTTATGCAGTTCAACAACCCGACCACATTCAAAAAGGGTGAGTTTTTTTGCCTTTGCCATCACAATGTGTGACTACCTGACAGGAAATGACAATGAATCCACATCTTTGCACAGATTTGCCCTTTTAAAGGCATGTGGTCTTAAAATTTGGATCAGCTGAAAAACAGCCTGTTTTCCGTTTAACCTCTTAAGGACGAAGGGCGTACATGTACGCCCTTCGTCCGCACTTTAAAGATGGCGCCCGCTCCCGCACGGAGCGGGCGCCCGAGCTGCGGGTAAAAGCTTGATTCATCAAGCTGACACCCGCAGCTCATGTCCGCGACCGGCAGCGATGCCGATCGCGGACATTTAACCCCTCAGATGCCGTGGTCAATCCTGACCACGGCATCTGATCGCACAAACCGAAAGTTTCACTTTCGGTTTGCTCGGCTCCCTGATGGCCACAAGGGGAGCCGGAGCATGCATGTAGTACCCTAGGTTTCTGTGAATGAAACCTAGGGTACTACATAGTATTCCTATGGAGCCTATGACTGTAATAGGCTCCATAGGAAATATGTGATTTTCTCATATATTCCAATGCTATTGCATTGGAATATATGAGAATAGCAATCTGATGATTGCATCTTATAGTTCCCTATGGGAACTATAAGAAAGTGGTAAAAAAAAAAAAAAAAAGGTTAAAAAATAAAAATTTAATAAAAAAATATAAAAATTCAAATCACCCCCTTTCCCCAAAATGAAAATAAAATAAATAAAAAATAAAAAATTACACATAATGGGTGTCGCAATGTGCGAAAACGCCCATACTATAATAATATTAAAAATATTCACCATACGGTAAACATAAAAACGAAAGAAAGCGTCCAAATGGCTAATTCGCCATTTTTGGACGCTTCATTTCCTAAAAAAATGAATAAAAAGTGATCAAAACATCATACGCACCCCATAATGGTATCAATTAAAAGTTCAGATTGCCCCGCAAAAAATGAGCCCCTACACTGCTCCATACGCATAATTACAAAAAAGTTATAGGGGTCAAAACATGGCGACAAAAAATAAAATAAAAAATTCCCACTTTTAATTTTTTTCACTATCAAAACGCAAGAAAAACTATACATATTAGGTATTGCCGGATTCGTACTGACCTGAAGAATAAAATTAACCAGTCAGTTTTATCGCAAATCGAACGTTGTAATTTAAAAACCCGTAAAACTGTGGTGAAATTGCTTTTTTTTTGCAATTTCACCCCATTTGGAATTTTTTTCCCGTTTCCCACTACATCACATGCAAAAATAAATGGTAGCGTTAAAAAGTACAACTTGTCCCGCAAAAAATAAGCCGTCATATGGCTATGTGAGCGGAAATATAAAAATGTTATGGCTTTTGGAAGGCAGGGAGCGCAAAACAAAAACGCAAAAATCCCAAAACCCCCGGTCCTTAAGGGGTTAATCGTTATTTTCAATTAATTGAATGCTCAAAAAATGTTTTCTCTCACTCTCATTTCTTCTTGTTGCATGTTGCTCTACTTGGAACCTTGTTAAGATCCAACAATGTAAAACATGATTTTTTGCAATTTTTCAAGTGGTCTTAAACATTTGATCAGGACTGTATGTTGCTAATAAGCATTATTTTAATGCTACATATAATAAATTAGTAAAAACATGATTTTAACAATTCAGATGAAAGTCAATAGAAAGCAGTTATTTACAGTTGAAACCAGAAGTTTACATGCACTATATAAAAAACTCCTATGCATGTTTTTCTCAATATCTGACATGAAATCAGAATAAACCTTTCCTGTTTTTAGTCAATTAGAATTACCATAATTATTATTATTTGCCAAATGCAAAGTCAAAAGTTTACATACATTTCATTAATTTTTAGTACCATTGCCCTTAAACTTGGGTCAAACGTTTTGGATATCCTTCCACAAGCTTCTCACAATAGTTTGTGGGAATTGGGGCCCATTCCCCCTGACAAAACTGGTGTAATTTAACCATGTTTGTTGGTCGCCTTGCTTGCACCTGCCTTTTCAGCTTTGCTCATAAATTTACGAAGGGAAAGATTCCCAGATAGAACCCCCAGAATGCCCCCCACCCTAGGAGTTAGTGGGAAGATTGTTTGGGACTTATTGCACCCACTGCTGGATAAGGGTTACCACCTCTATGTGGATAACTATTATACCAGCATACCCCCCTTATTTAGGTCCCTAACTGCCAGAGGTACTGTGGTTTGTGGCAGAGGGACGTCCTTGTACTGACCACCATTCAGAGTAACACCAGCTCCCCTGTCCCTGTACGAGGTGCCACAACCACTACCCCAAAACCAGTTTGTATCCTGGACTACAACAGGCACATGGGAGGGGTTGATCTTTCAGATCAACTTCTGAAGCCTTACGGTGCCACACAAAAAGTGTGGTACAAAAAGCTGGACGTACACATTTTACAGATGGCAATGTGCCATCCGTACGTGCTATTTCAATCTTTAGGCCACACAGGAACTTTCCTTCAGTTCCAAGAGGTGGTTATCCAGGCCCTAATTTTTCAAACCCAGGCTGGGGAGGGTCCCAGTACTTCTGGAAGTCATGTTGCCCCTGTTGTACCAGGGCAACATCTTCCAGGTCAAGTACCCCAGACAGCAAGGAAGGGAAGGACCCAAAAAAGATGTAGGGTGCGTTCCAAAAGGGGGATAAGGAAAGACACCATTTACCACTGCAAAACCTGGCCTGAAAAACCTGGCCTGTGCAAGCAGGTGTGTTTTAAAATCTACCACTTATCCATGGAGTATTAATGTAATTTCATCCATGATGTACCCCGTAGTTTTACCGCCTTATATCTCTGATTTATTCCACATAGCTTACAGATCTACTTTTCACCAACCACTACATATTCATTTCTGTGAAACGCCTGTTAGGTCAAAAGTGCCCTTTCCACCCCTTAAAATGTTCATACAGGGAGTGCTCTTTCCAAAATGGGGTCATTTCTTGGGGGTTTTTAATTTCTGGGGACCGAAGTAAATCTTTAAATGAAACATGGCACCTAAAATCTATATCTGCCAATTCAGGCCAGCCAAATTCACATTTAGCTGTTTGCCTGCTATGCGCCCATACAGCAGGTTACAAGCACATATGGGGTTTTCCTGAATGGGGAGAACATGGGGAACACATACTAGGGTGCATTTTTTCCTTTAACCCCTTGTGATAGTGAAAAATTGGGGTCTCCTAGTAATTTATCATTTTCACAAATGTGTGCTTTGAAATCCTTTAACAAGTGTTTCTGCCTTTTGTGAGACACCTGTTTCCTGAAAAGTAACCTTTCCACCACTTAAAATGTTCATACGGGGGTGCCCTTTCCAAAACGGGGTCACTTCTTGGGGTTTTTAATTACTGAGGACCTCAGGAATTTTTTTAATGCGACATGGCACCTAAAATCCATGTCTGTTTATTTAAGCCTGCAAAAACCATATTTTGCACTTTGCCTCTAGAGCCCTGCTGTGCGCCCATACAGCAGGCTGCAAGCACATATGGGGTGTTTCCTGAATGGGGAGAAAATGAGGAACATATACCGGGGTGCATTTTCTCCTTTAACCCCTTGTAAAAGTAAAGAATCGGGGTCTGCTAGTAATTTTTCATTTTCAGAAATGTGTGCTTTGAAATCCTTTAACAAGTGTTTCTGCCTTCTGTGAGACATCCTTTCTACCACTTAAAATGTTCGTATGGGGGTGCTCTTTCCAAAATTGGGTTACTTCTTGGGCGTTTTTATTTCTGGGCACCTCGGAAAATTTGTTAATGCGACATGGCACGTAAAATACATGTCTGCCAATTCAGGCCTGTCAGCAAAATCAATAGTTTGCTGTTTCTCTGCTGTGCACACATCATTTTTTGAGCACATATGGGATGTTTCCGTATTCGGGGGGAAATAGGTAACAAAATGAGGGGTGCAGTTTTTCCTTTTAACTTTTCTGAAAGTGAAAAATGTGGGTGTAAAGCAACTTTTTCTGGAAAAAATTGTCATTTTTCCTTTTCACAGCCAAGTGTTTTCAATTTCTGTGAAATGCCTGATGGGTCAAAGTGCTCACTACACACCATGAAATATTACTTGAGGGGTGTAGTTTCCAGAATGGGGTCACTTTTTAGGGCCACCTCAGGGTGTCTTCATATGCGACATAGCTCCCAATTACCATTCCAACTAAATCCGCTCTCCTAAAGCCATATGGTGCTCCTTCCACTCTGAAACCTGCTGTGCGCCCATACATCAGTTTTTGAGCACACATGGGGTGTTTCTGTAAATTCCAGATTCAGGGTAATAGATTTTGAGTTTTGTTTGGCTGTTAACCCTTAATGCTAAAATCTGCTAAAAAAAAAGTGAAATTTTGAAATTTCATTACCATTTTCCTTAAATTCTGGTAGGGCACCTAAAGGGTTAACAAAGTTTGTAAGATCAGTTTTGAATAGCTTGAGGGGTGTAGTTTCTAAAATGGGGTGATGGGATAAAATGTCATTTTCAAAATGATCCAAACATGAAGTAGACATATGGGGAATGTAAAGTAAGAACTATTTTTGGAGGTATTACTATCTATTATCTATTATAAAAGTAAAGAAATATAAATTTGCAAATTTTTTAAAAATTTGGGTAAGTTTGGTATTTTTTAATAAATAAAAATGAAATATTTTGACTCAATTTTACCGCTGTCATGAAGTACAATATGTGACAAGAAAACAATGAGGCCTGGATAAGTAAAAGCGTTTTAAAGTTATTACTACATAAAGTGACACACGTCAGATTGGCTAAAAATGGCCTGTTCTTAAGGTGAAAAATGGCTGGGTCCTGAAGGGGTTAAATATGCCATAAATGCCTAAGATGGAATATCATATTGTTAATTACAGCACCAAAGGGTTAAACAACATATCGCTGCAGGCGTTAGGGGGTTGTGTGTCAACCAAAGCTGATTACCGCTTATGTTCAGTTAACACAATATTCAAAAAAAATTGCACCCATAGTGGGAATTAAAGCGAACCTGTCACCTGCTTTTTACCTCTTAAGCTGTTAACTGTACCTTATAGATCTTTGTAACCTTGTTTCCAAACAGGTGTTGTTCGTTTTTCTGGGCTTTATATTACTGAAAAAATCACTTTATAATCTGCTCTGCTGCGTCTGAAGTCACCAGACAAGTCAAGGAGGCAGACCCTCCTTGACTGCTGGATGCGACTCCCCCGCCCTAACCCCGCCTCTCATCCCTATGATTGACACTAGCTCTTCTGCCCGGGACCGCGCTGGTCTCGGCGGCGCATGCGCCGTCTGCCTTCATAGCAGCGCGATCCCGAGCCTCGCACTCAGTGAAGCGCGATCCCCTTGCTAGATCGCGCTTCTCTCCTCTCTAGCCGGGCCGCTGGTGAAATGCAGATCACTCAGCGTGAGGCTCGGTATCGCGCTGCTATGAAGGCAGACGGCGCATGCGCCGCCGAGACCAGCGCGGTCCCGGGCAGAAGAGCTAGTGTCAATCATAGGGATGAGAGGCGGGGTTAGGGCGGGGGAGTCGCATCCAGCAGTCAAGGAGGGTCTGCCTCCTTGACTTGTCTGGTGACTTCAGACGCAGCAGAGCAGATTATAAAGTGATTTTTTCAGTAATATAAAGCCCAGAAAAACGAACAACACCTGTTTGGAAACAAGGTTACAAAGATCTATAAGGTACAGTTAACAGCTTAAGAGGTAAAAAGCAGGTGACAGGTTCGCTTTAACACTATTCATCTGTGTGTGTTTTGCATTAGTCCATTACTCAGCCAAAGGCTGTATGGGCATGCTGGGACTTGTGGTTTTGCAACAGCTGGAGCGCCACAGGTTGGAGATCACTACACTACAGCATACTTGGCACACTCTCTTAGGGTACTTTCACACTTGCGTTGTGAGGATCCGGCAGGCAGTTCCGGCGGCAGAACTGCCTGCCGGATTCGGCAATCTGTATGCAAACGGACAGTATTTGTAGACGGATCCGGACGCGGATCCGTCTCACAAATACATTGCAATAATGGATCCGTCTCTCAGTTTGTCATCCTGAAAAACGGATCCATTATTTTTATTTTTTTATTTTTAAGTCTGTGCATGCGCAGACCGGAAGAATGTATCCGTCAAAGCGGTATTTTTAATGCCAGATCCGGCACTAATACATGTCAATGTAAATGAATGCCGTATCTGGCATTCCGGCAAGTGTTCCGGAATTTTGGACGTAGATAATACCGCAGCATGCTGCGGTATTTTCTCCGTCCAAAAAACGTGCAGTGACTGAACTGAAGACATCCTGAACGGATTTCTCTCCATCCAGAATGCATTAGGATAATCCTGATCAGTTCTTTTCCGGTATTGAGCCCCTAGGACGAAACTGAATGCCGGAAAAGAATAACGCTAGTGTGAAAGTACCCTTACTGGACATATAAAATAACCTTTTTTTCCATCAATTCTATTTGCAAATTATATAGTAAAATAATTTCCTTCTCTCAATCAGGTACTGGGTTTTATCTGTCGGTTCCTGCTACTGTTGGTCACAAGAAGGCTGTGGGCCGCCTGAGACTCCCACTTACAAATCTGCGCACAAGCAGCAAGTTCTGTTTAATTTTTACTTATCGCCTTATCGGAGAAAAGTTTGGGAAACTACGGGTGTATATGAATGAAAACAAAAATCCAATCTGGGAAGAGAACAGAAGTAAAGAAGAAGGATGGAGGATAGCAAGAATAGAAATACCTGAGACACAGGGCAGCTCTTCCAGCACGGTATGGCGGGAAACAGAATAGTTTCTGCAAAGTGTTAAATAAATTTCCTACTGCTTAAACTTGTCTTAGAAAGAAATCCTGCTATCAATATGCCCTTTTATGACATATGACCGTCAAGAGAGGGGGCGCTCTGGCAACAACAGCAGGTCCTCTGCCCTTGTGCTAGGGGTGCACCACCAATGAGGCCAGGTGAGGCGATCGTCTCAGGCAGCACCAGGTAGGGGCAAGAGGGGGGCAGCGGAAGGGCCATGGGCAATGAGCGCTTTCATTGTGGCAAAGGGGTTAGGTTAAGAAATTGGGGGGGGGGGTGCGTTTCAGTTTTTGCCTCAGGCAGCAGAACGGCCATGTGCACCCCTGCCTGGTGCCGATACTTGGAGCAACGTGCAGGTGAGATGTCTGCCCCTGTCAATCTAGAGGTAGAGATGGCCCGAACTATTCGCCGGCGAACATAGCTTGTTCGCGTTCGCCTCTGCCGGGCGAACATATGCGATGTTCGGTCCGCCCCCTATACATCATCATTGAGCAAACTTTGACCCTGTACCTCACAGTCAGCAGACACATTCCAGCCAATCAGCAGCATACCCTCCCTCCCAGACCCTCCCACCTCCTGCACAGCATCCATTTTAGATTCATTTGGAATTTGCAGTCTTAGTGAGAGGAGGGAGAGTGTAATTGCTGCTGATTTAATAGGGAAATCGATAGCTAGGCTAGTGTATTCAGTGTCCACTCCAGTCCTGAAAGACTCATCTGATCTCTGCTGTAAGGACAGCGTCCTGACAGCACCCCAAAAAGCCCTTATTAGGGCTGCAACATTAGTCTGCTTTTTTTTCCCTTTATATGCATATTGCAGTTGCCTGGCCTGCATGTGTATGAGGAGCTGCAGGCCCACAGACTGTAGTGTGCCCACTGCCAGTGCCCACCCCTGTCATCCCGTGTGGCACAGGACTTTGCATAAAAAAAAAGGCATTTAATTTTTACACTTTAATCTATGGTTAGTTGCCTGCCAGTGTGTGTCAGGCTGACTTCCACTGACTGTAGTGTGCCCACTGCCAGTGCCCACCCCTGTCATCCCGTGTGGCACAGGACTTTGCATCAAAAAAGGCATTTAATTTTTACACTTTAATCTAAGGTTAGTTGCCTGCCAGTGTGTGTCAGGCTGACTTCCAGTGACTGTAGTGTGCCCACTGCCAGTGCCTACCACTCATACCGGCTGGCAGAGGACTTTGCATCAAAAAAGGCATTTAATTTTTACACTTTAGTGTAATTTCAGCTGCTTGCCTGCTGCCAGTGCGTGTCAGGCCGACTTCAACTGACTGTAGTGTGCCCACTGCCAGTGCTCACCCCTGTCATCCCGTGTGGCACAGGACTTTGCATCAAAAAAAGGCATTTAATTTTTACACTTTAGTGTAATTTCAGCTGCTTGCCTGCTGCTAGTGTGTGTCAGGCCGACTTCCACTGACTGTAGTGTGCCCACTGCCAGTGCCAACCCCTGTCATCCCGTGTGGCACAGGACTTTGCTTAAAAAAAGGCATTTAATTTTTACACTTTAATCTAAGTTTAGTTGCCTGCCAGTGTGTGTCAGGCTGACTTCCAGTGACTGTAGTGTGCCCACTGCCAGTGCCCACCACTCATACCGGCTGGCACAGGACTTTGCATAAAAAAGGCATTTAATTTTTACACATTAGTCTAATTTCAGTTGCTTGCCTGCTGCCAGTGCATGTCAGGCCCACTTCCACTGACTGTAGTGTGCCCACTGCCAGTGCCAACCACTGATACCGGGTGGCACAGTAGCTTGACGATAAATAAGGCATTTAATTTTTACACATTAGTCTAATTTCAGTTGTTTGCCTCCTGCCAGTGTGTGTCAGGCCCACCTCCACAGACTGTAGTGTGCCCACTGCCAGTGCCAACCACTGATACCGGGTGGCACAGTAGCTTGACGATAAATAAGGCATTTCATTTTTATACATTAGTCTAATTTCAGTTGCTTGCCTCCTGCCAGTGTGTGTCAGGCCCACCTCCACAGACTGTAGTGTGCCCACTGCCAGTGCCAACCACTGATACCGGGTGGCACAGTAGCTTGACGATAAATAAGGCATTTAATTTTTACACATTAGTCTAATTTCAGTTGTTTGCCTCCTGCCAGTGTGTGTCAGGCCCACCTCCACAGACTGTAGTGTGCCCACTGCCAGTGCCAACCACTGATACCGGGTGGCACAGTAGCTTGACGATAAATAAGGCATTTCATTTTTACACATTAGTCTAATTTCAGTTGCTTGCCTCCTGCCAGTGTGTGTCAGGCCCACTTCCACAGACTGTAGTGTGCCCACTGCCAGTGCCCACCACTGATACAGGGTGGCACAGTACCACTTATCGGAAAAAATGACAGGCAGAGGCAGGCCACACCGCAGGGGCCGTTGTGGTCGTGGTGCTGTGATTTCCACTGTCCCTGGAATAATGCCTAGTGTTCAGAGGCCATGTACCCTGAACCCGAAAAATTCTGAGGACGTAGTTGACTGGCTTAGACAGGACACCCAATCTTCAACAGCTTCCGCTAAGAACCTTGACGCACCATCTTCCTCCAGCTCAGCTTTGGTCACCTGCTCTCAAGTTACCACGCACCCGCCCGCCGCTGATAGGAATAGTACTAGTTAAGACACCACTCATATAGGGTGTCACAGCACATTGCTCTGTGCACGCGCAGTGCCCCAATTTGGGAGTATGAGGACCGACCAAGCTGCTTTTTCCATCTCCCGGTTCCTGAAATCAATTCAGTTTGGTGTATGAGAGTTTGGTCTGTCATTGTGAAGGCAGTCGAAGGTACCAGGCCTAAATTTTTTTTCACAAAAGGCTATCCCTGATATGGGATGTAACAGGGATTAAACTGATGAGAATAGTACTACAGAAAATACCACTCATATCGGGTGTGACAGTAAATTGCACGGCGCAGACGCAGTCACCGTGGTTTAAAACAGAGTGGAGGGAGCCAGCGTTTTTTAACCATCTCCCCGTTCGAAAAATCTATTCAATAAATGGCCCCCAGATTGGGGACGTTAGAGGGATTAAATTGATGATAATAGTACTACAGAAAATACCACTCATATCGGGTGTGACAGTAAATTGCACGGCGCAGATGCAGTCACCGTGGTTTAAAACAGAGTGGAGGGAGCCAGCGTTTTTTTAACCATCTCCCCGTTCGAAAAATCAATTCAATTGACCTTTCGGGGACCCTTGGTGTTGTACGTGGCTGGGTGGAGGAAGAAACCTTCAATGACATCACCGGGACGTGGCTAGCTTGGTATCCAACCTTGTGCAAATGGGGAGTTTGCGGTTGTGCAAATGGACTGTTTGCGGTGCATTAAAAGAGGAGTTTGGTATGTCAATGTCTGAGAATCGGGCGTAACCCTTACACTACCTGATCGATACAACATCATACCTGATCGTATACACACACTGGATGTTTTAAAGCATGTTATTCCAAACAATTTAGGAATGTTAGTTGATTTATGCCCTTTATGGATTAAAACCCGACTCTGCGTCCACTACATAATTTTCCATGGGAGTTTTGCCATGGATCCCCCTCCGGCATGCCACAGTCCAGGTGTTAGTCCCCTTGAAACAAGTTTTCCATCACTATTGTGGCCAGAAAGAGTCCCTTTGGTTTTTAAAATTTGCCTGCCTATTGAAGTCAATGGCGGTTCGCCTGTTTGCGAACATTTGCGGAAGTTCGCGTTCGCTGTTCGCGAACTGAAAATTTTATGTTCGCGACATCACTATCTAGAGGGAGGGGGAGTCTCTTGAGCAGGAGAGCCAGTCCCTCAGAGCTCCAGGGGTCTGTTTTTGAACAAATATTATCTTTTTATTATCAATTCTCTCATCATTACTCATCACCCCTTCTATAAGCCACGGGAGCATGCTGGACTATTCATTTACTACATGTTCAGCCATTGACTTAAATTGCAGTGGTGATAGGACCTGGTTGCTAGGGTTTTAAGTAGCCAGAAGATGAAGGTATATTGTAGAATGTAGGTCATGGGATGTAAACTGTCAACTGCTGAGTAACTGGCTGTATGTCCCACAATTTATTCCCCTTTACATATACCGCTAACAAACTCTGCAGAGCATTACACAGATAAGAATCCATCATATTACTCCCTGTCCCCAAAGGGGCTCACAAACTATTTTCTTTCTCAAATGTGTACACGGGCCGATTCCATTTGAATCTAATTAACCTGTGTGTTTTTGGAGGAAACCAGAATACACCAAGGAAACTAACACAAGTACAGGGAACAAAAATATAAACTCTTGGCAGATGTGGATAATGTCAATGTCATTAGATATTCCGTTTCATCAAAACAGCAGAGAAACATAATATTTCTCCTTGGAAAATGTATAGACGTACAGGCACTGGCAAAAAAGATTATCCAACATGGTTATGCGGTACCTTTATATCAAGGAAAAGACATGTAGTAGCAGCCACTGTGAAAATTACCATATTTTTCGCCCTATAAGATGCACCTAGGGTTTAGAGGAGAGGAAAAAAAGACCGCCAGAACCCCAATGTTAATCAGACCTCAGCTTAGAGCACCAATCAAACCCCTAATGTTAACCAGACCTCAGATCAGACCCCCAATGTTAATAAGACCTCAGCTCAGACCCCCAATGTTTATAACAACCCCAGTCAGACCCCTAATGAGAAAAAGACCCTCAACCAGACCTCAGATCAGACCCCCAATAAGACCTCAGATCAGACCTCCTAATGTTTCTAAAACCATACAGTAATTAAATATTACCTACACACTGCTACTGAACAAATCATATGAGGCCCAAATAATACTGCCACTATTATTACCATCACACAGTGACTTAAAGGGGTTATGCGGTAAATAATATTGATGACATATCCTCAGGATAGGTCATCAATATCAGATAAGCGAGGGTCCGACAACCGGGACTCCCGTCAGTCAGCTGTTAGATGTCAGGCACTCAGTGAACGCTGTGGCATCTTCCTAGCCCATGTGAAATCACCGTACATAGGTCACATAGCCTAGTTGCATCTCAGTCTCATATAAATGAATGGGGCTGAGCTGCAATACCAACCACAGATGCTATACTATGTTCAGTGCTGTGCTTTGTAAGCTACCAGGGCTTTTCTCTCCACCAGACATCATATGCTGGGGAAGAATCAGTAGATCCCCATACATATTGTACTGTAGGCTGAACCCACAGTTCTTGTCGGGTTCAGCTGACATAACACTAATGTGTATTGGGGCCTTTGCAGTTCATGGTTTCTCCACTTATAGTTGTTTACTTTTCAAGTCTTTCTCATTTGGTCAAGGCCACCGTAAATACTTCTTTATTTAGAGCAAGTCTGCAGATCCTTTCACATTTTATGTTGTGGCCTTGTGCTAAAAATTTTTAAAAAATTAAAGCTTTCCTTCATCAATCTGCACTCAATTCCTTAATACCATAATAACAAAGTTCAAACCGAATTTTTGCAAATTTATTAAAAAGGGAAAAACTAAAATTTTGCTTGGACGTTTTATGTATTCAGAACCTTTGCTGTGATACTTGAAATTTAGCCCTTGTGGCCTCCCATTTCTCTTGATCGTCTTTCAGCTTCTACACCTTGATTGGAGTCCACCTGTGATAAATTCAGTTGATTGAACATGATTTGGAAAGACACACCCCTGTCTATATAAGGTTCCACAACTGACAATGTATAGCAGAGCAAAAACCAAGCCATGAGGAGGAAAGAACTGCCTGTGGAGCTCAGAGACAGGATTGTGTGGAGACACAGATTTGGAGAAGGGTACCAAAAATGTATGTGGCACTGAAAGTTCCCAAGAGCACATTGGCCTCCATAATTCTTAAATTGAAGACATGTGGAACAACCAGGATTCTCCTACAGCTGGCTGCCCCACCAAACTAAGTAATCAGGGGAGAAGGGCCTTGGTAAGAGAGTGACCAATAGTCACTCTGGCTGAGATCCAAAGATCCTCTGTGCAAAATGACAGAAACATCCAAAAGTTCACTGCAGAACTCCACTTTATGGCAAATTGGCCAGAGAGAAGCCTCTACTTGATAAAATACACATAAAAGTCCATCTGGAGTTTGCTACACCTAAATGACTCTCAGACTGTGTGAGACAAGATTCATCTGATGAAACTAAGATTGAACTTTTTGGCCTCAATTCTAAGCATCATGTCTTAGGGAGAAACAGGCACTGCTCATCATCTGCCCAATACCATCCCTACAGTGAAGCATGGTAGTCGCAGTATCATGATGTGGAGTTTTTTTTTTACAGCGGCTGGGACAGGGGAGACTGGTCGGGATTGAGGGAAAGCTAAATGGAGCAAAGTAAATAGATTCTAAATGAAAACCTGATCCAGAGTGCCCTGGACCTCAGACTGAAGTGAAGGTTTGCACGTCGACAATGCAATTACCCTAAGCACACAGCCAAGACAACACAGGAGTGGCTTAGGGACAACTCTGTGAATGTCCTTGAGTGGCCCAACCAGAGCCCTGACTTGAACCCAATTGAACATCTCTGGAAAGACCTGAAAATGACTGTCCACCGATGGTCCCCCATAACCTGACACAGCTTGAGAGGATCTGCAGAGAAGAATAAAATAAAATCCTCAAATCCAGGTCTAAATACGCAAGAAGACTGTAAGCTGTAGAGGTGCTTCAACTAAGTAATGAGTAAAGGGTCTGAATATCAACTTATATCAAGGCACTATTTTAGTTTTTCCTTTTCTATAAATAAGAAAAGATTTTGAACATTCTGTTTTCCCTTTGTTATTATGGGAGTGTAAAGCCATGGGTAACACATGATTCTTAAAAATTTAGCAACAGAACAAAACATAAAAAAATAAATCATCAATGGTGTCTGCAGAGTATACAAAATATCTGACTCCTCACTATTCCAACATTCTCCATACCTTTTCCAATCTTCCAATCCTGTTGCTGCCCTATTACCGTACCCTCTGTGAGGCAAGATGCCCCCGAATACTGTACTTTGGAGCCATAATTACCTTCCTACACACACTATAGTACCAAACAAACAGCACCCCTGAAAATAGTGCTACATAGAGTACTCCTAAAATAATGGTGCGAGATACTGTGATCCAGACAGTAATAGTGCACCATACATTAAAAATGCCATCTTTTGAACATAAACAGTAACAGAGCCATTTTTTTAAATACCGCAGAGAAATAGTGATCATCTTAGCATCCCACACAGTAACAATACCGCCTTCGTGTCCCTTTTAATACGACCTATGTGCCTTCTAGATAGTTATAATGGCTCATTTGTGCTCTATAGAAGGTAAAAACGCTTCCATGTGCCCTAGAAAGTATTGTTCTGTTTTGCTAAGTAAGAATGTCCCTTTGAAAGTAATATTGTCTTTTGAGTGCCCCCTTTAAAAAATAATAATACCCACAAAACAGTAATAATGCCCTTAAATGCCCTCTTAAAAAATAACTCCCCCGAGTGTCCTCTTAAAATGTAATCATGCCCACTGAGTTCCCTTTTAAAAAATTAATAATCCCCTGAATGCCCCAAAATAAAAAAATTGCCACTTTTGTGTCCCAAAAACAAAACTCTCCTTACTCCAATCTCCCAATGAGCACTGTGTCTCAGAGCTCTTCTGGCCTGTACACTTAGCGGCCTGGTACAGGTGGTACAATGCAGATGTCCGCTAATGCCCAAAGCATTGTTCTAGTGCTCTGTAGGCCACGGATAGAATAGTTGGGCAGGGAGCCCACGGTTCCCTGCTCCACCATAGGTTTCATTTGTATTGGCACAGTGCAGACCAGTGAGGGGTTCTAGATGTAATTTGTATTGGAAACCTTCCTCCTGGAATCCATATAAAGTAGCTACATAGTAGGAGTTTTGGATTAGTTTTTTTGAACTGAGAGTACAGATATCATGTCAGAAAGAAGGGGCATACTTTGCAGCGACTCTCCGCAGCAGGGGAACCCTCCTAATTTATTCTTGCGTTTATACAGGGGCTGTATAAAGTAATCTAAAAAAAATAATGTATTAAAAAGGTAAAATTATTGTAATAAATAAAAGCAATTGCTTTTGAGGGATATTATCATTGAATTAGACCAACTAAGAACAACTAATTACCTTAGGAAATTAAAGTATGTGAACTAAAGCTGATTTACAAAAGGTCGCATCGCATTAGGATTTATTACGTTAGGATTCGTCAAATCACATTAGGATTTACTATTTAATTACCAGACAAAATGATGTTTTCTAAGCATCTTTTCGTGCAGACACGCTAAATCCTTGTGCTTTTGTCTCTTTGCAGATTATATTTGAATCTGAACGTGGGAAGGGGAAAAATGGAGAAATGGCATTGGACAATGTCTTCTTTGTCTCTGGACCATGCACTGAAGATTAAGTGAGAAGAAGAATGCCTCAGTTTAAGGAACACTATCATTTTCTAATAACATTAGATTGCATATTTTGAGCAAACTGCAAAATGTACTTTAACTTATGTTTAATTACTTCTTTGTTAATTTTATGTGTTTCCAGTCCCATACACAACTGTATTCATCAATCTCCCACCACCTCAAACCAAAATGTGAACTGATCGCTGGGAGTCCAACCAATCACTTGAATGGGCTTCCCGAGTCCCTTGTTCCTCCTCACTATACAACTGCAGTCAGTAGGAATTTAGATCGAGACATTTCACTCAAGGTTTTTGGGGCTCACAGAAACAAGTGTGTACAGTGCTCATTTTACATCAATCTGTGGGAGTCCCAGTAGCGCAGACCAGCAATCAGACACAATCTATTCTATAGGGAGGTGTAAACTAAAACTGTCCAAAAAGGGTTTTCCCCAATTGGACAACACTTAAAAAAGAAGTAGTTCCCTCAGCCAGTTGATCATCACTGGTCAAGCTACTGAAATCCCCAAATATATCAACAGAGCAGAACAAGAATGTGGAAGCAGAGATCAGCTCCAAAACTATAAAACAAACATATGACTATCGATTAAAGGGATGCTCCGGGCTTCATATTTTGATGTTCTATCCTCAAGATAGGTCATCGATATCAAATCGGTAGGGGTCTGAAACCCGGCATCCCGACTGATTAGCTAGTTTGAGCTGCCATGGTGCCAAAAACGATACGGTGTACACAGCCTTTTGCTTCCACTCAGTACACTGTTTCTAGCACTGTCCCGAAACAGCTGATCAGTGAGGATGCCAGATATTGGACTACTAATGACATATCCTGAGGAGAAGCAATCAATATCTGTAGCCCAGAGAACCCCTTTAAAGTTTAACTCTCAAATTTTTTTTCTAATGTGTACGGACAGTGAAAAGGAAAATATTTCTAATATACTATTTCGAGAACCTGTACATTTATAGTAAAAAAAACTTGCCCAGAAATGTCCCTTAGTATGGTTCCCTTTATAACAGAATGGCCAGACGGAATGCAATACGGAAGCCTTCAAGAGGCATTCCGTTTTGCTCCGTCCTAATAGAAGTCTGTGGGCAAGCATAGCGAATCCTTCTCGTTTCAGTTATGCAGGACGGAAAAAAAAGTCCTGTCAACAGGACTTTGTTTCCCTCCTGCATAACGGAGACCAGACGATCTGTTATGCTTGCCCACAGACTTCTATTGGGACGGAGCAAAACAGAATGCCTCTTGAAGGCTTCCATTTTGCATTCCGTCTGGCCATTCCGTTATAAAGGGAACCTATAACGGAATGGCATAACGGTAGTGTGAACCCACCCTAAGGCATATCTGTCTTCCTAGTACAGTACAGCGCAGTGCTGACTGTGAAGCCCAGCAGCTCCCAGCCCGTCTTCACAGTCAGTACTGCACTGCACTGTACTAGGAAGACAGATATGCCTTAGCAACGCTAATTTAAGAGCGCACTGCTAAGGGACATCTCTGTGCAAGTTTTCTACTATAAATAACGTATGTTAGAAAAATGTTCCCTATCACTGTCCCTACACATTAGCAAAAAATAAAATGACATTTACACATTAATGGTTCCTTAGAGGTTTGAGGAAGCATTAGTAGGGTGTTAGATATAACATACTTTCTGTGCTTTGGTGCTAATGTCCCTGTAACTATATTGTACAGGGTGGCCCACAAAAAAATGTAGCCCGCCTCCAGCAATAGTATGACAAGATGAACGAGCAAGTGAATTGTTTTTTTTTTAATTACCCAGAAGTCACAAAAGATGCTGAAATTGGTCCCTGCTCAGGACTGTGCATATTTGGGCACGTCAGACTATGTTGGCTGATTTGCTTGCTTGTTCATCGTGACATACTATCGCTGGAGGCCAGCTACTTTTTCATGGGCCACCCTCTATAACCAGTTACATCTCATGTCACATGAATATACACTATACTGTTGTCGTGTTTGCTAGTAAAGGGATTATGTACGGTATGAAGAACATATCCTGTTCAAAGGGAACATTATACGTTCCAGATTTGGAGAGTTGTATTTTACATGCTACTATAGTCACATACAACTCTCCTATATGGTGCCTTGTCGTTTTTTTGTATTTTTATTCTTATTTCTATGCTGTTATATGTTTGACTGTCCCTGTCATCACTAAACTGGTGGCTGTAACCATACACTACATGATTTGTGTTCACTTTCTTACTGAAAAGTAAGAAAACCATACTTGATATAATGCAGCATGTACTATAGCTACATTATCCGCGCAGTATTCGTAAAATGTTACTTACTACATAAGCCTTACTTTCTAGAAAGGAAGAAGGAACTTCTTACAGGCTTAGTAAGCATTAAATGTGAAATGTATCGCAGAAGCAATAAAGTGCCTTACAATGAGTCCTTTACAGACTGGAAGAAGTTCATAAATTGACTGGACTCACAAAGTGTGAATCTGGTGTAGTTTTGCCATCTTTCTTGGAAAGGTCATAAAGGGAAGGATAGATTGAGGCCAGATCCATGCAGCTCAGATCCAAAAACTAGGTTTAGACAACTCGTTCGGAGTCCCTAAAATCCACAGAGGCTACTATGGCCCAATAATTTTAGCATTGTCACTGCATTTCTACAACAGGTCACCCCTACCAGCAAGACCCCACAGTAATCTGGGCCTGCATACTGAACTGGGCTGCCTTTAAGACATGTATATAGAACATTTCTAATATTAATGTACTGAGGTCCATAAGCTGAATATTAGTATAAGCATACAATAAATCATTTCAAAAGCAGGGACCAAAAATGTTTTAATAAGCAATCTTTGCTATTGCCATTCCTTAGTTGAGTTATATGTGGCTAATCTGAGTTTAAATTCTCTTTTGCAAACCAATATTCGACAACCTTCATGAGTACACATTTTATACAGAATTGTCATAAAAATAGAGAACTTGCCAAAATGAGTGTAGAAATGTTAGAAATGGCAGATCATGCCTAATCATGCAACATTGTGTACACCAGTCTCTCAGAGGAGCTGATCGGGTTTTTATAAAGTGGAGCTATGATGTGGACAATGTATATGTTTTGCTTTTTTTTTAAATTAAAATAATTTTGTTTAATCAACATGGATTTGATTGCAATAATTACAGGTCACAAAAGTGAAGACAAATCATAACATTGTAGAATGGGTTGTGTGCAGTCTCACATTCTGATGAACGCAGCCAGATGGCACACACAATCAACAAATAGAGTATTTGAGTATGTTGATTTAGGCCAGATGTCTAAATTAGGTGGTAAAGGAAATGCCTACTGTGTTCCTGCCAAACTGCAGCCCTTCAGTAGCGCACTAGCAGCCCAAGGACTTCAACACCAGACATAATAAACCAGTTAGGCTAGTGGCTAAGGGGTCCATTCTCCCTTATGATTTTTCCCTCCAACTAAGTGCGCCCTGTGCCCGTACTGCGGACTGCAAATAGCAGTCTGCAATGCACAGGCACCGGCCGTGTGCCCACTGTTTGCAGAGGCGTACCCATTCTCTTGAATGGGCCTATGATCTGCAACATTCAGTCCACACCGCAAAAAATAGAATTATTAAAAAATAGATCTATTTTTTTTGCAGTGTGGAGGCATGGACCGAAATCCCAAGGAAGCGCACCATAGTGCTTCCGCTCTGTGCCTCTGCTCCATATCTTGCAGATTACAGACCCATTCAAGTGAATGGGTCCGCATCCGTGATATGGAGTGCACATGGCCAGTGACCATATATTGTGGACCTGCTGTTTGAGGGCCGCACCGGTTTGTGTGCATGAGCCCTTACACAGAAAAAGGCCCGCCAGAAACACTCCTAAAGGAAGGATTTGGAAATATTTTCCATCTACTTGGATCTGTTCCCATTTCTGGTTAACCAAAAAACCCAGAAGGCAGAAAGCTCCTCTGTCTTTAGAGCCTGAAGCTCATTCACAAGTATCACTTTTTTATGAAAAGCAGCATGCATAAACCATGTGAAGATGGAGATCCCATTATCATGTATGATACAGCTGTGTTTAGTAATATTGACAGATGATAGAAGACACATATAAACAGCTACGGACACCATGTTCCAGCCCTAAAATCATCTGGAGATGTGATGGAAGCCAGAAGAGGATGTTTTATATCATGTTTTTAAGTTCATCAGTTGGGTGCAAATATAAAATTGCTGAAACTGTTGCAGTTGGTTCTAAATTATTCTCTAAAGGTACGCACTGTTTGAGTTAAAGGGGTATTCCAGTTACCTAGGGTAATTTAAAAAAAACAAAAAAAAAACAAACTATCTGCAGTGTGTACTGTACAATTACTGACCTAATTATTTTCACCTTGCAGTGATTTCCCTTTGCTTTATTAGGGTGTATTCACAGGACCGTATTTTTAGTCCATATCTAATCCACATTATTTGTGGATTGGATGCAGACCCATTTACTTCAATGGGGCTGCAAAAAATGCAGACAGCACTCTGTGTGCTGCCTGTATGCCATCCTCTGTCCAGCAAAAAAGATAGAACATGTCCTATTCTTGTCCGTTTTACACCCACAAAATGGGCATTGTTAAAATGGATGCAACACGGATCTCATCTTTTTTTTTTGTGTATCCGCATTTTGCAGACTGTAAAATACACAGTCATGTAAAAGCACCTTTATTCAAAAAGTCAGCTCCTCCTGCTTAGTGGAGAGTGTCATGGCCGCTTCGCTGGTACCACATGATCTGTATACATCCCACCAAACTACATTTCCCATAATCGCCAGCAGCACTGCTCTGTCCATGGTGCACACTTTCAAGAGTCTTTGCTACCTTATTGGTTGCTGCCAGAGGCTCAGGACATCCACATCTCAGTCACCTACGGCATGAGCACTTTAACGGCAGCAATAAGTAGAAGGGGAAAAGACTGTACACCCTCCACCACTCATGTCGAGTCTGCTGGTCGTAACCAGTGGAGATGCAGGGTAAATATTAACCTGGGGAGCCTACAAAGTCATTTTAATGAGAAAACCAGCCAAAAAGGATAGTTACATTATTTGAGAGACTTGTCTTTATTATATTGCAAAACAGTTTAAAACAAGTTCACTTTTGCATAAGCGAATACAGTCGGCGCAGGCACTCTGAGAGAAGAAGCAGCCAAGTGAGCGCCCTTCTCTCAGAGCGCCTGCGCCGACTGAAGACCGTTACGGCGCAGGTGGGGGATTTCGGCTGCAGACAGGGCCAGCGGGAGGAGGAGAGCGCGCTGGCCCTGTCTATCAAGAGCAGAGGGGGCGTTCCCAGAGCATTAAAATGGGGCGGCTACCAGCAAGTAATCGGCCAAACTTGCTGGTAGCGAAGACAATTTGCAGATTATAAAAGTACGATTTTTAGAAGATAGAAAACTCAAATAAAGGTATGAAACATATGTTTGAACTCAGCTGACATTAGCAAGTAGCTAATGTCAGCTACTGAAAATTGCATAAGTGGGGGTCACAGAAGCCCTTTAAGGACACAGGACCTACGGTTACGTCCTGTGTCCGGTCTTTAAAGATGGCCCCCTTCCTGCCCGATGCAGGCCGCGGGTGGCCGTCTGCTTCTTGAAGCAGACACCCGCGGCTCATGCCCGCGACCAGCAGCGATGCTGATCGCGGACATTTAACCCCTCAGATGCCGTGGACAATCCTGACCACGGCATCTGAGCGTGCACACACCGAAAGTTTTACTTTCGGTTTGCGCTCCGGCTCCCCCGTGTGGCGATCGGAGGAGCCGGAGCATGCCTATAGCCGCCTGGGTCTCTATGAGTGAAACCCAGGCTGCTGCATAGTATTTCCTATGGAGCCTAACCTGTAATAGGCTCCATAGGAAATATGCGATTTTCTCATATATTCGAATGCTATTGCATTGGAGTATATGAGAATAGCAATCCGATCATTGATCAAGTGTAAATCATTGATCAAGTGTAAAAAAAAAGTTTAAAAAAATAAATTAATAAAAAAACATAAAAGTTCAAATCACCCGCCTTTTGCCAAAATGAAAAAAAATAAAAAAATAAATAAAAAAAATACACATCATGGATGTCGCAATGTGCGAAAACGCCCATACTATAAAAATATTAAAAAATATTCCCCATACGGTAAACAGAAAAACTGAAAAAAGCGTCCAAATGGCCGATTCGCCCTTTATGGACACTTCATTTTCTCAAAAAAAATTAAATAAAAGGTGATCAAAAAGTCATACACACCCTCAGAATGGTATCAATAAAAAGATAACGACACAAAAAATGAGCTCCCATACAGCTCTGTACACATAATTACAAAAAAGTTATAGGGGTCAAAATATGGCGACAAAAAAGTAAAACAGATTTTTTCCCACTTTTGAATTTTTTTATCAAAACGTAAGAAAACCTATACATATAGGGTATCGCCGAATTCGTACTGACCTGTATAATAAAACTAACTGGTCAGTTTAATCGCACATCGAATGTCAGAATTTAAAAACCTGCAAAACTGTGGTGGAATTTTTATTTTTTGCAATTTCACCCCATTTGGAATTTTTTTTCCGCTTCCCACTACATCATATGAAAAAAAAAGGCCTCATATGGCCATGTGAACCGATAAATAAAAAAGTTATAGCTCTGGGAATGCAGGGAGCGCAAAACGAAAACGCAAAAAAAGGGGTCCTTAAGGGGCTAATAAATTTAAGACGTGGCTTCTTGAGAGAATGACTATAAGGCCTTATTCACACGTCCGCATATATGTCCGCATGTATTCCGCAATTATGCGGAATACATGCGGACCCATTGACTGTGAATGGGGCACGGAACGATGCGGAGAGCACACACTGTGCTCTCCGCATCAGCTTTTGCGGAGCGCGCCGCCGATCTTACGGCCGCAGCTCCGCAAAAAAGTAGAGCATGTCCTATTCTTGCCCGCAATTGCGGACAAAAATAGACATTTCTATGGGGCTGCCGGCAATTTGCGGATCCATAAACACTACGGACGTGTGAATAAGGCCTAATTGTAGTACTCTATAGAAAGTTCTATGTACACAAACATCCTGGCAAAATAGGGTTAAGTATTATATAGCATATATTATATAAAAAGAAGCATCAGTAAAATACAGGGCCTTTTACACGGGCCGAGGGTTAGGCCCATTGTTGGGAATGAATGTTCATACGATTGTTTGATCCGGGTACATCCACATGTAAACACTGGTTTGTCAGGTAATAACCTCTTTCATGTGCCACCAAAAAGAGTAGCTTGTCCACATCATATTTCCCTGTGTAAACAGATCTGTTCTGCTGACCATGAAACTGCATGGTGGCAACTGATCGTGGTGACAACAGTGACCATTGCTGCACGTAAATGCACCTCGCGAGCCTACAGTGATTGAGAATGAACATTCCCTAAGGCTCAGTTCAAACTAGCACAATAGCTGCTGCTTTCACAGAATCCATGATGGATGCCAGGGGCGGACAGGCCAGAGACCCTATAGGGAAAGTTCTCAATGGGCCGATGCCCAGGAGGCCACCCAAGGCCTTCTCATGGCCACCAGTAAGGTACATAAAGATCTGATAGTCTCAGCATTAATAAATGCACTTATGCACCTGGTGAGTGGATTCGGGTGCCCTCCTGAATTACTCCACAGGTAGTAAAGAGCATCTGCCAGCATGATAAACTCTATTAAGCCAGACATAATGCCTGGTAGGGTTGATCATGCTGAGTAAAATGATACCTGTTCTTTGTTTCTACGGTAAATAGCTGCTGAAATATATTACTTTTCTATATTTATTTAATTTACCTATTTCAAGCAACGATGGGCTGTCCATAGTGCTAGTGCAGTGTCCCAGGGGGTCAGTAGTGTAGCTTTAGATATGCTGGGCTTTGTAGTGCAGGGCAACCCACTAACCTGGGACCGACTGTCGTCTTCAATCGGGTCAGCACTGGAACAGGCAGGTGATGAATGTCGTGACGCCAGTGCCAATTGAACGGTGGCACACCGTGTAGTGACAGGTGGAATAATTGAGGAATCCTTGTACTTGAATAACAGGATAACTTTACTGAACGTAGTTGAAAATAGATGAACAGTCAGTAGGTACAGTTCCAGAATATTCCACACGTTACAATACAGTCACAGCAGTGGTTCAGGCAATTAATCACAGTCCCAAAAGCTATCTTCAAGACAGGCCTCCTAGGATCAGGGCTTTCCTCTTACTCTCAATGCAGCAATACACTTCAGGAAACTATGCTCTCTGCAGGGGTACACTTACTTTCTCTCCTGCCTTAGTTCCAATACTCTCAAGGTCCAGACACCCAAAAAAAACTGTGATAATCCTTGAGCAAAGGTTTTGTAGAGGTTCCCTTCTCTCCTGGTGACAGGCTCTTACTTGATATGTGGACTGCCTTGCTGGTTATACTCTCTGTCCCACTTGCTAGTGACAGGATGTTACAGGTATACTTGACCTGGAAAACTGGGTGGGAATGATCCTCCACACCAGTGGTGCAATCTCTGCACTAGTTACTGAATCCTGAATCCCTCAGAACTAACTCTGAACTAGAAACTTCCAACTGACTTCCCTAGGCTAGGCCCTGGCCTATTTATACTAAACTGGGGGCTCCCTCTGCTGGCTGGAATATGAATTGCCTGCTACAGGCCTAACTTTCTTAAAGGGAGATACACATTAAAATATAGCAGTGTCGGGTAACCTACCCGTATGCTGCACTAGGAGCATTATTGGCACGATTGACCTTTGATTGACAGGGCTAGACTACTCATCTAACCCTGTATTTTTGCACCTGCACCAGGTCAACTCAGAGACTCAGAGCTTGAGCAAAGGATCTCATAAGCTCGGGAAGCCATGTAAAATCCACCTCACAACGGCGAAATCACTGAGCTGACTTGGTGCAGGCATGAGAATACAGGGTTAGAGGAGAGATCTAGCCATGTCAATCAAAGATAGAGTGGACAGAGCACAGGGGCGTTGCCCTAGCAGTGCACCTAGCACTATGGCCAGCCCCTTAGTGCTCAAATAGGCTATTTGCATAAATAAAAATATATTCACGTCAGAAACAAACAATAGGTATCATTTTACTCCGCATGGTCAACCCTACTAGGCATTATGTCTGGTTAAATAGGGTTGATCATGCTGTCAGATGAAATTTTAGGAAGAGGGCACCTCGTAATAATTGTGGCATGTCTGATTTCACGGAGAAACATTGGCATATAAAAGACAGATCTTAATAAATGTCCCCCCTCAGTGCACAGCAGATGTAGGCTCTACATGTTATTTCATGGAGAATGTACTGTAATTTTTGCTTTAAAAGATGCACTTTTCTCCCCCAAAACTAAGGGAAAATGGCAGTGTGTCTTATAAAGTGAACAGAGCAGGGACCAGGGCTAGGTTTTTAATATCTAATTGTTACTAATGAGCGCTTCCATTATGGAACAACTGATTAGTACAGTAGGACCAGAGAGTGGCGACTATAATCTCTGGTTTTCTTCTCCTGGTACCATGCTGCGTCCTGTGTCTCTACAATGTCAGGACACGTAGGCACACACAATGACCTGACGCTGTGCGGTCAGGTCACAGTGAAACGCTGCAGGATAAGAATGCTGGATCTCCCAAGTTGCGTGTCATCCAGAGAAGGTGAAGTGAGTATTTTTATTTTTTGTCTGATCTGAGGTCTGATGAAGATTGGGGGTCTGATGTGAGGTCTGGTGAAGATTGGGGGTCTGATGTGAGGTCTGGTGAAGATTGGGGGTCTGATGTGAGGTCTGATGAAGATTGGGGGTCTGATGTGAGGTCTGGTGAAGATTGGGGGTCTGATGTGAGGTCTGATGAAGATTAGGGGTCTGATGGGAGGTCTGATGAAGATTAGGGGTCTGATCTGAGTTCTGATTAAGATTTGTGGTCTGACCTGAGGTCTGATGAAGATTGGGGGTCTGATCTGAGGTCTGATGAAGACTGGAAGGTATATTCAAAGGTCTGTTGAAGACTGGGAATTCTGATCTGAGGTCTGATGCAAAATATTTTTTTCTTATTTACCTCCTCTAAAACCTAGGTGCGTCTTATGGTCGGATGCCTGTTATAATATTAGGGTGCAGAGTGTTGGAATCTGCTGCAATGACTCGGGGACTGCTCTCCCCAGAGATCATCTCAATCCCTGTCCTCTCTTTGCGTTAATCTCGCAGCCATATCTGTGTCTGTAACACAGAGAAAATTGTTAATAACTTTGACAGGAATAAAGGTGCATCAGATTTGGATTCCTCACCAAATCCTCTATTATAGATAGATAGATGTATCACATGCACCCCCCTTCCTATTTGAACATTTTCCACTTGGTTCTAGGATGGCAGCTTTCAAAATGGACACCACTCCTCAGAGATTTGCTGCTTTCCCCTTAGCAACCTGCCCCACACAGGATGGCATTCCCGACCACCATTTCCTTTTATTCAGGTGTCTCCATACTTTTGGATCGCCCTGTATAATGACAGACCAATATCTGTCCTTTGCACTTTTCCCTTGTGAGGGCTGCTTTACCTTTAGATGCTTCCTCAGAGGCAGGTCGTTAGGCTCTGTCTCCTGTGTACCCAGCTGGCTGCTTCAATATCTCTGCATACTGCTCTGCTTGCTTTCCTTTCTGTCCCAGCTCTGTCTCACACTTCTACTAAGGGCTCGTTCACACGACCCTTTGGCTTTGCGGTCCGTTTTTAATGTATCCGTTTGTCCGTTTTTGGTTTCAATAGTGTTTTCGTTTCTGTTCCACTTTGTCCGTATGGTTTCCGTTTGTGATCCCTTTTTTGCAGATCGCAAACGGAAAACGGAAGCATATAGTAATGTTTTAACAGTAAGTACATTAAAAAATGGTGATGGGCAAAACATTTTCAATAGATGCTTCCACAAAAAAGGAACAGATACAGAAGACATATAGATGCCTTCTGTTTTTTTTACAGCCCCATTGACTTGAATCGAGCCACGGAACGTGATTTGTGGCCAATAATAGCAATAGAAGAAAGAGCAAGCGGCACTCCACACTACTCCACTGTGGAGCGGTGCCCGTATCCCGAGTGGGTGTACTCACAAATAGTAGTAGTATTGGAAGGATCGGCACTCAAAGTAATATTTCTTCAAAGTTCTCTTTTATTCGCCATAGAATGAGGTAACACTACACGTGTTTCGGCTGTATAAGCCTTTCTCAAGTGTGCCAATAGTAGGACATGACTCAAAATGTAGCGGAACGGAATTATGGAAACAGAATGCATACGGAGTACATTCCGTTTTTTTTGTGGACCATTTGAAATGAATGATTCAGTATACGGACAGTATACTGAATGCAAAAAATAGCTCATATACGGAATGCAAAAAAAGTTTGTGTGAACGAGTCCTAAGGCTTCATTCACACAAACGCGAAAAACTACAGTGTGATGGACTTTTCTGCATTAGCTGCCAACAGCTTTTTTTTTTTAGAGCCATTGTTGTCTATGAGGCTATTAACGTGGCGGTCTTTTAAAGGCCAGTGAATAGCGACTGTCAAAAAATAGGAAATATACATACTGGAGGCACAATGAGGAGCAAATATGTTTACCTGGGGGCATAAAGGGGGACATTTTTATACTGGGGGGCTCTAAGAGGGGCATAATTTATACTGGGAGCACTATGGGGGCCATTTGATGTCCAGGGGGCATTATATATGCTGCAGGCACTGCAGGAGTTGGGATGGTAAAAAAAAAAAAAAAAAAAGCCAGTGAAATTCGTCCGATTAAGGCCTCATGCACACGGCCGCGGACCCATTCATTTCAATGGGGCCGCAAAAGATGCGGACAGCACTCCGTGTGCTGTCCGCATCCGTTGCTCTGTTCCGTGCCCCCGCAAAAAAAATAGAGCATGTCCTATTCTTGTCCGTTATGCGGACAAGAATAGGCATCTCTATAATGGGCCGCGCTCCGTTCCGCAAATTGCGGAACGGAACGCGGAGCAGCTTCCGTGTTTTGCGGATCCGCGGTTTGCGGACCGCAAAACACCCACGGCCGTGTGCATGAGGCCAAAGGCTACATGCACACGACAGTTGTTTTTTGCTGTCCGCAAATCGCGGATCCGTCTCCCTTTTTTTTTCACATCCACATCCTTTCCTTGTGTCCGCAAATTTTGTAGGTTGTGTTTCCGTGTGTCTTCCGTTTTTTTTGCGGATCCGCAAAAAAAACGGAAGGCTTGAAACAGTTTCTTAAAGTACCTGCACAAGTGCCCTGGTTTGCAAGCAACCATCCGCAAAAAAAACGGAAGGCTTGAAACAGTTTCTTAAAGTACCTGCACAAGTGCCCTGGTTTGCAAGCAACCATCCGCAAAAAAAACGGATGCGGATGGAAAAACGGAAGGCTTCAGTGTGGCTTCCGTTTTTTTTGCGGACCCATTGACTTCTATGGGTCCGCAAACCGTTTTTTGCGGACAAGAATAGGACATGCCATATTTTTTTTGCGGACGTGAAATGCGGAATACGGACGCGGACAGGAAACGGAAGAGGCATCAGTTTTTTTTGCAGATACATAGAAATGAATGGGATCCGCAAAAAAAAACGGAAAGGAAGCCGAGAAAAAACACTGTCGTGTGCATGTAGGCTAAGGCCTCATTTCACACGACTGTATGTTTTGTCCGTGTACGAGCCGCATATTTTGCGGCTCGGGCGCAGACCCATTCACTTCAATGGGGCCGCAAAAGATGCGGACAGCACTCCGTGTGCTGTCCGCATCCATTGCTCCGTTTCGTGGCCCCGCAAAAAAAAATAGAGCATGTCCTATTTTTGTCCGTTTCGCGGAAAAGAATAAGCATCTCTATAATGCGCCGCCCGTTCTGCAAATTATGGAAGGCACATGAAGACACTTCTGTGTTTTGCAGGTCTGCAAAACACACACGGTCGTGTGCATGTAGCCTAAAGCCTCATTCACACGTCTGTGTTCCACGGACGTGTGCTGTACGTGTTCTCCACAGACAGCACACGTCCCCATTCATTTTAATGTGTGTATCCAGACATCAGTGTTTAACCGCTTCAGCCCCCCTAGCTTAAACACCCTTAATGACCAGGCCACTTTTTACAATTCTGCACTACACTACTTTCACCGTTTATTGCTCCGTCATGCAACTTACCACCCAAATGAATTTTACCTCCCCTTTTCTTCTCACTAATAGAGCTTTCATTTGGTGGTATTTCATTGTTGCTGACATTTTTACTTTTTTTGCCATTAATACAAATTTAACGACATTTTTGCAAAAAAATGACATTTTTCACTTTCTGTTGTAAATTTTTTTTTAAAAAACTACATTTCTATATACATTTTTCTCTAAATTTATTGTTCTACATGTCTTTGATAAAAAAAAGTCCAATAAGTGTATATTTATTGGTTTGGGTAAAAGTTATAGCGTTTACAAACTATGGTGCAAAAAAGTAAATTTCGGCATTTTTAAGCAGCTCTGACTTTCTGAGCACCTGTCATGTTTCTTCAGGTGCTAGAATGCCAGGAAAGTATAAATACCCCCCAAATTACACCATTTTAGAAAGAAGACACCCCAAAGTATTCGCGGAGGGGCATGGTGAGTTCATGTATCATTTAATTTTTTTTCACAAGTTAGCGGAAAATGACACTTTCTGAGAAAAAAAAAAAAAAAAAAAGTTTCAATTTCTGATAACTTCTGGCAAAAAAAAAAAAAAATCTCAGACGGACTCACTATGCCCCTCAGTGAATACCTTGGGGTGTCTACTTTCCGAAATGGGGTCATTTGTGGGGTGTGTTTACTGTTCTGGCATTTTGGGCGGGGCTAAATTGTGAGCCGCCATGTAAAACCTAAAGGTACTCGTTGGAATTTGGGCCCCTTTGCACCCAGGCTGCAAAAAGTGTCACTCATGTGGTATCGCCGTACTCAGGAGAAGTAGGGCAATGTGTTTTGGGGTGTATTTTTACATATACCCATGTTGGGTGAGAGAAATATCTCTGTAAATTGTCAACTTTGTATAAAAAATTTAAAAGTTGTCATTTACAGAGATATTTTTCACACAAAGTATGGGTATATATAAAAATACACCCCAAACACATTGCCCTACTTCTCCTGAGTACTGGCGATACTACATGTGTGCCACTTTTGCAGCCTGGGTGCAAAAGGCCCAAATTCCAATGAGTACCTTTAGATTTCACAGGGCATTTTTACGCATTTGGATTCCAGACTTCTTCTCACGCTTTAGGGGCCCCTAAAATGCCAGGACAGTATAAATACTCCACATGTGACCCCATTTTGGAAAGAAGACACCCCAAGGTATTCCGTGAGGGGTATGGGGAGTTCATGTCATATTTTATTTTTTGTCACAAGTTAGTGGAATATGAGACTTTGTAAAAAAACAAAATTTAAAAAAAAAAAAAAATATCAATTTCCGCTAACTTGTGCCAAAAAATAAAAATTCTGTGGACTCACCATGCCCCTCACGGAATACCTTGGGGTGTCTTCTTTCCAAAATGGGGTCACATGTGGGGTATTTATACTGTCCTGGCATTTTAGGGGCCCCTAAAGCGTGAGAATCCAAATGCGTAAAAATGGCCTGTGAAATCCTAAAGGTACTCATTGGTATTAGGGCCCCTTTGCGCATCTTGGCTGCAAAAAATTGTCACTCATGTGGTATCGCCGTACTCAGGAGAAGTAGGGCAATGTGTTTTGGGGTGTATTTTTACATATACCCATGCTGCGTGTGAGAAATATCGCTGTAAACGACAACCTTTTACATTTTCTTATTCAAAGTTGTCAATTTACAGAGATATTTCTCTCACCCAGTACGGGTATATGTAAAAATACACCCCAAAACACATTGCCCTACTTCTCCTGAGTACGGCAATACCACATGTGTGACACTTTTTTGCAGCCAAGATGCGCAAAGGGGCCCAAATTCCAATGAGTACCTTTTAGGATTTCACAGGGCATTTTTACGCATTTTTCTTCTCACGCTTTAGGGCCCCTAAAATGCCAGGGCAGTAGAAATACCCCATATGTGACCCCATTTTGGAAATAAGACACCCCAAGGTATTCCATGAGGGGCATTGCGAGTTCATAGAAGATTTTTTTTTTGGCACAAGTTAGTGGAAATTGATTTTTTATTGTTTTTTCTCACAAAGTCTCCCTTTCCGCTAACTTTTGACAAAAAGTTTAATTTTTCATGGACTCACTATGCCCCTCAGCGAATACCTTGGGGTGTCTTCTTTCCAAAATGGGGTCACATGTGGGGTATTTCTACTGCCCTGGCATTTTAGGGGCCCTAAAGCGTGAGAAGAAAAATGCGTAAAAATGCCCTCCTAAAAGGTACTCGTTGGAATTTGGGCCCCTTTGCGCATCTTGGCTGCAAAAAAGTGTCACACATGTGGCATCGCCGTACTCAGGAGAAGTAGGGCGATGTGTTTTGGGGTGTATTTTTACATATACCCATGCTGGGTGAGAGAAATATCTCTGTAAATTAACAACTTTGAATAAAAAAATGTAAAAAGTTGTCGTTTACAGCGATATTTCTCACACCCAGCATGGGTAAATATAAAAATACACCCCAAAACACATCGCCCTACTTCTCCTGAGTACGGCGATACCACATGAGTGATACTTTTTTGCAGCCAAGATGCGCAAAGGGGCCCTAAAACCAATGAGTACCTTTAGGATTTCACAGGCCATTTTTACGCATTTGGATTCTCACGCTTTAGGACCCCTAAAATGCCAGGGCAGTATAAATACCCCACAAGTGACCCCATTGTGGAAAGAAGACGCCCCAAGGTATTCTGTGAGGGGCATGTCGAGTTCACAGAAAAAAAAAATTTGGCACAAGTTAGCGGAAATTGATTATTTTTTTTTTTTTTTTTTCTCAGTCTCATATTCCACTAACTTGTGACAAAAAATAAAATTTTCCATGAACTCGCCATACCCCTCACGGAATACCTTGGGGTGTCTTCTTTCTAAAATGGGGTCACATGTGAGGTTTTTGTACTGCCCTGGCATTTTAGGGGTCTCCGCAATCATTACACGTATGGCCAGCATTAGGAGTTTCTGCGATTCTCCGTATATTGAGCATACGGGTAATGAGATTTTTTTTTTTCGTTCAGCCTCTGGGCTGAAAAAAAAAAAAAAAATGAACGGCACAGATTTTTTCATTCGCATCGATCAATGTGGATGAAAAAATCTCTGCCAAAATCAGTGACTGTGGTGCGGTGGGCTGGGCGCTAGCTACCTAACAAGTAGCTAACTAACTGGCGGTGATAAGGGACCCTTATGCCCCATTCACACGTCCGAAATTCTGTTTGCGGAGCGGAATTGCGGACCCATTCATTTCTATGGGGACAGACTTTGTCCCGCTCGGATCCGGAATTACGGATCCGCGCTTCGAGTCTGCACTTCCGTTCCGCAAAAATATAGAACATGTCCTATTCTTGTCCACAATTGCGGACAAGAAAAAGCATTTTCTATATAGTTCTGGCAATGTGCGGATCTGCAAAATGCGGAAAGCACATTGCCGGTGTCCGTGTTTTGAGGATCTGCGGATCCGTGGATCAGTTCCGCGGATCCATGAATCCACGGATCCGCAAAACACATATGGACGTCTGAATGGAGCCTTACAAGGGGTGTGATCAATGACAGGGGGGTGATCAAGGGGTTAACAGGTGAGGGAGGGGTGGGGGTTAGTGTAGTGTTTGGTGCAACTTTACATAGTTACCTGGTCCTCTGGTGGTCGATCCCAGCAAATGGGACCACCAGAGGACCAGGTAGCAGGTATACCTGACGCTGTTCACAAAACAGCGTCTGGTATACATCGCATATATCGCATCTACAGCCTGCCAGCGATTGATCATCGCTGGCAGGCTGTAGTTCAACTCTTGAGACGCGCGCGCGTGCGTTCACAGGAACTCGCGCGTCTCGCGAGATGACGCGCCGATGCGTCCACACAGAGCTACAGGACCGCCCGCAGGACGCATCCCTGCGTTCGGCGGTCCTGTAGTAGTTAAGCACGGTTTGTGGGTCAGTGTTTTTAGCTCGAACGCATGCTCTATTTTGTCCGTGTTTACGGATCCATCACGTCCATTATAGTCTATGGGCTTAAATGAGGCTTAAAGGGAACCTGTTCACATTGTGCAACTAGCAGGGTTCATTTATAACAAATATAGTACAATGGAATGGGAAAGTCGTTGCCCATAGCAACCAGATTGCTCCATTCACGTGGGCCTCTGAAAAATAAAAGCTTATTGGTTGCTATGGGCAACTACCCTTTTCCTTAGCACCGGTTTGTTTTGCCATTTTTGTCAAAATGAAACGTGGTATTTCATGTCACAGGTTTTTATGTTCTCGGTTTGAACACTACTTTGAGCATATATTTTACTAGCAGGGTTTCTGTCCACCACACGTCTGCTGCTTCCAGGGTAGCACAATGACAATCTAAACGCAACCTCCATATACTAGCTGCGCCACCATAAGTTTCTATTAGTACAGATTCAGCCAGTCTATAAGTACCCCTGCCTCTGATTGGGCAGCGTACTTGTCGATCACTACAAGGGGGCGGGTTAGTTCCCCATTGGTGGTGGTGGCGTCGGCTCTTATGACGTCATCCAGCGATCGGCCCGGGGAAGATCGTAGGTTCCCAGTGCGTGCGCCCCAGATTGTTTCAGGTAATAAAGCTTTGGGGGCGGGGCTTGTTGTCACAGGAAGTGCGCGCCTATAATGGGCCTATAATTGCCGCAAGCGACCACCGCTTTAGTGCAGTAATAATATTGGTGTGATGCCCTCTGACAAAGCTGGATGGCAGTAGAACGGTTTATTGTAGGGTTTGCAGCATGAAAAGGCCTGTTTGGGGTTAAAAGCATTCACAATATAAATGCACTTTAAGTGCCTTGCCCAATACAGTTCATGGCATAGAGATTTTGGAAATATTGAAAGGCTTGCCAGGGGCTTAGAATAGGCCATCAGTGTTTGATTAGCGGGGGTCTGATTTCTGGTCACCCACTGATCAGCACAATTATGGGATGTGGCAATATACCCTTAGTTAGACCGTGATTGTTTAGGTACACACAGTGGGATACATTTACTAAAACTAGGGGGGCATTTATCAAACTGGTGTAAGGTAGAACTGGCATAGTTGCCCATAGCAACCAATCAGATTTCACCTTTTTTTGAAAATGGAAGGTGGAATCTGATTGGTTGCTATGGGCAACTAAGCCAGTTCTACTTTACACCAGTTTGATAAATGACCCCATTGGTTTCCCCTTGCGCTGCTGTTCTAATTTCTGTGCATCTATGGCAGTCCGTGCACTTGGTGAAAAAAAGGACTCCAGCTCCTGGCTGGTGTCGTTGTTTGCCAAAATTTACACTCGATTCCAATCGGCGTAGATGTTAGTACATTTGTTCTGCCCCAGTCCCATCGAACATGCTGTGTAACTGGCCATTGCTGCGAGAACAGTTAGCAAAGGGACTTGACTTGCAAGCCCCTTAATAAATGACCCCCAGTGACGTATTTGTAGGGGTCCCCACTGATCACTGGAGCAGAGCCTGTGTTCCCCCATATGAATGGAGAGGTGGACATGCTGCTGTGTGGGTGCCGGAGATAGACCAGTATAAGGCCTGTTTCACACCAGCGCTGTTTCGGCAGGGAGCAGCCTTCCGGATCTCTACTGCATGCCTGCATTGCCAGAAGCAATAATGGGGACCAATGGAGATACGGCCGCAACCCTGCAAATATGCCAATGCTCAACCGGATGAAAACCTGCATGTTCATGGCATATTTGCCAGGTTTGCGTCTGGATCTCTACCGTTCCCCGTTGTAGTTAATTGGGCCGGCAAGTATCCGGCAATTCTGTATCCAGACATCTCCGGCAGGCTGCTCCCTAGTGTGAAACTAGCCTAAGCACTCAGCTATTTCCGCAGTCCTATAGAATGGAGCGGCAGCCTGCATACATGTCTGCTGCTCCACTCAAATGAGGGGACACGGGCCTATTCTAACAGTCGGACCCCTGCCAATCAGATACCCCCTTTAGGGGTGGAATGTGTTAAAAATCAAGGAAAATAACCACTCACATATTCACCGTTGCCCTGTTCCAGAGCTGAGGGCCCCTGCAATTCCTGGTCCCATGTGGACAATCTTCTGGCCTCAGCAGTGACGTGTCCACAAGTCCCTACAGTGGCTCAGGGGTTCTGCAAACAACTGATATGGACGGGGGGCTCGGGGGTCTTGCACGTAGGACCCCACAGATCTGAGGTTGACTTATCCTAAGGGTGGGTTATATTAAAGTCACAGAAAACCTCTTTTTGGGTGCTGCCACACATCGTGGGGGTGATGCTTTTTGGATGCGGTAAAAACGTATTTGAAAAAAGCGTGCAGTTTTTGTAAAAACATATGTGTTTATATTGCTTTTCCTGACAGAAATGGGGAAAAAAGCAAATTACATACAGCAAAACTGAATTTCATTAACTACAGGAGTGACTTACAATAAGAGTTTGTGCAGTGGAGTAAGGACTCATGCACACAAACTTATTTTGTTTCTGTGTCCATTCCGTTTTTTGCTGACTGCATCTGGAACCATTTATTTCAGTGGGTCATCAAAAAAAAAAAAAAAAAAACGGAAGTTACTCCGTGTGCATTCTGTTTCCGTATGTCCGTTCAAGTAAAACTTGTCCCGCCAAAAACAAGGCCTCATACGACTGTGCATGGAAAAATAAAAACGTTACGTCTCTGGGAAGGCAGAAAGAGAAAAACAAAAAGGGAAAATCACAGTGACCTGAAGGGGTTAAGTCTGCTGTGTGTTTTTCTTAGCTGGAAGAAAGCACAGAATTTGGGCTCATGCACATGGCCGACCAGTGCATTGGGGACCGCAAGACGGTCTGCAGATGGATCCATCTGCATCGCAGAAAAAGAGAACATGTAGATTTTTGCGATGCGGAGCACAGACAGAAAACTCACGGAATTCTTCCAGATTGCGGTCCCATTGAAGTGATGTGGGGTGCAATACGTGTACGGCCGAGCAACAGCTGTGTGCATGAGCCCTAAAGAGAGAAAATCATGTGCGTTATTTTAAGCATTTTTGCCGCATCCACAACGTAGTACCGCTGTGGCGTATGGCAGAATTATACAAAACTATACTCACCTGCTTTGGCCTTTGTTGACTGCACTGTAGCGATGATGTGCCATACCTGTGTACTTGACCACTGCAGCCAGTTACTGGGCACAGGGGTGATGCTAGCGTGACTGGACTGTAGCAATGATGTGCCATACCTGTGTACCTGACCACTGCAGCCAGTTACTGGGCACAGGGGTGATGCTAGCGTGACTGGACTGTAGCAATGATGTGCCATACCTGTGTACTTGACCACTGCAGCCAGTTACTGGGCACAGGGGTGATGCTAGCTTGTACAGCATGTGCACATGATTTTCGCTATGGATTCCATGGAAAATGCACGTCTGATGTCTATTTAGTCCTGTGTGCATACCCTTAGGCTGCATTCACACGAGCGTGATTTCCGCGCGGGTGCAATGCCTGATGTGAACGCATTGCACCCGCACTGAATCCTGACCCATTCATTTCTATGGGGCTGTGCACATGAGCGTTTTTTTTTCACGCATCACTTCTGCAACGCGTGTAAATCGCAGCATGCTCTATCTTATGCATTATAAACGCATCCGCAGCCCCATAGAAATAAATGGGGCTGCGTTAATAACGCATTGCATCCGCAAGCAAGTGCAGGTGCGTTGCGTTTTTCACTGATGGTTGCTAGGAGATGTTGTTTGTAAACCTTCAGTTTTCTATCACGCGCGTGAAAAATGCATCAAAACACATTGCACCCGCGCGGAAAAAACTGAACAACTGAACGCAATCGCAGGCAAAACTGAATGGCTTTGCCTGTGAAATCGCACAGTTTTCACTGAACGCATCCGCAACGCTCCTGGACCTAATCCGGACACGTTCGTGTGAAAGAGGCCTTATTGTTTGCTCTTAGATTGCACGTCACGTACATGAGTCTCTTTTGGATTGCTGCAGTGAGTCTGACAGTCCACAGCCTTTCTTTATAAAATGCCTCCCTCTGCTGGTGATCGCCTTTTACTTTTATGTTCATGGATAAATTCTGTCTGTGGGATTTGTGAATGTGCTCTGCACTAGAACAGTATGTGGAAATAAACAATGGCGGTGCACAGAAAACACCTGGCATACATGCCATAGGGTACTTTCACTTCCGGCGGGTGAATAGCCTGCCGGATCCACCATGCCGCAAGTACCCATGTGTTGCTGCTCTGTCCCCATTAACTATAATGGTTCTTTCACACTTGCGTTCTGAGGTTCCGGCAGGCACTTATGGCCCACCGGATCCATCAGAACGCAAGTCGCCTGAAAGCATTTGAAGACTGATCTCTCGGAGCCCCAGCTTACATTTGGGCCCCGATCGGAACGGCTGCTGCGCATGCGCAGAGCTAAACATCGGATCCAGCGATGCGCCGAAACGACGTTTAGCTTAATTCCGCATCCTGATTAATGCACCTTAATGGGCATTAATTCCGGATCCGGCGTTACGGCATGTCTTCCGGATTTTTGGACGGAGACAAATCCGCAGCATGCTGCGGTTTTGTCAACGTCCAAAAAACGTTCACATACTGAACGGAAGACATCCTGATGCATCCTGAACGGATTTCTCTCCATTCAGAATGCATTAGGATAATCCTGATCAGTATCTTTCTGTCCTAGAGCCCGAGGACGGAACTCTAGGAGGGAAAAGAAAAACGCTGATGTGAAAGGGGCCTTAGAGATCCAGTTGCGGTTGGGGTCAAGTATGGAGGTCTCATGGTGAGCGGCTGCAATCCTGCCTTTGCTGTGCATCTGCCGGTGTGATGATCTAGGGAGCCGGTCGCCTCTAGTAGTGATGCGAGAGGCACTGACAGCACAGCTCGTGTTGTTTCTCATGGCAGGGCTTCCAGCTAGCCTTTTCAGCAGGATGATGCTCACCCACACACAGCAAGGGTCAATCGTCAATGATGCATTTATGGGACCAACCTACAAGTGTGCAGGATCTATCGGACCAGCTGCAACATCTGTGGGCAAATGTGCCTTAGGATACCATACAAAACATGTATGCCCCTATGCCCAACCGTATCTCATTTTATATCCAGCGAGGTACTAGAACCTTCTCTCTACTGTACAGTTTTCCACAATAAAGTTAAAATCCCTTCTCTCTACTGTACAGTTTTCCACAATAAAGTTAAAATCTCTTGCAGACGGTGATCTGAGCGGAAATACATGTAGGTTGATGATGTCGGGATCAGAGGGAGGAGTGAGGGGCAACTCAGTACTTAGAGAAAACCTGCTGAGGGGAGGAGCTGTTCAGATGGAGGCACCTAGGGACCGTTACTGATGGGACCGCCCATCGGACTGATTTTTAAGTAATTTGCATATAAATGAAAATACATTTTACAGGGCCTCAGGATATAAAAAATGGATAATAAAGGTATGTTTGGGATACTGTATGTCAACTGCGGGGCAGGCTCCCTTTAATCACCTACATATATTATTATTACATTCACATAACGTTTCATTTGATTTAACCAACTTTTTTTTGTTGGCATTGAGTGTATTTCTTGCTGTTTATTAACTAGAAGCATTTATACATTGCTTACGTGCTTTTACTTGAAATGGACTCGAAGGGTTGAGAGACCTCCGAGCATGGTGTAACGCTTGGTCTATATATTACTGTTGTACATGCCATACACCACATTTATGGGGTAGTCCAAGTTGTCTTTTCTTAAAGGATAACTGTCGCATTTTTTAATTTTTTTGACTATTGGATTTTGGTGATTAATATCACCTTGTTGGCCCTGTTTTAATTTTTGATTGTTTAATAAATAACCCCTAAAAGCCACATTTTTGTGCCCAGTATTGGCTACTGTTACCTGAGATTAAAATCGGGTTGCTAGGCCTCTTCCGTCTATCAGTTTGCTCAGAGGTAGACGGAGGACGCACAAGCAGGGACAGCTAGAGTTAATGTTGTAAGGGAATGGATAAAAAGCCAGGTCCTCCCTGGCAGCTGATAACAGTGCTGGGCTGTGTGCACTTCTCCACATCCCTGCGCTTGGCAGACATTCCCTTAGCAGTGCTGGAGAATGTGGCTGGAGCAGCCGGGGAAGGGAGATCTGCCGCCTGCTCAGTGTATAAATGAAAGCATCATGTGGTAAGAGGAGAACTTGGGCAACCCCTTTGTGTTGTTGGAGGACTACAGGCTTCAGTCAGACCTGGGAACTTCACTGCAAGACCCCCTATACAGTGCTGGTCTTCACTAACTTCACTGCAAGACCCCCCTATACAGTGCTGGTCTTCACTAACTTCACTGCAGGCATCCTATGGATTAGCCTCAGGGCTGAGGGCGGCCATCTTAACAGAATAGTGAAATTGCAGTTTTATGCAGACTGGTTGCTAAGGGCTGAATCTTATTAAATAAGGGGTAACTAAGTCTAATATTTATTGATTCAGGAATATTATCATATTAGTAACTACATATATGAAAACTGAAATTAGGGTCTAAATGTGACAGTTATCCTTTAAACAGCAGGTACACTAATAATGAAAAAAATATTATACTTAAAGGAGTGTTTCCATCTGAGATATTGTTCCCACCTCTGGGACCCACTCCCCTCTCCAGAACACGGTCCCCGAAGTAAAGGAGAGTATATCACGCATGGATGACTTGCTCTCTAGTAACTGCTATGGGACTTCCAAAAATAGTGGAGTGAATGCACAAGCGTGACCACCTCCTCATTCATCACTATGGGATTTCTGGAAATAGATGAGCCGGTGTTCCCCTACCTTTGGAACTCCCATATTGGTGAACGGAGGGTGGCCACACATATGCAATTGCTCCCCATTCACTGTTCTGGAGATAGGTGCGGGTCCCACCTCTGGGACCTGCTCCTATATAACATTATTGCATATCCTAGCTACATCCTGAGCCCCCTCCGTTCCAGCATTACCACTGCGTCCTTCCCTTGTTGTTCTGACTGCAGTGGGGACATACTCATATACTGCACGTGTCTGTTGAACCCAGTCATTGATCTAAAAGTCCTTCTGTCATATACTTCTTGAGCCAGTGATTGGCTGCAACAGTCTTGCGTGGTATTCAGCATGTCACTGCTGCAACCATTACTTTAAGCCTGCAGCAGCAGAGAGGATAAGAAGGCAGCCCAGGAGCAGGGGGGGCTCTGGACAGTAAGGCCTCATGCACACGACCATAAGTGGTTTATGGTTTGCAAACCGTGGAGCCACAAAACACGGATACCAACCGTGTGTGTCACATACTTTCCCCTTCCGCACGTCCTGTACTACTGTAAAAAAAAAAAGCCTTTTCTTGTCCACAATACAGATAAGAATTGGACAGGTTCTTTTTGTGGAGCCATGGAATGGACATTTGGATGCAAACAGCACATGGTGTGCTGCCCGCATCTTATGTGGCTCCATGGAAATGAATGGGCCCACATCCGATCCGCCAAAACTGCAGATCATATATGTACAAAACTATGGTTGTGTGCATGAGGCCTAAGTGTATATATTCTTTTTATTATACCTGTTACAGTTATTACGACACTTTAGGTGTTTCAGGGTACTTTCACACTTGCATTGCAAGGATCCCGCAGGCAGTTCCGTCGCCGGAATTGCCTGCCGGATCCGGAAATCCGAGTGCAAGCGTTTGTAAACGGAAAGCGTTTGTAGACGGATCCGGATCCGTCTAACAAATGCATTGAAACACCGGATCCGTCTCTCCGGTGTTATCATGAAAAACGGATCCGGTATTTATTTTTGCATTTCCAAAGGTCTACGCAGGCGCAGACCGGAAAACTGGTTCCGTTTTGCCAGAACATTTGGTGCTGGATCTGGCATTAATGCATTTCAATGGAAAATAATGCTGGCATTCCGGCAAGTGTTCCAGAATACCGTGAGGCCTCTTTCACACAGGCGTCACGTGTGAGGGCCGGATAGGATGCGGGGCAGGAAATTGAATGATTTTTCCGTGCGAGTGCAAAGCGTTTTAATGCATTTTGCATGTGCGTGAGAAAAATCAGTATGTTTGGTACCCAGACCTGAACCCGGACTTCTTCACAGCAGTTCAGGTTTAGGTTGAGTATTCTGTAGATTTTATTATTTTCTCTTATAAGTTATAACATGGTTATAAGGGAAAATAATAGCATTCTTAATACAGTAAAATAGTGATGGAGGGGTAAAAAAAAAAAAAAAAAACTCACCTCATCCACTTGATCGCACAGCCCGGCTCGTCATCTTTCTTCTTCTTTGAGGACCTGGAAGGAAAAGGAACTTTGGTGACGTTATCATGCTCACCAAAGGTCCTTTTCCTTCAAGGTCCTCAAAAAAGAAGACGAGCCGGGCTAGCGATCAAGTGGATGACTTTATTTTTATTTATTTTTAACCCCTCCATCACTATTTTACTTTGCATTCTGTATTTGTAATGCTGTTGTTTTCTCTTATAACCATGTTATAAGGAAAAATAATAAAGCTCGGGTCCCCATCCTTATCGTCTCCTAGCAACCATGCGTAAAAATCGCACTGCATCTGCACTTGCTTGCGATTTTCACGCAGCCCCATTTACTTCTATGGGGCCCGCGTTGCGTGAAAAACGCACAATATAGAGCTTTCTGCGATTTTCACGCAACGCACAAGTGATGTGTGAAAATCAAAGCTGATGTACACAGCCCCATTGAAGTGAATTGGTCCTGATTCAGTTCGGGTCCAATGCGTTCACCTCATGCATTGCACCCGCACGGAAAACTCGCCCTTGTGAAAGGGGCCTAAGAGTGACTGAACTGAAGACGTCCTGATGCATACTGAACAGATTGCTCTCCATTCAGAAAGCATTAGGATAAAACTAATCATTTTTTTTCCGGTATTGACCCCCTAGGACGGAACTCAATACTGGAAAACTTTAACGCAAGTGTGAAAGTACCCTTAGGCCCCTTTCACATCTGTGTTTTTCCTTTCCTTCCTAGAGTTCCGTCCTCGGGGCTCTAGGACAGAAAGATACTGATGAGGATTATCCTAATGCATTCTGAATGGAGAGAAATCCGTTCAGGATGCATCAGGATGTCTTCAGTTCAGTACTGACACGCTTTTTGGCCGTAGCAAAATTCGCAGCATGCTGCGGACTTTCCTCCGGCCAAAAATGCTGAAGACATGCCGCAAGGATGGATCCGGAATTAATGCCCATTGAAAAGCATTAATCCGGATCCGACTTTAAGCTAAACGTCGTTTCGGCGCATCCCCGTATCTGATGTTTAGCTTTTAAGAATGGTAACCATGGCAGCCAGGACGCTACTAAAGTCCCGGCTGCCATGGAAAAGCAGTGGGGAGCCTGGGGAGAAGCTACTTACCTTCCGGGTCCCTGCAGCGCTTGGATCACATAGCTATGCTATGTGAGCAATGTGCCGTACGATCCATACTTTAGTAGCATCCTGGCATACCTGAAAGCTTTTTTAAGGGCTCTTTCACACTAGCGTTTTTGTTTTCCGGCATAGAGATCCGTCGTCAGGTCTCTATGCCGGAAAAATCCTGATCAGGATTATCCCAATGCATTCTGAATGGAGAGAAATCCGTTCAGGATGCATCAGGATTAGAGATGAGCGAACTTTAAAAAAAAGTTCGGCGTTCGGGTTGTGGTAATCGCGGCATTCCCGTTATGGATTCCACTACCGCGGACTATCCCGGCATATGGAATCCATAAGGGGCGGCTTCCTTGAACCCGAACTGTTGAACAGCCGAAGGACCTGGGGTGACGTCACCGTCATGTGATCAGTGCAGGGGGCGTGGCTCAGCACTGGATTTGATCCCGTGCTGAGCCACGCCCCCTGCACTGATCACATGACTGTGACGTCACCCCAGGTCCTTCGGCTGTTCAACAGTTCGGGTTCGTGGAGGCCGCCCCTTATGGATTCCATATGCCGGGATAGTCCGCGGTAGTGGAATCCATAACGGGATGCGGCGATTACCACAACCCGAACGCCAAACTTTTTTTTAACCACTACAGGACCGCCTAACGCACGGATGCGTCCGGCGGGCGGTCCTGCAGTTCTGATCTGACGCATCGGCGCGTCATCTCGTGAGATGCGAGATATCCTGTGAACGCGCACTTTCACAGTGCCGCGCGTCTCAGGAGTTTAACTACAGCGTGCCAGCGAAGCGATGCAGATGCGAATTACATCGCATCAAACAGGTATATCAGACGCTGTTTTGTTAACAGCGTCTGATATAGCTGCTACCTGGTCCTCTGGTGGTCCCATTTGCTGGGATCGACCACCAGAGGACCAGGTAGCTCTGTAAAGTTGCACCAAACACTACACTAACCCCCCCCACCCCCCCTCACTTATTAACCCCTTGTTAATCCCTTGATCACCCCATCTAGATTCCCTGATCACCCCCTGTCACTGATCACCCCCCTGTCACTGATCACACCCCTTGTAAGGCTCCATTCAGACGTCCATATGTGTTTTGCGGATCCGTGGATCTGATCCGCAGATCCTCAAAACACGGACACCGGCAATGTGCTTTCCGCATTTTGCAGATCCGCACATTGCCACAACTATATAGAAAATGCCTTTTCTTGTCCGCAATTGCGGACAAGAATAGGACATGTTCTATATTTTTGCGGAACAGAAGTGCAGACCCGGAAGCGCGGATCCGTAATTCCGGATCCGAGCGGAACAAAGTCTGCCCCCATAGAAATGAATGGGTCCGCAATTCCGTTCCACAAACAGAATTGCGGACGTGTGAATGGGTCCCTTATCACCGCCAGTTAGTTAGCTACTTGTTAGGTAGTTAGCGCCCACCGCACCGCAGTCACTGATTTTGGCAGAGATTTTTTCATCCACATTGATCGATGCGAATGAAGAAATCTGTGCCGTTCATTTATTTTTTTTTTCAGCCCAGAGGCTGAACGGAAAAAAAAAAATCTCATTACCCGTATGCTCAATATAAGGAGAATCGCAGAAACTGCCAGGGCAGTACAAAAACCCCACATGTGACCCCATTTTAGAAAGAAGACACCCCAAGGTATTCCGTGAGGGGTATGGTGAGTTCATGCAAAATTTTATTTTTTGTCACAAGTTAGTGGAATATGAGACTTTGTAAAAATATATATATATCAATTTCCGCTAACTTGTGCCAAAAAAATGTTTTTTCTGTGAACTCGCCATGCCCCTCACAGAATACCTTGGGGTGTCTTCTTTCCAAAATGGGGTCACTTGTGGGGTATTTATACTGACCTGGCATTTTAGGGGTCCTAAAGTGTGAGAATCCAAATGCGTAAAAATGCCCTGTGAAATCCTAAAGGTACTCATTGGTTTAGGGCCCTTTGCGCATCTTGGCTGCAAAGTGTCACTCATGTGGTATCGCCGTACTCAGGAGAAGTAGGGCAATGTGTTTTGGGGTGTATTTTACATATACCCATGCTGGGTGTGAGAAATATCGCTGTAAATCGACAACTTTTTACATTTTTTTATTCAAAGTTGTCAATTTACAGAGATATTTCTCTCACCCAGCATGGGTATATGTAAAAATACACCCCAAAACACATTGCCCTACTTCTCCTGAGTACGGCGATACCACATGAGTGACACTTTTGCAGCCAAGATGCGTAAAGGGCCCAAATTCCAATGAGTACCTTTAGGAGGGCATTTTTACGCATTTTTCTTCTCACGCTTTAGGGCCCATAAAATTCCAGGGCAGTATAAATACCCCACATGTGACCCCATTTTGGAACGAAGACACCCAAAGGTATTTGCTGAGGGGCATAGTGAGTCCATGAAAAATTAAACTTTTAGTCAAAAGTTAGCGGAAAGGGAGACTTTGTGAGAAAAAAACAATAAAAAATCAATTTCCGCTAACTTGTGCAAAAAAAAAAAAATCTTCTATGAACTCGCCATGCCCCTCATGGAATACCTTGGGGTGTCTTCTTTCCAAAATGGGGTCACATGTGGTGTATTTATACTGCCCTGGCATTTTAGGGGCCCTAAAGCGTGAGAAGAAAAATGCGTAAAAATGCCCTCCTAAAAGGTACTCATTGGAATTTGGGCCCCTTTGCGCATCTTGGCTGCAAAAAAGTGTCACTCATGTGGTATCGCCGTACTCGGGAGAAGTAGGGCAATGTGTTTTTGGGTGTATTTTTACATATACCCATGCTGGGTGAGAGAAATATCTCTGTAAATTGACAACTTTGAATAAAAAAATGTAAAAAGTTGTCATTTACAGCGATATTTCTCACACACAGTATGGGTATATGTAAAAGTACACCCCAAAACTCATTGCCCTACTTCTCCTGAGTACGGGGATACCACATGAGTGACACTTTTTTGCAGCCAAGATGCACAAAGGGGCCCTAATTCCAATGAGTACCTTTAGGATTTCACAGGGCATTTTTACGCATTTAGATTCCAGACTTCTTCTCAAGTTTTAGGGGCCCCTAAAATGCCAGGTCAGTATAAATACCCCACAAGTGACCCCATTTTGGAAAGAAGACACTCCATGACGCATGGCGAGTTCACAGAATTTTTATTTTTCGGCACAAGTTAGCGGAAATTGATATTTTTTTTTTTTAATTTAGTTTTTTACAAAGTCTCATATTCCACTAACTTGTGACAAAAAATAAAATTTTACATGAACTCACCATACCCCTCACGGAATACCTTGGTGTGTCTTCTTTCCAAAATGGGGTCACTTGTGGGGTATTTATACTGACCTGGCATTTTAGGGGCCCCTAAAACTTGAGAAGAAGTCTGGAATATAAATGCGTAAAAATGCCCTGTGAAATCCTAAAGGTACTCATTGGAATTAGGGCCCCTTTGCGCACCCAGGCTGCAAAAAAGTGTCACTCATGTGGTATCGCCGTACTCGGGAGAAGTAGGGCAATGTGTTTTTGGGTGTATTTTTACATATACCCATACTGGGTGAGAGAAAAATCTCTGTAAATTGACAACTTTGAATAAAAAAATGTAAAAAGTTGTCATTTACAGCGATATTTCTCACACACAGTATGGGTATATGTAAAAGTACACCCCAAAACTCATTGCCCTACTTCTCCTGAGTACGGGGATACCACATGAGTGACACTTTTTTGCAGCCAAGATGCACAAAGGGGCCCTAATTCCAATGAGTACCTTTAGGATTTCACAGGGCATTTTTACGCATTTAGATTCCAGACTTCTCAAGTTTTAGGGGCCCCTAAAATGCCAGGTCAGTATAAATACCCCACAAGTGACCCCATTTTGGAAAGAAGACACCCCATGACGCATGGCGAGTTCACAGAATTTTTATTTTTCGGCACAAGTTAGCGGAAATTGATATTTTTTTTTTAATTTAGTTTTTTACAAAGTCTCATATTCCACTAACTTGTGACAAAAAATAAAATTTTACATGAACTCACCATACCCCTCACGGAATACCTTGGTGTGTCTTCTTTCCAAAATGGGGTCACTTGTGGGGTATTTATACTGACCTGGCATTTTAGGGGCCCCTAAAACTTGAGAAGAAGTCTGGAATATAAATGCGTAAAAATGCCCTGTGAAATCCTAAAGGTACTCATTGGAATTAGGGCCTTTGCATTCAGGCTGCAAAAAGTGTCACTCATGTGGTATCGCCGTACTCAGGAGAGTAGGGCAATAGTTTAGGTGTATTTTTACATATACCCATACTTTGTGTGAGAAATATCTCTGTAAACGACAACTTTTTAAAAAATTTTATACAAAGTTGTCAGTTTACAGAGATATTTCTCTCACCCAACATGGGTATATGTAAAAATACACCCCAAAACACATTGCCCTACTTCTCCTGAGTACGGCGATACCACATGAGTGACACTTTTTTGCAGCCTGGGTGCACAAAGGGGCCCAAATTCCAACGAGTACCTTTAGGTTTTACATGGCTGCTCACAATTTAGCCCCGCCCAAAATGCCAGAACAGTAAACACACCCCACAAACGACCCCATTTCGGAAAGTAGACACCCCAAGGTATTCACTGAGGGGCATAGTGAGCCCGTCTGAGATTTTTTTTTTTTTTTTGCCAGAAGTTAGCAGAAACGGAAACTTTATTATATTTTTATTTTTCCTCAGAAAGTGTAATTTTCTGCTAACTTGTGAAAAAAAATGAAATGATACATGAACTCACCATGCCCCTCCGCGAATACTTTGGGGTGTCTTCTTTCTAAAATGGTGTCATTTGGGGGGTATTTATACTATCCTGACATTCTAGCACCTGAAGAAACATGACAGGTGCTCAGAAAGTCAGAGCTTCTTCAAAATGCCGAAATTGACTTTTTTGCACCATAGTTTGTAAACGCTATAACTTTTACCCAAACCAATAAATATACACTTATTGGATTCTTTTTTTATCAAAGACATGTAGAACAATAAATTTAGAGAAAAATTTATATAGAAATGTATTTTCTTTTGAAAATTTTTACAACAAAGCGAAAAATTTCATTTTTTGGCAAAAATGTCGTTAAATTTTTATGAATAGCAAAAAAAGTTAAAATGTCAGCAACAATGAAATACCACCAAATTAAAGCTCTATTAGTGAGAAGAAAAGGAGGTAAAATTCATTTGGGTGGTAAGTTGTATGACGGAGCAATAAACGGTGAAAGTAGTGTAGTGCAGAATTGTAAAAAGTGGCCTGGTCATTAAGTGTGTTTAAGCTAGGGGGGCTGAGGTGGTTAAAGTTCGCTCATCTCTAATCAGGATGTCTTCAGTTCAGGACCGGAACGTTTTTTGGCCGGAGAAAATACCGCAGCATGCTGCGCTTTTTGCTCCGGCCAAAAATCCTGAACACTTGCCGCAAGGCTGGATCCGGAATTAATGCCCATTGAAAGGCATTAATCCGGATCCGGCCTTAACCTAAACGTCGTTTCGGCGCATTGCCGGATCCGACGTTTAGCTTTTTCTCAATGGTTACCATGGCAGCCAGGATGCTAAAGTCCCGGCTGCCATGGTAAAGTGTAGTGGGGAGCGGGGGAGCAGTATACTTACCGTCCGTGCGGCTCCCGGGGCGCTCCAGAGTGACGTCAGGGCGCCCCACGCGCATGGATCACGTGATCGCATGGATCATGTGATCCATGCACATGGGGCGCTCTGACGTCACTATGGAGCGCCCCGGGAGCCGCACGGACTGTAAGTATACCGCTCCCCCGCTCCCCACTACTACTATGGCAACCAGAACTTTAATAGCGTCCTGGCTGCCATAGTAACCTGAAAGCATTTCGAAGACTGATCAGGATCCTGATCAGTCTTCTAATGCTTTCAGGCGACTTGCGTTCTGACGGATCCGGCGGGACGGAAGTGCCTGCCGGATCCTCAGAAAGCAAGTGTGAAAGAGGCCTAAGACTGATCAGTCTTCAAATGCTTTCAGTTGTCTTGCGTTGTGATGGATACGGCGGGCATTTCCGGCGACGGAAGTGCACGCCGGATCCTCACAACGCAGATGTGAAAGGGGCCTTAGACACTTTTTGCTCCTTACTTGCAAGGGGGTGTAGCCTAGTGGGAAAGCAACATGGCCTGAGATGCGCCAGTGCGTGCCAAAGTATTGGCACAAAGTAAGATGGTGCTAAAAACCATGCACCAAATTTATTATCCAGCATAAGGCACTTTGATAAATTTGGTGAATTTTTAGACTGGGCTCCCTAAATATTTGACAGGATTAGTAAATCTGTCCCATATCTTTAAAAAAAAAAAAAAAAAAGGTAAAAAGACTTTTGAACAAAAATAACAAAACAAAGCAGTAGTCAGTTGTCACCCTCTGGACTGACTACCGTGCTCACCACAGCCAGTGATTGGCCGTACAATAAGGAGCAGAAGGGATAGCAACTAGGCCAGGACACCGGAATAAAGGGAGCAGGTCACCTTCTAACACATCCCTAAATCCTAGCCCTGACCTCCTAACTGTATGAGCGAACCCTAATGGTGGGAGGGCTCATACCCGGAACCTCAGGTCCTACTAACCCTAGAGATCCCTGGTAATAATGTCAGGCCTGGGAGACGACCTGTTCATCCACGACACGGATGAACTGGAGTCTTCAGCAGGCCTAGGAACAAGAAAGGATCAGACAGTAGCATAAACCAGATTGGCAGGTAAGCACCCAGCGCAAACAACACACACTGGAACAACAGTACTTACCTGCCACAATAACTGGTACTGACTTGTGTTTCCCCCTCCGAAGAACCCAGGAGCCCCCTCACCAAAGGCACAACACACAAGAAAACTCCTTACATTTGTGCTGGACGAACAACACCAAAAGGCCAGCCATGAAACTACAACAAGACGTACTCCACAACCTGAACATAAAGCCCACACCAAACATCAATCCAGGAGAGGTAGGGAACATGAAGGATACATAAGGGATAACAATCTATGTACAACAAGGTGGCCCTCAAACTGGACAGAAGGTAAGGTCCAGGATGGCAGCATAACTCCAGCTCCACAAGAAGCTGAAGTCCCACTGACCTCAGGCTCCAAGCCCAAGTACTGTAAGGCCTCTTTCACACGAACGTGTCCGGATTAGGTCCGGATGCTTTGCGGATGCGTTCAGCGAAAACTGTGCGATTTCACAGGCAAAGCCATTCAGTTTTGCCTGCGATTGCGTTCAGTTGTTCAGTTTTTTCCGCGCGGGTGCAATGCGTTTTAATGTGTTTTTTACGCGCGTGATAAAAAACTGAAGGTTTACAAACAACATCTCCTAGCAACCATTAGTCAAAAACGCAATGCACCTGCACTTGCTTGCGGATGCAATGCGTTTTTCACGCAGCCCCATTCACTTCTATGGGGCTAGGGCTGTGTGAAAAACGCAGAATATAGAACATGCTGCGATTTTCACGCAACGCACAAGTGATGCGTTAAAAAAAATGCTCATGTACACAGACCAATTAAAATGAATGGGTCAGGATTCAGTGCGGATGCTATGCGTTCACGTCACGCATTGCACCCGCGCTGAAAACTCGCTCGTGTGAAAGGGGCCTAAGAGCCCAAAACTAGCTCCACCTTGCTCACACTTTAACCTAATACACACCAGAATGGGAAGGGACAACAAACTTAAAGGGGAAGTGTGTAAATATGCAAAAACTACACGTTGCCCCCACCAACAAGCATGCACGGCTAAAGTGTCACGATCCACTACCACCAGACCATGACACTGCCGTGACAAGTTGATACTGTGATTAAGGCTCTATGCACACAATCGTTTGTGTTCTGCAGTCCGCAAACTGCAGATCTGTAAAACACAGCTACCAGCCATTTGCATGCCGCCATTTTTTCCACCTCCTGTCAAATGTCCTGTTCTTGTCTACAAATCGGACAAGAATAGGACAAGTTCTCTTTTTTTTTTTGCTGGGCCGCGGAACGGACATATGGATGCGGACAGTACACGGTGTGCTGTTCTTATCTTTTGTGGTCCCATTGAAATGAATGACAATATGGTCATGGGTCTTAAAGGGGTATTCCCATCTCAGACAATGGGGCATATCTCTACACTGAGAACGGAGGCCCGAAAGTTGTGGAGGGCGCACATACGTTTCTATGGGGCTGCCGAAAATAGCTGGGCGCTGGCTCTGCTATTTCCTTCGGCTCCATAGAAATGAATGGAAGCGGTGACCTCGCAAGCGCGGTGCGCTCCCATTCAGTACTATGGGGAGAGAGCTTGGTGGTGGCCGGACCCAATGAAATCCGGAGTCTTCCGGCCACCACCTTCCCCGCTCTGTTCTTGGTGTAGGTGCTGGACCCGCACTTTTCAGACAATGGGGGCATAGCCTACCAATATACCCCTATTGTCTCAGATGTGAATACCCCTTTAAGCAGACAGTATTGGCGTATACAGTATCTAATAATAAATGACCCCCTATGTGCAGTTTATGAATACTGGTCCAGTTGGGTATTACGAGTAGGTGGAGTGTCTCTGCACAGTCTGAGGCCTCTTTTACACAGTCAGGCCTCTCTGTTTTTCACTCAGCACACGTACCCATTGATTTTAATGTGTTTTTTCACATATCAGTATTTTCTTTTATTGACCGTAGGTCAGTGAAAAAAATCACGGAGACATGCATTACTTTGTTCCATGAGGCAGACCAAACACACCCATTAAAGTCTATGGTTCAGTGAAAAAACACGGACACAACACGGATGGCACCCGTGTTGCATCCATGTTTGGTCCATTTTTCCCTGAGCACTATTAGGAAATGGTCTGGAAATTAATTCAGCTGAGCAGCGTTTGTGGCATACAGATGACACATGGTGGGCGAAAAACGGCCAAATAGACATCTTCACGTATGAAAAATGTACTGCTTTTTTCACGGACATGGAAATGTGAACAAGGCCTCATTATTTGGTGAGTGTTTGATCAGTGATTTCTATCCAATACCAGGAGTAGAGACTACACAGAGATGTTCCCGGTGACGTCACCGACACTAATAGACAGGCTTTAGCGCTGCCCTAGTCATTTTACAGGCTTGCGCTGTGCTAAAGCCCGCCCGTCAGTACCGGTGATGTCACTGGGCCCACTGCTAGGTGGAAGCTTCTGCCTAGCAGTAAAAAATGTAAACAAAAAAGTGCTTACCCTGCGCTATATAGCAGGAAATGCTCCTCTGCTCATATCCGAGGGTTCAGCTCATGAAATGCTCTGATGCTCATGTCAGCGGGGCTGAGTGGGGGAAGATGGAGATATGTCCGGGTTCAGCTCTGAACCCGGACAACCCCTTTTAGGCTGGGTTCACACGAGCGTGTCCGGATGCGTTGCGGATGCGTTGCGGATGCGTTCAGTGAAAACTGAGCGTTTTCACAGGCAAAGCCATTGGCCTCTTGCACACGGGCGTCATGTTTGACGCCCGGATAAGATGCGGGTGCGTTGCGGGAATCGCCGCGATTTTTCCGCGCGTGTGCTAACGTTTGTAGTGCGTTGAGCACGCGCGTGAAAAAATCCGCATGCTTGGTACCCAGACCCGAAGTCAGACTTCATCACTGAAGTCTGGTTTCGGGATGAGTATTCTGTATGTGTAATTATTTTCCTTTATAACATAGTTATAAGGGAAAATAATCGCATTCTAATTACAGAATGCAATGCTCCCCGGGCTTTAAAGGGTTAAAATAATAAAGAGTTAACTACCTTCTCCCATTGCGCGCAGAGCCCCAGAACGTCGCTCTCTTGATAGTTTGGCTGCTGAGGACCTGTGGTGACGTCACAGGGTCACATGGTCCAATCATAGAAGCATTTGAGTGGACCATGTGACCCATGTGATCCTGTGACATCACGGCAGGTCCTTCATCGAACATCTGTTGTTCGATGAAGGACCTGCCGTGATGTCACAGGATCACATGGGTCACATGGTCCACTCAAATGCTTCTATGATTGGACCATGTGACCCTGTGACGTCACCACAGGTCCTCAAGCAGCCAAACTATCAAGAGAGACGACGTTCTGGGGCTCTGCGCGTACAATGGGAGAAGGTAAGTTAACTCTTTATTATTTTTAACCCTTTAAAGCCCGGGGAACATTGCATTCTGTAATTAGAATGCGATTATTTTCCTTATAACTATGTTATAAAGGAAATAATAACGATCGGGTCCCCATCCCGATCGTATCCTAGCAACCATGCGGGAAAATCGCAACGCATCCGCACATGATTGCGGATGCTTGCGATTTTCCCGCATCCCCATTCACTTCTATGGGGCCTGCGCTGCGTGAAAATCGCAGAATATAGAACATGCTGCGATTTTCACGCAACGCAAAAGTGATGCGTGAAAATCACCGCCATGTGCACAGCCCCATAGAACTGAATGGGTCAGGATTCAGTGCGGGTGCAATGCGTCCTCCTCACGCATTGCACCCGCGCGAAAACTCGCCCGTGTGAAAGGAGCCATTCAGTTTGCCTGCGATTGCGTTCAGTTGTTCAGTTTTTCCGCGCGGGTGCAATGCGTTTTGATGCGTTTTTCACGCGCGTGATAAAAAACTGAAGGTTTACAAACAACATCTCCTAGCAACCATCAGTGAAAAACGCAACGCACCCGCACTTGCTTGCGGATGCAATGCGTTTTTAACGCAGCCCCATTCACTTCTATGGGGCTGCGGATGCGTGAAAAACGCAGAATATGGCCCCTTTCACACGGGCGAGTTTTCCGCGCGGGTGCAATGCGTGATGTGAACGCATTGCACCCGCACTGAATCCTGACCCATTCATTTCAATAGGTCTGTGTACATGAGCGTTTTTTTTCACGCATCACTTGTGCGTTGCGTGAAAATCGCAGCATGTTCTATATCCTGCGTTTTTCACGCAGCCCTAGCCCCATAGAAGTGAATGGGGCTGCGTGAAAAACGCATTGCATCCGCAAGCAAATGCGGGTGCGTTGCGTTTTTCACTGATGGTTGCTAGGAGATGTTGTTTGTAAACCTTCAGTTTTTTATCACGCGCGTGAAAAACGCGTCAAAACGCATTGCACCCGCGCGGAAAAAACTGAACAACTGAACGCAATCGCAGGCAAAACTGAATGGCTTTGCCTGTGAAATCGCACAGTTTTCACTGAACGCATCCGCAACGCATCCGGACCTAATCCGGACACGCTCGTGTGAAAGAGGCCTATAGAGCATGCTGCGATTTACACGCGTTGCAGAAGTGATGCGTGAAAAAAAACGCTCATGTACACAGCCCCATAGAAATGAATGGGTCAGGATTCAGTGCGGGTGCAATGCGTTCACATCACGCATTGCACCCGCGCGGAAATCACGCTCGTGTGAATGCAGCCTTACACATTTACTAAAACAGACAGGTCAGGAGAGGTGACAGGTTTGCTTTAATAATGCCACTCTGATGTAACTTAAAGGGGTTGTGTGGAATCCCAAAAAATGTCATAGTTGCAGGGCCTGGCGGGGGAAGCACAGGGAAAGGGAAAAAATGTGTACCTGGATAATCCCTTTAAGTGTAACTGATTGGGAATTAAAGGGAACCTGTTGGCATCAAAATAGCCCCTAAACTGCCCGCAGGACATCAGCTATGTCATCTGGTTTCTAACGATGTGTTTGCCTAAGTCGTCATAACTGCTGTAGAACACGTTTTATTTTGTCGGAGGCTTTCACACTTGAAGTCAAGCTTGCCACGCCCCCTTCCATTTGAATGATAGACTTTTTCGTCTCCTTCATACGCAATTCCTTCTTGAGATCTCGTGCGTGTGCTACATGATAATGTTCTCTGGCGTGCTCGCACGAGATCTCAAGAAGGAATCATGCACAGAGAGGAAACATACGGCTGGTGCCCATGCATTGCGGACCGCTATTTGGCACAGGGCGCAAACGTTTGGTGTGCATCAGCCCTATTGCTGTTATTTTGAAGTATAGTCTGAGGGCTCATTCACACGACTGTAGGCCAACCATGCCCGTATTGCGGACTGCAAATGGCGGGAACACAATATACAGGCACCGGGCGTGTGAATCTCGTATCGTGGATGCGGAGCCATTGACTTGAAAGGGTCTACAATCCGCAAGATACAGTGCAGTGGGGAGGCACAGATCGGAAGCCCACGATGCTCTTCAGTGGCTTTTTGGGTCCGTGCCTTGGCAGAGACTTATCTTTCGCCATATATTGCGCCACGATACGGTATTCACACGGCTAGTGACAGTGTATTACGGGCCGCTTCGGGCACGCACGGCCTATGTTTTTATGAATGAGGCCTAAGCCTAATAGGTAAGAGCAGGCATGAGAAATCAAATTCCGGGCACCAGCACAACGTGACATCTATTTCTGAATTATCACAAGATGGTTTACTGTGCTGCTATAGGGTGCAGCTGCAGAAATGTTACCGCTTTAATTAGCAAATATTGGTTAGGGACCGCTGTAAATAGCAGTAGTGTGCCGTATGCGGTTTCTCCATGGATGGCTACAGTTTGCAGTACATTTTCTGGCCACATGGCTTGTAGCACCAGACTTCACCTTTGTTAAATCCTCCCGTATAGATTGGAGAAATGCGTTTGGAGTAAGGGTATCCATACATGTAGGCTAGCATTAGTTGTGGCACACTACCGCTACGTGTATGGATACCCTTACTGTAAAAGCATTTCTCCAATACACACGTGAGGATTTAACCAAGGCTACAACTTCTCTGGGCATAACAACATGGAGGGAGTACAACCTGGATAAAGATCTGATGACGAGAAACCTACATGGTTTGTAGCACTTGAATTGTTGAGTGACGGTATTTTTTATTTTTTTTTGTTTCTGCCTACCATAGGAATGTTAGACTCGGCGGGTATTAAGGAGCTGACCTTCAGAGCTTCACAAGTGGAGAGTCTTTTAAGTGACAGAATGTATGAAGACATTGCATACCACTTCTCTTACTTTGAGGAAGCAAAAGTTAACTGGGAAAACCTACAGCAGACCGATGCCGTCAGAGTTGTGTACCGAGTACTTAAAAGCTGTCCACCAGGAGCACTGAAAAAGAAAGCCAAGTGCCTGCTCTCTAAATGGAAACTCTTGTACAAAGACCTATGTCTTCATACCAGCGCGGCCCAGGAGTGCTTTACAGGGGAACAAGAAATGGCTGACAGTACAACTGAGACCCAAACTCAAGACCTGACAGACCTGGAGAGTCCAAGCAGTCACACCTCTACTAAAACGGAAGAAGTAGAAGAAAATCAGCGGTCGGGCCTACAAGTGACAAGTGTCAATCAGCTCAGTGCGGGGAAACAAGATCAACTGCAAATGAGCATTGAGGACCTGAGAATGAAATGCAGGGAACTTCTCTATCAGGCTTTAGCTGATCCCTCACAGTGCCAAGAAAAAGTCCAGGAGTATGGAAATGAGCTTGAAGAAAGCATCTATACTCTCTATATTGGGCATGAAAAGAAGTATAGAAGCTGCATACGCAGTAAAATCTCCAATCTGAAAAATCCGAAAAACCTGCACTTGAAAAAGCTCATTTATTCTGGAACACTCTCCCCCAAGACATTTGCAGGAATGAGCGCCATGGAGATGGCGTGTGAGGAGCTCCGAGACCTCAGAGCTAGCTATACTCAGGCTGGCGTCCAGGAGCATCAGCTTCCGCAGCGCGCTGATGGAGTCCAGACTAGTGAAATTAAATGCAAGAAATGTGAAAGGTTTAATTGTACAGTAACCATGATTTCCCGAGGGACGCTGTTTCTACCTGGCTGGGTCCGTTCTGGGAACCCTGATGAAGAGATGATGACATTTGCCATCTGTAATGAGTGTGGAGAACAGTGGTATCACAGTGGATGGATATGTCTGTGACATGGCTAGGATTCGCGGTAGTATGGGTCCAGTCAGTGGGATTACCGCTGGCGGTTTACGTTTTCATGTGTTCTGATATTCTCCTAACATGCTGTTGGTTGCCATATTAAAATAATAGGCGCACTAAACCCTATTTATCGCAACTTGTTGTGTAGGCTAATACACTGTATAGCTCCCTGTACAAGGACTGTTGCGTACTGCAGGGGTCGGCAACCCCACCGCCGTAAGGTCCCCGAGTAGATCAGGCATTCATTTATAACGTTAGAAGCTGGCACAAATCTCGGAGCCATCGCTCCATGCCTCCTCATTCACCCTCATATCCTGCAGATCACTATAGGCCAGCGGCCTACAAGAGGGCAGGTCTCCCAGCATAGACAGGCACAATGAGGTCAGTATACGCCTGTGCGTGAGACGGGAAAGGGTTAGGTAAGTACTTTTACTTTTTTATAGGGGGAAATATTATATCTAGTGGCACTTTAGGAACGCATGCAGGCATTATTAAAGGGAATCTGTCCCTAACGACCTCAGGTGGAGTTCACCTGATTAAAACGCGTTTTTTCTTTTGTCGATCTGAGGCTCTGCTCCTGAGTTATGATACTTTTTCTTAATATGCAAATTAGGCCTTTGGTGCCATGAGGGTGTCACCCTTGCTCTTGTTGCACCCAAGCCCTGCTCCTTTTTGTGGTCAGCCTTTCCCTGGCTGCTTTGCTGTGGCCTTGTCAATCAACGCAGCCAGAGAGAGGCTGGCCACAGAAAGGAGTGGAGCTTGGGTGCCACAAGAGCAATGGTGAGGCCCTTGTTGCACCAAAAACCTAATTTACTTATTAAGAAAAGGGGCTTATCTTCATACTGCCTGGCACTCTTGTTTTATAACTATAGTCATGTCACTATCCCTGCCTTTGGGGACACTGGGCAGCACAGCATTAGGGTTACAGGGTGGGGAGTTTGTTGAGAAGCTGGGCTATTCTGTCATATTTTAGGTTACTCAGAAGCTAAAGGGGTTGGGAGCTGTCCTAAGTTCACACATGACAGGGACCGAGCCAGTCACATGACCCTCCCCACCCACACTGGCTGCTGACACTACACTACTGTCAACAGCAGTCACGTGTGCGGCGCGCTCTCTGATTGGCTGACCTGTCCGACGCTGCTAGCTGCAGGGCCCGCCCACCGCTAGAGACGTGACGGGCTGCTGACTCTCGCCATGTTGTTTGCCCTGGCGGCTGCGGAGAATAGCCGGGGATAGAGACGGAGGAGCCGCACGGCGTAGACTGCCGCGTTCTTTGGCCTGAGGCGGGAAACTTTGTGAGCAGCGTTCCTCCGAACAGGTTTGTAGTCTGCGGGAGCTGACGTCATGAGCGGCTCTGCACTGTGATGTCATTTTAGTTACTGCAGCTCTCGTGTCTGTGGACAGGTGAGGGATATCGCAGTGGTGCAGTGCACAGGTGGTGGGAGGGCTGGGGTCTAGTCCTGCCAGGCACTGCAGCACTCTTCCATAGACTTGTATCGGATCCTGTGGAACCTGCTCTGAAGTGGAGCCTCATGACCCTGCCCAGTGCTGGTGACACCTTCGTGGTCATGTGTCCTGATCTCTGATCTAGGTGCAAACCTCATCAGGTCTGAAGATCTTCTGCACTAAGACTGTCCTCGATATACATTGTATGAAGAAAAGTTCTGGAACTCCTATACCTTATGTTTCAGTTCCTCATCAATTCAAGATCTGCTTGCTTTAGTGAATGGAAACATTTAGGGGGAGATGTATCCATACTGGTGTAATGCCTTAGTTGCTCCTAGAAACCAATCAGAGTTCACTTTTCATTTCCCACAGCTCCTTAGGAAAATATAAAGTAGAATCTGATTGGTTGCTATAGGCAACTAGGGTGGTTTTCTTTTCCACCAGTTTTGATAAATCCCCCCCTTAGGGCTTCATGGTGCCTTCTGAGCTGTAATGTACAGGACTACTGTGCGCTGCCTGTAACCCTGATAGCGGCACTTGGCTCCACCTCATGAGTGATGACGTCACTAGGCTAGATGGACCTCAGGGACCACCACCCATCCTGAGAATGCAGGGGTTGGAGCGCTGGTTCAGCTCTGTGGCCCCTTCTTCGCACTTCTTGCAGGGAACTGCAGCCAGCATTATTTAGGGCTCATGCACACCGCCAGAAGTGTTTTACGGTCCACAAATAGCGGATAACAGCTGAGTGCGTGGCACCATTTTTATTTTTTTTTACTCCTGCAGAAATGTCCTATATTTGTTCACAAAACGGGACGTTCTATTTCATTGAGATGAACGGGTCCGCATCCGAGCCGCACAAAATGTGGACTAAAGCTACAGCCATGTGCATGAGCTTTTACTTGAATGGATCTCCGCTATGGTTCTCCCTGCACAGCGGGTGGCGGCGCTGTGCCGTGCAGGGAGAGACTGTGGAGGTGCTGCAGTAGGGGGTCCAGAGGTTAGACCTCCAACAGTCATATCCAAGCGACATGCCATCCTTTTATGAGATGGGATTACCGCTCTGAAATTGAAAAGCTGCACGCCAAAAAGTTGCCATGGGGGCCGTAGCCTAAGGGTTCACCTGTTCCTTTGTATATTGGTGCAGTTTACGGAGCCGTTTTTGCAATCAGTGTTACTATAGTTCTCAGTTTACATTTTACTTATATAGACGGATATAGGTTTTTACACTTGGGGTCTGAATTATCTCCTCGGTGGGCTTCCCTGTCAGTGTCGCGGGGTGGTGCCCCTATGTCATTTGTTTCATTATCTCAGTGAGCATTTATACTTTTATGTGTTGTTGATGTCCTTTATGTGAGAGGTTATTAGCTTGTTCTTGTGGGTTTTATGTTGCCGATTTAACTTGACTGATTGAAGTGTCAGCAGTTGCCGCATTGGGAAGTGAAAATCTCCATGTTCCGGTGCTAAAGGTGACGTCACGCCTGACAGACTGCGACTGAAAATCCATTTCGTCCATGTGGATGGTGATTGTAAGCTCTTGCGAGCAGGCCCTCCCTCCTAGCGTTTCTTTTGTTCATTAGATGGCAACCCTGTGATTAGAGTTGAGCGAACTTCTGTTTTAAGTTCGGCGTCCAAAGTTCGGGTTATCGAAGCATCCCATTATGAATTCCACTACCATTGAACCTGAAACTTGGACAACCCTAAGGACCTGGGGTGACGTCACCGTCATGTGATCAGTGCAGGGGGCGTGGCTCAGTACTGGATTAGATAAGAGGTGGTAGCCTACGACCTCTTATCGAATCCAGTACAGAGCCACGCCCCCTGCACTGATCACATGACGGTGACGTCACCCCAGGTCCTTAGGGTTGTCCAAGGTTCAGGTTCAATGAAGAATCCCCCTATGGATTCCAAATGCCGTTATGGTCCATGGTAGCGGAATTCATAACGGGATGCTTCGATAACCCGAACTTTGGACGCCGAACTTAAAACAGAAGTTCGCTCAACTCTGCCTGTGATGTCTATTTTGGCTTGTACATATACCCTCTAAATTGTGAAGCGCCGCGGAATACGATGGTGCTGTAAAGATTTTTATTAAATCCCTGTGCTTTCGAACAAAACAGATTTTCAGTTATAGAAATTTTCTGCAACAAAATCGCCGCGTGTGAAGGCACCCAGAGGCTACATGCACACGGTGCGGAATCTACCTTCGTGGATACGTGAACCGCATTGTGCAGCCAAGTATAGGAGATGTTCTATCCTTTGTGGACAGCACACGGGCAGGGGGCTGGAGAGTCCGGCACTATTCTACTCCATAGGCCCAATGGGGGAGATTAATCAGACTGGTGTAAAGTTGAACTGGCCTAGTTGCCCATAGCGACCAATCAAATTCCACCTTTCATTTTCCAAAGGAGCTGTGAAAAACGAAAGGTGGAATCTGATTGGTTGTTATGGGTAACTAGGCCAGTTCTACTTCCCACCAGTTTGATGAATGACCCCCAATATTCTCTGCGAAGTGTTAGCACGTGATGAAATGCTCACACGTTCGGTGCTGCACTTCCTGTTACTCGCCCCATTGTTGTAATCGGGTTTGCATCTTGCTGAATAACAATGGACCTCTTTACAACGAACACTGGAGCTTTTCTTCTAATATTGATGCAGACGGTTCCTTTAGCTTCTATTAGGGCTCATATACACAAACTTCTTTTTGGTCCGCGTCTGATCCACATTTTTTGCAGGTCTGATGTGGACCCATTCACTTCAATGGGGCTGCAGAAAATGCGGGCCGTGTGCTCTCCGCATCCATTTGTCCGTTCCGTGGCATCCGCAAAAATATAGAACGTGTCTTATTCTTGTCCGCATTACAGACAAGGATAGGGCTGTTCTATTATGGGCTGGACGTCCGGGATCGCCAAGCAGGCTGAGGCTACGGCCATGTGCATGAGCCCAGTCTGTGTTCACATTTAACTGCCCGCCGTCTTTTGATGGTGGGTGGTGCAGCTCTGCAGCAAAGTTTAAAATGCAGTTTTATAAATAATGTAATCACATTTCCTAAAAAATAAAAATGCAGATTAGTATGAAATACATTTTATGGTTCGGTGAAGGTCTATGGTAAATATGAACCGCTGGACACATAAGCATTTTTTTGTTAGGGAACTTTCACACTAGCGGCAAGGAACTCCGGCGGGTGAACAGCCTGTCGGATCCGTGCTGCCGCTAGTGCACGCGTGCCCCCGGACTACCTCCTCCGGCCCCATTGACTATAATGTCGTAATTTTACTCCGGCCGCCTCTCGGCATGTTTGCCATGCTGCCGCCGGAACTCCGGCCTGCCCCATTATAGTCAATGGGGCCGGAGCGGTAGTCCGGGGGCACGCGTGCACTAGCGGCAGCACAGATCCGACAGGCTGTTCATCTGCCGGAACAGTCTTCCGGGGTTCCTTGCCGCTAGTGTGAAACTAGCCTTAATTAGGTGGCTTTTTTTTTTTTTTGTCTTTCTGGCTTCTTTTCAAAAACGCAGCATGCTGTAGCTCTTAGCATTTTTTTTCAGACGGTTTGCCAACACCTTCTCTATAGTGAAAAACCGCCATTAAGAAAATGTTAGTGATAAAATACAGTCTGAGTCAAGTACCAGTGTTCTATGCCAGTTTTTGGTTTTTCGAAAAGTTGCAGATTTAGTTGAAAGTTCTGTTTTGCAATGACATTTGTGAGTTTTTAGCAGGAGGAGGCTAGCCGTAAACAGGAGCCCCATGACCCGACTCATTTATGTGGAAGATTTATCAAAACTGGTGTGAAGAAAAAATGGCGTAGTTGCCCATAGCAACCAGTCAGATTCCACCTGTCATTTACTAAAGGGACTCTGAAAAATGAACAGAAAATTTGCAGCAAATTTACACCAAATCTGTAATAAATTGTGTGGATTTATGTTTTTTAATGCAGTTTAGTTTGTATTTTATTCGGATTTTCTGCATATCTGCATCACGTGCAGTTATTCTTAGGCTACTTTCACACTGGCGTCTGGTGCGGATCTGTCATGTATCTGCACAGACGGATCCGCACTGATAATACAACCGCATGCATCCGTTCAGAATGGATCCGTTTGTATTATCATGAATGTAGGCAAAACGGATCCGTCTTAAACACCATTGAAAGTCAATGGGGGACCGATCCGTTTTCTATTTTGACATATTGTGTCATTTAAAACGGATCCGTCCCTTATTGACTTACATTGTGTGCCAGGACGCATCAGTTTGGCTCAGTTCCGTCAGACGGACACCAAAACGCTGCAAAGAGCGTTTTGGTGTTCGCCTCCAGAGCGGAATGGAGACGGAACGGAGCCAACCTGATGCATTCTGAGCGGATCCTTATCCATTCAGAATGCATTGGGGCCAAACTGATCTGTTTTGGACCATTTGTGAGAGCCCTAAAACGGATCTCACAAGCGGACTCAAAAACGCCAGTGTGAAAGTAGCCTTACATGATCCAAACCTTCCAAATGTCTAGACACCCTATTCCTTACCCTAAGGCCTCATGCACATGGCCGTTGTTGTGGTTTGCGGCTCGGGCGCGGACCCATTCATTTCAATGGGGCCGCAAAAGATGCGGACAGCACTCCGTGTGCTGTCCGCATCCGTTGCTCTGTTCCGTGCCCCCGCAAAAAAAATGGAGCATGTCCTATTCTTGGCCATTTTGCGGACAAGAATAGGCATTTCTATAATGGGCCGCGTTCCGTTCCGCAAATTGCGGAACGTGGAGCAGCTACCGTGTTTTGTGGATTCGCGGTTTGCGGACCGCAGAACACCAACGGTCGTGTGCATGTAGCCTAAGAGACCTGTAGTATTTAAAAAAAAAAAAAAAAAAAAAACTGCGTTCACATCCTCGTTGTGTTTTCTGTATTTCTGTTACAACATAGGAACACAAAAATGAGGGGGGGAAACGGACCTGTTTTAATCTTCATTTGTTCGGATGGGTTACTTTGAGCGTCGGCTATTTTTGACAGGAGACAAATTCCCGTCTGTTGTAGTTTATCGCCCGTCAAATATGACTAATCTTTAGTGTGGATGCACTAAGCACTCCATGGTGACTATGGAGACCAAGCCTTGGGTTACAGTTGGGTGCACTGGATTTTAGGGGAATTTATGTGTGGTATGGCTGTAGATATGAAGTAGGGCTGGCGGTTCACACGGAAGACAAGTTGCTTCTGGCTGCACCATGTTAATGAAGTAATGAGCGAGAGCAAAGTTCCTTTTATCTCATTAAAGCGGGTGCGTTCCAGCAGTCTTCTGACCTCGTTCCTGTCACTACGGGGACAATGCACTGGATTCAGCTGCCTCATCATTTATTTCCTTTTCCTCCCCATTTTCTGTTTCTTCTGAGGTGGAGGCACATGATTTTCATCAGAGTTCATGTGGAGCATGATCACTCTCATTACGTGTTAGCCTCATGACGCATTTCAGACGACAGTAATTCTGAGGGTTTTATCTGACTCTGCATAGGTCCTCAGCATCTGATCGGTGAGGGGTCAGACACCTGTTGGAGAAGAGCGATTCTTGCTGCTCCATCACAACCATCGGTCCCATGGCCTAGGCGCAGCTTAGCCCCATTCACTTGGCTGCGTGACTGATGGTTGTGACATCACTGGCCTAGGGTAAGCAGCAAGTAGGCCACGGAGCTCACATGAGTGTCAGGCCAACTCAATTGCTTGATGAGAGCCCTGAGTGTCAGACCCCCGATCATCAGTTACAGATAGTCAGATAACCCCTTTAAGTAGGAATTGCTGGTGTTATTCCAGGAAAAGTATGACTACGCAATTGGTAGTCAAAAATGAGAAAAATAAAAAATGGAGACAGCACGTCCAAAAAAAAGGAATTTATTCCAGATGCAACGTTTCGGCTTAGTGATAACCTTTGTCAAGCATTGTTTGACAAAGGCCATCACTAAGGGTACTTTCACACTTGCGACAGGCTGAATCCGTCCTGCCGCAAGTGCCCATGCACTGCCGTGCTGCCGCTCAGTCCCCATTGACTATAATGGGGGCGGGGGGCGGAGCTACTGCGCAGCACGGCAAAGATCGCCGGACTGAAAAGTCGGACATACGTGCTGCGCTGTAGCTCCGCCCCCGCCCCATTATAGTCAATGGGGACAGAGCGGCAGCACTGCAGTGCATGGGCACTTGCAGCAGGACGGATTCAGCCTGCCGCAAGTGTGAAAGTACCCTTAGTGATGGCCTTTGTCAAACAATGCTTGATAAAGGCTATCACTAAGCCGAAACGTTGCATCTGGAATAAATTCCTTTTTTTTGGACGTGCTGTCTCCATTTTTTATTTTTCTCATTTTTGACTATTGATTGCGTAGTCATACTTTTCCGGGAATAACACCAGCAATTCCTACTTAACCGCTTGCCGACCGCCGAACGCACGGATGCGTCCAGGCGGCGGCAAGTTTGTTCCTCTTGGACGCATCCGTGCGTCATCTCGCGAGAGCCGAGATCTGCTGTGAACGCGCGCACGCGTGAGCGCGCGTTCACAGCAGAGTACGGCTCTGCAGTTGTACTACAGCCTGCCAGCGATGATCAATCGCTGGCAGGCTGTAAATGTAAAATAAATGAGATCAAAGTGGTATATCAGACGCTGTGTTGCTAACAGCGTCTGATATACCTAATACCTGGTCCTCTGGTGGTCCCATTTACTGGGATCGACCACCAGAGGACCAGGTAACAATGTAAAATTGCACCAAACACTACACTAACCCCACCCCCACCCCCACCCCCTCACTTTATAACCACTATTAACCCCTTGTTAACCCCTGATCACCCCATATAGACTCCCTGATCACCCCCTGTCACTGATCACCCCCTGTAAGGCTCTATTCACATGTCCATATGTGTTTTGCGGTTCCGCGGATCCACAGATCCGTGCCACGGATCCGCAAAACACGGACACCGTCAATGTGCTTTCCGCATTTTGCAGATCCGCACATTGCCAGAACTATATAGAAAATGCTTTTTCTTGTCCACAATTGCGGACAAGAAAAGGGCATGTTCTATATTTTTGCGGAACGGAAATGCAGACCCGTAAGTGCGGATCCGCAATTCCGGATCCGAGCGGGACAAAGTCTGTCCCCATAGAAATGAATGGGTCCGCAATTCCGTTCTGCAAACAGAATTTTGGACGTGTGAATGGGGTATAAGGGTCCCTTATCACCGCCAGTTAGCTAGCTACTTGTTAGGTAGTTAGCGCCCAGCCCACCGCACCGCAGTCACTGATTTTGGCAGAGATTTTTTCATCCACATTGATCGATGCGAATGAAAAAATCTGTGCCGTTCATTTTTTTTTTTCAGCCCAGAGGCTGAACGGAAAAAAAAAATCTCATTACCCGTATGCTCAATATACGGAGAATCGCAGAAACTCCTAATGCTGGCCATACGTGTAATGATTGCGGAGACCCTCAAATGCCAGGGCAGTACAAAAACCTCACATGTGACCCCATTTTGGAAAGAAGACACCCCAATTTTATTTTTTGTCACAAGTTAGTGGAATATGAGACTTTGTAAAAAAAAAAAAAAATCAATTTCCGCTAACTTGTGCCAAAAAATTTTTCTGTGAACTCGCCATGCCCCTCACGGAATACCTTGGGGTGTCTTCTTTCCACAATGGGGTCACATGTGGGGTATTTATACTGCCCTGGCATTTTAGGGGTCCTAAAGCGTGAGAATCCAAATGCGTAAAAATGCCCTGTGAAATCCTAAAGGTACTCATTGGTTTTAGGGCCCCTTTGCGCATCTTGGCTGCAAAAAAGTGGCACACATGTGGTATCGCCGTACTCAGGAGAAGTAGGGCAATGTGTTTTGGGGTGTATTTTTACATATACCCGTATTTTTCGCCATATAAGACGCAGCGGCTGATAAGACGCACCTAGGTTTTTGGGGAGGAAAATAAGAAAAAAAATATTTTTGGTGGGTCTGGAACTAATGGTGGTTTGTGGATGGCACTGTTAATGGGGTGATCTGTGGATGTCACTGTTAATGGGGTGATCTGTGGATGGCACTGTTAATGGAGGGATCTGTGGATGGCATTGTTAATGGGGGGATCTTTAGATGGCACTGTTAATGGGGGCCCATCTGTGGATGGCACTGTTAATGGGGGCCCATCTGTGGATGGCACTGTTAATGGGGGCCCATCTGTGGATGGCACTGTTAATGGGGCCCCATCTGTGGATGGCACTGTTAATGGGGGCCCATCTGTGGATGGCACTGTTAATGGGGGATCTGTGGATGGCACTGTTACAAATGTGTCATCCACAGACCCCCATCCCATAACAGTGCCATCCACAGACCCCCTGCAGCTCCAATGTTGTACTATCAAATCATAAAATATCTCCAAGTACAAATAAATGTATTAAAGATCACCCTTATTAATGTACTGAACACAGACTCAATACCTCCTTACATACGGGCAGGCCGGGCGGGAGGAAGCGTGACTCTACGATGGCACATGCCTGCGCCTGCTTCATTCATAAAGCAGGCGCAGGCATGTGACGTCAGAGAGTCACGCTTCCGCCCGGCCGGCCGGCCTGCCCGTATTGTAAAGGAGGCATTGGGGTCTGTGTTACATTAATAAGGGTGATCTTTAATACATTTATTTGTACTTGGAGATATTTTATGATTTTATAGTACAACACTGTGAGTGGCGGGGCCGGACCATCCCCGCTGCAATTGCCGGCCCCCAGCTCCTCCTCCCTGTCACTCCCCGCTCATACATCGCAGCCTGCGATGCTGAAGCATCGCAGCCTGCGATGCAAAAAAAAGTCAGCATTCGCCGCATAAGACGCAGGGACATTTTCCCCCCATTTTGGGAGGAAAAAAAGTGCGTCTTATACGGCGAAAAATACGGTACCCATGTTGGGTGAGAGAAATATCTCTGTAAATGACAACTTTTTAATTTTTTTTATACAAAGTTGTCAATTTACAGCGATATTTCTCACACAAAGTATGGGTATATGTAAAAATACACCCCAAAACACATTGCCCTACTTCTCCTGAGTACGGCGATACCACATGAGTGACACTTTTTTGCAGCCTGGGTGCGCAAAGGGGCCCAAATTCCAACGAGTACCTTTAGCTTTTACATGGCTGCTCACAATTTAGCCCCGCTAAATGGGGTCACATGTGGGGTATTTATACTGCCCTGGCAATTTAGGGGACCTAAAGCGTGAGAAGAAAAATGCATAAAAATGGTAGAAATATCTCTGTAAGAGAGAAATATCTCTGTAAATTGACAACTTTGTATAAATTTTTTTAAAAAGTTGTCATTTACAGAGATATTTCTCACACCCAGTATGGGTATATGTAAAAATACACCCCAAAACACATTGCCCTACTTCTCCTGAGTACGGCGATACCACATGAGTGACACTTTTTTGCAGCCAAGATGCGCAAAGGGGCCCTAAAACCAATGAGTACCTTTAGGATTTCACAGGGCATTTTTACTCATTTTGGATTCTCACGCTTTAGGGCCCCTAAAATGCCAGGGCAGTATAAATACCCCACATGTGAGCCCATTTTGGAAAGAAGACACTCCAAGGTATTCTGTGAGGGGCATGGCAAGTTCACAGAAATTTTTTTTTTGGCACAAGTTAGCGGAAATTGATATTTTTTTTTTTTTTTTTTTACAAAGTCTCATATTTCACTAACTTGTGACAAAAATAAAATTTTACATGAACTCACCATACCCTCACAGAATACCTTGGGGTGTCTTCTTTCTAAAATGGGGTCACATGTGGGGTATTTATACTGTCCTGGCATTTTAGGGGCCCAAAGCGTGAGAAGAAGTCTGGAATCCAAATGTGTAAAATGCCCTGTGAAATCCTAAAGGTACTCATTAGTTTAGGCCTCTTGCGCATCTTGGCTGCAAAAGTCACTCATGTGGTACGCCGTACTCAGAGAAGTAGGGCAATGTGTTTGGGGTGTATTTTTATATATACCCATACTTTGTGTGAGAAATATCGCTGTAATCGACAACTTTTTAAATTTTTTAAACAAAGTTGTCAGTTTACAGAGATATTTCTCTCACCCAACATGGGTATATGTAAAAATACACCCTAAAACACATTGCCCTACTTCTCCTGAGTACGGCAATACCACATGAGTGACACTTTTTGCAGCCTGGGTGCTAAAGGGCCCAAATTCCAACGAGTACCTTTAGCTTTTACATGGCTGCTCACAATTTAGCCCTGCCCAAAATGCCAGAACAGTAAACACACCCACAAGTGACCCCATTTCGAAAGTAGACACCCCAAGGTATTCACTGAGGGGCATAGTGAGTCCGTGGGAGATTTCATTTTTTTGCCAGAAGTTAGCAGAAATGGAAACTTTATTATTTTTATTTTTTCCTCAGAAAGTGTCATTTTCCGCTAACTTGTGAAAAAAATGAAATGATACATGAACTCACCATGCCCCTCCACGAATACTTTGGGGTGTCTTCTTTCTAAAATGGTGTCATTTGGGGGTATTTATACTTTCCTGGCATTCTAGCACCTGAAGAAACATGACAGGTGCTCAGAAAGTCAGAGCTGCTTCAAAATGCCGAAATTCACTTTTTGCACCATAGTTTGTAAACGCTATAACTTTTACCCAAACCAATAAATATACACTTATTGTATTTTTTTATCAAAGACATGTAGAACAATAAATTTTGCGAAAAATTTATATAGAAATGTAGTTTTAAAAAAAAAAAATTACAACAGAAAGTGAAAAATGTCATTTTTTTGCAAAAATTTCGGTAATTTTTGATTAATAGCAAAAAAAGTTAAAACGTCAGCAACAATGAAATACCACCAAATGAAAGCTCTATTAGTGAGAAGAAAAGGAGGTAAAATTCATTTGGGTGGTAAGTTGTATGACGGAGCAATAAACGGTGAAAGTAGTGTAGTGCAGAATTGTAAAAAGTGGCCTGGTCATTAAAGCGAACCTGTCACCTGCTTTTTACCTCTTAAGCTGTTAACTGTACCTTATAGATCTTTGTAACCTTGTTTCCAAACAGGTGTTGTTCGTTTTTCTGGGGTTTATGTTACTGAAAAAATCACTTTATAATCTGCTCTGCTGCGTCTGAAGTCACCAGACAAGTCAAGGAGGCAGACCCTCCTTGACTGCTGGATGCGACTCCCCCGCCCTAACCCCGCCTCTCATCCCTATGATTGACACTAGCTCTTCTGCCCGGGACCGCGCTGGTCTCGGCGGCGCATGCGCCGTCTGCCTTCATAGCAGCGCGATACCGAGCCTCACGCTGAGTGATCTGCATTTCACCAGCGGCCCGGCTAGAGAGGAGAGAAGTGCGCAAGCGCGATCTAGCAAGGGGATCGCGCTTCACTGAGTGCGAGGCTCGGGATCGCGCTGCTATGAAGGCAGACGGCGCATGCATCCCGGGCAGAAGAGCTAGTGTCAATCATAGGGATGAGAGGCGGGGTTAGGGCGGGGGAGTCGCATCCAGCAGTCAAGAAGGGTCTGCCTCCTTGACTTGTCTGGTGACTTCAGACGCAGCAGAGCAGATTATAAAGTGATTTTTTCAGTAATATAAACCCCAGAAAAACGAACAACACCTGTTTGGAAACAAGGTTACAAAGATCTATAAGGTACAGTTAACAGCTTAAGAGGTAAAAAGCAGGTGACAGGTTCGCTTTAAGGGTGTTTAAGCTAGGGGGGCTTAAGTGGTTAAAGGGGTTATCTGACTATCTGTAACTGACAGCATTATGGGAGTACTATTCAGTACAACTGAGGTTGGGCAGGAACACACAGCATTATAAATCATTATGATGCTGTGAGTTTGTGTTGTCAAAGGAGCAGTGTTAAAATGTGAAGATGGAGTCTCCGATCATTTGGACTGGATTGTGTCTGATAAAATGATCTTGACCTATGAGTGACCTGAAGACTTGTGTGAAATGTTTGTTGGAGGCTTTGTCCATTTCATCTGATAGAGTGAACAGACAGACCTGTCTGAAATATTTGTGTCTGCCAAGGTTATCTTGGGAATAGGCCACTCCAAGGTCTGGAATAACAACGGATGAACAAGATCTACACTGAGTAGAGATGAGCGAAGAGAGCTTCGGATGATATATCCAAAGTCGCTTAGTTCAGAACTTCTGATTTATACTGTGTGGAGGTCCGTCTCTGTGCAGTATTAGAATGTATGGGCTCCAATGAGCGTGCGTGACTTTGAATAACTTCGGTAATTTTTACAGTGGAAAACGACTTTAAAACTTGAAACCGAACTCGGCTTCGGTTCCAACTGGTACCTCCATGTACAGTATTAGTCCAAAGTTATGAGCAAAGCGACTTTGGATGTATGATCCGAAGCTCACTTTGCTCATAACTGACAGTGACCCTTAGGCCTGTATTACACCAACAGATTATCTGACCAATATCTGTCCAATCAGACCAAGAGTTGGTGTGTGTGTTACAAAAGATCTGTGTGTGTAAACGGTCACCTGACCAAGGATTGTCCAGCTAATCTGTTGGTGTAATACAGGCTATGCTGGCTACATTCCACTAGGGAGTGAAGCGTATAAAAGCTGGAACTTCTCAACTAGCGGCTGAAGCTCACCTACAGAAGGATGCTTGGCGTAGGAAATCGGATGTGTCGCTGTCAGATGATGTTAGTTTTCTAGCCTTTTGTATATAAAGAAGGGCATACATTTGCCTGATTACTATTGCGTTAATAAAATATACTTGTACATAGTCCTACCATTTATTAAACCCGTGTGAGTTGTCTCTTCATATTTCCCCTAGACCAGGGATGGGCAAACTGCGGCTCTCCAGCAGTTGCAAAACTACAACTCCCAGCATGCAAAGACTGCTTACAGCTATCGGCCTACAGCAGGGCATGGTGGGCATTGTAGTTTTACAGCAGCTGGCGAGCCACAGTTTGCCCATCCCTGGGCTAGACCTTCAGGGAACATCTAGAAGTGGCATTCTTCCTGCACAACAGTGCTCTAAGAAGCTACATGTGAGAGCAACCTTAACGTGCAGACTAGAAGAAACCATTGCCACTTGAAAGTTGGGACATCACTTAGATCTTGTGACTTCTAAATATGATTTAACTGCTCATCTTTGTATGGTATGAGTCAGAAGAGGATGTGGATGCAACACTCGCAGTGCACACAAACGGGCGAAAAATGCCTGCCTGAGGCCTTTAGGGTGATTTCACATGTCATGGCAGGGCCAGGTTCATACATAGTCGTCTCGTCTGGCCCTGTCCGTGAAGAAGGAGCGGAAGGGGCTGGTAGACAAAGCAGTGGCTTGGGTCCACCCTCGGTGCACTTAAAGGGGGTTTCCTCCCTGCCTTCCAAGAACTTTAATGTTTTTCATTTTCTACTTGCGTAGTCATGAGGGCTGACAGTTGTATTTTGATTGAACTTTTTTATTTTTTAATGGTAACATTACAGGAACGGGGAAAAATCTTTGTGGTGGGAAATTGTCATTTTTTTTTTTTTTTTTGTTTAGTGTTTCGCAGTGTTCATTATTCTGCTGCTCGTTATGATTACAGCAATACCAAATCTATATAATTTCTATTGGGCTACTTTCACACTAGCGTTAAAGGGCTTCTGTCCCCCCCAAAATGCATTTTTCATTAGCTGACATTAGCTATTTGCTAATGTCAGCTGATCTCAAACATACTTTTCTTATTGTCCTGTGTGATTTAGTTATTTTAAAAAACTTACTTTTATGGTATGCAAATCGCTTCACTACCAGCAAGTTGGGCGGTAACTTGCTGGTAGCCGCCGCATCCTCCACTTGCCGACACGCCCCCTTCTCCTGTTGATAGACAGTTCAAATCTCGTGCCTGCGCCGTACCGGTCTTCATTCAGCGCAGGCGCTCTGAGAGAAGGACGCTCGCTTGGCCGCTCCTTCCTCAGTGCGCCTGTGTCTCTTCCGGGTGTAGGGCTGACGTCATCAGAAGAGACGCAGGCGCACTGTCGGCAAGTGGAGGATGCGGCGGCTACCAGCAAGTTACCGCCCAACTTGCTGGTAGTGAAGCGATTTGCATACCATAAAAGTAAGTTTTTTAAAATAACTAAACCACACAGGACAATAAGAAAAGTATGTTTGAGATCAGCTGACATTAGCAAATAGCTAATGTCAGATGATGTAAAATGCATTTTGGGGTTGACAGAAGCCCTTTAATATTTTCTAGTATTGAGATCCATCATAAGGTCTCAATACCGGAAAACAAAACACTTCTGTTTTGTCCCCATTCATTGTTAATGGGGACAAAACGTAACTGAACAGAACGGAATGCTCCAAAATGCGTTCCGTTCTCATACCGGAGAGCAAACTGCTGAGGTTTGCTTTCTGTCCTGGGATGCTGAGCAAGACGGATCCTGACACACAATGCAAGTCAGTGGGGACGGATCCGTTTTCTCTGCCACAATAGAAAACGGATCCGTCCGGCATTTACTTTCAATGGAGTTCATGACGGATCCGTCTTGGCTATGTTAAAGATAATGCAACCGGATCCGTTCATAACAGATGCAGATGGTTTTATTATCAGTAATGGAAGCGTTTTTACTGAGCTCTGCCGGATCCAGCAAAAACGTTAGTGTGAAAGTAGCCCTATGTTTTACTGCTTAAAAAAAAAAAACTTTGAAAAAACATTTTTTTTATTTTCTATTTTATTTTATTTTTTTATCTTTTTTTTTTTTTTGGGGGGACATATGACTTTTTGATCACTTTATATCCAATTTTTTGGAGGGAGCCTGCAGTCCTTGCTGTGTAGGGTGTTCCTCTTGATCGGAGCAGGATGGATGTCGGTAATTTCCTCCCTACTTATGGGCAGTGTTCAGTTGTAAAATCTTTTCCTTGTCTGATTGCCTCCTTATCGCTGATGTGTCATATGACTGGAGCATGAAAGCAAGGCTGTGGTGGTTCAGCAGGTCACTGGTTACTTTCCACGAAGCCCAGAGTCTTGTTTCATTGTGGATTGTGTCACTTTTCTTCCGCCTTCCACCTTGGGGTGTGATAATTAACTACTTTCTTAATATTTCTATGAACAAAAATATCAGCTGAATATATGAACTTTGACTCCCGAGTCCAACACACACGAATGTGCTCTGGCTTTTTTATTATTTTAATTTATTTTTTATAGAAAAAAAACCCACCATAGAAACTGCTCACTTTGAACCACTTATTTTTTTAATCCCATAGAGGAGCTGTCGAAATGCAAGGGAAAAAAAACACCAAAATAATCAGCATGCTGCGTTTAAAAAAAAAAAAAAAAAAATACCAAAACCAGAAAAACTATCCAATTAACGCAAAATGCTGGTAGCAAAAAAGCGTGTGTGTAGTTGTGTGTCATGGATAACCGGATGAGAATACCCCTTTAACGCTGGGTTTCCACGCCCAGGTTTTATAAGCTGCTTTTAAAGACAAAGCCAAGAACTGGTCATCAGTTCATGAAATACATGGAAACTCGCATAAAGACCACCTTTTTCCATATGCCCTGTTGGTGGGGAGCCCACCAGTCTAATGGTTATCCTTTGGATTTGGGATAACTTTATATATCCAGAATACCCCTTTAAGTCCACTATGAAAGCTTCAGAATGTATTAAAGGGGTTTTCCTCAACCATTTAAAAAATAAAAGCCCTCTACTGCATTTGATGGAAGGATGGGTAAATTTACACTGAAATGCACATTAATGTATTATATTTCTTTTCTGTGACTAAATATTTTACCTATGTGTTCATTAAAGGGGTTGACTCACGTCAGTAAGTGACATTTATCATGTAGAGAAAGTTAATACAAGGCACTTACTAATGTATTGTTATTATCCATATTGCCTCCTTTGCTGGCTGGATTCATTTTCCCATCACATTATACACTGCTCGTTTCCATGGTTACATATATTAGTATCCACTTTTTTTATGACTTGAAAAGACTCAGTGTAATTCTTGTTAACCAATTGCGCTTACGTTTTTTTTTTTTTTTTTTTTTTCTCTTTTAGTAACTGAGTGATGTCAGACAGTGAAGCTGGAAGGTATGAACACTACTTTACCTAAACCTTGTATTGATTGAGAACACCATTTGGGAGATGGGTGGGATTTGGTTTAAGTACTATGAACGCCTTCCTTCATGGTATGCTCACATGGCTAAAATCCACGGCAGAAAAATCACTAGCTGAAAACCCGTGGGGCTTGGTGACATTTTTCTAATTTGGTGGTTTTAGAGGAGTTTTTACAAGTGTTTTAGAAGAGATTTCATTGAAGTCTCCATTGACTTCTATGAAATCCACCATCAAATTCAATAGTTTCACCTTTGACTTAAGGGGACTTGGGGGGTCATCTATGAAGCTGAAATATGCCTATATTAGGCGTATTTCAGGCGCAGATTACGAAGCAACGGTTAGTTGCACCGGAATCTGCGGCTTTTCCCCGCTCGCGCCAGGTCTAAAAAAGTGAGCATGGTGGGGAAGGGGACGGGTCGCTAGGCCCGTCTCATTTACCATTTTCTACACCTGGTTTAGGTGAAAAAAAAAGGTCAAAATGTAAGACAGCTTTAGAAGCGGCGGTAGATCTACCGAAGTTATGAAGAGGCCTGCGCCTTTACATAACTGTGGCAGATTCACTGCCAGCGCAGGGGTTTATTAATGAATGTGCCCCTTAACCTCCTTAGCGGTAATCCCGAGTGTGGCTCGGGGTTACATTACACTGCAAGCAGCGGTAACCCCGAGCCACACTCGGGATTACCATGAGTTAATTGGAACAGCGCAGGGATAGATGTGGACAGCACGGCACGAACTTCTGGCCGCAGCACTGGAAGAGTGTACCGCTCCGGGTACAAAATGAATGAAGACATCGTACCGCCAGGGTGGTTAATGTCAAAAACTCGACCTTGTGTACACAGTGTAAGGGTCCATTTACACGTCTGCAATTTTGCGGATCGGGTGCGGACCCATTCATTTTCAATGGGGCTGGTATGGATGCGGACAGCACACACAAAAAAATAGAACATGTCCTATTCTTGTCCGCAATAGCGGACAAGAATAGGCATTTTCTATTATAGTGCAGGCCATGTGCACATGGCTGGTGTCCGTGTTTTGCGGATCCCCAAAACACTTACGGACGTGTGAATGGAGCCTAAAATTGTAGAAGATTGTGCAAAAGAGCTCAGAGAGGGACTTGAGAACAAGCCATCAGACAGCTGCTGTTGGAGAAGCCAGACTGTGCAAAGTTTATAGCAATCTATTGAAAAAAATGGTTTTAGGCCTAAATCTGTGTAAATCAATAAAAAGGCGGCTTAGAATGTGTCCATAGACTTCAAAAACAGGGGATCTCCTGACTGGCCCTTCATTGTGGGGAAAGGTTTTTACTACGGCAAGCTGCTAACTAGTCAGAAAAACTAAAAATGCAGCTTGTATGAATGCAGGGCAGCAGCTCTCTGTGGGCACCCGCGCCCTGGAAATAGTCTATGGTGTACCAATATGCCTTAGACTATTCCTGCCATTCATCAGCGCAGGGCGCACTATGTACGGCACAGGCAGCGCACTGAATGTAGGCAGGATATTACAGCTAAATGATGAAGTATATTGGACTGTAGTAGTCAGGGTAAATTGCCGGGGTTGGCACTTTGCCATAAATACGTGGGATTTGGGTCGCAGTTTGGGCACTTGGTCTCTAAAAGGTTCGCCGTCACTGTTATAGAGCAGTTATGCTGTGTAGCTTTTATCCACCATAAGCATTAGCTGAAGCCTAAAAGAGGACATGGGGGGACTTGAGATACCGGTTGAGAATCTGCGGTGCATCTAGAAGCAGATGATTACTGCGGTGCAGTGTGTTGGCTACATATTGTATACGGTTTCCATTTGATACAATCCGTATGGATGTTGCACAAGACGAGGGTGTTGTCCCGATTAGGTCACCAACAATTTCTTAACTGGTTCTTCATGGCATAATTAATTTTCATGCTAAAAAAATTCATTTGTTTTTTTTCCCTCTCCCTAGAACACCATATTGAAGACATACAATTAGTATAGCTTTCACAATGTCGTCAAAGTCTTCCTTACTGAAAGTAATACTTTTGGGAGATGGAGGTGTGGGAAAGAGTTCTCTGATGAATCGATACGTTACCAACAAGTTTGACACTCAGCTGTTTCACACAATAGGCGTTGAGTTCTTGAACAAGGAGCTTGAAGTGGACAATCACATGGTCACCATGCAGATCTGGGACACCGCAGGTCAGGAACGGTTCAGGAGCTTGAGGACCCCTTTTTACAGGGGATCTGACTGTTGTCTGCTAACATTTAGTGTAGATGACTTGCAGAGCTTTCAGAACTTAAACAACTGGAAGAAAGAATTCATCTACTATGCAGATGTCAAAGACCCAGACAGTTTTCCGTTTGTGGTTTTGGGAAACAAAGTTGACATCAGTGAACGTCAAGTGTCCATGGAAGAAGCTCAGGCTTGGTGCAGAGACAATGGGAACCATCCCTATTTTGAGACCAGCGCAAAAGATGCCATCAATGTGGCGGCAGCATTTGAAGAAGCTGTCCGAAGGGTTTTGGCTATTGAAGATAGATCGGACCAACTGATGCACAACGATACAGTTAATCTACATAGAAAACCCAAGTCCAGCTCATCATGCTGTTGACACACAATAGGTATTGCACCTGGGGGAGCCATTCATCCTGCAAGACCCGCTCGAAAAGAAGCAAACCAGGGTATCACACTGGAGTCTCATTAAGAAGTCTATTAAAACCACTTTTATGGAGAAGCCATGGACCTAATAAGAGATATCACTCATGGTGGGAGGAAATCTATCACAGATGCTATGCCGCTTACTCCGAATAATATGTGTATTAATGTAACTAACAAGTCTTATTGTAAACGCGCAAGCCACGTCTCCTAAAGGTTACACCTCATGTCCCCATTTATTTATGTGCAGTCAATATATTGGCAGCATACCGTTCACATGACATTTAGAAACTCCCCTCTGCCGTCTGTTTTCAGCTCTCTATACTTACATACCACTATTTGGTACTGTAACCTCCGTTTTGTATATTGGTGTCATAGAGGCTAATTTACTAACACCTTTGATATTGTCTACTTACTGCTATCAGAAATCGGCACAAGTTACATTATCCACACCTATGTAAAGAGATGGAATCTGCCTCCCATTGTCTACCATGGGAATCCGCGGTTTACGGCTGTGAGTACGCCAAGAAAGGACAATGGGAGGCAGTTTCTGTGCGGAATCTGAGCCAAGTGCCCCTGTATCTTACAAGGTCCAGGAGGTTCTGTTCTATGCTGCAGTTTGCCCTTTCGTTTAGCGACCTGTAAAGTTCTGCAGGTTCAGGGTCAACTGTTTTTTATTTCTGTACAATATCGCTCTGCAGATACCGTGTGCGTTTGCAGTGGTCGTGCACGCTAATACAAATCCCTGCAAACAGCAGCATAGATCTGAGCGCCCTGGAATCATGTTAGTATGACTTAAGGCCCCTTTACGCTACTCAATTGAGTAGACTATTGTCGGGAATCGCCTGCTCGTCAGTGGAGGAGAAAGCTGCATTTACATGGAGCAATCTCCTCCACAGTATATGGGGAGAAGCGATCATTAAGGCCATTGCTCGTTCCCATACAGAATCATTGGTTGTGGGCAGCAGAGCGCAGTTTAGACGGCCCGATCCGCTGCTAGCAAACGATGATTTAGGTGTCCGCACCAACGATCTTATTACCAGATGTACACACAGAACGCTCATTCACTGGCTATTTGGCAGCACATTTACACCAGCATTCGTACAAACTCTTGTTGGCGATAATCTGCCCAAACATTGGGCAGTGTAAAGGGGCCTTCAGTGGTAGGTGCTGCAGAAGGAAGCCATGATGAGGATTTGAGAGCCTACTGAAAAGACTGAAGATTTGTTGTGGCTTTGCTGTGATTGATTCACCTAGTGGTACACCAGTGGAAAATATCTGCTGCACATAACCCAGTACTCAAACATTTTTGGTAAAGCCGTACAGCTGGCCATACTCTAGAGATTTTTGGAAGGCTGATGCAGACCATTTTCGCACAACCACTGCACTTTTTCAGGACTAGCATGGGTGACTTGCTAACTCAAGGCTGATATCTGTTCTTGTCAGGGCTGTAGTTGAAAAGTCATTCATGCCTAATGACAGATCTGCATCCCATCAGTTGAAGGCCAGGCCACAGATCCCAGCAGAGATCTGTTGGTCGTCTTGTCAGAATTTTTTTCTTCTGGCGTTATCATCTAAGACGACAACCTTCACAGACCAACCATTTTAAGAAAACAGATGCTTGAAATCTCCATGTATGGCCAGCTTTAGGCTTTCAGTAGCACCAATGAATACCTCTTTGGTTAGACGTCACCTGGCTGTATAAACAGTCAATGTGAGGGATGTATAGTTTGCGCCAACAGTGGAATTAAGATTTGTAAAGCCTGGAAGTAGCTGTAGACTTATCTCTGAGATCTGAGCCCATTGAGGGTATGACCACATGATGCGGTCAAATACCACGCAGCGGTATAAGCTTCAGTTTGCGCTAATTTAACTAATTAGGACTGCACTGTTTAGTTGGTCTGTATTGTTAAAGGGATTGTCCAGGACGAATACAGACCTCCCAGAGTGGCCGACCGCTGTTGGGTTCGGTGTTTGTGATTCCTGGGCTGGATCCTCCTCTCGCTGCAGCGCTGGAAACAACATCCGTTGACAGGAGGACATGAAACTGCTGTAGGCAATCACAGGCAGCAGCGGTGACCTGCTCCCCTTGTTGTGAGGGAGAGGAAGATCAGTCCTAGGAGCGGCAGACAACGAACCCATCATCAAATCCGCAATTAGATGCAATTGGGGAAAAAAACCAATTTTGCCGGGACATTCGGACATTAGTTTAATACTACTTATCCCCACCGCTATCCACCTATGGGAACTATTCATCACATAACCTGTTGAGGGTTCTTTGAGAATGGAGAAAAACTGAACCAGGAAAGTTGTTCAGATTGAAAAAAAAAAAAAAAGTTAATTATTTTACTTCTAAGAATTGACACCAAAACCTTGCCGCCCAGCTATTTTCTGCTCTCCTATAGGTATGCATGGAGTGTAGCCGTGCATGCGCGGTACGCCCTCCTTCACCGTTCCACAGACCTCTGGCACCCGCACCTATCAGACATTGGGTGATATGCCTCCAATGTCTGAGATGATACAACCCCATTAAATTGCATGAAACCAATTTTAATTAGCTGGAGAATCATGGGATAATCTACCCTTTTAAATTCGGTGTAGACTGAGTAAATCTGGGGGCTGGTCCAGACTGGTGCTTTGTTATATAGTACATGGCGATATGATGTAGGCCCTGAAGTCATTGATTATCTGGGCGCTAATCTAAGCAGGGGTGTCACTCTTTATAACAGTCAAGCCCTATGTACAAAGAAACTGATATATGCACTATTTGCTAATAACTTGTCAGAACTACAGAATAAATGTATAAACCGAACTATATTTTTACAGAATCTACATTCTGGTTTTAGTTCTCAGATGCATCATGTGGGGAAATGTGTAATTTATAGCGCTTTATATAGAATGATTTTACAAGTAAGATAAAGAATTAGTGTTTAGTTCAGAAGTACGTAGACCTCCACAAGTCCAATCCATACCCGCTTGTTGAGAAGCCAATTCTAGCCCTTCGAAACGTTTAAGGTACTGCCACACGTGACGCACATGCGGAAAACCAACACATTTACAGTACCAGCAAAGTGGATGAGATTTCAGATTTTTTTTTTGTGTAAATGACCTTGCATTGCAAGCTTTTAATCCCCACCATGTCATTTGTGCTGCGGGTTTTACAATGCAGTGTGTAGGATGAAAGCCGCAGAAGACCCATTACGATGCCACCGTGAAAACCAGCCTATTTGAGACAGTTTTTGCAGCGGATTTCGGCCACTTACACCACAGATTTTCCACTGCTGTAAATCTGCAGCAGACCTGCAAATACTTGTCAAATTAGTGGATTTGGGAGATGTACTTGCATTCAGTCACAAGAGCATTAGCAAGATAAGGCATTAAAGGGAATCTGTCTGCAGTTTTATGCTGCTAGATCCTAACCGCTCCAACGCATCCCAATGAGTCCCCATATTCCTGACCTTCTGGCTCTCTACCTCTCCCGATTGACACATTTTTAAATTAGCAGTAAGGGGTGAAGAAAATCAAGAGCTCCTGTTCCATTCAAGATTTTATCAATTAAAGAAAGTGAGCCAGCATTCTGGGAGGGGGATTTAAAACTGGTGACCGATTTACTTTAAAGGGGTTGACCAACACCTCTCACCTACCTTGCGTGACCGCTGCTCCATTCAGATGGGATACTGGTCTTGTGTTGACTTGATTTCTGGGGTTCCTAGCAGTCAGAACCCTAGTGATTATCCATTTATCATCTATTCTATGCCTGGGTGGTGATCATGAGATAACCTCTTTATTATCAGCCCATAAGCCCTGGCTTAGATTTCTTTTCCACACCAAACTTTCAATGCTGTTGTCTTCATGTGAAAGCAGTTTGTCAGGCTGTTGATGCAGAATTGAAGGGATTGGCTGAGATCTCCGACAACTCCTACCATGTCATAAGATAACGATCATTACTAACGCGTTTCTCCAGCCCAGTTCTCTGTGGTACTCCCACCGGCAATGTTGCATCATGAACTACACCCCTATCAAGCAAGGCGCAGTGGATTATTAGTTTTGGCCAAATTTGTAAAAAAAAAAAAAAATGACGGCCCACAGATTTGGCTGCAGACACGATAATGAAAGTGGGCTAGTTCTGTTTTTCTGCTCGGAGGGTCAGTATTTTGGGTCTGGTTGAGCTTTTATGGCCTAGCAGTTTTTTATAAGATGGCATCCTGTAATAGCGTGCCATTTCTGAGCTCTGCATTAAAACCCATTCTACTGCTAAACAGGTGTATAAAATCCAGCACACAGCCGTACTATGTGTGGACTGAAATACCTAAACTGACAATATAAGGGCTGTCCACACACTTTGACCATGTAGTGTATGCGTTAACTGCTACATTAAGGCTGTGGCCACGTGGCGCATTTTTGAGTTCCTTCATATCTTTTAAAATTCACAGTGAAAAAGCAATCTGTTTCTAATGCGTTGAGTATCCGCGCAGCTTGCAGGGGCGAGCAGTGTCCATCGTAATGGTGTACCACCACACTTTGGTGGGGTTCTGGGTTGTGCACCGGATACACTCACTGTTATATACTGTTTATGTTTCATTGCTTCATTCAGGCGACCTCAACGTGGGCACGTTTCCGGGTCAGTATTACAGCTGCAAATCCCTGTCCGACTGCAGGTCTAATAGCCCGTACTTACAGCATTATGGCATCCATTAGGGCCGTGGTCAATACAGATGCTGAAATGCGCCCACATAGCGGCAGTCTGAATGAGTCTTCAGGGTAATTTTACACCACCGAAAAATCCACGTCTTTCATGTAGACATGTATTTGAAGCAGAGGGTGAAATCCCCAGCTAGTCAGCGGCAACTCTAAATCCCATCCAGACATGTGGATTTGTTCGTGGCATGAACTCACAGTACATGTGAATCCACCTTTAGGCAATGTTCACAGAAGATTTGCACAAATTTACGCACCAAAAAACTGCGGTTTTGCCGTAGATCTCGCCCTTGCATTGAAATGAATTGACATGCTGCAGATTTCAAAATCCGCACAGAAAGAAAAAGCAATGTGTACATGAGATTTGTCCAATGTCGTACACTTTGTTGGTACTGTATTAGGCTTCATGCACAGGACTGTTGTTCGGTTCCACATCTCTGATACGGAACCATTCACTTCAATGGGGCCGCAAAAGATGCAGACAACCCTCCATGTGTTGTCTGCATCTGTTGCTCCGTTCCGTGGCCCTGCAAAAAAATTAGAACATGTCCTATTCTTGTCCGTTTTGCAGACGAGAATAGGCATTTCTATCATGGGCTCCCACGGTCGTGTGCATGAGGCCTTAAGCTGCTGTTTTTCTGCATGGGACTCTGGAACGTGTGCAGGTAGCCTTAAACAGACTCCCATTTTTTTATCACGCAGATAAAAAAAAAAAAAAACACTCCATAAGTGGCATGTACCTACCTTGAAGCGATTTTAACATTCTCCAGTCAGTGTTTGGTGGAGCTTACAGCTTAGCTCCTGATAGGCCACTGTGTTTCCAGCACCCGTATTTTGTCATGTGAACAGGCAAACATCCTGTGCCTAGTTCAGTTAACCTTTTGTCAAATCCCTGAGAGGGTATATTCACAAGTGTCAGTTTTGTTACAGAAATGTCTGCTTCTGTCCTATTCATCTGAATGGGTCTTGTAGAAATGTGATTTCCGCCAAAGCAACTCCAATCAGATGACTAGAACAGATTTTAGTGTGAATGTACCCTAAGGCCCCTTTCAGACGAGCAAGTGTCACGCTCCAGACTTGCAGCACAGCACCCGTCCTGCCCTTCCAGCACTGCCGGGGTCACATAGCATTATATTGATTTATGATGCTATGTAACCCTTAGGTCTGGAATGCATTGGATAACAATGACATAATGCAGTCAGTGTTATTCAACACACTCTAAGGGCTCATGCACATGAACGTTTGCTGCCCGTTGCCGTATTGCGGATTCATTCACTTCAATGGGTTCGCAAATCCGGAGATGTGGGACGAAATCATGGAACGGAACACTACAGAAGCACTAGAGTGCTTCCGTGGGGTTCTGTTCTATCTTTTTGCAGTATGGAACTTGCTCTATCTTTTTGCAGAACAGACGAATGCAGACCCATTCAAGTTGAATGGGTCTAGATTCATCCTGGCGGCCGTACGGCAGTTTGAATGAGCCCTAAGGGTTAAATAGCATCATAAATCAATATAGTTCTATGCGACCCTAGCAGCGCTGGAAGGCAGGACAGGAGCTGTGCTGCGAGTCTGCAGCGTGACACTTGCTCATCTGAAAGGGGCCTAAGGGTTCATCTACATGGTTACCTGTCACAAAAATGTAGTTTTTGGCTGTGAAAACACAGGCGAGTCACGTGCGACTTCTATTCGTTGTCTGGATTTTTGGCAACTATCGCATCCCGGTGTGTCACATTGCAACACTATTGACAAACATTACATGAAATGTCACAAGACCAAGATTGGCTACAGCTGTCACACCCAAGGACCGCAGTGTAGTGGTACTGGCATAGAAATGAATATGGTCGCAGTGACCCCAACCACAGAACTGAAAAAAAATCCAATTTGCAAGTCATGCTGTGACCCCAGTCATTTCTATTCTAGCACCGCTACCTCTTGGGCGTGACCAAGATCGCTATGTAGCCCAACCCTTTCTGCTACTTTTACCTTATAGATTTGAAAGTTTATGACTGGATTAAAGAGAACCTGTCACCACAAAATGCAATCTGCAGGCAGCATGTTATAGAGCAGGAGGAGCTGAGCAGAGTGATACGTACTTTTGTGGCAAAAGATTCAGTAAAGTTCTGCAAGCCCCATTAAGGTAAATGGAACAGATTTTTCAGTTGCAGAATGTTCTGGCGCGTGTGAAGGTTCCCTAAAACTCTATTTCTGATTTCATTGTTCATGGGGGAGGTCATCTTTGTACACACACTTATACAGGGAAAGCTGATAACGTCACCTTGATGAACATCTGGTCAGAAAGGACATAGATGTATAAATGACACATTTTACTGACTGGTCCCACAAAACTATACATCAGTCTGCTCAGCTCCTCCTGCTCTGTAACCTGCTGCCTGCAGATTACACTGCATTTTGGGGCGACGGGTCCTTTTACATTTTTTTATTTCCCTCTGATTTATGTGAGAATTTTTCTTTTCTGAGCATCTTCTCTGCTGGTGATTATACAAAATGATATGCTAACAATAAAGCACTAGAAATGGAGACTGAGTAGTATTTTCTTTCACACTAAGTACTTATAAAGCCATGTAATCCCTTTACATGCTGGATGTTAATAGGTTGTAGTCCGACAACACAGTTGGGATCAATGTATATCGGTGGTCAGCAACCTTCGGCACTACAACTGCCAGCATGCACACTTGGCTGTTTTTTTTAGCTCCCATAGAAGTGAAAGGAGGATTCTGGGAGTTGTAGTATCAGAACAGCTGGAAGCTACTGATCCCTGGCATATCATCTAATGCTGAATTTCTGCAATAAAGTGCCATCTGTACAAGTTAGTACAGCACACAAGACCATGTGATGCAATTAAAGGGTTAATCTCAATAGGGGGCGATCACTGGACCCTCACTGTTCGATATAACAGGTGAGCTTGTTCTCCCTACCTACAAGTCTGCAGCTAGGAGTGTGAATGCGGTGGTGGTAGAGCACGTTCCCTGCTGTTCCAGTGCAAGTCTATGGTGCTAAAACAAAAGAGCACAGTGGTTGGACACTCACCAATCTTCCAGTATCACACATCCAGCAAAATAATCCTTTAACCACATTTATCAACCAAATTGTTATAAAACTACAATAAACGTGATTTCAAATACCAAACTGTTTCTTTTATTTCCCTTGTCATAAAAATGTTGATTCAAAACTTAGTGGTTCATTTGCTATGCCCAAATTAGGTTAGTTGCCTAACTAACCTAACGCCAGGTCTAAAATTGTGGGTGGGGAGGCCCATCTCATTCATTTTCTACGCATGTTTTAGGTGTAGAAAATGGTCTGTCAGAGCTCAGAAGCTGTGTTACATTTAGAAGTTATTGAGAGGCCTGCATCCCTTCATAACTTCGGCGAATCTAATGCATCCAAAATTACAGTCTTAATAAATGTGCCCCAAAAGCTTTATTCAGTACTGGCAGAAGTGAGAGCCTACTGCTTCTGATAGAATTGCATCTAGCTGTGCAGCTGAAACAGGGAATATGGCTGACATAAAAATTAGGGAATCCCAACCATAATTGTTCCTTTAAAGTTATGATTGTACAAAAAAAATAAAAAAACTGCCACTATGCAAGTGTATTTTTATTTTTTGAAAACTCCGGTATGCTTTGAAGGGGTTGTCCACCACTTTTTAATTGATTGGCTAGATTCACATACACTTTTTGTGGTCAAGGATTTGAAGCAGATCTGCCTACAGGCTTTTCAGCCAAAACAAAAATTGGGTCCACGAGGAAGAATATATAAATCCTTCCTTTATATTTCCGATTCCTTTCAAATCTTGCAGGCAGATCTGCTTCAAAACCTTGAGCAAAAAAAACTATGTGAATCTAGCCATAGCCTGTCCTTAGCATAGGCCATCAGTATCCCCACTGTTCAGCTTGTTGCCTAAGAGGACAACAGAACCACACAGCTCCATTCATTGTGTAGGAGACGTAGCCGGTAACTACAGCGCTGCAATAACCATCTCAGTCCACTACGCGGTAGATGGAGTTGTGTAGTTCTACCACTGAAGCTACTATCGAACAGCTGATTGAAAAGGGTCTGGGAATCCAATGGATCCCCTCTAACTGAAAAAATTAAGGTGGTAGGTTCTAGACCTGTGATGGCTAACCTCCAGCACTCCAGCTGTGGTAAAACTACGACTCCCAAGTTGCACACTTGCTTGGCTGTTCTCAGAACTCCATGGAAATGAATGGAGCATGCTGGGAGTCGTAGTTTCACCACAGCTGGAGTGCGAAAGGTTAGCCATCACTGCTCTAGACTGTATGATGCTTACACTGCTGTTTGTGTAGAAGCTATATGTCACGTTCCAGGAATTTACAGTCTAGTGTAGAAGAAAGCAGTCATCACATGCTGATTATGATGCTTTCTAAGTATCCATTATGTCTGTCCGTGTTAGGCCTAGTTCACATGGCAGACTTCTGCATCAGTAGAATCCGCAGAAACAGCTGAAAAGCTGCACATTTCAAAATCTGTACAGCAGATCCGCGTGGAATATACACTCATTTTGGTGGCATTGTATTACACTGCGGTTTTTCTTATGAAAATCCACACGGAAAAACAAGCGACCCCATGCAGGCAGAAGACAACATTCGGACACACGTGGACAAAACAATGTTTATTCCCACTGACAGTAACTGAAAACTCTACACAACTGAATACAAAACATAATTCCCATCCGTTCCACGGCAGTTCCTTCAGAGACATCAAATAAACAAAACACCCTGCATTACAAGTGTAGGGGCATCCGTCCAAAAAAAAAGAAAAAGGAGGGATGGAACGACTGGCCACCTCCCAGGCCCTCTCCACCATTCAGTCATCCGAGATACGCTCTATCTGTGACTTAAGATTCCTCTCCCAGAGCTTCTGGCTGTCTGAAAATCCATGCTTGCCTTTGTTGAATGAGTTTGGTCCGGCCGAAGTTGGGGTATCCCTAGAATACCAAATAAAATATTAGGTAAGGAAAAGCCAATGTGGTTGACAGCGAGTAACCACTGACGTAAGACTACATTTACACGTTCCAAACAGAGGTATTTATGGCCATCAGTGCATGCATCCATTTCTTGGCCGTCAGTTTTGTAATAACTGATGAATTTCATAGGCTTTTTTTATTTATTTATTCCAACCCCTGCAGTGCCCTCAGTATATATAAGGCCCCTCTTAGTGTATCACCCTCATCCACTACACCGCGCAGGGACACCAGCTTTACTGGATGCTGCAGGACATGCACTCCCAGAGTCATCAAGCTGGGAACTCAGGTCCTGGTGCGTTCAAGTGCATGAGGTGGTATTTTTTTTTATCTTAATCCCTGAAAGGATGTTGTAGCCATTTTTAAAGGCCGTTAAATGGGTGCATTCCTGTCTATACAGCAGTTAACAGATGTCCCCATTGTTTTCAATGAGGTCCACCTGGCTATTTTTTTACAGCCGCTATTCACTGGCCGTTAAAAACAAAAAAAAAAAACTGCCATGTGCACAGCCCCATAAACTTCAATTGGCTCTGAAAACTGCCGTCGCACAGACCTTTTTCACGGTGGTTTGTTTGAGGCCCTAGTCAAATGGAACCATCTATTATAACTTTATTAAAATAGTATATAAAGCATTATAGGTTACTATCATCACAGAAAGTCATGGCAAACTAGAGTGTTTCTGCTGCGCTCACCATCGGCCAGGAGAATGAAGGTGCCACATCATTACTTTAAAGGGTTGTCTCAGTTCAGCAAATGGCATTTATCATGTAGAGAAAGTTAATACAAGGCACTTACTAATGTATTGTTATTATCTATATTGCCTCCTTCGCTGGCTGGATTCATTTTCCATCACATTATACACTGCTCGTTTCCATGGTTATGACCACCCTGCAATCCACCAGCGGTGGTTGTGAGTTCACACTATAGAAAAAAGCTCCAGCCTATGCGGTATTCCACAGTTCCGGCCACCAGACAGGCCAAAGCTTTTTCCTATAGTGTGCAAGCATGACCACCGCTGCTGAAGCACGTCAACATGGAAACGAGCAGTGTATAATGTGATGGAAAAATGAATCCAGCCAGCAAAAGAGGCAATATGGACAATCACCATACATTAGTAAGTGCCTTGTAATAACTTTCTGTACATGATAAATGCCACTTGCTGAATTGAGACAGCCCCTTTAGGGTCCATTCACACGTCCGCAAAATGGGTCCACATCCGTTCCGCACCTATTCATTTTCAACGGGGCTGAAAAAGCACTTCTGCAAAAAAATAGAACATGTCCTATTCTTGTCCACAATTGCGGACAAGAATAGGCATTTTCTATGAGAGTGCCGGCCACGTGCCTTCCGTGTTTTGCGGGTCTTTTCCTGCACAGCGGTGCTCATGGCCACCCATGGTACAGGGAACTGCGGCACTGTTCACTTTCCGTGATGTGTATGCCCACTGTATGCTTGATCTAGAGAAGCCACAATACTGAAGAACAGTGCTCAGAAATGAAGCTTTCTTCTTTTCCTTTAGGGTATTAGCTCAAACATGCACCGTGTACAATACAGATTCAAAGAGCAGACCAATGCCCTTTAAACCTGACAAATATATGGGTTAATAACCTGCATAGATGAAAACAAATCCCAGCCACAAGAACGGGAAAATATGGTCTACATTCTGCCAGATGATGTCTGGATACACCTTCATATCAATGGATTCTGGTTTCTTGCATCTGCCGGAAAAGCCCAGCCTATTACCTTCATCAGGCCCACCGATGTACCATTTCAGACGTAAAATGAAAGATTTACAGTCTGAACAGAAGGGGACTTTTATACTGGGAATTGTAAAGTACGTCCTCCAACGGAGTCTCACGCTTGATAAGATCTCACAAAATAAAACCTTTTTCCATGCTCACTTCAGCAGACACAGGCAGGGAAATGCCAGGGAATTTCTTCCACAAGCTGTTGCCATGATTCATATGGGAGCATTCTCAGGTAGAAAGTAAGCAAGCATGCTGGATCTTAACATGATTGATCCATTGGAAGACGGATCTGCCAGCAGCTTCTCTCCCACTCCCCACTGAAATAAAGCGTGCCCGTCTGTGGAGGGATTGGGGAACTGCCCAACTTCAGGCTCAGTCCACACTTTGCAATTCTGGTGCAGACTTTTTCTTAGCTATAACCAGAAGTGGATCCTATTAGTAGAAGAAATATAAATGAAAGCTTTTTACGTTTTTTTTTTTTTGATCCAGTACCACACTGTTGGACTGAAAAGCTGTATCGAAAATAAAAAGTGTGAACTGGGCTTTAGGTGGGTTCACACATGGCTGCTGCGTATTTTTTAGCAAAGCCCTAGCCGTTTTAAGGGCTAGGGCAGCGATAAAGCCCACCCATTAGTGCTGGTGACATCACCGGGCTCACTGCTAGGAGGAAGACTATGCCTAGCATTCCCCATGGAGAGCGTGGTACGTCACCAGATCTCCTAAAAAAGCCTTTTCCCAACGTGATGCAGGCCAAAGGAAAGCGTTGGAGCATGAAATGCTCTGACGGTCATATCAGGGGGGCATGTCCGGACAACCCCTTTAAGTTTTGCATTGCAGAGGATGCCATGGGTAAAATGCGCAGCAAACATTGTGGATGGGATTTCTAAAATCTCATAGATATTGTTTGTATGTAAAGGCTGTAGGTTTTCTACAAGAGCCCACCATGTGAGAACCCAGCCTAAAGGCTTTAGAAAACTGCATTTGGTAAATCGAATACAATATATTGGAGTCCATTTACCAATCTACTGGGAAAATTTTTCCATTTTTCCTAAGGTGTGCGGCGTGTGTATAAAGGCAAGCGTCAAGTGTAATTTGGTATACAGTGCTCGATTTGTCTAATGACTAATATGAGCCACAATCCTCCACTCAACATGTCCTGGTGACACTACTAATCTGTGAGCCCCTTTAGTGATCAGCAGAGATCTCAGGGTTTTCAGGACTTCAATAGCAGACGCGCAGGGGTCCAACTCTCAGCACCCATGGCAATCAGCAGGGTGAAGTAAAGCATCTAATAGAGCACAGGCCACACTGCAGCACAATTCCGCCTGATCTGCTAATAGAGGTGTTACCTAGTTTACATTGTCACATTCCATCTCCCTTATACGCAGACAGCCTGTTACAAACAAACCAAAAAGACCGAGTTCACATCTGCTAGAGCAGGTATACTCAACCTGTGGCCCTCCAGCTGTTGCAAAACTACAACTCCCAGCATGCCCTAATAGGTGTAGGCTGTCCATGCTGGGAGTTGTAGTTTTGCAATAGCTGGAGGGCTGCAGGTTGAGCATCTCTGTGATAGAGGAACAGAAAAATGGAAAGGAAAAAATGACAATTTTAATCCCGTTTTGTTTAAATGGGTGTTTTTCAGCATCAGGTAGCTGTTCCACCCCATTTTTTATTTCCTTCTAAAATAAGATACTTTACTGATTGGAGCTTTTTTTTTTATTATACTCAATGGATGACTGATGGAAACGGAAGGTTTTTGACAGATTCTTTTTTTTTCTATTCCTCTGGCAAAATTGAACAGTGAGAAAGTCAACGCAGACGTCATCTTAACCTTAAAGGGAACCTGTCATCAACTTTATGCTGACCTCACTGAGGGCAGCAGAAAATAGTGACAGAAAGGGTTCAGAAAGGGAGAGGGTTCAGAGGAGGGCAACTAAAGTAATAACTGGAATGGGGCAACTACAGTACCCTGAAAGGTTATCAAAATTAGGGTTATTCGCTTTAGAAAAAAGACGACTGAGGGGAGATCTAATTACTATGTATAAATATATCAGGGGTCAGTACAGAACTCTCTCCCATCATCTATTTATCCCCAGGACTGTGACTGTGACGAGGGGACATCCTCTGCGTCTGGAGGAAAGAAGGTTTGTACACAAACATAGAAAAGGATTCTTTACGGTAAGAGCAGTGAGACTATGGAACTCTCTGCCTGAGGAGGTGATGATGGTGAGTACAATAAAGGAATTCAAGAGGGGACTGGATTTATTTCTGGAGTGTAATAATATTACAGGCTATAGGTACTAGAGAGGGGTCGTTGATCCAGGGAGTTATTCTGATTGCCTGATTGGAGTCGGGAAGGAATTTTTTTTCCCTTAAGTGAGGAAAATTGGCTTCTGCCTCACAGTTTTTTTTTGCCTTCCTCTGGATCAACTTGTAGGAAACAGGCTGAACTGGATGGACAAATGTCTTTTTTTGGTCTTATATACTATGTTACTAAATGCTGATTTGTGTCATTTATGGGCTGAAAGTAAGTGGTTGCTGAGAACCATCATAATCATTGCAGCCCAGGCCCTGAAAAGAGTCAAATCTACTTGAGAAAAGTCCTGATTATTCATAGTCTCCTGCTCTCACCCATTTGCTGGTGATTGTCAGTTATGAGCAGGTGGGCAGGGAGAGCAGGAATTCATGAATAACCATGGCTCTTCTCAGGTGGCCGGGACTCTTTTCCAGGCCTTATCTGCAATGATTGTAATGTTGGTTATAAATGACAGACCGCTGAAATCAACTCACCTGTCTCTACTTTATACTACCGCTAGTATGGGCAGCACAAAGGTGATGACAGGTTCTCTTTAAAGATGGGATTTTTTGCCAAAACACATTTACAAATCATAAAAAAATAAAAAAAATTGAGAAATGAATATAATTAGCGTCAGTGTAATCACAGAAAGAGACTGCAAACTATTAACATATATTGATCAGTACCTTCCAATATTTTTCATCCTCATCTTTGCCTCTGGAGGCATTTCTTCAGGTTCACTCTGCAAATAAAGTGAATTACATGTATCATCCGCCATAGCATTTTAAGAGGGGTACAGGCATATATTTGGCACTGGAATTAAAGCTCTGGTTCGACTTTGTGACTACTGTACTCCTCTGCGCTAGTTCCGTGCACCTCCCCATAGAAGGTATAGAACCAATGAAAGGTCTTGTCCCATCAGTCCGGACGGTGATGAATACGTGGTGGTAAACCTATACGCCTACAGGAATGGTGACTTTGAACACACCCACTGTATGAATCTAGAGCAGGCATCCTCAAACTGCGGGCCTCCAGCTGTTGTAAAACTGTAGTTTTGCAACAGCTGGAGGGCCGCAGTTTGAGGATGCCTAATCTAGAGGATCATCATGCAGCTTTCCAGAAGGATACTGGCCACCAATCCTCAGCATAGGTTATCAATATCAGATCGGTGGGGGTCCAACACCCAGCTCCCCACTGTCGATCAGCTGTTTAAGAAGCCACGGCAGACCTGCGAGAGCTGGTTTACCTGTAGGCTGTCTCCCTTGTAGTGGCAGTGTAATGATACCTTCCTCTCCCATTCAAGTGAATGGGACAAACATCTGTAATTGCACTGCATCCGGGGACTGGACAACCCCTTTAAGCCATCAGCACACCTGTACTGAAAGCTCTGTTAGGAGCTCCTGCTGCAGAGTCCATAGTATTTTAATTGAAATGACGGACATTTTGAAGGAACTTGTCAGACTCTGGTATCAGTCATGCAATGGATCTGGCACCAACGTGAACAGAAACGCATTGTCAGATTTCATGCGCTCATGTTTTACCGTACAGTACACAGCTGGGGTATCTGTACTTTTAATTAAACCACATACACTGCCTCCCAGCAGAACATAAGAGTAGATTATTTTCAATCAGAGGCCATGCTGAAGTTTCTGAGGCCAAGGATTTTTGTGCATGTCCATTCTTGGAGCAGAAACCTCAAAAACGGTCATGTGAACATACCCTAAACCTCTTTATTTCCCCTTTGAGCAAATGTGTAACTAACCACAGATCTGCTATAAACTAAAAGTATTGCAAGTATCTCAACCAATTTGTTTTATAACAGTGGATGTACTTACATCATCCTCATCATTAAATACTGCCGCTACCGAGCTCTTTTTTGGCACTACAGCAGGCGGTGGATCCTTCGGTTTCTGCAACAAAATAAATATTATGTCATTACACGCACGTGGTCCGAAATCTGTGTACTGTCCCCCAAAAATGGTGACCAAAACTGTGTGTGCACAAGGCAAAAAAAAAAAAAAACCATTGCATACAAGTTAGTAGGTTGGGACTGGCCCACAGGGGAAAAGGTGAATCCCAGTGGGCCCCTAGACCCCATACCAGGCACAAGTGGCACAATAGACTGACGCCACTAGATATACTGTAGATGTTCAGCGTACAGCATCCAAAACTGGGTAGATGTGACAAATTACCCAGTTTATTATTATAGATGCACCGGGGGGCTGAGATGACTTGCAGCTAAAGAGATCAGGCTACCCAGTATCATCCTTCATCAGGGACCCCCATAATCATCTTGTAGCATCTTGCTGCTGTCTGCCACAATATGCGCTGACAATATTTGCACGTAGTTATACAGTAGGCCCTTGGCAACCCGGTCCAACACTGCGAGTTTGGCTACTTTCACACACGCGTTTTGGCTTTCCGTTTGCGAGATCCGTTCAGGGCTCTCATAGGCGGTCCAAAACGGATCAGTTTTGCCTTAGGCCCCTTTCACACGAGCGAGTTTTCCGTGCGGGTGCAATGCGTGACTTGAACGCATAGCATCCGCACTGAATCCTGACCCATTCATTTCAATGGGTCTGTGTACATGAGCGTTTTTTTTCACGCATCACTTGTGTGTTGCGTAAAAATCGCAGCATGTTCTATATTCTGCGTTTTTTACGCAGCCCTAGTCCCATAGAAGTGAATGGGGCTTCAGTGAAAAACGCATTGCATCCGCAAGCAAGTGCGGGTGCGTTGCGTTTTTCACTGATGGTTGCTAGGAGATGTTGTTTGTAAACCTTCAGTTTTTTATCACGCGCGTGAAAAACGCATCAAAACGCATTGCACCCGCGCGGAAAAAAACGGAACAACTGAACGCAATCGCAAGCAAAACTGAATGGCTTTGCCTGTGAAATCGCACAGTTTTCACTGAACGCATCCGCAACGCATCCGGACCTAATCCGGACACGCTCGTGTGAAAGGGGCCTTAATGCATTCTGAATCAGAATACATCAGTTTGCCTCCGTTCAGTCACCATTCCGCTCTAGAGGCGGACACCAAAACGTTTTACTGTCCGCCTGATGAAGCGGAACCACACGGATCTGTCCTGGCACACTATGTAAGACAATCTAGCACAACAGAAAACGGATCCGTCTCCCTCTGACTTTCAATGGTGTTAAAAACGGATCCGTCATGGCTATAGAGGACATAACACAACTGCATGTGGTTGTGTTATTGTAACGGAAGCGTTTTTTTTCAGATCCATGACGGATCCGCTAAAAACGCTGGTGTAAAAGTAGCCTTAGTAAATTTTAAAAAATATAAAAAAATAAATAAATAAATAAAATTCTATCTAAAACCGACTGTCCAAGGCGAGGATTCCCTGGTCTGGTCCTCTTACAGTGTGTCAGAACAGACAACCACATAACGGTATTTTACGTGGTTGCACAACATTCCTAAACAATATTCCATTTCATATTACTCTATAATAGCCACTTCTAAGAAGACCCCCCTTTGAAGGGGTTTAAACCCGGACATACCCATATTTTCACCTAAGCAGTCCTACTAAGATGATGAGCATCGGAGTATCCTTTGCACAACTCTGAATCGCCGGCCCATCAGAGCCGGTGACGTCACCAGACACTGCTGGGCAGAAGCCTCCGCCTAGCGGTGTGTTATTGTAAATAAAAGAGGCCTTGCCCTGCTCTGAATCGCCGGCCCATCAGAGCCGGTGACGTCACCGGACACACTTCTTGGCAGAAGCCTCCGCCTAGCGGTGTGTTATTGTAAATAAAAGAGCCCTTGCCCTGCTCTGAATCGCCAGCCCATCAGAGCCGGTGACGTCACCGGACACACTTCTGGGCAGAAGCCTCCGCCTAGCCGTTTGTTATTGTAAATAAAAGAGCCCTTGCCCTGCTCTGAATCGTCGGCCCATCAGAGCCGGTGACATCACCAGACCCACTGCTGGGCAGAAGCCTCCGCCTAGCGGTGTGTTATTGTAAATAAAAGAGCCCTGCTCTGAATCGCCAGCCCATCAGAGCCGGTGACGTCACCGGACACACTTCTGGGCAGAAGCCTCCACCTAGCGGTGTGTTATTGTAAATAAAAGAGCCCTTGCACAGCTCTGAATCGCCGGCCCATCAGAGCCGGTGACGTCACCAGACCCACTGCTGGGCAGAAGCCTCCACCTAGCGGTGTGTTATTGTAAATAAAAGAGCCCTTGCGCTGCTCTGAATCGCCAGCCCATCAGAGCCGGTGACGTCACCGGACACACTTCTGGAATGCTCCGATGCTAACATCTGGGTGAAGTTCTGGGTATGTCCAGGTTCAGCCCTGAACCCGGACAACCCCTTTAATGGCCACTTCTACACTTCACAGTGCTCTTAAGGCACCACAACCTGAACAAAGAGTCAACCGGTTACTTACAGCAGAGCCAAGCTTTATGGATATGGAAGGCGCCTTCTTCCCAGTCTGACCTCCTAATCCAAAGCCGAACTTGGAGACTTTGGATGGGCAGGGATGGTCCTCTTCGGGGGATGCTGACCTCTTCTCCGCCCCTCCTCGGCTTGAGCTCTCCCCTCCATTGCTGGAAGAAACAGGCTTAGTGTTCACTGTGTTTTCTGCGTCTTCTTCTGGTCCTGGTGAAGTTGAAACAACTTACCAAGATGAGCATTTTTGTTACTGAGCTGAATGACGGGAACAGCAACCACAAGAAATACCAAAAATCACCTTATTACTAGTGTAGGCAGAAACCCACACCAAACAGCGCGGTATTTACTAACATGTACAACGCAGCGCTTTACACGCATAGGCGTCTCTGGACCAGAACGCATACTACGGGCTCCACAAACACGGCTATACCCGAACATTACACGCATGCTGCATATTCATACACAAGCGAACGATGCGGTACAGAGCGGCTATCATAATCACACTCTCTCCATATCACCTCCTTGTTGCTCCTTCTTATCCGCCATCTTTCTCGACGCTAATTAGACAGCCAAGACGTCACGGCCTCCAAAGGCCGAGCCTCCATCCAGCCGTCTAACCATAGAGCTGGTGCAGTAGGCTAGACAGCCGTAGGAGAACGTTCAGGAGGACTAGCCTCTATTGTTATGTTTTGACGTGTGTTTTTTCTTTTCAATCAAAAAGCTTTATTGTAAACAGACAGGAGCAAACAGCGAATGTATTATTATTACTCTCGGTCTACAGCATGAAAGTGCGTTATAACAATGCACACTTCTTGACACATGGAGAGTTATCAAAACTGGTGTCAGACACAGCCGTCCTTACTAATCCATATGGTGGTGTTGCAACCAATCAGATTTCAGTTTTCATTTTACCAGAACTCAAGTGATATCTGATTGCTTGTTGTAGACTGGATCACTGGGCGTAAAAAAGGGTCACCAGCTCCTCGGTACCTGCGTAAGGTTACTTTCACATCTGCACTTTGGTTTCCGATTTTGAGATTAGGCAGAGGATCTCAAAACCGGACCAAAACATTTCTGTTTGATTTAACACATCAGGATACATGTGTTCCGTTAGGATGCGGTTGTGTTAAATTGAAATGGAACAAACTGGACCAGTCACTAAGAGTACTTTCACACTTGCGTTGGTGCGGATCCGTCTGTTTATTTGCACAAACGGATCCGCACCTATAATGCAAACGTTTGTATCCGTTCAGAACGGATCCGTTTGCATTAGGTTTAAAGAAAAATTACAAAGTCCAAAACGGATCCGTTTTGAATTACATTGAAAGTCAATGGGGAACGGATCCGTTTTCAAATGCACCATATTGTGTCATTGAAAACGGATCCGTCCCCATTGACTTACATTGTAATTAAAAACGGATCTGTTCGGCTCCGCCTCTTTAGACGGACACCAAAATGCTGCATGCTGCGTTTTGGTGTCCGCCTCCAAAACGGAATAGAGGCGGAACGGAGCTGATGCATTCTGAACGGATCCTTATCCATTCAGAATGCATTGGGGCTGAACTGATCCGTTTTGGACCGTTTGTGAGAGCCCTGAAACGGATCTCACAAACGGAATCCAAAATGCTAGTGTGAAAGTACCCTAACCCTAGGTACACACCTAAGCGTTTTACACCGCGTTCAAACGCGCTGTAAAACGCACAACATGTGAAAAGCCATGCTTCCCTATGGGCATGGTTCACATTTGGGCGTTTTACAGCGCGTTTGAAAGCGCTGAAAAACGACAAACGCTGTCGCTTCAGCATGAGCTTCTTTGGGGCGTTTTAACGCGCCTATGGGCCATGCTGAAATAGGGGTGAATCACTGAATCGCGCGTATGATGCACGTTTCTTAGTTGCAAAAACGCGCGTCATACGCGCGATTCAGAAACGCTTAGGTGTGTTCCCAGCCTAAAAGCAATGTAAATCAAAGGGTGACTGATCCTTTTTTTTTTTTTTAGGAGCTCAAAAACTGTTTAGTTACCATACGACATTTTGGACAGAGAAAATACCGCAGCATTCTGCGGTTTTATCTCCGTCCAAAATGCCGGAACACAAGCCAGAATGCCAGATCCGGCAATAATTCCCATAGGAATGTATTAGTACCGGATCCAGCATTAAAAATACCGAATTGACGGATCCATTCTTCCGGTCTGTGCATACGCAGACCTTTAAAAATGTTAAAAAAATATATAACAGATCCGTTTCTCCAGATGACAATCGGAGAGACGGATCCGTTCTTGCAATGCATTTGTGAGATGGATCTGCATCCGGATCTGTCTACAAATGCTGTCCGTTTCAACACAGATTGCCGGATCCCTCTGCTGCAAGTTTGAAAGGACCTTTAGTCATAGGTTGCATATGTTTTTACCGCCTCAGCTTTTATTTCCTTACATTACTGGTTTTAGGGGTATTCTGGTTGGTACACGTTATCCTACCACTAAGACCCCCACTGATCACAAGAATGGGGGCTCATACCCCCTGCAGGCTCCTTGCAGCTCTCCTAAAATGACCAGAGCGGCCAGTCGCAAATGTGCGCAGCGCTGATTCATTTCTATGGGAGTTCCGGTACCATCAGTAGGACGCCCACAGATCTTTACCCTTTCAGCTCTGGAAGGTTTTTAGTTTTTGTTTTTCATTCCCTGCATTTCTGCGCGCTACCTTTTTTTATTTTTCCGTTTACATAGCCTCTTGTTTTTTGCTGGACAAGTTACACTTTCTAAATCTGCCATTTAATATTGCATATGATGTAGTGGGGAGCTGGATTTTTTTTTCCAAATGGGTGAAATTGCAAAAAAAAAAAAAAAACAATTCTGCAACAGTTTTATGGGTTTGTTTGTTTTTTACAGGAAAATAGACCTGTTACTTTCATCCTCCGGGTCTGTACCATTACTGCGATACCACATATCTATAGTTTTTTTATTGCATTTTAATACTGAATATAAAATAAAAACGTTGAAAAAAAATAGTTTTTCCATTCATTTCCATATTCTAACCCCCTATAACCTTTTTGTAGTTGTGGTGTATGTTGCTGTGTGAGGTTTCATTTTTTTGCGGGGCGATCTGTACTTTTCACTGATACCATTCTGAGGTGTGTAAGACTTTTGATCACATTTTATAAATTTTTTTGTGGGACGATGAATCTGACTTTTTTTCCCATTTCACCATATGGGAAAAATATTTTAATATTTTAATAATATAAGTGTTTTTTCACGCTCCATAGGAACTAATGTGCGGCAGCTTCAGTTTTTTCCGGAGGACTGAAGCTGCCATACAATGCATTTGGCTGCCCTGATCGCTGTAGGCGGAGCTTGAGCACACCCAGAAGCGTGCTTTTGGGGTTTTAACATATTCAGATGCCACGTTTGACCCCGTCATCTGAATGGTTAAAAGTCGGTGATCAGCATTACCGCTGGTCTCGTACTTCAGCTGTGGGTTAAATGTGGTTACCTGTACAGCAGCAGTCATCTAAGGGTTAAAGGGACTGTGGCACTTTTGCAAGTACTGCAGCCTCTTCAATGTATGCCAGCACGCTCTCTAGATAGTATTGCTATACCGCATCATCGTCATTGCTACTATTTAAAATTGGAATCCACAATGTATCCAGAGAGTGACCAACGTATCCCACTGACTTAGGCCTTATTCACATTGTCACTGTTTCGCATTCACGACTGTTAGCCAAAACCAGGAGTTCTGTCATACGACCCCTATAAGAAGAAAATAAAGGGGTTAGCTGTACATTCCCACATTACTTTTGGAAAGGATGTGCATGCAGCACTATAAGAGTGGAGCCCTGTAAGCTAATGGCATAGCTCCCAACCGTCCAGGATCAGGCAGGACAGTCCCGGATTTCAGTGGCTGTCCCGCAGTGCCGGTACGGGGGAAGTTTGTCACGCTTTCTGGCAGTTGTCCCTGGTAACATAGGACGCAGAGACAGCTGCCTGTAATGATGAAGCAAGAACCGTCCATCGGCATCCTGCTTCATCATTACTGCCCCCTGCAGATCCGGGCAGGAGGCGGGGCCGGCCTGGAGCTCCGTGTGTCCTGCTGTTGCTGGGGAACGAGGTGAGTATGTGGAGTTTTTTTACTGCGTGTGAAAGGGTCACTTTACTGGGCATATTACAGTGAGGAGGGCACAGCTGGGCATATTACAGTGAGGAGGGAACAGCTGGGCAGTAAGGGGGCACAACTGGGAATATTACAGTGAGGAGGACACATTACTGTCATGGGGCACAACTGGGAATATTACTGTGTGGAGGGCACAGCTGGGCACATTACTGTCAGGGGGCACAACTGGGCATATTACAGTGAGAGGGGGCACAGCGTGGCATATAACAGTGAGGGGGCACAGCTGGGCATATTACAGTGCCAAGGGCACAGCTGGGCATATTAGTCAGGGTGCAAAACTGGGCATATTACAGTGAGGAGGGCACAGCTGGGCATATTACAGAGAGGAGGGCACAGCTGGGCATATTACAGTGCGAAGGGCACAGCTGGGCATATTAATGTCAGGGTGCAAAACTAGGCATATTACAGTGAGGAGGGCACAGCTGGGCATATTACAGTGAGGTGGGCACAACTGGGCATATTACAATGAGGGGCACAGTTGGGCATATTACAGTGAGGAGGGCACAGCTCGGCATATCACAGTGAGGGGGCAGAGCTGGGCATATTACAGTGAGGGGCACTTTGCTGGGCATATTACTGTCAGGTCACAGCTGGGCATATTACAGTGAGGAGGGCACAACCGGGCTTATTACAATGAGGGGGGGGGGGGCACAACTGGGCATATTACAGTGAGGAGGGCACAGCTGGGCATATTACAGTGCGAAGGGCACAGCTGGGCATATTAATGTTAGGGTGCAAAACTGGGCATATTACAGTGAGGAGGGCACCGCTGGGCATATTACAGTTAGGAGGGTACAGCTGGGCATAATACAGTGAGGAGGGCACAGCTGGGCATATTACAGTGAGGTGGGCACAACTGGGCATATTACAATGAGGGGCACAGCTGGGCGTATTACAGTGAAGAGGGCACAGCTCGGCATATCACAGTGAGGGGGCAGAGCTGGGCATATTACAGTGAGGGGCACTTTGCTGGGCATATTACTGTCAGGTCACAGCTGGGCATATTACAGTGAGATGGGCACAGCCGGGCTTATTACAGTGGGGGGGGGGCACAAGTGGGCATATTACAGTGAAGAGGGCACACCTGGGCATATTACAGTGCAAAGGGCACAGCTGGGCATATTAATGTCAGGGTGCAAAACCGGGCATATTACAGTGAGGAGGGCACCACTGGGCATATTGCAGTGAGGAGGGCACAGCTGGGCATAATACAGTGAGGAGGGCACTGCTAGGCATATTACTGTCAGGGGGCACAACTGGGCATATTACAGTGAGAGGGGGCACAGCATGGCATATTACAGTGAGGGGGCACAGCTGGGCATATTACAGTGCGAAGGGCACAGCTGGGCATATTAATGTCAGGGTGCAAAACTGGGCATATTACAGTGAGGAGGGCACAGCTGGGCATATTACAGCGAGGAGGGCACCGCTGGGCATATTACAGTGAGGAGGGCACAGCTGGGCATAATACAGCGAGGAGGGCACCGCTGGGCATATTACTGTCAGGGGGCACAACTGGGCATATTACAGTGAGGGGGGCAAAACCGGGCATATTACAGTGAGGGGCACTTTACTGGGCATATTACTGTCGGGGCACAGCTGGGCATATTACAGTGAGCAGGGCACAGCTGGGCATATTACAGTGGTGGGGGGGGGACAGCTGGGCATATTAGAGTGAGGGGGCACAACTGGGTATATTACAGTGAGGGAGCACAACTGGGCATATTACTGTCAGGGGGCACAACCAGGCATATTACCATCAGGGGGCACAGCTGGACATATTGTCAGGGGGCACAGCTGTGCATATTATAGTAAGGGGCACAACTAGGCATATTAGAGTGGGGGGGCACAAACGGGCATATTACTGTGAGGGAGCACAACCGGGCATATTACTGTCATGGGGCACAACTGGGCATATTACTGTCAGGGGGCACAGCTGGGCATATTACAGTGAGGGGCACAGGGGGCATAGCTGGGCATATTACAGTGAGGGGCACAACTGGGCATATTACAGTGAGGGGATACAGCTGGGCATATTACAGTCAGGGGGCACAGCTGGGCATATTACTGTGAGGGGTCACATAAATTGGCATAACTATTGTGATGGGGCACCTATTTGGGCATCGCTACTGTGAGGGGGCACATATCTGGGCATCACTACTGTGAAGGGGCACATATCTGGGCATAATACTGTAAGGGGGCACATATCTGGGCATCGCTACTGTGAGGGGCACAACTGGGCATATTACAGTGAGGGGATACAGCTGGGCATATTACAGTCAGGGGGCACAACTGGGTATATTACAGTGAGGGGGCACAGCCGGGCATATTACTGCCAGGGGCACAGCTGGGCATATTACTGTCAGGGGGCACAGCTGGGCATATTATAGTGAGGGGCACACCTTGGCGTATTAGAGTGAGGGTTATCACCACCAATAGATTTTGCCTACTCTTGCCATCTAGTACTAATTTTCTATAAAACTTAACTTTTAATTTTCCAGTTATTACTAAACTCTATTATTGACTAAAAGATGGACGCCAATCCTGCCTTTTTGAATACACCTATTAAAGTATTCCTGAGCTATAGTCTCTGGCTCCGATTTCTGAGAGATTGCACGCTATCTCTCAGTACTAATATACTGGGTGAGGTGAGGATTGTATGTCACATTTAAAATCGGTGCACACTACCCCCCGACATGTTTCACCTAGACTGGCGTCTTCAGGGGTTTCGGGTAGCGCCTATCACCAATAAATTTTGCCTACTCTTGCCATCTAGTACTAATTTACAGTGAGTAGGCAAAATCTATTGGTGGTGATAAAGCTATATGCCTCTACATCTAGATGGGGTAAAAATTAACTAACTATTAGAGTGAGTGGGCACAACTGGGCATATTACAGTGAGGGGGCACAACCGGGCATATTACTGTCAGGGGGCATTGCTGGGCATATTACAGTGAGGGGCACAACTGGGCATATTACAGTGAGGGGACACAACTGGGCATATTACAGTGAGGAGGGCACAGCTGAGCATATTACAGTGAGGGGGAACAGCTGGGCATATTACTGTGAGGGGTCACATAAATTGGCATAACTATTGTGATGGGGCACCTATTTGGGCATCGCTACTGTGAGGGGGCACATATCTGGGCATCACTACTGTGAAGGGGCATATATCTGGGCATAATACTGTAAGGGGGCACATATCTGGGCATCGCTACTGTGAGGGGGCACTTATCGGCGCATAATCTGTGAAGGGGACACAATGCTGACATAACTACTGCGTGATGGCAAAAAGGGGGAATAATTACTATGTGGGGGCAGTTAGGGGACTGGGTGTTATTAGTTATGTTTTGGGCGGAGTTAGAGGAGTGGCCTAGTGCGGAAAAAATTTGCACATAGTGCCCCTCTTCCTTCTTTTCTGAAGTTGCCAGGTATGGAATGGCGCTCCTTCACTGGAGTTCTGTCAACCATCAGACACCACTGCATGGAGAACTCTTCTTCAAGCATTGCATGTGCAGTTTGGCTATGACATTGTGTTGTAAAAGAGTAGAGTTTCTCAATAAGGCTCCATTCACACGTCCGCAATGTCGTCCGCATGTATTCCGCAATTCTGCGTAATACATGCAGACCCATTGACTGTGAATGGGGCACGGAACGATGCGGAGAGCACACAATGTGCTCTCCGCACCAGTTTTTGCGGAGCGCGCCACCGATCTTACGGCCGCAGCTCCGCTAAAAAGTAGAGCATGTCCTATTCTTGCCCGCAATTGCGGACAAGAATAGATATTTCTATGGGGCTGCCGGCCGGGTGTGTTTATGGATCCGCAATTTGCGGACCCATAAACACTACGGACGTGTGAATAAGGCCTAAATGTGGCCATGCACATTAGGGGATCTCAGAGACTACAGCTGACCATACACCTTACCTGTCAGTCTACCATATGCATGGAATCTGAGCTGCATGTGTCCCAATAGTGAGAGGGGAACAACAGTATCAGACATGTCGAAATCTAACTGCCTTAGGGCTCCTGCGCACAACCGTCCTGCCTGTATTTATTAATTCATTTATTTTATGCACTTGTAAAGCACTGACATATTCCACAGCTCTTTAGAGACATTAGCATCAAGCTGTCCCCAATGTGGCTCACAATCTAAGGTCCCTATCAGTATGTCTTTCCAGTGTGGGAGGAAACCGGAGTACACGGAGGAAACCCACACAAACACAGGGAGAACATGCAAACTCCATGCAGATGTCGTCCTTGGTTGGAGTTGAACCTAGGATCCCAGTATTTGCGGACCACATTGACTGGACTGGGTCTGCAATCCGCAAGATACGACTGAAGATAGGACTTCACCTGTCTTTTGCGGTGCAGAGGCAAGGATCGGAAGCCTACAGAATCACTACGAATCGCTTCTGTGGGCTTTCGGGTACATGTCTCTGCACCGCAAAAAAAAAAAAAAAAAAGGACATGTTCTATCTTTGGCTGTGTTAGGGATCACGGACCCATTCAAGACAATACGATCCGCACACAGAGTGCACACGGCCGCAGAACGGGCACTGAGCCATTACGCTCATGCGCATGAGCGCTTACCCTTCTTTTTCTCAGCCTCTGCTGTTGCAGGAGAATAGTGACACATACATTATGTCTGTCTTAAAGGGGTTGTCCTATCTTGCAGTTTCCACACCCAGATGGGACTAAGCGCCGGCCTCAGGTAGCCAGTTTTATGGAGATAGCCGAGCAAACCTGCGCTCCACTGTTTCTTTAACTCCCATTGTAGTAAATTGGAGCTATGCAATCAGCATTGCAGAATAAGCTATACAGCTTCAGCAAGTCCAGGAGCACAGCCTGTACTGCTATGTTGTTGCGTAGCTCCCATTCACAATAGGAGTTACGCAAACAGTAGAAAGCTGAACCCACTGTTTAGTCCCATCTCACTGTGGAATCAGTGGGATGGGACAATCCTCTTTAACCACCTCCCGTCACGCTAACGCCGAAAGGCGTGCGGGAAGTGGTTCTCTCAGGCCTTGATCACGCCGAGATTTAATGTAAACGCGCGCGCATGCGTTCACTACAGCGCGGCAGGTTATAACTTATTCTACAGCCTGCCATAGCTGCCCGTGTCCTCTGGTGGTCCCAAGCAAAAGGGACCACCAGAGAAGCAGGCAGCAGGTATATCAGACGCTGTTTACAAAACCGCGTCTGATATGCGAACCCGCAAATCAGCACTAGTACTATATAGTATCTGTGAGTGATCAAGACTGATCGCAATCAGATCTATATCAGTACATTAGGGTCACCTTAGGCTCTACAAAAAACGCAGTGTTCGTCCGATCAGGCCTGATCTTGTGCCCACACTTGCGTTCAGTCCGCCCCACCTCAGTGACAGAATTTTTTTTTTCTGATCACTGCAAAAACACCGTAAAATCGCTGCGGCGCTATAAAGATCACTTTTGAGCCTTTTGGATCTTTATTAGCGATCGCAGCTTTAGGGTCCATTCACACGTCCGTGGTGTGCTGCGAACCCGCAAATTGCGGATCCGCAGCACACCATGCCGGCACTCTCCATAGAGATTCCTATTCTTGTCCGCAGGCTGCGGACAAGAATAGGAGATGCTCTATCTTTTGCGGAGCTGCGGCCGGATGTTTCAGGGCCGAAACCTTGAAGTTCGCGGCCACAGCTCCGCAAATGCTGATGCAGAGAGCACATAGTGTGCTCTCCGCACCACCGCCAGCATCATTCACCCTGAATGGGTCCGCATCTATTCCGCAGAATTGCGGAATAAATAGGGACATTTTTGCGGACGTGTGAATGGGGCCTTACTTCGCAAGCACTCCTATGTCCTTTCCCCTCTTTTTTTTTTTTCTTCACATTTTTTGGCAGAGATTTTTTCCCCAGAGGCTGAACAGAAAAAAAAAATCTCATTACCCGTATGCTCAATATAAGGAGAATAGCAGAAACTCCTAATGCTGGCCATACGTGTAATGATTGCGGAGACCCTCAAATGCCAGAACAGTACAAACACCCCACAAATGACCCCATTTTGGAAAGAAGACACCCCAAGGTATTCGCTGAGGGGCATAGTGAGTCCATGAAAGATTGAACTTTTTGTCACAAGTTAGCGGAAAGGGAGACTTTGTGAGAAAAAAATAAATAAATCAATTTCCGCTAACTTGTGCCTAAAAAAAAATCTTCTATGAACTCGCCATGCCCATTACGGAATACCTTGGGGTGTCTTTTTTCCAAAATGGGGTCACATGTGGAGTATTTATACTGCCCTGGCATTTTAGTGGCCCTAAAGCGTGAGAAGAAGTCTGGAATCCAAATGCCTAAAAATGCCCTCCTAAAAGGTACTCATTGGAATTTGGGCCCCTTTGCGCACCCAGGCTGCAAAAAAGTGTCACTCATGTGGTATCGCCGTACTCAGGAGAAGTAGGGCAATGTGTTTTGGGGTGTATTTTTACATATAACCATGCTGGGTGTGAGAAATATCTCTGTAAATGACAACTTTTTCCATTTTTTTATACAAAGTTGTCAATTTACAGAGATATTTCTCTCACTCAGCATGGGCATATGTAAAAATACACCCCAAAACACATTGCCCTACATCTCCTGAGTACGGTGATACCACATGTGTGCCACTTTTTTGCAGCCTAGGTGCGTAAAGGAGCGTAAAGTCCAACGAGTACCTTTAGGTTTTACAGGGTTTTTCACAATTTAGCCCCGCACAAAATGCCAGAACAGTAAACACACCCCACAAATGACCCCATTTCGGAAAGTAGACACCCCAAGGTATTCACTGAGGGGCATAGTGAGTCTGTGGGAGATTTTTTTTTTTTTTGCCAGAAGTAAGCAGAAATGGAAAGTTTATTATTGTTCCTCAGAAAAAAATGAAATGATACATGAACCCTCCATGAATACTTTGGGGTGTCTTCTATCTAAAATGGTGTGATTTGGGGGGTATTTATACTTTCCTGGCATTCTAGCACCTGAAGAAACATGACAGGTGCTCAGAAAGTCAGAGCTTTTGTACCATAGTTTGTAAACACTATAACTTTTGCACAAACCAATAAATATACACTTATTGGATTTTTTTTATCAAAGACATGTAGCACAATAAATTCTGACACAAACTTGTATAGAAATGTAATTATATTTGAACAATTTTACCAGAGAAAGTTAAAAATACTTTTTTTGGGAAAATTGCGGTCTTTTTTTATTAATATCAGAAAAACGAAAAATCTCAGCAGCAATGAAATACCACCAAAATAAAGCTCTATTAGTGAGAAGAAAAGGAGGTAAAATTCATTTGGGTGCCAAGTTGCATGACCGAGCAATAAACCGTTAAAGTTGTGAAGTGCAGAATTGTAAAAAAGGGCCTGGTCACTAGGGGGGTATAAACCTGTGGTCCTAAGTGGTTAAGGCTATATTTTTTTCTATTGGCATGCCCGTGTATATTGCCCTAATAGTAGATGGCAGCATTGAATGAATAGTTTCATGGGTGGTTTTATATTGATGACCTATGTTTATGTTTTTTTATTAATTTTTTTACACTTTTATTTATTTTACACTTTTGTACAGTTCCCATAGGGAACAATAACAATCAATCATCTGATTGTTATTCACATACATTCCAATGAAATAGCATTGGAATATATGAGAAAATTGCATATTACAGGCAAGGCTCCATAGGAAATACTACAGGGCAGCCTGGGTTTTATTCATAGAGGCCCAGGCTGCTGCAGTCACGCTCCGGCTCCTCCGATCGCCACACGGGGGAGCCAGGTTGCAAACCGAAAGTAAAACTTTCAGTTTGTGCGCGTTCAGATGCCGTGGTCAGGATTGACCACGACATCTGAGGGGTTAAATGTCTGCAATCGGCATCGCTGCCGGTCGCGAACATGAGCCACAGGTGTCTGCTAAATGAAGCAGACGGCCACCCACAGCTACAGCGTCCGCATCGGGCAGGAGCGAGCGCCATGTTTAGGATGCGCACACAGGACGTACCCATATGTCCTGTGTCCTTAAGAGGTTAAGGCAGCATTGAATGGATAGTTTCATGGGTGGTTTTATATTGATGACCTATCTTTAGGATAGGTCATCAATATCTGATCTGCAGGGTCCAACACCCGGCAGCCCCGCCAATTAGCTGTTTGAAGAGGAGGCGACGCTCCTGTTTGTTACACTTCTCATCATCTTGGTTTCGAGTGTAATTACAGGTACTCGCTCCATTCACACTATGGGGGAGAAGAGGTGTAGCATGATGAAGAGGAAGCAAGCGCTTGCATGGAGCGCCGCCTCCTCTTCAAACAGCTGATCAGCAGGGCTGCTGGGTTTCTGACCCCTGCAGATCAGAGATTGATGAGCTTTCCTGAAGATAGGTCATCAATATAAAACCCCTGCACAACCCCTTTAACCCCTTCAGGACCCTGCCATTTTTCACCTTAAAGGGACACCTTTAGAGCATATAAAGTGACATATATTCTTCTATTGGTCTTAATATGGTAATTAAACTATACAATTATCACCCCTGGCTGCCTTTCCTTTTCTTATAAAAAGCGTTTTTATCAATATGCAAATTACTTTACTTTGTGCCCAAGGGGCTGTCCCTCATTCAGTTGTGTGCCCAGCCGCGCCCCAACTGCCGTCTCCTAGTGCCGCCCAGCTCATTAACATTCAGTGCACTGGGCGGCTTTTTTTTTCTCCCGACACGGTGAAATCCTGCGCATGCCCAGTACTATCTTCCTGGCATCAGCCTCATTTTCTGCCAGCGAGTCTATGTCTTGCCGGCGCACTTAGGTACTGGAGCTGGAGGGTGCCGAGGACCTTATCCGGCGCAGGCGCAGAGCGACAAGATGAGGTTGATGCCAGGAAGATAGTACTGGGCATGCGTGGGATTTCACCGCGTCGGGAGAAAAAAAAGCCGCCCAGTGCAGTGAATACTAAAGACCTGGGCGGCACTAGGAGGAGGCACTTGGGGTGCGGCTGGGCACACAACTGAATGAGGGACAGCCCCTTTTGCATGCAGATTGACTGATCCGGCAGGCAGTTCCGTCGACGGAACTGCTTACCGGATTCCTCTGCCGCAAGTGTGAAAGTACCCTTATGAGAGCTTATTTTTTTGCAGGACAAGTTGTACTTTCTAATGGCACTATCTAATATTGCATATGATGTAGTGGGGAGCTGGAAAAAAAATCCAAACCGACTGAGATCGACCGATATAGATTTTTTAGAGCTGATACCGATATACTGTAAACTTTCAGGCCGATAGCCAATATTTTATACCGATATTCTGTGCAGTTTAATTTTTGGAAAAAAAAAATTCTGTTACAGTGTTCAATACTTTAAAAAAAAAATATTTTAATAGTTTGGACTTTTTGGGCACGGCGATATGTTTTTTTTATTTATTGTTTATATATTTTATATGTAAAGTTGGAAAAGGGTTAATTTATACTTAATATATATATTTTTTGTTACTTTTTATTTAATTACTATTTCCCCCCCTTAGGGGTAGAACCTGGGCTCTTTACATCCCTTGTCCTATTCACCCGAATAGAGCTTTATTAGTGTGAATAGGATCTCACACTCTCCCCGCTGCCCTGTGCATAGTACACACAGCAGCAGGGAGCTGACCATGGCAGCCAGGGCTTCAGTAGCGTCCTGGTTGTCCATGGTAACCGATCGGAGCCCCAGGCTTACACTGCAGGGGCTCCGATCAGAAGAGAGATGGTGAGGGGACCCTGTGGCCACTGCCACCATTGATATTCATACTGAAGGGATGGGGGAAAAAGAGGGAGGAGGGGGGATGGGGAAGGGCGCACTGGCCACCAATGTTTTTTATACTGTGGACAGGGGGGGCTGAGGGCGCACTGGCCACCAATGGACAGAGAGAAGAGGAGGAGGGGCTGAGGGCGCACTGGCCACCAATGGACAGAGAGAAGAGGAGGAGGAGGGGCTGAGGGCGCACTGGCCACCAATGGACAGAGAGAAGAGGAAGAGGAGGGGCTGAGGGCGCACTGGCCACCAATGGACAGAGAGAAGAGGAGGAGGAGGGGCTGAGGGCGCACTGGCCACCAATGGACAGAGAGAAGAGGAGGAGGAGGGGCTGAGGGCGCACTGGCCACCAATGGACAGAGAGAAGAGGAGGAGGAGGGGCTGAGAGCGCACTGGCCACCAATGGACAGAGAGAAGAGGAGGAGGAGGGGCTGAGGGCGCACTGGCCACCAATGAGAGAAGAGGAGGAGGGGCTGAGGGCGCACTGGCCACCAATGGACAGAGAGAAGAGGAGGAGGAGGGGCTGAGGGCGCACTGGCCACCAATGGACAGAGAGAAGAGGAGGAGGAGGGGCTAAGGGCGCACTGGCCACCAATGAGAGAAGAGGAGGAGGGGCTGAGGGCGCACTGGCCACCAATGATAATAACGTTTCAGATATTACAAACACAGGCATTAGAAACACATTGCACAGACCCTGCCTCTGACAGAGTTCTGCGATCTGTGCCAATTAACCCCGAGGTGGACAGGGCGCCCTCAGCCCCTCCTCCTCCTCTTCTCTCCACTGGCAGAGCGGCACAGGGGAGGGAGAGACACTGCCTCCTTCTCCCTTGTGCTGCTGAGGGAACATGGCCGCGCTGAGAGCAGCGCGCTCATGTTCTGTGATAGCACAGTTATCGGTATATCGGCCTGGTTAGGGGCCGATACCGATAACTGTGCAAATCATGAATATCGGCCAAACCGATAATCGGTCCACCCCTACCTGTTACCTTCCTTCTCCATGTCAGTACGATTACTATGATACCACACTTACATAGTTATTCTTGCATTTTAGTACTGAAAAAAAGACTTTTTTTCATCACCATTTTCTGACCCCTATAACTTTTTTGTAGTTGTGTGTGTGGAGCTGTGCGAGGGCTTATTTTTTGTGAGGTGATCTGTACTTTTCCGTGATACCATTTTAAAGTGTATGTGACTTTTTGATTACTTTTATTAAGTTTTTTTGGGTAGGTAAAGTGACAAAAATGGCGAATTGGCCATTTTGATTTTTTTTTTCCTGTTATGCCATTCGCATATTTTTTTTATCGTTAATGTATTTTGATTTTTGGGAAAGGGGGTGATTTGAACTTTTATATTTTTTAATATTTCTAAAAACTATAATTGGCAATCATTAGATTGCCCATTGTGTTTTGTGATGGCTATATAGCTGTTATGGGTGCAGAAGTGAGCTGCTCCCGCACCTCTCAGATGCCGTGAAACAGTAGAAACCCCTTACAGGTATAGTGCCTGCGCGAATGGGCGCCATCTTCAAAGGGGTTGTACTATCTCAGACTGAGCATATTGCTAGGATATGCCCCCAATGCCTGATAGGTGCAAGTCCCGCACCTAAACCTTGAACAGAGTCGGCAAAGTCCTGGAGGGCGCCCGTGCATGCTCGACTGCCTTTCATTCATTCCTTTCGGAGCACTGGCTCGGGAATTTACCTTAAACCCAATAGAAGTGAATGGAGCAGTTGCCACGCTTGCGTGGAGAGCCTCCCATCAATTTTAATGGGACTCCCACGGCTATTTTAGGAGCTCTCGTAGGAATGAATGGAGGGCAGCCGTGCATGCATGGTGAGCCCTCCGGGACTTTGCCGACTCCGTTTTAAGTATAGGTGTGGGTCCCAGACGTGGGATCCGCACCTAGCAGACATTGGGGGCATATCCTAGCGTTATGCCCCCAATGTCTGAGATGGGACAACCCCTTTAACCCTTTCGCTACAAGCACTGTACATGTACGGCGCTGAAGCGAAGTACAAACATGATGCCGCTTGCGTGTGCAGCGGGCGCCATGGCTGGCGTTATCCGCTGTTTCAAACAACAGAGACCCGCGGCTAATGACTGCGACCAGCAATAATCGGGGTCAATAAAGCCTTTAGATGCCGTGATTAAGTGTGATCACAGCATCGAATGGGTGAAAAACTCGGAAGCGATTCTTACCGGCATCCTCTGCGGCCAATGAGGATGTCAGTAATTGAATTCAATATGCTGGGTCTCTGAGGGGACCCAGGGTATTGAAGCAGCAATTTTTATTTTGGTCAGCAGGTGGCAGAAATTAGCAATTCTCCTTTCATCATGGGTCTAAAAGATATATAAAAATATTTTTCCAATACAGCAAATTGTGTAACGGAAAAAAGGGTCAAAATGGCCAATTTGCCAATTTTTGATCGCTTCTCTTACCAAAATTTTTTTTCATAAAATGTGATCAACAAGTCGCACACACTCCAAAATGGTATCAATAAAAACTATAGATTGTGCAGCTCAGATATAATTATAAAAAAGTTATGGGGGTCAGAATATGGCGAAGTAGAAAAAAATCCTGCTTCCCACTACATTGTATACCATATTAAATAGTGGCATTAGAAATTACAACTTGTCCCGCAAACAATAAGCCCTCATACAGCAATGTGAATGGAGAAATTAAAAAAATTATGGCTCAAGGAAGAATAATAAAAAAGCAAAAACAAAAAAAAAAACTAAAAAACTCCAGTATCCTAAGGGTTAAAGCGGCAACTTACACCCTACATGTAATACAGGTAGGGGTATTGTACTGCTGTGGAGGCTATCCTTATGTCTTTTATTTCAGTATTCATTATGTCTATATTCATGCAATAAAGTAAATTACACAAGTAAAAAACTTCTAAAAATGTGATTTACTACGCTTGAGATACATTGCTTTACATTAGTCCCTCTCTTGCCACCAGTCTTTAGGCCCCTGCTGCTCAAAATTCGGCTGAGACTCCTTTTTCTGGTCTGTGGCCTTCTTTTTCATTAGCTCATATAGTTTAGCATTATTTGACAAGACTGGTTCCGAAGAGTCAAATCTTTCCCTAAATCCATGGTGCTTTCTTGTCGGTACAGATGACAGTCCTTTCGTCCAGTCCCCAGTGTCCCTTAGAGTCATCAGGATTTCAATCACATTGTTCAGGGTGAGATTTTTCGCTCCACAGTTCCACTTCAGAAAGCTGTCCAATGGTAGTCGTGCTGTGGCTAACTCCAGCCGCTTGGCATTTCCTAAAGACACTCCAGTCTTCTGACTTTTGTCAACGAAAGCACCAATGATGTAAATTTTATCATGGTCGAAGGTCTTTAGCACATTTGGAGAGTCAGCGGTCAGGTAAACCAGCCGATCCTTGGGGAAGATGTCCACATGAGACTTTTCAGTGGCAGTTATTAAGAGATTATCCCAGGCACCTTGGTAACGTTTTACTAATTCTTCATGATATGGACCATTGGGCTTTAAATTACAGAAGTGGATATGAAAGGGCTCTATCGACTTTCTGTTGAAGCCTTCAGACATCTGAAGCTGGCTCACAGTATTTTCCAATTCCCTCTGTGACATGTAACGGTCGTAAACCATATCAAATACTAGAGGCTGGCCAAATATCATTGCTTGGACACCTCGCCATGCATCAAAGCAGTCCTCTGATCTACTCCAGAACTTCAAGAAGTAGGAACTTTGTTTTTCAGTGTTCATCTCCATCTCAATATCAATCTTTGACTGCACCTTTTCCAATTTCTTTTTTTGCCTGTTTTTCTTTTTTAGTTCTTTAAGCAGGAGTAGTTTCAAGTATTTTCTTCTGGAAGACTTTGTGGCAAGCTTCAGAAGGACCTGTAGTTCCTCTGTGCTAATAGAATCAGGTACAGCCTTTCCGGCCAGTCTCCACATGTCAACAAGTTTCTGCATACTTTCTATGGTGGACTCCTCTTGCGTTTCCTCCTCACATTCTTCACTTTCAGGCTTTGGTGCGGCACTCCTTAAAATAGTTTTCCATGCATCTAGATCCAACTTTTCGGAAGGGCTCGGCTTTTCTTGGTTCTTCAAGCAGTGAGTTAGCATCAACATCCTACACTGCAAGAGTGGCTGAGAAATTCTCACGGGGGACTGTCTATTTACACCTCCCTTATTCACCATATGGAAGGCAGAACCCCGAACAGCACGTAGGAACGAGTTTAGAAAACCCATTTTTTGTGGAAATTAGACTGCAAGGAAAAAAGAAAAAATATTTTACATGTAGCAAACCTTATTCCAAATAGTCATTCACAAGGGTAGCCTAACAATCATTTCAAGTATATCCAAATATCGTAGTAGAGCAGGCTTATATATGTTTGTATGGAGGCCCATATACTGATGACCAACCCAGAAGACCCAGTAAAGCAATCTTGGAAAAACAACAAAATGGAGACCGCACGTCCAAGCAGTGGGATTTATTCCAGATGCAACGTTTCGGCTATTGGGCCTTTGTCCAGCATCAATAACCGAAAAGTTGCATCTGGAATAAATCCCACTGCTTGGACGTGCGGTCTCCATTTAGTTGTTTTTCCAAGATTGCTTTACTATATTTTGTAGACTGGGGGCTTTTTACCACCCCCTGGAGACGAGCACCCACCACTTACTGACCAAGGAGTGCTGTTCATCCCTACATCAAGACAACCCAGAAGACCCCTGACCAGAGCCTGACACTGTAGTGATTTACCATCTTGTGTAGCATAAGCTTGCTTCGCTTTATGTTTGTGCTGTTTGCAACTGACTCTGTGCCAGACTAAGGGTTCTTTCACACTAGCGTTATTCTTTTCCAGTATTGAGTTCCGTCCTAGGGGCTCAATACCGGGAAAACACTGATCAGTTTAATCCTAATGCATTCTGAATGGCGAGTATTCCGTTCAGTTCCTCTTACGTTTTTTGGCCAAAGAAAATACCGCAGCATGCTGCGGTATTTTCTCCATCCAAAATTCCGGAACACTTGCCGGAATGCCCGATCCGGCATTCATTTCCATTGTAATGTATTAGTGCCGGCATTAAACTCACTGCGTTGACGGATCTAGTCTGCGCATGCGCAGACCTTTAAAAATGTGAAAAAGATAAATACCGGATCCGTTTTTTTCCGAATGACAACCGGAGAGACAGATCCGGTATTGCAATGCATTTGTGAGACGGATCAGTGACGAGCAGGGGTACTAGCCGATCAGCTACTTATCACCTATCCTGTGGGACTATGGTCTAGCATTAAGGCAAGGGAAAGTATGAATTGGGCTCAGGAGCCGAATGTTGTGCTGCACAGCTGATAATCTACCACAAGTGGCCGGAATCAGAGATAACAATGATCCAGGCCGTTTAGCCCCCACTGTCAAAAACTTAAAGGGGATGCCTGAGATTTTTATGCTGATGGCCTCAGGATAGGTCATGAATATCTGATTGGAAGGGGGTCAACGACCAGCTGTTTGAAGAGGCCTTCACACTCTGGTAAGTGCTGGACCCCACCGATCTGATATTGATGACTTATCTTGAGGATGGGTCATCAATATTAAAATCCCAGACGATCCCTATAAGGGTCTTTTCACACTGCCATAGTAACATGCGGTTTGTGCTGCTAAAACTCCCCAGACATACCTTAGATAGAGCTATGCCACCCCCATTCACCCATAGAGGGCCCTTTTGGGCTGATATCTGTTGGAGGTGCCAAGTGGGGCAGCCAATAGCAGGCGTTCCCTAGCATCGCGGGTGACACTACGCAGGCTTGCTTGGGAGATGCAGTGGCGGCCATGCAGGCATCAGAAGCAACGGGGGGAGCTGGGTAAGTATAACCAGTATGAGGGGCCCGGGCATTTTATAGTGGTTGGATAACCTCTTAATTTATTATTAGATGTAATTTGGATTGTAGAAATGTCTATATTTATGCGCTACTGTGTAAAAGAAAACTTCTGAAGTGTGTAAATATGCAGGCAAAACTGATCTTTCACACAGTGACCCAAGATTTTCCCTCTGACTTTACAAAAAGTTGGGAGGTATGAACAATCCTCCCTGTATTAGCTCTTATGTACAGTCCTCCTGCTGCAACAATGTGACTGGGATGTCTTCTCCCTGTATTAGCTCTTATGTACAGTCCTCCTGCTGCAGCAATGTGACTGTGATGTCTTCTCCCTGTATTAGCTCTTATGCACAGTCCTCCTGCTGCAGCAATGTGACTGTGATGTCTTCTCCCTGTATGAGCTCTTATGCATAGTCCTCCTGCGGCAGGAATGGGACAGTGATGTCTTCTCCCTGTATTAGCTCTTATGCACAGTCCTCCTGCTGCAGCAATGTGACTGTGATGTCTTCTCCCAGCATTAGCTCTGATGCACAGTCCTCCTGCTGCAGCAATGTGACTGTGATGTCTTCTCCCAGCATTAGCTCTGATGCACAGTCCTCCTGCTGCAGCAATGTGACAGTGATGTCTTCTCCCTGTATGAGCTCTTATGTACAGTCCTCCAGTTGCAGCAATGTGACAGTGATGTCTTCTCCCTGTATTAGCTCTTATGTACAGTCCTCCTGCTGCAGCAATGTGACAGTGATGTCTTCTCCCAGCATTAGCTCTGATGCACAGTCCTCCTGCTGCAGCAATGTGACAGTGATGTCTTCTCCCTGTATTAGCTCTTATGTACAGTCCTACTGCTGCAGCAATGTGACAGTGATGTCTTCTCCCAGCATTAGCTCTTATGCACAGTCCTCCAGCTGCAGCAATGTGACTGTGATGTCTTCTCCCTGTATTAGCTCTTATGTACAGTCCTCCTGCTGCAGCAATGTGACAGTGATGTCTTCTCCCTGTATTAGCTCTTATGTACAGTCCTCCTGCTGCAGCAATGTGACTGTGATGTCTTCTCCCAGCATTAGCTCTGATGCACAGTCCTCCTGCTGCAGCAATGTGACTGTGATGTCTTCTCCCTGTATTAGCTCTTATGCACATTCCTCCTGCTGCAACAATGTAACAGTGATGTCTTCTCCCAGCATTAGCTCTTATGTACAATCCTCCTGCTGCAGCAATGTGACTGTGATGTCTTCTCCCTGTATTAGCTCTTATGTACAGTCCTATTGCTGCAGCAATGTGACTGTGATGTCTTCTCCCTGTATTAGCTCTTATGTACAGTCCTATTGCTGCAGCAATGTGACTGTGATGTCTTCTCCCTGTATTAGCTCTTATGTACAGTCCTCCTGCTGCAGCAATGTGACTGTGATGTCTTCTCCCTGTATTAGCTCTTATACACAGTCCTCCTGCTGCAGCAATGTGACTGTGATGTCTTCTCCCTGTATTAGCTCTTATGTACAGTCCTCCTGCTGCAGCAATGTGACTGTGATGTCTTCTCCCTGTATGAGCTCTTATGTACAATCCTCCTGCTGCAGCAATGTGACTGTGATGTCTTCTCCCTGTATGAGCTCTTATGTACAGTCCTCCTGCTGCAGCAATGTGACAGTGATGTCTTCTCTCTGTCAGCTCTATGGTCACTATATGCAGCCACCATAGAGGTCACTTATGGAAGTGGTGAGAGCCCAGGACTGCCACAACTATCGGAGCCGCACCTGTCAGACCTCCATGCATACACACGTACCTCCTGCTCCGTCTCCTCCACACATGCCGCGGTAGGTCCTCCACAGGCGCACCCACTTCCTCTTCCGGTGTAACGCTCTATTCCTTCCCCACAGCTCGGTGCGGACGCTATGCGCAGGTAAAGCGGCGGGTTCTATGCAGTCTTGTATGTGCACACAGTGTACACTGGCGGGTCCCCTACATCGTTACTACCCTGATGCTGAGTATTAGGATTTTCCTGAAAAGCATACGGTTATATGACATGGGATGTCACTGCTGACTCCCCTTTTGCTTTGGGTCTTCTGATGTGCAGCATACAGTATGTAACAGTGTAACCTGTTTACTAGCATTGTACTGTAGGGTTGTCTCACTTCAAACTACATTTATCATGTAGAGTAAGTTAAAGGGGTTTTCCAGGCATTTAATTTTGATGACCTCTCCTCAGGATAGGCCATCAATATCAGATTGGCGGGGGTCCGACACCCAGCACCCCCACGATCAGCTGTAGGAGGAGACAGCATGCTTAGCCTCTTTCACATGGGCGAGTTTTTCGCGCGGCTGCAATGCGTGAGGTGGACGCATTGCACCCGCACTGAATCCGGACCCATTCATTTCTATGGGGCTGTGCACGAGCGGTGATTTTCACGCATCACTTCTGCGTTGCGTGAAAATCGCAGCATGCTCCAGTTTCTGCGTTTTTCACGCAACGCAGGCCCCATAGAAGTGAATGGGGCTGCGGGAAAATCACAAGCATCAGCATGCAAGTGCGGATGGGTTGCGATTTTCCCGCATGGTTGCTAGGAGACGATCGGGATGGGGACCCGATCTTTATTATTTTCCCTTATAACATGGTTATAAAGGAAAATAATAGCATTCTCAATAGAGAATGCAAAGTAAAAAGGGCACTAGAGGGTTAAAAATAATAAAAACATAAACTTGCCCCCTCCATTTGATCACGTAGCAGCCGGTTACCGGTCTCCTGCTCTGTATTCAGCCGGGAAGGGGGTGAAGGACCTTCAGTGACGTCACTGTGTCACATGGTCCAATCACCTGCTTCTGGGTACCAAATATGGCGATTTTTCACACGTGCGTGCAAAACGCATTACAAACGTTTGCACGCGCGCCGAAAAATCGTGCATATTCCCGCAACGCAACCGCATCCTTTCCGGGCGTCAAACACGCCCGTGTGAAAGAGGCCTTAGTGTGCATGTGCCGTCTCCCTTCCTGCTTCCCGCTACTTTGCCGTGGATAGCAGCAGCAGACAGGAAGAGAGAAGGGAGACGGCACCTGCACATTGCTGCGTCTCCTCGTACAGCTGATCAATGGGGGTGCTGGTTGTCGGACCCCCGCCAATCTGATATTATAGGAGATCAATAGAAAAACCCAGACAACCCCTTTAACTTGTTGCCGACCGCCTCACGCAGGATTGCGTCCTGCGGGCGGTCGGTCTGTTCCTCCTTGACGCGCGGGCGCGTCATCCACAGGATCACGTCGGAGACAAGGTAAACTACAGCCTGCCAGCGCTGATCGTGCGCTGGCAGGCTGTAGAAGTTAAAAAAATGGCATATCAGACGCTGTTTTGTTAACAGCGTCTGATATGCTTGCTGATCGTTCCTTTAGTGGTCCCTTTTGCTTGGGACCACCAAAGAAACTTTTATAAGTGCACCAATCACCACACAGACCCCCCCCCCCCCCACCCCACCCCCCCTCCCACCCCCATCACTGATTAACCCCTGATTAACCCCTGATTAATCCCTGATTAACCCCCGATTAACCCCATGTCACCCCCCTGACACTAATTACCCCCCTGTAAGGCTCATTCAGACGTCCGTATGTGTTTTGCGGATCCACGGATCCGCAAAACACGGACACCAGCAATGTGCTTTCCGCATTTTGCGGATCCGCACATTGCCAGAACTATATAGAAAATGCCTTTTCTTGTCCGCAATTGCGGACAAGAATAGGACATGCTCTATCTTTTGCGGAGCTGCGGCCGGATGTTTGGGGGCCGAAACCCGGAAGTTTGCGGCCGCAGCTCCGCAAATGCTGATGCGGCAAGCGCATAGTGTGCTCTCCGCATCACCGCCAGCCCCATTCACTCTGAATGGGTCCGCATCTATTCCGCAGAATTGCGGAATAGATGCGGACATTTTTGCGGACGCTTTGCGCATCTTGGCTGCAAAAAAGTGCCACACATGTGGTATCGCCGCACTCAGGAGAAGTAGGGCAATGTGTTTTGGGGTGTATTTTTACATATACCCATGCTGGGTGAGAGAAATATCTCTGTAAATTGACAACTTTGAATAAAAAAATGTAAAAAGTTGTCGTTTACAGCAATATTTCTCACACACAGTATGGGTATATGTAAAAATACACCCCAAAACACATTGCCCTACTTCTCATGAGTTCGGCGATACCACATGAGTGGCACTTTTTTGCAGCCAAGATGCAAAGGGCCCTAAAACCAATGAGTACCTTTAGGATTTCACAGGCCATTTTACGCATTTGGATTCTCACGCTTTAGGGGCCCCTAAAATGCCAGGTCAGTATAAATACCCCACATGTGACCCCATTTTGGAAAGAAGACACCCCAAGGTATTCCGTGAGGGGTATGGCGAGTTCACAGAATTTTTATTTTTTGGCACAAGTTAGCGGAAATTGATATATATATTTTTTTTTTAATTTTGTTTTTTACAAAGTCTCATATTCCACTAACTTGTGACAAAAAATAAAATTTTACATGAACTCACCATACCCCTCAGGGAATACCTTGGGGTGTCTTCTTTCCAAAATGGGGTCACATGTGGGGTATTTATACTGTCCTGGCATTTTAGGGGCCCCTAAAGCGTGAGAAGAAGTCTGGAATCCAAATGCGTAAAAATGCCCTGTGAAATCCTAAAGGTACTCATTGGAATTTGGGCCCCTTTGCGCATCATGGCTGCAAAAAAGTGTCACTCATGTGGTATCACCGTACTCAGGAGAAGAAGGGCAATGTGTTTTGGGGTGTATTTTTATATATACCTATACTGTGTGTGAAATTTTTATACAAAGTTGACAATTTACAGAGATATTTCTCTCACCCAGCATGGGTATATGTAAAAATACACCCCAAAACACATTGCCCTACTTCTCCTGAGTACGGCGATACCACATAAGTGACACTTTTTGCAGCTTGGGTGCACAAAGGGGCCCAAATTCCAACGAGTACCTTTAGGTTTTACATGGCTGCTCACAATTTAGCCCCGCCCAAAATGCCAGAACAGTAAACACACCCCACAAATGACCCTTTTCAGAAAGTAGACACCCGAGGTATTCACTGAGGGGCATAGTGAGTCCGTCTGAGATTTCTTTTTTTTGCCAGAAGTTAGCAGAAATTGAAACTTTTTTTTTTTCTCAGAAAGTGTCATTTTCCGCTAACTTGTAAAAAAAAATGAAATGATACATGAACTCACCATGCCCCTCCGCGAATACTTTGGGGTGTCTACTTTCTAAAATGGTGTGATTTGGGGGGTATTTATACCATCCTGACATTCTAGCACCTGAAGAAACATGACAGGTGCTCAGAAAGTCAGAGCTGCTTCAAAATGCCGAAATTCACTTTCTTGCACCATAGTTTGTAAACGCTATAACTTTTACCCAAACCAATAAATATACACTTATTGGACTTTTTTTTTATCAAAGACATGTAGAACAATAAATTTAGAGAAAAATTTATATAGAAATGTAGTTTTTTTTTGAAAAATTTTACAACAGAATGTGAAAAATGTCATTTTTTTGTAAAAATTTCGGTCATTTTTGATTAATAGCAAAAAATAATTTGGGTGGTAAGTTGCATGACGGAGCAATAAACGGTGAAAGTAGTGTAGTGCAGAATTGTAAAAAGTGGCCTGGTCATTAAGGGTGTTTAAGCTAGGGGGGCTGAAGTGGTTAATACAAGGCACTTAGGACTGTGTTTATCACATTATACGCTGCTCCTTTCTATGGTTACCCCCATCAGTGATGGTCACACTTTCACACTATAGGAAAAAGTACCATCCTCTCTGGTGGACAGGACTGTGGGGGCATGTATAGGCACACATGCACAGCAGCTCCTGTACCGACCGCCTCGTATCTGTCCTGCAGCGGTGGCTGTAACCCCTGCAAACGAGCAGTGCATAATGTGATAGAAAAATGAATCCAGCCAGCAAAGGAAGCAATATGGACAATCACAATACATTAGTAAGTGTCTTGTATTAACCTTGTCTACATGATAAATGCCATTTGATGAAGTGACAAAACCCCTTTAAAGGGCATCGGTCTGCAGATTTGTACTTTGGCAGCTGAAGACATCTGTGTTGGTCCCATGTTCATATGTGCCTGCGTTACTCAGAACCATAAAATGTTAATATATGCAAATGAGCCTCTAGGAGCAACGGGGGCGTTGCCGTTACACGTAGAGGCTCAGCTCTTTCTACAACTGCTGCACCCCCTGCACTTTGATTGATAGGGCCAGGCAGTGAAAATGTCATCATGCCTGGCCCTGTCAATCGAAGTGCAGAAGTTGCAGGGAGAACATAGCCTCTAGGTGTAACGGCAACGCCCCCGTTGCTCCTAGAGGCTCAGTTTCATTTTTCTCAGCAGTCTCGGCACATGAACATGGGACCAACACAGATGCCTTCAGCTGCAAATAACTGGTCAACAGTGTCATAGGTACAAATCTGCAGACAAATGCCCTTTAAGAGAAAACCTGTATGGTATAAGGAGACCAGATCAGTTATCTAGTAAATATTCTCCTTTCTTTTAGAAATTATTCTCAGCTGAGCCTCAAAGATCATGAGTTTTCTTCTGCCAAAATTGAGTAGTAAACGCGATGTAGATCATGTGATAAAGACGACAGCCGAGGTGGTCTTGGTTCTCCGCTTTGGACGAGATGATGACTCCGTTTGTCTGCAGCTTGATGATATTGTAAGTGTGTTATTTCCTAAAACCTAATGGGAGAATTTAGTAGGACTGGCTTTTCATATGCCAGGCTTAAATGGCATCTGTCAGCAGTTTTGTGGTGTCCTCGCTAAGGGCAGCATAACCTGATGACAAATCTACTTACCAAAACACTGAGTCACTTGAATTGACCGAACTCCTCCAGTTCCAGTACAAGCTGAACGGGAAGTCCTCATATTCATGAGCTCTCGCCTCTCATCACTGCTGCTGAGGGGATCTGTCAGCAGTTTATGTTGTCCTCATAAAGGGCATCATAAAACTGGTGATAGATTCCCTTCTCTCAGAAGTGTGCCAGATTTATTAAGAGGCAGTTGTACCCATACATTTTCAGCCTTTTCATTAAGGGATCCTATGCGAGCTCAAGTTTGACTACCAGCCCAGAGCATGCTCTAATGCAGGGATGGCCAACCTGCGGCTCTCCAGCTGTTGCAAAACTACAACTCCCAGCATGCCAAGACAGCCTACAGCTATCAGCCTACAGCAGGGCATGGTGGGAATTGTAGTTTTACAACAGCTGGAGAGCCGCAGGTTGGCCAGCCCTGCTCTAATGTTTAATCAGCGGTGGTCAGTCTCCCAGCAGTCTATTTGCAAGATGACATCATCAATCTAATCCCTCTTGACCGCTCTTAGGCCCCTCCCTTCCTTATTCCTCTGTATAGCCCAGTACGCATAGAATTCTGCTGAAGAGATATGTCTCCCATCTCTCATAGACCAAAAGTACAGATATATAGTAGGTAAGTGTATACGGTGATTAGCTGCAGTTATATAAACCCAGGGCCGGTGCAAGGATTTTTGCCGCCCTAGGCAAAAGAAAAGTTTGCCGCCCCCCCCCCCCCCATGTGTCTGCAGTTTATTTAAACTGATCGGCAGGGGTCCGACACCCGAGACCTCCGCCAATCAGCTGTTTGAAAAGGCAGCGGCGCTGGCAGTAGCGCCTCAGCCTTCTCGCAGTGATGTCACGATTACTATCATTGGCCTGGGTGGGGCTAAGCTTCATTCAAGTGAACAGAGCTTAACCCCGCCAAGGCCAGTGATACTAGTCGTGACGACACTGCGCCTGCGGTAAACAGCGAGAAGGCCGAGGCGCTACTGCCTTCTCAAACAGCTGATCGGCGAGGGTCCCGGGTGTCGGACCCCTGCCGATCAGTTTAAATAAACTGCAGAACCCCTTTAACTAACGCCAGTTCTCTCCCCCCCCCCTTGTCATTCTTCACACTCCCCCCTCGTCATTCTTCACCCCCCCCTTGTCATTCCCTTTCCCCCTCTTGTCATTCTCCCCCCCCCCTCCCTCCGCTACCTCTAGTGTAGCGCGGCCGAGCTCTTTATGCTCCACGGGTACAGGAGCTTTCGTTTTCTGTACCCGGGCGGACTGACAGGAAGCGCACACTGTGTGCGCACTTCATGTCTGTCTGGCTGGGTACAGGAGACAGATGCTCCTGTACCCGTGGACCTTAAAGAGCTCGGCCACGCTACAATGGAGTGACAGTAGGAAGTGCTGAGCGCTTCCCTCCTGTCAGCTCCTCTCCTCTTGCTGCGCCTGGGCGGTGCGCCCTCATGGACGCGCCAGCCCGGGGAGTGCTGCAGCCGCCAGAGGCTCAATTCAGAGCGCTCGGGCGGCTGCAGCATGAGGCAGGGCCGGCTCTCCTAGCAGCGCCCCTTCCCAAGGGGCACTCTACGCGGCTGCCTATTCCACGTATAGGACGCGCCTGCCCTGTATAAACTTCCTGACTCACACTGCCTGACTGTACTATCTGTGTGTGCTGACTCTCCATGTGCCGCATTCTGCTCGCCCTGCCTCCGGCATGTAAGAGCTGACATGGGCAAGGATGCAGACATGCTGTAGCTGCATCACATAGTAATATGTGGATACTCTGCAGTGTGAGGGGACAGCAGTTCAGTCACTGATCCGTTATGACTGTCCCTCGATAGGACTCAGTAGCAGTGCAGTGCGGTGAAGCTCCATCCCCTGTCTCTGAAAAGCTGGGCATTATGGGCTGCAGTGGCCATGTCACCAGTGGTGGGGATTGGGTAAGTATCATTCCCACTGCAAGTCTGGCCATGCTGTGGGGTCTGCAGAAAAGGTCCACAGAGGTAAAAAGCCCCAGTAAACCTCTAAGGCCTGGGGAGGCCACGCCCCTTCTCACTAAACCCCCAACCTAATAAAAAAAAAATAACGGCAAAAGCAGTGGAAAATCGTAATATGTTGCTCATTTTTGTGGCTTGTGCATTATATTTGCTACGTTTTTTAGGCATATCGTCAACACTTTGTTCCTGTCCTTTCAGCTCGCAAAGACATCACATGACCTAAGTAAAATGGCTGCCATCTATCTTGTTGATGTGGATAAAGTGCCGGTCTACCGCCAATACTTTGATATCAGCTATATCCCATCTACTGTCTTTTTCTTCAATGGGCAACATATGAAAGTGGATTATGGGTAATTTGGGATTTTTAGTTTTTATCTGAGCCGGCAAATACTTCGCCATCGCTTTCATTTCTGTGTTTAGTGTCTCTTTAGGCCTTTCATAAGACTGGATCTGTTCATAGGATACTGTATAAAGTTATATGGTATTGTATTGAAACATGGAAGCTTTCCTGGTGGTGAAACACTACAATTTCCAGCATGTCCTGATAGCTATAAGCTCAGGTTTAGTTTCTCTATGGCCAGAGAATCAGAGGTTGGAAATCATTCCTTTAGGACATGAATGGTACCTTTATGGTATCCAATAGCCTGGTCATTGCTTTCATAAGGGTGCTTTTACACATGTGGGGCAATTTATTAAACTGGTCGGAAGTACAACTGGACTAGTTGCCCATAACAACCAATCAGATTCCACCTTTCATTTTCCAAAGGAGCTGTCAAAACTGAAAGGTGGAATCTGATTGGTTGCTATGGGCAACTAGGCCAGTTCTACTTCCCACCAGTTTGATAAATGACACCAACCATGCGCACAAATACCACTCAGGAAAATTGCATGTGTTGTGAAGTGAATTGCCATACATTTTCAGTATAGTTTTTGGATGCACAGCTTTTACAGGTAAAACAAGCTGAAATCCCATTTTTAACCTGGCAGCTTGCAGTAAAACATGTGCAGTTTTGCCAGGCAGTAATTGGCTACCCAGCAAAAAGACGGTGCGGTTAGGCACACGTGAAAGAACCCTCAGGGCCCTTTCACACGAGGGAGTTTTCCCGTGTGGGTGCAATGTGTGACGGGAACGCATAGCACCTGCACTGAATCCTGACCCATTCATTTCAATGGGTCTGTGAACATGAGCGATGTTTTTCATGCATCAGTTTTACGTTGTGTGAGAATCGCAGCATGTTCTATATTCTGTGCTTTTACGCAGCCCTAGCCCCATAGGAGTGAATGGGGCTTCATTGAAAAATGCATTGTATCTGGAAGTAATCTAGACGCAGCCCGGGTGCAGTGCGTTTTTCACTGATGGTTGGTAGGAGATGTTTGTAAATCTTCCGTTTTTTACTGAATGCATCCTGACACAATCCATAGGCTGCCTGCACACTGTGCGGATTCTTTTGCAGAAAAACCTTGTGCTGCCACCAATTCCATTCATTTCTATGAGGCCGATGGAAAAAGCCAGTACTCGGCTATTTTCGGCAGCCCCATAGAAATGAATGGAGGGCGGCTGCACACGTGCAGTGCACCCTACACTGTTTGCAGTGCTCTGTCCGTTCTCGAAATAGGTGCGGGTCCCGGCGGTGATATTCCCCCATTGTCTATGATGGGCAGACCCCTTTAATCTTTATCATAAGCTGGTTTTACATGGCAATAAGGACTTCTTCACACAGAGTTTTGTCCCAAAAAAGCCTTAAAAAACACCTGACTTGAATGTTTTTTTGAGGAATATAGTGCACATATAGTGTGTTTTACCACCAGTGTTTAGAGAAATGTATGTACCCTCTGTAATGTCACTTCCCGTGTAGAGCTGTATGAGAATTGGTAAAAATAAATAAATCTGGAGCTGGGTTTTTTCCCTAACAAATTCATAAAAAAAAAACTGTCGCACCTCACCATCCATATTATAAGCCCCCCATACTGCTACTGAAGCAAATTTCAGGTCATATTTCGATGTAAATTTGGTTTAGTAGAGCCGCGGTGGGTCTGAGTGTTGCGACCGTAATACAGACTAGCGGTAACTAGAAAAGGCGTTGTGTTTTACGGAGGTGATTACAATGGATTATGGTCATTGGTTATACAAGCGCACTAATGGAACAACTTTTTTTTTCTAGGTCACCAGATCACACCAAGTTTGTGGGAAGCTTCAAGACAAAACAGGATTTTATTGACCTCATTGAAGTCATTTACAGGGGAGCAATGCGAGGAAAACTGATTGTCCAAAGTCCAATAGACCCAAAGAACATTCCAAAATATGACCTGTTGTATCAGGGGGTTTAGGATGGCCAAGGACTGGTAGCCACCATCTCACAATGAAGGGAAAAAGGTGTCTATTTCACAACTGTGATGTGGTCAGATACACACCTGAGAAAAATGAATGTTCTTTTTTTTTGTATATTATGTTTTTTTTGTTTGGATTGTTTATGGAGATAAATGTAAAATGTATTATATTTCATGCATTACTTTGATAATAAATGTAAATGAGCAGATTTGGATAGAGTGTAAATGTGTATTAGTACTGCTGCTGCTGTTCACGTGGAGATCCGGACGTGTCACTCACATGTTTGATATTTGTTTCCTTGCTTACAACTCTGGCATAAACTGTGCACATTGCATTACACTATGTGGAGTAACTGACCCCAGATATGATACCTTGCTACAGAGGGATTTGAGGAACACAAAAAGCTGAGCAGAAAAGCGATAATGAAACCTAAAGTAAAATTCCCATTCAGATGGCCGTAGTGTTTTGCTGTCTGCAAATTGCAGAACCGCAAAATACGGATACCAGCCCACGTGCGTTCTGCATTTTGCAGACCGCACATGGCCGGTGTACCATGAAAAAACCTTAAATCATGAACAAACCTTAAGTCAGCTGATTTCAGGGGGTGTTCGGGGTGTGTCCTTCGGCGCATGTGCATTATGCGCACTACGCCGAAACAGTTTTGAAGCCAGAGGCGCGCGGTTGGCACAGGTGTATGAATAAACCTGTGAGCCCCCCCATGTTGCGCAGAAAACCGCAGGTCAATTCAGACCTGCGGTTTTCTGCGTGACAGTCTCTGATCCCCGCAGTCTGTGACTGCGGGGATCAGAGACCTAAATGTAAAAATTAACCAATTAACCCCCCCCCTGCACCCCGCCATGTTACTGACTCCCCGGGCGGTGCAGGGGGGGGGGGGGAGGGAATTGGCTGCAGGCGCGGGAGGCGAGCGGTGCGGCAGGCGGGATCGCAATTGCGATCCCCCGCCCGCCTCCTTTGAAATTTTTTCCCTGGAGGTCTAGTGGGTATAGCAGGGGGTCAGCACATTGCTGACCCCCTGCTATAAACTGCTGACATCTGTGCTGCAGATGTCAGCAGTTTAACCCCTTCAATACTGTGGTCCGTATGGACCGCGGTATGGAAGGGGTTAACAGGGAGGGAGCTCCCTCCCTCTCCCATCGGGGAGACCTGCTTCTGCGTACTGCGCGGCTGCATAGAACACACCCCCTGAATATGTAATGTGAGCCGAAAGCCGCCTGAATGGGCTGCATAAAACACACCCCCTAAAATCAGCTGACTTAAGGTTTGTTCATGATTTAAGGCTTTTTCATGGTACACCGGCACTATGATAGAAAAGCCTATTCTTGTCTGCGATTGCGGACAAGAATAAGACATGCTCTATCTTTTTTGCGGGACAGCGGAACGGAACTACGGATCTTTTGGGGCCCCATTGAAATGAATGGATCCGGATGCGGACTTATTAATACAGTCGTCTGAATGAGCCCTTAAAGTGTTCCTCCAGGGGAATACACCAAAATGCATTCTGTTCCATTTGGTTGCACTCCCATTGCGGACAGAATAAGGCTACTTTCACACTGGCGTCTGGTGCGGATCCGTCATGTATCTGCACAGACGGATCCGCACTGATAATACAACCACATGCATCCGTTCAGGACAGATTCATTTGTATTATCATGAACATAGGCAAAACGGATCCGTCTTGAACACCATGCTGTGCCATATTGTGTCATTGAAAACAGATCCGTCCCCATTGACTTACATTGTGTGTCAGGACGGATCCGTTTGGCTCCGTTTCGTCTGACGGACACCAACTCGCTGCAAGCAGAGCGGAATAGTGACTGAATGGAGCCAAACTGATGCATTCTGAACAGATCCTTATCCATTCAGAATGCATTGGTGCAAAACTGATGCGTTTTGGACAGCTTGTGAGAGCCCTGAAACAGATCTCACAAGCGGACCCAAAAACGGCAGTGTGAAAATAGCCTAACGCTGCAAGGAGCGTTTTTCTGTCCGCGATGTGGTGTGGAGCAAGAAGGATCCATTTCTCTGATACAATAAAAAACGGATCCTTCCCCCATTGACTTTCGATGGTGTTCATGATGGATTCGTCATGGCTATATAAGACATAATACAACTGGATCCGTTCATGATGGATGCATGCGGTTGTATTATTGTAACAGAGGCATTTTTGTAGATCCATGACGGATCCGCAAAAAACACTAGTGTGAAAGTAGCCTAAGTTGTGTTTCTCCATGCCCAGTATCAGATCGGGCAGGAGAGCGTCCGCGTAGGTGCACTTTAAGGCCTCTTTTACACAAGAGAGTTTTCCGTCTGGATGCGATGTGTGTAGTGAACGAATAGCATCCGGACTGAATTCTGACCCATTCAATTCAATTGGTCTGTGCACATGATCATCATCTTTGCGTTCAGGAAAAATTACAGCATGTTCTGTATTCTGCGTTTTTCATGCAGCTCTAGCTCCACAGGAGTGAATGGGGCTTTTGTGAAAAATAGGAGGCATTTGTGTGAAAAAGTAATTTGGCTGTCCACCCAGAGGTCCTGTCCATAAAATGGCTGCTGATGGAGGGTCATGTGACCAGGCATATCACCTCCATGTGATATCTCCGTATCGCTCATGTGAAAGAGGCCTGAGGTTATGTCCATACATGACTAAAATGCTGCGGATTTATATGCAGTAAACCTGCAGCTTTGCAAAGTGAAGGAGTTTTTAGCAATTCTCATTCACGCATACACTACAGAAAGAATCCACAGCATAGATTGACCAGGGTACAGATTTGAAATCTACACCACTCTTATTTACGCTGCAGATTTCACTCTTTGCAATACAAAGTGTAATGTGCATCAAATCAGCAGCATTTCAGCAACAAAATCGACACAAATTTTTTTTTTTCTGCTGTACAGTTTAACCACTTCAGCCCCCCGAGCTTAAACCCCCTTAATGACCAGGCCACTTTTTAAAAATCCGCACTACACTACTTTCACCGTTTATTGCTCCGTCATACAACTTACCACCCAAATGATTTTTACCTCCTTTTCTTCTCACTAATAGAGCTTTCATTTGGTGGTATTTCATTGCTGCTGACATTTTTACTTATTTTGATATTAATCAAAAATGACCGAAATTTTAAAAAACTACATTTCTATATACATTTTTCATTAAATTTATTGTTATTGGTTTGGGTAAAAGTTATAATGTTAACAAACTTGTTACAAAAAAGTGAATTTCGGCATTTTGAAGCAGCTCTGACTTTCTGAGTACCTGTCATGTTTCTTCAGGTGCTAGAATGCCAGGATAGTATAAATACCCCACAAATGACACCGTTTTAGAAAGAAGACACCCCAAAGTATTCGCGGAGGGGCATGGTGAGTTCATGTATCATTTCATTTTTTTTCACAAATTAGCGGAAAATTACACTTTCTGAGGAAAAAAAAAAAATAGTTACGTTTCCATTTCTGCTAACTTCTGGCAAAAAATAAATAAAATCTCCCACAGACTCACTATGCCCCTCAGTGAATACCTTGGGGTGTCTACTTTCCGAAATTGGGTCATTTGTGGGGTGTGTTCTGGCATTTTGGGCAGGGCTAAATTGTGAGCAGCCCTGTAAAGCCGAAAGGTACTCGTTGGACTTTACGCCCCTTTACGCACCTAGGCTGCAAAAAAGTGTCACACGTGGTATCGCCGTACTCAGGAGAAGTAGGGCAATGTGTTTTGGGGTGTATTTTTACATATACCCATGCTGGGTGAGAGAAATATCTCTGTAAACTGACAACTTTGTATAAAAATTTTTTAAAAGTTGTCATTTACAGAGATATTTCTCACACCCAGCATGGGTATATGTAAAAATACACCCCAAAACACATTGCCCTACTTCTCCTGAGTACGGCGATACCACATGTGTGACACTTTTTTGCAGCCAAGATGCGCAAAGGGGCCAAAATTCCAATGAGTACCTTTAGGATTTCACAGGGTATTTTTACGCATTAGGGGCCCCTAAAATGCCAGAGCAGTATAAATACCCCACAAGTGACCCCATTTTAGAAAGAACTAGAATAACAGAGACCTAACCCGGGTAAGGTTGTATTTACTAAACACACAAACAAATGCCTAGACTAGGCTATGCAACCTATCTTGACCCGGGTGTAAAATTAAAACATCACTTTTAATTTCATTGAGTTGGCACATACATGTCCTTACACATTTTCCACTAGGCTAATATCTTTACATACAACCCAGATAAAGCTGTGCACTTAGGGAGCGTAGTTGTGCCATTTAATGTATAATGCATATTCAATATCCACACTGGAAATATCGATGTGTGTCTATATGTACTAGAGGACACACACCTTTATCCACTATGTGAAGCACCAATAGGAAAAGCCTCAAATGGTCTAAGTGCAGCCTCTCTCTATCTCCTACCTCTATACAGCGCATACACCTCAGAAGACTATCATCGTGCGCACCTACACAGTGCGCAGCGCATGCGCAGATGGACTGACTCGCTGTGACATTATCCAACAGAACGCGCATATTCTTACTGCGCAGAGCGTCATGATGACGAACTGCAAAGCGCTCATGATTGGACACAAGAAACACACACAGCACCCTGGGTAACCTACCTGATAGGTCATTGAAGTATGAAGCGAGGGAGTGATTGGATATTGGCCACGTCAATCAAACGCCCACTATTTAAACCCCTAATGTAGCGGTGTCATTCAATGCTGCCCATTCCCCTGATGAAGCCATAATTTGGTGAAACATGTTGGGGGGCAGATTTAGATTTTAGATCAGAACACCGCTCTGTCAAGCCTCTAGATAGTAGCTCTAGCTAGGTAGTGAGTAAGTTGTTGTCCGGGCTCATAGTTGCTGGCTTTTAAAGTGCAAGCAGTACTTTGTTTCTGCGGCACTGTAGCACCAATAAAGGGAACACCCTCTGTTACGGTGATAGCCTGGGAGAGCGCACTAACAATAGCGCCCCCCTGGCGGCAGTTCAGCAACAAGCAAAAGCTGTAACTGGTCATTGATCAAACACCAGCCTTCTGACTTATACAATAGCCAACACTATTGTGCCCTGTGACAAAAACGATTAAGGAGGGAGGGTGTGCACACCTCCCTCATCGATTACAATAGATATTGGCAGATTTTGGCGGAGCGGTGACTGTATTTTTAATCACCTTTCTCTTGTATGGTTCCAAACAAGACATATATGAAATCTTTTACATATAATCTAATAAAAGTGATGTTTTAATTTTACACCCGGGTCAAGATAGGTTGCATAGCCTAGTCTAGGCATTTGTTTGTGTGTTCATTTTAGAAAGAAGACACCCCAAGGTATTCCAGGAGGGGTATGGTGAGTTCATGTAAATTTTTATTTTTTGTCACAAGTTAGTGGAATATGAAACTTTGTAAGAAAAAAAATATATATATTTTCGCTAACTTGTGCCAAAAAAAAAAATCTTCTATGAACTCGCCATGCCCCTCACGGAATACCTTGGGGTGTCTACTTTCTAAAATGGGGTCACATGTGAGGTATTTGTACTGCCCTCGCATTTGAGGGTCTCCGCTTATCATTACATGTATGGCCAGCATTAGGCGTTTCTGCTATTCTCCTTATATTGAGCATGAAAGAAAAAATGAACAGCACAGATTTCTTCATTCGCATCGATCAATGTGGATGAAAAAATCTCTGCCAAAAAATATGCAAAAAAAAAAAAAGAGGGGAAAGGACATAGGAGTGCCTGCGAAGTAAGGCCCCATTCACACGTCCGCAAAAATGTCCGCATCTATTCCGCATTTCTGCGGAATAGATGCGGATCCATTTAGTGTGAATGGGGCCGGCGGCGATGCAGAGAGCACACTATGTGCTCTCCGCATCAGCATTTGCGGAATTGCGGCCGCGAACTTCTGGGTTTCGGCCCCGAACCATCCGGCCGCAAAAGATAGAGCATGTCCTACATAGGCATTTTCTATATAGTTCTGGCAATGTGCGAATCCGCAAAATGCGCAAAGCACATTGCCGGTGTCCGTGTTTTGCGGATCCGTAAAACACATACGGATGTCTGAATGAGCCTTACAGGGGGTTATTAGTGACTGGGGGGTGATCAGGGGTCAATCAGTGACGGGGTGGTGGGGGGGTCTGTGTGGTGATTGGTGCACTTACATATGTTTCCTCTGGTGGTCCCAAGCAAAAGGGACCACCAGAGGAGCAGGCATATCAGACGCTGTTAACAAAACAGCGTCTGATATGCGATTTTTTTAACTACTACAGCCTGCCAGCGCATGATCAGCGCTGGCAGGCTGTAGTTAAAGTTCCTCCCGACGTGATCGCTCACAGGAAATCTTGCCTCTCGCGAGATGATGCGCCGACACGTCAAGGAGGAACATCCCGGCTGCCCACAGGACGCATCCCTGCGTTAGGCGGGCGTGAGGTGGTTAAAGAAGCACTCCCTCAAATATTTTTATTCTGTGAGTTAGAAAGGTACATGATGTAAACTGTAGGGGAGGTAATCTTCTTACCAGTGACTGTATATGTGAGTTAAAATCTCCCTTTTGATCCTCAGCTGTGTCAGGTGACCAACACTCTGATCTCCAACTGACACAGGACAGGAAGTCAGTTACTTTGTTAGGCCCCTTTCACACTAGCGTTTTTGCTTTCCGTCCTAGAGTTCCGTCCTCGGGGCTCTAGGACGGAAAGATACTGATCAGGATCATCCCCATTCATTCTGAATGGAGAGAAATCCGTTCAGGATGCATCAGGATGTCTTCCATTCAGTATGTGAACGTTTTTTGGACGTTGACAAAAGCGCAGCATGCTGCGGATTTGTCTCCGTCCAAAAATCCGGAAGACATGCCGTAACGCCGGATCCGGAATTAATGCCCATTGAAGTGCATTAATCCGGATCCGGCCTTAAGCTAAACGTCGTTTCGGCGCATCGCTGGATCCGACGTTTAGCTTTTTCTCAATTGTTACCATGGCAGCCAGGATGCTAAAGTTACCATGGCAGCCAGGATGCTAAAGTTACCATGGCAGCCAGGACGCCCCACACGCATGGATCACGTGATCCATGGGCATGGGGCGCTCTGACGTCATTCAGGAGCGCCTCGGGAGCCACACGGACTGTAAGTATACCGCTCCCCGCTCCTACTATGGCAACCAGGACTTTAATACCGTCCTGGCTGCCATAGTAACCTGAAAGCATTTCGAAGACTGATCAGGATCCTGATCAGTCTTCTAATGCTTTCAGGCGACTTGCGTTCTGATGGATCCGGCGGGACGGAAGTGCCCGCCGGATCCTCAGAACGCAAGTGTGAAAGAGGCCTTATTCATTCCAGACTGACATTGAGGATCCTGTAGGAATGCATCGATAAACTAACTGGCTTCCTGTCCACACATAGGATGGTGTGTTATTTGGAGAGTTGGTCACATGACACAGCTGAGGATCAGAAGGGAGGTTATAACTCAGAAATTGGCTCACAATCACTGAAGGAAATCCCTGACCAAATCACTGAAGTGTGACGTAGACCTAAAGGAGAGGTGTCGCCATAGTCTCTGGGGCACATTTATCAAACTCGCCCTTTTTTGGAGTAAAAAAAACAAACAAACTGCTTATTGGCAATGCCAGTCTTTAATTTGCATTTATTATCCCTCAATTAATCAGGTTTTTCTTTTTTTGGTTTAAAGGGATATTCTGGTAACCATAAGTATAACTTATGTTTTTCTCTAGCTAAATGTCTTGTGAAACAAAGGGCGTGTTAGTGTGCTGCTGATTACGGAGTAGAGGGGGCGTCACTGGACTGTATCTCAGGAAACCAATCAATAAACATCAACACTTACAGCAGGAAAGCAAGGCATTGTGGGGATTGTAGTCTTTGAAGTTCTGTGACGGAAGATCAGGCGTCAAGATACTCTCAGTATGCCGCAGGCTCAGACAGGAGCTAGACAGATGGATTGCAGGTATGGATTCTGGTTGGGTCACATCTTGCATCGTTAATCCAGTTTTTCAAGTAACTTTACCGGAATACCCCTTTAAGTCTGATATCTAGTGGTTGTTTTCTTGTAAGATAGATTAAAAGTCACAAAAACGGGTGTGATTAGTATGCGCATAAAAATGTGTCGCAAGTGAACTAAAATTGAGCACAATGCCCCATTTCTGTTATATCCATACACCCTAACAGTGCTTCTATCCACATCCAGACATTTTTTAGGCCTCATTTAGACATATTTTTCTGCCGCATTTACGAAGATCTGGCTAAAAATGTTATTTGGCAACCGCATTTTCAAAACCACTGCATGCCCTATCACTTGCCTGATGTAGGGATTAGTGCAGTAACAAAAAACCATTAATGGGGTTATCCAATGTCTAAAACAAATCCCCAACATACTTACCAGGCTCCCCGGCACCCATGTCGCTCCTGATCTGACCTGCATCTGCACGTCAAAGCGACAGAGACGAGCCTCCCTAGTGTCACCCGCAATGCTAGGTAGGCTTGTCTCCGTCGTGGCCTACTATTGGCTGATCCCCCATTGCTGGATGTTTTGATCCGCACGACACGGAGATGCAGCAGCCGTCCGGGAATCAGGGATCGGGGCAAGTATAATCTATATGAGGTGCCCGGGCACTTGAGGACATGTTTTAAACATTGGATAACTGGTGTTGCATTGGCAATCTTTTTTTTTATTTTTAGAAAAGCCTCAAAATGCCATAAAAAATAATCATACCTCACTCCCACCACTCCTGTTCAAACACTGCTCCGTCTCCTGCCGGTCTCTACATCCTAACAGGAAATGAGTGGAGGGCCACGCTGTGGACGGTGATTGGCCGAGCAGTCATTTCCTACATGATGAGAAACACCAGGAAGAAGAGGCCAATGGGGGATCAAGAAGCCTTGGAATGAGGATGTCAGGGGATCAGTGAGGTGTGAATGTGTTTCTTTCTCTTTAAAGGCTATGTACACCTTTGGGGGCAATTTTTTTTTATTATTGCATTATACTTATTTTGAGCTAAAAATCTTTTTTTCAATTGGTCTTTATTAACAATATGGAATCCTTTTTTCTGTACAGAGCTGACAAGCTCTACTAGCTGCCTGTGGATTTTTTGTCCTTTCCGTCATCTGAGGAGCAGATGGACTCCTTATCTCTGCTCTCTGGCATTATAAACACTCATTAAAGCTCAATCCTTATGTTACCGATAACAATGTGGCTTAAATAAGTGTGTATGACCTCTCGGTATTTTAGTAATAAGGGTAATTAGATGGCACAAAGTGAAAGTGAAAGTACCAGTCACGCAGTTAGAAAAACAGTTAACCCTTTCTGACTGAAAAGCTCAATATTTTTAATAAAGGCTAACTGAAAATATGATTTTTAGCCAAAAATAAGTTAAATGCAATCATAAAAAATTGACTCCAAAGGTGTACATAGCCTTTAACATGTCTGTTTCAAAATATTTTTTCCATCCGGAAAATCACTTTGAATATTAACTTGAAACCGCAGGATCACCAATCTCAGCATTCTACTTCTGTTGTAAACTCAACTTGATAATACATTAGGATTTTCTCCAAATAAGTGCATAGGTATTTACACTGGCCGCCAATTGAACACATTATCGCTAACAAGCATTACTAGTAACGCTCCCTAGCGATGATCTGGCGGTGTAAATGAAGATTGTGCTGCGTAAACACGATCTGCTGTCGGAAAACAACGAGACAGTATCGGGAAGAGCGATAGTATTAGTGATCACTCCTCCCCATACTCTGGAGGAGATTGGTGCATGTAAATACAGCGGTCTCCTCCGCTAGCGATCAGCAGATTGTTGGGAATGAACGCTTCCTTCCCTACAATCTGCTAGATCGTCGTCCTGTGTAAAGGAACCTTTAGGCTGGGGTACACGGCGATCTTGGGAGTGACAGGTGTTGCACGGCCAAGGATCACAGTATGGCACTACAGCCATAGAAATGAATAGGGGCCGCAGCACGACTCATATGCTTGCCACGACCGCGACCCCAGAATCGCAAAAAAAACAACACCCTGGTGAATTTTGTGAAAATTTGTGGTCGTGACAAACATGCAAGTTGTGCTGCGACCCCATTCATTTCTATGGCTGCAGTGCTACACTGCGATCCTTGGCTGCGCAACACCCATCACACCCAAGATCGCATGTAGTCCTAGCCTTAATAGGAATCCATTATAGAGGAGACAAAATTGTAAACCGAATACATAAATGACAGGTTACAGCTGTCAGCCAGCACCTTTTTGGAGTACTGTAGTGTTCACAACATGCAGTGTTTTAGGCACACACTGAAATGTATTTTTTTATGCTTTTTGTACAATTTTTTCTAGATGTGCTTTTCACACAGACTTCCTTGTAGAACTTCGAGTTACGATTGTGCGTATAGGTGGAACTGAATTTCGACGACTCTTTGAAGATCTACTAAGAAATCGGAAAATAGATTGCACAGCAAAAGAAGGTGCGAGTTCATGTTTTTCCGTTCCAGCTGATACCTTGCTGCAGTCCCGTTTTCTTAAGGAGCCACTAGGCCTGTCTAAAGGTTTGCTACTTAATACCCAGCTTCTGCAATGCAAGCATATCCAAGTCTGTATTTCTGGGTTAGTTCTTGCCTGATGAAGAGCATGATGCCTTGAATCTATGAATGCCACCGCACTTACTTTACTCATGACCTCTTGGCTTTTCTTACAAAGCAAATCCATAAACACTAAGCCACCGTACCCGTGTGCAATAAAGGACACATTCCTAGCTGCACTCTTCGAAATAAAGTGATCCCAGACATAGCTGGTGTGTTCTTCTGGGGAGCTGCTACATCTTTTAGGAAGAATAAGTTCCTCATCAGTGCTTAATAAGTCAGATGCATCCTGGGTTTCAAGTGAGCTGGCCTCATCTTCTTTTTTCAACAGAGCTTGGGGCTCTTCTTTCATCTCCACAAAATTGTCATTGGGGTTTAGGACAATTACTGAGCTATTGTGCCTTAAGACAGAGTTAATGTATGGGATCTGGGTTCCTCTGTCTAGAGAGTGATGGACTATCACTTTTTGGCTCCATTGTCCAGCTCGGATGACCCCACTATCTTGAAGCAGAATGACCAGGTTTGTCTGCTTACTTAACGGTTGCTTACTCATGAAAAAGAAGGACTTTGGTTCTTCCTCTCTGGCATCAATAGGAATGGTAATTCGTTCAAGATTGCATTCTTTCTCAAGTAGCTCGTATACATGAAGGGTAATCATATCGCCAAGGATTTTGTAGCGTTTGTGATTTCTATCGTGTTCATTTTTGTAGTAATTGTAGACAAATGGTTCCTTGGTAACCAAATGCCTCAGCTCTCCACGCTGATTGAAGGAGTACTGTAAGTCCTCGAGACAATGAGGAATTTCAAGACCTGGTAAGAATCTCATCAGTCCTTCCATCGTTTCTAAGTAAAAAAAAAATAAAAATAATAAAGCAAACCTATCATTGCAAGGTGACGTGTGTACATAAGGGAATAACACCCTCGGACCATTATCCAGTCAGGCAATGTCCCAGATATAATACCCTGCATTTATCACCAGTTTCCCCTTCTTCAGGCTCGAATTCTAATTCATTTAATAAATTAGGTGCACTGCTGGCAGTCCATGCGCCTAGAGTGAGAACTAATCCAGGCCCTCGAGTAGTTCACTCCGCTTTTACGCCTGTTTCCAGGTGTCAAAAGACAGTAAATGAGTCAGGGCCAAAGTCCTGGCCCCTGCTCTGCCCCGTCACTCCCTTGCCACTCCTAAGTGGCGACCAAAGAGCAAAAACGCTATGCGGCAAAATAGCGTTTAAAAAGCCGTAAAAGCGGAGCTTTCTAAATGACCCTCGGAATGTTTTCTGTGGGGGATGCAATCCACACAGAAATCTGCAACAAAATCCACATCTGCGTAATTTCCGGTGGATTTTTCTGCCACGTGTAAAAGCACCCTTATTCAAATTAATGGGTCTGCAAAGAAAAAAAAGAGACGACACATGGACACTATGGGGGTCATTTATTAAGCTGAAATATGCCTATATTAGGGGTATTTCAGGTGTAGATTGCAGCACAATGGTTATTTGCACGGCAATCTGCGACCTACCTCCGCTCAAGGCAGGTCTAAAAAAGCGAGTGTGACGTGGCGGGGAAGGGGACGGGCTATTATTCAGGTACCCTATTCTACAACAGACCAAAGCAGCTGGAAGAGGAAACACTGCTCAGGCGTCTTTCAGATTGCATTTTACACTGTCCGTCAGATGTATACCTTCAATGGATGCAAGTGTATAGACATGCGGTGGTAATCATTACTGGGTGGAATAGCTGAGCATGCGGATCGACCATTTTCAGCATTCCCATAGAAATGAATACAGAGCGGCCTCGCATGCGCAGTCCACTTTCCGTCACTTTGTGCGGGTCCCAGAGGTGGGACATGCACATATAAGACATTAGTGGCATATCCTAGTGATATGCCCCCAATGTAGGAGATGGGCCAACCCCTTTAAAGAGTTCTTTAGATGGACAACCCTGCATGAATTGCAATTCAATAATACATCGCCAGTTTTTTGAGCCAAAACCAGAGGTGGATCCAGAGAAGTATAAGTCCTTCCTTTAAAGTCACTTCTGGCTTTTGCTCAAAAGCAGCATAAAAAAAAAGCTGTGTGTGAAACCACCCTCAGGCCTCTTGCACACGACCATATGTACTTTGCGGTCCGCAAAAAAACGGATCCGGAAAAAAAACGGATGACGTCCGTGTGCATTCCGTATTTAGCGGAACGGAACAGCTGGTCCCTGATAGAAGAGAGATCCTTGTCCGTAATGCCGACAATAATAGGACATGTTCTATTTTTTTGCAGAAAGGAAAAACGGAATGCACACGGAGTAACTTCGGGTATTATTCGTGTGCAAGAGGCCTTAGGGCTCATTCACATGGGCTCATTCACATGACAGTATGGTCCGCATCCGTAGCTCAGTTCCGTGGCCCTGCAAAAAAGATAGAAAATGTCCTATTATTGTCCATTTTGCGGACAAGAATTGTCATTTCTATAACGGGCCGTCCGTTCCGTAAATGGTGGAAGGCACACGGGTGGCATCCGTGTTTTGTGATGAATGAGCCCTTAGGGTATGTTCAAACTGGTTTTCACAGAGACAAAACGCGCTGTGGTTTTTCACTTTCAATCCCACGGACATGATCGCAGTTTGGCCTCACTGAATGGAACTAAACCGCGAACGGGCACACTGAACCAAAAAAGGACATTTCCTTTCTTGGACGCTGGATACCATGCAGAAGCCACCGGGATTTTGGTGCTGAATCCGCAGTGTTTTCTAATATCTCCACTAATAAGCCAATTTGTTGGAAATTCTAACTGTCTGATGTCGTCTTACTACAAAGGGATGAGACAATACCGGTGAGCTCCTTTGGTTCCGCAGCTGATGTCCTCGGACAGGAAATCCAAACAGAACGAATAACTCCTTGCCTTGTTAGGCTGCGCCCAAGTGTGGAGGAATGCTGCAGATTTCCTGTTTGGATTTTAGGAAAGGAAAATCTGCAGCACATTACATTATGAGCAAAGCGGATGAGATTTTAACAAGAAAAAACATGGAAAATGACCTGTGGTGCAGATAGCAGGCGAATTCTTCCTGAGGGAGTTTCACCTCAAATTCCCCCCTTAGCGTAGGCTGAAATCCACTGCAAATCTGCAAAGATATAAAACATGCTGATTTGGCCATGAATTTTGCAGTGAAACGAATTGTTTTCAATCCCGCACCCTCAGGCTAGGGCTAAACGGCAACATGCGTCGCACAACTTCTTGTCGCAGAAAAGTCACATGACATTTTTTATAATGATAGTCAATGGCGTCACACTGACTAGTGTAGTTCTCGAGGTATACTTGAACAGCTAATAAGTGGGGTGCAGGGTGTCGGACCCCCACCAGCTAGTTACTGCCTAACCTGAAAACAGGCCATCACTTAATAAAAGCTGGACAATCCCTTTAAATATGCCACCAATGCCTTATGCTGAGACCCCTGCTTGGCATAGAGGCTGGTAAAGTGCAGGAGGCAACTCTAGCTCTTTTGGAGAATGCAAGCCATCAAAACAGACAGGTCAATGCCTATGGTGCAAACCTATACAGCAGATAGTAGGCCATTGCAGGCGATGAGGACCTCCCATTACGGACTACACGGTACACACTGCCTACCTACAGCCACTAGATGGTACTGCTCACTTCTCTGGCAGCCAGCACTGCAGTCACGTGACAGGAGCGCCCTGGCAGGTCACATGATACGTTTCAGTACGCAGCCTTCTTACGTCACTTCCGCAAGTACAGCGGTCGGGAAGGGGCAGAGGATTGGCCGCGGCTGTGTTGTGGGCAGTGACGGTTTATGGTCAGTGTACGCCGAGGACAGGTAGTCGCTGGGTCCCTGGAAATGGCGCATTGCTCGTGACGTCACGTTTTGTTTTCGACCCCAGTTGAAGTAATGTGAACAGTCCTGAGCTGCAATTAAACCTTTAATGTATGTATTCTGCGGCTTCTGTGCTGGCCGGTGGCTCTGGGAATGTGTACCATAGACATATGACAGATCGGAGGGGGAGGGGGGAGGCTGAGGGTAATGGCAGTGATGTGCAGTTCTTTACAGATGTTATCATGACTTTTATAGCGCTGACATATTCTGCAGCCCCTTACTGATATTATCATCACATTTATAGCGCTGACATATTCCGCAGCCCCTTACTGATATTATCATCACTTATATAGCGCTGACATATTCCGCAGCCCCTTACTGATATTATCATCACTTATATAGCGCTGACATATTCTGCAGCCCCTTACTGATATTATCATCACTTATATAGCGCTGACATATTCCGCAGCCCCTTACTGATATTATCATCACTTATATAGCGCTGACATATTCCGCAGCCCCTTACTGATATTATTATCACTTATATAGCACTGACATATTCTGCAGCCCCTTACTGATATTATCATCACTGATATAGCGCTGACATATTCTGCAGCCCCTTACTGATATTATTATCACTTATATAGCGCTGACATATTCTGCAGTGCCTTACTGATATTATCATCACTTATATAGCACTGACATATTCCGCAGTCCCTTACTGATATTATTATCACTTATATAGCGCTGACATATCCTGCAGCCCCTTACAGATATTATCATCACATTTATAGCGCTGACATATCCTGCAGCCCCTTACTGATATTATTATCACTTATATAGCGCTGACATATCCCACAGCACTTCACTGATATTATCATCACTTATATAGCGCTGACATATTCCGCAGCACTCTACAGATATTATCATCACTTATATAGCGCTGACATATTCCGCAGTTCTTTACAGATGTTATCATGATTTTTATAGCGCTGACATATTCCGCAGCCCCTTACTGATATTATCATCACATTTATAGCGCTGACATATTCTGCAGCCCCTTACTGATATTATCATCACATTTATAGCGCTGACATATTCCGCAGCCCCTTACTGATATTATCATCACATTTATAGCGCTGACATATTCCGCAGCCCCTTACTGATATTATCATCACATTTATAGCGCTGACATATCCTGCAGCCCCTTACTGATATTATTATCACTTATATAGCGCTGACATATCCCACAGCACTTCACTGATATTATCATCACTTATATAGCGCTGACATATTCCGCAGCGCTCTACAGATATTATCATCACTTATATAGCGCTGACATATTCCGCAGTGCTTCACTGATATTATCATCACTTATATAGCGCTGACATATTCCGCAGTGCTCTACAGATATTATCATCACTTATATAGCGCTGACATATTCCGCAGTGCTTCACTGATATTATCATCACTTATATAGCGCTGACATATTCTGCAGTGCTCTACAGATATTATCATCACTTATATAGCACTGACATATTCTGCAGCGCTCTACAGATATTATCATCACTTATATAGCGCTGACATATTCTGCAGCGCTCTACAGATATTATCATCATTTATATAGCGCTGACATATTCCACAGCGCTTTACAGATATTATCATCACTTATATAGCGCTGACATATTCCGCAGTGCTTTACAGATATTATCATCACTTATATAGTGCTGACATATTCCACAGCCCCTTACTGATATTATCATCACTTATATAGCGCTGACATATTCCGCAGCGCTCTACAGATATTATCATCACTTATATAGCGCTGACATATTCCACAGCCCCTTACTGATATTATCATCACTTATATAGCGCTGACATATTCCGCAGTGCTTTACAGATATTATCATCACTTATATAGCACTGACATATTCCGCAGTGCTTTACAGATATTATCATCACTTATATATCGCTGACATATTCCGCAGTGCTTCACTGATATTATCATCACTTATATAGCGCTGACATATTCCGCAGTGCTCTACAGATATTATCATCACTTATATAGCGCTGACATATTCTTCAGCGCTTTACAGATATTATCATCACTTATATAGCGCTGACATATTCCGCAGTGCTTTACAGATATTATCATCACTTATATAGCGCTGACATATTCCGCAGCGCTTCACTGATATTATCATCATGTATATAGCGCTGACATATTCTGCAGCGCTTTACAGATATTATCATCACTTATATAGCGCTGACATATTCCGCAGTGCTCTACAGATATTATCATCACTTATATAGCGCTGACATATTCCGCAGTGCTTCACTGATATTATCATCACTTATATAGCGCTGACATATTCTGCAGTGCTCTACAGATATTATCATCACTTATATAGCGCTGACATATTCCGCAGTGCTTCACTGATATTATCATCACTTATATAGCGCTGACATATTCTGCAGTGCTCTACAGATATTATCATCACTGATATAGCACTGACATGTTCCGCAGCGCTTTACAGATATTATCATCACTTATATAGCGCTGACATATTCCGCAGTGCTTCACTGATATTATCATCACTTATATAGCGCTGACATATTCCGCAGTGCTTCACTGATATTATCATCACTTATATAGCGCTGACATATTCCGCAGTCCTCTACAGATATTATCATCACTTATATAGCGCTGACATATTCCGCAGCGCTTCACTGATATTATCATCACTTATATAGCGCTGACATATTCCGCAGCGCTTCACTGATATTATCATCACTTATATAGCGCTGACATATTACGCAGTGCTTCACTGATATTATCATCACTTATATAGCGCTGACATATTCCGCAGTGCTTTACAGATATTATCATCACTTATATAGCACTGACATATTCCGCAGTGCTTTACAGATATTATCATCACTTATATAGCACTGACATATTCCGCAGTGCTCTACAGATATTATCATCACTTATATAGCGCTGACATATTCCGCAGTGCTTTACAGATATTATCATCACTTATATAGCGCTGACATATTCCGCAGTGCTTTACAGATATTATCATCACTTATATAGCGCTGACATATTCCGCAGTGCTTTACAGATATTATCATCACTTATATAGCGCTGACATATTCTGCAGCGCTCTACAGATATTATCATCACTTATATAGCGCTGACATATTCCGCAGTGCTTTACAGATATTATCATCACTTATATAGCGCTGACATATTCCGCAGTGCTTTACAGATATTATCATCACTTATATAGCGCTGACATATTCCGCAGTGCTTTACAGATATTATCATCACTTATATAGCGCTGACATAATCCGCAGTGCTTCACTGATATTATCATCACTTATATAGCGCTGACATATTCCGCAGTTCTTTACAGATATTATCATCACTTATATAGCGCTGACATAATCCGCAGTGCTTTACAGATATTATCATCACTTATATAGCACTGACATATTCCGCAGTGCTTCACTGATATTATCATCACTTATATAGCGCTGACATATTCCGCAGTGCTTCACTGATATTATCATCATGTATATAGCGCTGACATATTCCGCAGCGCTTTACAGATATTATCATCACTTATATAGCGCTGACATATTCCGCAGTGCTTCACTGATATTATCATCACTTATATAGCGCTGACATATTCCACAGCGCTTTACAGATATTATCATCACTTATATAGCGCTGACATATTCCGCAGTGCTTTACAGATATTATCATCACTTATATAGCGCTGACATATTCCGCAGTGCTTTACAGATATTATCATCACTTATATAGCGCTGACATATTCCGCAGTGCTTTACAGATATTATCATCACTTATATAGCGCTGACATATTCCGCAGTGCTTTACAGATATTGTCATCACTTATATAGCGCTGACATATTCCGCAGTGCTTCACTGATATTATCATCACTTATATAGCACTGACATATTCCGCAGTGCTTTACAGATATTATCATCACTTATATAGCGCTGACATATTCTGTATCGCTTTACAGATATTATCATCACTTATATAGCACTGACATATTCTGTATCGCTTTACAGATATTATCATCACTTATATAGCGCTGACATATTCCGCAGCGCTTCACTGATATTATCATCACTTATATAGCGCTGACATATTCCGCAGCGCTTCACTGATATTATCATCACTTATATAGCGCTGACATATTACGCAGTGCTTCACTGATATTATCATCACTTATATAGCGCTGACATATTCCGCAGTGCTTTACAGATATTATCATCACTTATATAGCACTGACATATTCCGCAGTGCTTTACAGATATTATCATCACTTATATAGCACTGACATATTCCGCAGTGCTCTACAGATATTATCATCACTTATATAGCGCTGACATATTCCGCAGTGCTTTACAGATATTATCATCACTTATATAGCGCTGACATATTCCGCAGTTCTTTACAGATATTATCATCACTTATATAGCACTGACATATTCTGCAGCGCTCTACAGATATTATCATCACTTATATAGCGCTGACATATTCTGCAGCGCTCTACAGATATTATCATCATTTATATAGCGCTGACATATTCCACAGTGCTTTACAGATATTATCATCACTTATATAGCGCTGACATATTCCGCAGTGCTTTACAGATATTATCATCACTTATATAGCGCTGACATATTCCGCAGTGCTTTACAGATATTATCATCACTTATATAGCGCTGACATAATCCGCAGTGCTTCACTGATATTATCATCACTTATATAGCGCTGACATATTCCACAGTTCTTTACAGTTGTTATCATCACTTATATAGCGCTGACATAATCCGCAGTGCTTTACAGATATTATCATCACTTATATAGCACTGACATATTCCGCAGTGCTTCACTGATATTATCATCACTTATATAGCGCTGACATATTCCGCAGTGCTTCACTGATATTATCATCATGTATATAGCGCTGACATATTCCACAGCGCTTTACAGATATTATCATCACTTATATAGCGCTGACATATTCCGCAGTGCTTCACTGATATTATCATCACTTATATAGCGCTGACATATTCCACAGCGCTTTACAGATATTATCATCACTTATATAGCGCTGACATATTCCGCAGTGCTTTACAGATATTATCATCACTTATATAGCGCTGACATATTCCGCAGTGCTTTACAGATATTATCATCACTTATATAGCGCTGACATATTCCGCAGTGCTTTACAGATATTATCATCACTTATATAGCGCTGACATATTCCGCAGTGCTTTACAGATATTGTCATCACTTATATAGCGCTGACATATTCCGCAGTGCTTCACTGATATTATCATCACTTATATAGCGCTGACATATTCCGCAGTGCTTTACAGATATTATCATCACTTATATAGCGCTGACATATTCTGCAGCGCTCTACAGATATTATCATCACTTATATAGCGCTGACATATTCCGCAGTGCTTTACAGATATTATCATCACTTATATAGCGCTGACATATTCTGTATCGCTTTACAGATATTATCATCACTTATATAGCACTGACATATTCTGTATCGCTTTACAGATATTATCATCACTTATATAGCGCTGACATATTCCGCAGTGCTTCACTGATATTATCATCACTTATATAGCGCTGACATATTCCGCAGTGCTCTACAGATATTATCATCACTTATATAGCGCTGACATATTCCGCAGTGCTTCACAGATATTATCATCACTTATATAGCGCTGACATATTCCGCAGTTCTTTACAGATATTATCATCACTTATATAGCGCTGACATATTCCGCAGTTCTTTTTCAGACATTATCATCACTTATATAGCGCTGACATATTCCGCAGTTCTTTTTCAGATATTATCATCACTTATATAGCGCTGACATATTCCGCAGTGCTTTACAGATATTATCATCACTTATATAGCGCTGACATATTCCGCAGTTCTTTTTCAGACATTATCATCACTTATATAGCGCTGACATTTTCCGCAGTGCTTTACAGATATTATCATCACTTATATAGCGCTGACATATCCCGCAGTGCTTTACAGATATTATCATCACTTATATAGCGCTGACATATTCCGCAGTTCTTTACAGATATTATCATCACTTATATAGCACTGACATATTCCGCAGTGCTTTACAGATATTATCATCACTTATATAGCACTGACATATTCCGCAGTGCTTTACAGATATTATCATCACTTATATAGCGCTGACATATTCCGCAGCGCTTTACAGATATTATCATCACTTATATAGAGCTGACATATTCCGCAGTTCTTTACAGATATTATCATCACTTATATAGCGCTGACATATCCCGCAGTGCTCTACCGATATTATCATCACTTGTATAGCACTGACATATTCCGCAGTGCTTTACAGATATTATCATCACTTATATAGCGCTGACATATTCTGTATCGCTTTACAGATATTATCATCACTTATATAGCACTGACATATTCTGTATCGCTTTACAGATATTATCATCACTGATATAGCGCTGACATATTCCGCAGTGCTCTACAGATATTATCATCACTTATATAGCGCTGACATATTCCGCAGCGCTTTACTGATATTATCATCACTTATATAGCGCTGACATATTCCGCAGTGCTCTACAGATATTATCATCACTTATATAGCGCTGACATATTCCGCAGTTCTTTTTCAGACATTATCATCACTTATATAGCGCTGACATATTCTGCAGCGCTCTACAGATATTATCATCACTTATATAGCACTGACATATTCTGTATCGCTTTACAGATATTATCATCACTTATATAGCGCTGACATATTCCGCAGTGCTCTACAGATATTATCATCACTTATATAGCGCTGACATAGTCCGCAGTTCTTTTTCAGACATTATCATCACTTATATAGCACTGACATATTCTGTATCGCTTTACAGATATTATCATCACTTATATAGCGCTGACATATTCCGCAGTGCTCTACAGATATTATCATCACTTATATAGCGCTGACATATTCCGCAGTTCTTTTTCAGACATTATCATCACTTATATAGCGCTGACATATTCCACAGCGCTTTACAGATATTATCTTTACACTGTCCCCAATGGGGCTCACAATCTAAGTTCCCTATCAGTAAGTATTTGGATTTTTGTGCCAGCATGATCTAACATTTTATAATGGTTATATTTCAGTGGGTGAGTAACCATGATGGATAAACAGAAAAGGGAGTCCCCGCCATTCACATCGCCAAGTGGCAGAAGTAATGGGGTAGGTATTGTACAGACGTTCATATTATAGTATATGCGGATTTCATCTGCTAACATTATTCAGACAGCATTATAGTATATGCAGATCTCATCTGCTAACATTATTCAGACAGCAGCTATCGCTATCGTATCATACTATGCTGCCCATGCTGTAAGGGCGGTATAGTATATAGACAGGTCCACTGGGTTATTAGACCCAATGGAACAAGACATATTGTGCCTTTTGGCTAATGAAAGCAATCAAAAATTGCAGTGGAGCCCTTACCTTGTCCCAATCTGCTCACCAGTGACTTAGAAGACCTGTCACCTCTCATGACAGGTCTCTAGTAAGGGTACTTTGACATTAGCAGCAGGGGAGTCCGTCAGGCTGTTTTGATGGGTGAACAGCCTGTCGGATCCGTCTTGCCATTAGTTCACATGTCTCCATTGACTATAATGGGGGAGGGGGCAGAGTTCCAGCGGCAGCAAGGCGAGACGCCACCGGACTAGCAGTACTTTTAGTCCAGCGGCCTCTTGCCATGCTGCCGCCGGAACTCCGCCCTCATTATAATCGATGGGGACGGAGCGGCAGTCCGGGGGCACACGTGAACTAATGGCCTGAAACATCCAATTACAAAGCTCGCCTGGAGTGGCTAGGCTTAATATGCCCCTGGGAGGGGTCTTCAGTAAATGCAAGCAATTGTAGCCAATTGATAAAGTACAGTAGTGTTTCTTGGAGGGGATTATGTTATTTACATGGGGCTGTATTTTGGAGGGGATGATGTTATTTACATGGGGCTGAAGGGAGGGGAGCTATGTTATTTAGAAACATTGCAGCTTTATCCATTACTAAGGATTTTAAGGAGTCTTACACTCCAGAATAATAGGGTTGTCCGGGCTTTTCATATTGATGACCTGTCCTCAGGATAGGTCATCAATATCAGATCGTCTGGGGGTCCGACACCCGGCATCCCCTCAGCTCTACGTGGAGACGGCACGCGCAGTGTGTCTTCTCCCTGCTCTCTTCCTGTCCGCTGCTGCTGTCTATGATGTTTGCCATAGACGGCATCAGCGAGCAGGAAGAGAGAAGGGAGATGGCATGTGTGCACTGTGCATGCCGTCTCCTCATACAGTTGATCGGCGGGGGTGCCGGGTGTTGGACCCCCACCGATCTGATATTGATGACCTATCCTGAGGACAGGTCATCAATATGAAAAGCCCGGATAGCCTCTTTAAGACTGTTTTTAACATGTTGTATTTTTATTTTCTTAGTTTAAAATTCCAAAAAAGAAGCCTGATGATTGGTGTGAAGAGTTTGAAACAAGTTCACCTTTAACTAGGCTCACCAATCGTGATTTTGGAAATGTCACTATTCGGAAGGTAAAGTTTAATTGTATGCAACTAATAGTGAGAGGTGAAGAAGATTAACTGCTTGTCGACTGCTCATTAACTATATACTTCCTGGTGGATGGCATTTACCTCTGCATGGACGTCACTAAGTGTACTTGCAGAGATTGCAGCTACAGGAGTGTCTCTGGCAGAAGAGTTCCCCAAAGAGAAGGAAGGGATGGTTTCTTGCCCATTGCTCTATACACCACACTCAATAAGATCATGAAGAATATAGAATAGATATCAGGAAGCATCTATGTCACTTCTTCCTCCGGTGCCAATAGTTATATGATTGCTAGGCCCGGATGTCTGTGTGAGCCACTGGGTCTTAGCAGACCCAGACAGTTTAGTGTGAGGTTGTACAGCCCTGGACCTGCATTCCTCATGTAACTGGGGCTAATTTGTCAGCCATAGTTACAGGAGAAATCGGCCATTAAATTTTTTTTAATGATTAATACCCCCAAGGGTCTTGAATGATCTTATGAAGGGCACAAAGTGTAAAAATAAAAATACAAAATAAAAGAATAAACTATTTAATAAAAAGACACCACAGTTCCTACCCCAGCACCCCTAAACCATACCAAGTGCATCCAATATATCAAAACAACAGTTATGGAAAGAAGATGTAATTAATCCCTTAAGGACCCATGACGTACATCTATGTAATCTCTGGATGTGACTTAAGGACCAGAGAATTACATGTATGTCATGGTGGTCAGCTTCTGCACCTGCCCGATGAGCGGCAGGGGTCCGGCAGTCACTGATAGACGGACCCCTGCTGTATGCGCTGGCATCGGTGAAATCACCGATGCCAGCGCACAAACCCCTGCACGGCCGTGGTCAGCGCTGACCGTGGCACGTGCGGGCTGCAGACGTGCGAGGATCGGAGCTTTCATCGGGTCCCTGGATCTCACAGGCAAGCAGGCTTTAAGTGAATTACATTGAGTAATACACTTACAGCCAATGCATCACAATACAGAAGTATTGTGATGCATGGTAAAGAGGATCAGACCATTAAAAGTTGAAGTCACAAAGTGGCACAAAAAATAAAGTGTTAAAAAAATAAAGCTTTCCAAAAAAAACCTTAAAAGTTTCAAGTAAAAAAAAAAAAAGCGTCCTTTTCTCAAAAGAAAGTAAAAAAATATGTAAAGACACTAAAACATGATTTTTTTGTTTAAAAAATGCTGTTATTATGTAAAACTTAAATAAATAAAAAAAAGTATACATATTAGATATCGCCGTGTCCGTAAGAACTTGCTGTATAAAAATATCACATGACCTAACCCCTCAGATGAACACCGTCAAAAAACTGAAATACAAAGTGTGTCAAAAAAGCCATTTTTTGTCACCTTACATCACAAAAAGCATAATGCCAAGCGATCAAAAAGTCATATGCACCCTAAAATAGTACCAATCAAACCGTCATCTCATACTGAAAAGACAGTCGCCCAAAAACTAAAAAAAATTAAGGCTTTCAGAATATTAATAATAAAATAATTTTTTTCAAAACTGAAACAAACAACCAAAAAAAGTAGTCACATTTGGTATTGTCGTGTCTGTAACAACCTGCTCTATAAAAATACCACATTATCTAACCTGTCAGATGAACATTGTAAATAACAAAAAATAAAAACGGTGCCAAAACAGCTATTTTTTGTTACCTTGCCTCACAAAAAGTGTACTATAGAGTAACCAACAATCATCTGTACCCTAAAATAGTAGCAACAAAACTGCCACCTTATCCAGTGGTTTCCAAAATGGGGTCACTTTTTTGGAGTTTCTACTCTAGGGGTGCATCAGGGGATCTTCAAATGTGACATGGCAGCTTAAAATTATCCCAGTGAAATCTGCCATCCAAAAACCATATAGCGTTCCTTTCCTTCTGCGCCCTGCCGTGTGCCCATACAGTAGAATACAACCACATATGGGGTGTTTCTGTAAACTTCAGAATCAGGGTAATAAATATTGAGTTTTGTTTGGCTGTTAACCGTTGTTTTGTTAGCGGAAAAAAATTGATTAAAATGAAAAATCTGCCACAAAAGTGAAATTCTGAAATATCATCTCCATTTTCCATTAATTCTTGTGGAACACCTAAAGGGTTAGCAAAGTTTATAAAATCAGTTTTGAATACCTTGAGGGCTGTAGTTTCTAAAATGAGTTTTTTTTTGGGTGCTTTCTCTTATGTAAAGTGACTTTGGGCCTGATTTGCTTCTAAACTTCTAAGCCTTGTAACGTCCCCAAAAAATAAAATAGCATTCAAAAAATGATCCAAATGTAAAGTAGACATATGGGGAATGTAAATTAATAACCATTTTTGGAGGTATTACTATCTATTATAAAAGTAGAGAAATTGAAACTTGGAAATTGTTCCACATTTTTGGTACATTTGGTATTTTTTATAAATAAAAATAACATTTTTTGACTCAATTTTACCACTGTCATGAAGTACAATATGTGACGAGAAGACAATCTCAGAATGGCCTAAAAGCGTTTTAAAGTTATCACCACATAAAGTGACACATGACAGATTTGCTAAAAATGGCCGGGTCCTGAAGGGGTTAACATAAATACTGTAGTTCCACTCTGTGCTATTAACAAAAAGAAAATGTGAAAAAAAGACTGCCCCCCCCCCCCTTTTATTTAATTTCATTTTTTCAAAATTTTGGGGGGCATTTAAAAAAATAAGAAGAAAAAAACTAAAATAAAAATGACGCAAAATAAAACCCTGGAAATGAATGAAAAAAGGCACAAAAATTATTTACATAATCGAATGGGGAATTTTTTTTAAAGAATCAGTTAAACATGTGTTATTCTCTGCGCTATTAGAAAGGTACATGGTGTAAATGTAATCGTCTTACCAGTGACACATTTGTGAGTTATTACCTCCCTTCTGATCCTCAGATTTGTCATGTGACAACACGCTGACTATCCAAATAACACAGCATCTTACATGTGGACAGGAAGCCAGATTCATTATGTATTCCTACAGGAGCCTCAATGTCTCATAGGAATAAATAGAGAAGTCACTGACTATGTCAGTTGGAGATCACTGTTGGTTACATATCACAGCTGAGGCTCAGAAGGGAGGGGATAACTCACAAATACAGTCACCGGTACGAAGATTACCTTCACTACAGCTTAAATCATGTACCTTTCTAATGGGCCAGAGAATAAAGGCTTTACAGGGGTACCACCTCCGCCTAGCATACTGGAAAAAAGCTAGCTACGTCACCGGCAGTAAACAAAAAGCCCTTGCCCTATGCAGCGCAGGGCAAGGGGGAGCGTCAGAGCTAGAAATGCTCCACTGATACAGGTTAAGGCTACATTCACACGACCGTAGTGTATTACGGATCCGCAAATTGCGGATCCGCAATACACCCAGCCGCACCCCCCATAGAAATGCCTATTCTTGTCCGCAGGCTGCGGACAAGAATAGGACATGTTCTATCTTTTGCGGAGCCGCGGACCGGAAGTTCGGGGCCGCGCTCCGCAAATGCGGAAGCGGAGAGCACCTAGTGTGCTCTCCGCACCTTGTCCGTCCTCATAGACAGTGAATGGGTCCGCACCCGTTCCGCAGAATTGCGGAACGGACGCGGACACATTCACGGTCGTGTGAATGTAGCCTTAATGTGTGAAGGGGAGCTTATGTCTGGATTCAGCTCTGAACCCAGACAACCCCTTTAAAGCATAGACGCATGTACTAAAAAATGGGCTGCTTAATCTAGCATTGTACTGACAGCATATAAATGTTTGGTATGGATAACTAGTGGCATGAGGGTTTTTAATGGTTTACTCATGAATCATTGTGGCTTGATCAAGGTCACACCTTTACAGGAATTAGTCAAGAGCAGGATATGGGGAAAAAAATCTATACTCACCTTTTCAGTCCTGCAGCGGTGGTCCCTTCAGGTCTCTGCTTACTCTCCTGCATTATTAATGTGACTGCAGTGACAACTAGGTGTTCCCATTGCTGTGTCCTACTGGATAATGAGTTTGTAGGTTACTGAAAGCACCTAGTTATCCGTCACTCGGAGGAAGAAGATACCCGTAGGCAATGCTCTAGTGCATTTTTTACTTTTCCTCGGAATATAATGGAATGCTGTAAACGTCAGGTAACTCGTGACCATGGGCCATACACAATTATTCCTGGACAAGATGGCAACTTTTTTTTTTGTCTTTGGAATTTGGTTCTCTCTATGTATTGACTCATTTGTACTAAAGGTACTTTCACACTTGCGTTGCTGGATCCGGGATTCTGTATGCAAACGAACAGCCTTTGTAGACGGATCCGCATGCGGATCCGTCTCACAAATGCATTGCAATACCGGACCCGTCTCTCCGGTTGTCATCCGGAAAAACGGATCCGGTATTTATTTTTTTCAAAGGTCTTTGCATGCACAGACCGGAAGACCGGATCCGTCAATGCGGTAATTTCAATGCCGGATCCGGCACTAATACATTTCAATGCAAATTAATGCTGGATTTGGCATTCCGTCAAGTGTTCCGGAATTTTGGACGGAGACAAAACTGCAGCATGCTGCGGTATTTTCTCCGTCCAAAAACTGTACAGTGACTGAACTGAAGACATCCTGATGCATCCTGAACGGATTTCTCTCCATTCAGAATGCATTAGGATAAAACTGATCAGTTTTTTCCCGGTATTGAGCCCCTAGGACGGAACCCAATACCGGAAAAGAATAACGCAAGTGTGAAAGAACCCTAAGACATGTTTTTTATCTTTCAGAGACCATATGCTTCGTCTTATGAATCCTATAATGTACCACAGAATAAAGAGGCCCAGGCGTACTATTCATCACGAGGGTCTTACAAGTTTACAAGGTAATTATTCTTCTATGTTGTTTTTTTATTTTTATTTTTGAATAAATTTCCTTGCACCTAATTCCCATTTGTGTGGCATTTATGTGAAACTCAGTGGTCAGTCCACGTATGCAGATTCTGCTGTCTAGCTGCCACTGTAATTCATCTTAGAACCTAGGTAGTCAGTGCCTAGAAATTCCTGGCCGGGTATTCACCGTATGGGTGTTTTCTGTTGATGCCTTGAGAAGTAAGTACTGCTTGGCCACAAAAACATTCAGAGCGCCCCCCAAAGGCGGCAAAATATCATCCTTTTTTTATTTTTGTGATATCTTTCCTTATGAGATCGTGGTGGGATGTAAATTCTTACTGGCCGTTTTTCTATACTGTTTTTTTTTTTTAAAGTCTTATTAAGCATTTTAACATATCACGTAGCAAATTCTCATTTCTTTTACACCTTGCCCCCCAAAAAAAGTCCTCATCTTCCATTCCCAGCTTTCCACAGGTGGCAACTCTATATACTCCGCCCTTAGTGAGGATTTTTTATCTTTCATCAGTCATTGTTCTTTCGGTTGCCCACTCTCTGCTGAACCACGTCACTAGTTATTACTTGCGATATTGTTTGCAAATTTTGTAAAACGCCACGCTTTCAGGAATGTTGTCTTAGCATATAGGTTTTGGGACTGTAGGTTTTTTTAATGCTTGAATAGTCAAGAAAACTACCATGATTATGCAGCTCATGCAGTCCTGACCCAGACAGATGGGGATTGTGCATACGGGATTCAGAAGCTGAAAGACCACCGCCACCTTCACTTCTAGCATCCATCCCTCACCCATAGACTGTGAGACATAGCCAAGTCCGCTAGCATGCTTCTTTTCTATTGTACCTGCTTCTCATGCATTACAGAGCAAGAAGTTATATTGCATTTATGTGCTGGAAGCTAGTGGGGGATTGTCAGACGTTCTTTATCATTGGATGTCTCATTACAGAGGCCTTACTGAATGTTACACCGTTTCCACACCCTTTCCACTTGTCCTATTCTTTGATATCCGTTATCTGACTTTTGTGCTTTGCTGTTTTTGTTCCATGCTCATCAGGCTTTCTGATGTATTGGAAGGATGTACCTCCTTTTGAGGTGTAGCTATAACACGGAAACCTGCACCCCAATACCTAACCTTGCTGTTTTAGTACTTTTCTTCACAACCTTTTTACGAAGATTCTCTTAGTAGGGATTTGACCACCAATATTTTAGTGCAGGCAAGCAAAGTATAGTAATGACGTAAAGCGCATCATTTTAGAGCGTTCCTTACCTGTCAGTTTATCTGTCCGCTTCATTGGATCTGTGGTATCTACACCTTACTTTGCAATGGTGTTTGTGTGTATTTTTATCTTACATTTAGAGTTGCTTCCTTACAAGCATTGCTGTGTGTTAGTTACTACTTATATGTGCTTATATGTGTATGCTCTCAGCATTGTTGGGTTCATGTTCTCTTATTTGCTTACATCTCTCTTTTTTGGTGTTTTTTTTTTATTTGTATTTTGCATTAATGCTAAATCATCTGTTTTTGGGCCCACCGTTAGAAAATACCATACTAATCCTTTTAATCACTGGACAGTCTTTTTTTTATAGAAATAATGAGGAAAGGTTTCATGACCGATGCACAGCCTCTTACCTATCGTATTTCTTGAAATCAGTGAAATAACTCAGAACGCCCTGATAGGGTATTTCAGAATGTGTTTTCTAAGCCAGACAGCCCCTTTATCTATTCTCTGACCATCATTACACATCTGAAAAGGTATTCATAACACGTTTTTACTGATGGTTTTATGTCCAGATTTAAATATGCACAAACAGTAGTACAAAATCTAGAAGCCATTTCTGATCGTCTTGTGTAGTGGCACTCAGCAGCCCCCTAGCCCACAAACTGAGGTCCTCTGTACTTTGTGTTTCCCACGTTCCTGCTCTTTAGAAGACCTTCTGTACCATTTCCAGCACCAGCCATTTTTCTAAAGTTTCAGGTGACTCTGGAATAAAATGCATGTTGATACTTAAACGTGCTCAGCCTCCTCTCCATTGATTTTAATGGAAAAACTTGCCACTTGAAATAGAGCTCTGCTCTCCCAAATGTTGAGAGTCCCAGAAATGATGATTTTCCACCATGCTGGCTGATTCAATATACCCTAAAGACGCCTTTTTTGTGGTACTTTGGCCTGTTCTGTGTCCTTTGTCATTACGGCTGTAATAACCTGGTAGTTGTTGCCAGCTTTGCAGGCTCTGCAGATTGGTACGCCAAGTGTGACATCAGAAAGCATGTGCCAAGTGTGACACTGGCGCTTAATGGCAATACATTTTAAGAGAGACTGTCTTTATATGTATCTGTTATATCTAAACAACAGGGAACCCAAAGTTATGGGTCTGCGTCAGGAAGGCCGTCTGCACAAAATAATATAACTGGTTCCAAATCTTGTATTGATTCAGCGTATCCGATAAATCCCATATCCTCACCTACCAGCTACAGTATACTATACACTTTTAGGTAATCTAGTGTGAATATAATGGTAGTAGAAAATTAGGGTAAACTTAGGGTGAAACTTTTAGGTTATTTTTTAACATAGTGTAGGGTCGGGGATGTTAAACATTTGTGTAATATACTTTATTAGGGAAAGATGCTGCTTTGTACTAACGATTCTCCTTAGCAAGGCTGTGAGCTGAGGAGAGTCTGTCTTCAGTTCTACACTAATCACCACCCCAGTCCCTGAGTGCATGTATGTGCTCTTCATATCACTGCCTGCCTGCCTTGTTACTCACAGGCATCTTCAGCACTCAGTAGAAAGCTGAAGACAGACACTTCTTATCACTCTCCTATCAGTTAGAGCTTTGCCAAGGAGACTCTTTGCACCCAGTTTTCTAGTACAAAGGCAGGGACAAGAGGAGAAAAAAGAAGAGGGGTTAGTCACAGGCCCTTTGGAAAGAAAGGGTCTGGGATATCCAGGCAGGGCGCCAAAGGAAGAACCGTAGGTAAAAATTCCAGGTGTATTTAGTTACTTGAGAGGTGATAGGCTGCCACAGGCATACAGTCCAAATAAAGAAGATTCCTATGTGGACGTAGTACAAAGATAAGGAAAAAGAAGCCTGTAAGTGGCGCCAGATACCTCTGAAGTAATACCCCACTAGATGATCATTAGTGGCTAATTGTGGGGTGTCTTCAATTTGTTTCCCTTAGAATTAACAGCAATAGCTTAGAAAGCAGATAGACCTATTTATAAAATAGTTGAGTAGTGTAATAGTAAAGACGTTGTATAATATGATAAAAGCGTTATGATATAAACGATGAAAGACACTCCCTTCACCCAGGTGGGGCAGGGTGGGATAAAGCTCAAGACACCCACTCTGCTTCCTCCTGAGCCTTTGTCACCTATAGGATCTCTGGAAATAACAGCAGTCACACGTGGTACATCTGGTAAATTTCCTTTATTTAGCACAGGGTAGGGTAAAGTGCAGGCTTTTTCCTTCTAGTACAAAGCACATCTTTCCATAAAAACTTCTATTACATAAATGTTTAACATCCCTGCCCCTACACTGTATTAACTAGGTTACACTCTAAAGGGGGATCTGTCACCAGGATCTCGCACTGTTCTGCTGTAATACCGGAGTAGTAATGCAGGTAAAGGAATCCAGATTTCTCCTTTTTATTTTCCTACTGCCCTCTGTTCCCCTAGTGTCAATGCCCAAAGCTGAAGTACATTGTCAGGACTGCTGTGCATGCGCCCAGGAGTCCTCGCCATTATCTTAGCATAGCACAGCAGTCTGGACTAGGGGTCGCCCGATTATCGGTTTGGCCGATATTATCGGCCGATATTCATGATTTGCACAGTTATCGGTATCGGCCCCTAACCATGCTGATATACCGATAACTGCTATCACAGAACATGAGCGCGCCGGTCTCAGCGCGGCCATGTTCCCTCAGCAGCACAGGGGAGAAGGAGGCAGTGTCTCTCCCTCCCCCTGTGCTGCGCTGCCAATGGAGAGAAGAGGAGGAGGGGCTGAGGGCGCACTGGCACAATGAGAGAGGAGGAGGGGCTGAGGGCGCACTGCCCACCAATGAGAGAAGAGGAGGAGGAGGGGCTGAGGGCGCACTGGCCACCAATGATAATAAGGTTTAAGATATTACAAACGCAGGCATTAGAAGCATATTGCCCAGACCCTGCCTCTGATAGAGCAGTGCCGCACCTGAGGGGTTAATTGCCGCGGATCGCACCGCTCTATCAGAGGCAGGGTCTGGGCAATGTGCTTCTAATGCCTGCGTTTGTAATATCTTAAACCTTATTATCATTGGTGGCCAGTGCGCCCTCAGCCCCCCCTGTCCACAGTATAAAAATACATTGGTGGCCAGTGCGCCATACCCCCTCCTTCCCTCCCCATCCCTTCAGTATTAATATCATTGGTGGCAGTGGCCACAGGGTCCCCCACCTCCTTTCTTCTGATCGGAGCCCCAGCAGTGTAATGCTGGGGCTCCGATCGGTTACCATGGCAGCCAGGACGCTCCTGAAGCCCTGGCTGCCATGGTTCCTGCTGCTGTGTGCCCATAGCACAGGGCAGCAGGGGCAGTGTCAGGTCCTATTCACCCTGATAGATCTCTATTAGGGTGAATAGGACAAGGGATGTAAAGAGCCAAGGTTCTACACCTAAGGGGGGAAATGGTAATAAAATAAAAAGTAAAAAAATTTAAAATAGTAAAAAAAAATCAAAATATTAAGTATAAATTAACCCTTTTCCAATTTTACATATACAATATATAAACAATAAATAAAAAAACATATCGCCGTGCCCAAAAAGTCCAAACTATTAAAATATTTTTTTTAAAAAAGCGTTGAACGTTGTAACAGAAAAAAAAATCCTAAAGTTTAAATGCGCAAAATATCGGTATAAAATATCGGCTATCGGCCTGAAAGTTCACGAATATCGGTATCGGCTCTAAAAAATCAATATCGGTTGACCCCTAGTCTGGACTGTGCATTTCAGCACAGCGGGGTGAACAGGGGCAGTGGAAAAATAAAAATGGAGATCTCGACTCCTCATGTGCAGAACTACTCATGTTACTGCAGATGGTAGTCCATAATTGTGGGGATAGATTCCCTTTAAGTTATGCAGGGAAAGCGAACCTGTTACCTTACAAACTCCTATGTATTGGGGTTTTTTGTGTTCTCAATGGGCAGAGAAGAGAGAGCCTCTGCCAGACACTTCTGGTGTTGGCTTATGTCTCCGATCGGGTGTTAAAATTCAGAAGTGTGCAGTCCTCTTCTTCCCCCAACATCTCCTGTCAGGGAAAGTCGGGATCTCCCCATATAACATTGTGGCAGTAAGCTGAGGTAATGGATGCTCGACCTAAATATGAACACAAAATTATAACCTAAAGTTGCCACAGTGGTAGCCACAGGACTAACATAGCAGTGGAGTAAGAGTTGGTAACGCGAGGGATGCTGTCCTTAGCTGGAAGGATGTAACCTCCATGGTCTAATGGACAGCTGCAGGAAGGGAGCAGGCATTGCAGTGGTGCTCTGGATGTCACTTGCTGGTGCAGTCGCTGCACAACTTGTTCACCACTCTCCTGATCACCCTGATCACACAGTGATGCAATGTGTGCCTGTTCTCACATTTACCATTCTCAGCATGTATGCCATAGTTTCCCCACCCATATCTATAGGCCATATACTATACATAAAGCAGGAAATATTTCACTCGGGGTATTAAAAAGGTTGGTCACTGAAATAAATTATATATATATATATAACCTAACCAGTTCCCCTCCTGGTCTCACGCTTTCTTGGTCGCTTTTATCACTTCCACCTAGTCCCTTGCAGCGAACAGAAAATGACTGCTCACGCTCAGTAAATATCTGGCCACAGAGTGTATAACTTTTTACAAAATCTTAGTCAATCCTTTTAGTTATGTTCTATTGATTAAAAACTATTGACATAAAAAGCGATGTGGGAGCTCTCACTGAGACACAGTGGCGGGACATCTTGGAGTGCACACCTAAACTGTCTCTCAATGAGGCGCAGCGTCGGCCACAACTATTTTTATTACACAGAGTGTATCGCACTCCTTTGATCTTACATAAAATGGGAATACGCCCTAATGCTAACTGCCCTCGGTGTGTAGTGGGCGAAGCAGATCTCATTCATATGTTGTGGCTCTGCAATGGTTTAGAAGCCTTCTGGAAGGCTGTCTTTGATGTCCTTGACAAAACTTATGGAGTTGTTATTCCAAGGGCACCGGTGGTGGGGGTTCTGGGCTATGTCCAGGAGTTGGGAATCCCTGAAAGTAGCAAGGTGGCAGTTGCTAGGCTACTTTTCTGCGCAAGATGTTTGATTGCGAAATATTGGATCCAACCGGTCGGCCCGAGTGTACAAGAATGGGTGGGGGCAGTCAATTCTTTAGTTAGCCTGGAGAGAGGTATATATAAAAAAAAGAGGAGCCCTTAAGAAGTTCCGAAAACAATGGGAGAGCTGGGTTCTGCTTTCTGATGTAGCTTCTCAGGAACTGCGGAGGTTCTGGTTACGAGATACCATGTCGCTTCCGGGGGTCTCTTAATGCCTTTTCAGGTCAGGTCTTGATTTGTAATTGGGAACTCTTGGGGATACCGCACAGAGGGAAAGGGCTGGGGGGGGGGGGGGTTACCAGTTCTTGGTTTTTACAGCTCCACGTAGGAGTTTTGTTTACTTGGACTTGAAAAGTGAAAATGATACTTGGCACAATGGACTATCTATGCGTCGAGAAATATCATGTTACGGCGCTCTCCGCAGTTATGTAACTGATGCACTGCCTTTGTACCATTGTATGTGGTGAATTGCATTTCTGTGGATTTCTGTCCTGTGCTATCTTTTTCAATAAAAAATATCTGATTAAGAAAAAAACTATTGACATAAAGCATGTGGTGGCCCCTCTCCGCGCTGTGTGTTTGTTCTAAGCTTCTCAGCATTCACCTGGTTTCTAGATCAGTATGCCAGAAAATATTATAGGTTCAATGTTGCTAAATCAATTTAAATTTTTTTTTTTTTTTTAGGAGACTCTCTCCCTTTATGTGCTGCATAGTTTTGTGTAATAGTATAGAAGTCATAGTGACATGTCCGAAGTTTTCCTCTGTGGTAGTCCATGAGGACTGTCCACCTTTGTTCTGCTCGGCTATGCCAGTGTGCAGTATACGGATTCATAGAAAGTCCACAGACACAAAGGGGCACAGCACTCCCAGAATCACATCGATCAAAACTACTGACTTGTAGGGTTGTGAAAATGATAGGTCCAGTTTTCTATATAACATTTCTTTTTTCAGGTGACTAGCTTGTCTATTATTTTATTTATAATTTCTTCCAATGGCTTTTTTTCTAATGCTAAGTTGACATGCAGTGTGAACTCCAGCAGAAGAACAGACCAGCGGAGTTCACTGTATCCAGCATAAACGTATAGTGGTGCGCTTCGTGGATCCCCATGGACTACAATAGGAGACCACCATTTTCTGGCATAAGTGCGGCTTTTGCCCCAACAAAAAGTTATGCATGCAGGAATTTTTGTTCGGCCAAAACGCAGCATTTATGCAGGTAACCAGCCAGATCACCATCAAACAGGGATCTGATGGTGCGTGGCTCTATCCAGATATGGTGCACCCTGGCAGTCTGTTTCTTCTCGAGCAGGCTGCTGCAGTTGATAAGGAAGATGTGAAAATAGTCTAATATTTTATGTATTGTGCATCTTCCACAACTGTACATTGGATAGACAGGTTGAAAGAAGGCACAGGTCCATCAAATTAAGCTTGCTGCTTTAATATGGTTTCTTTATTACAGCAGCTTGAAGCTGTGGTGTCTAATGCATGATAAACTGTGTCACGCTCCACCATGTAGCGGTGTCAGTTGGAAGGAGTACAGTCAAGTGACATCTAAGCTCTTTCCAGGGTTAGAAAATATGGCAGGCGGAGACTCCTGGACAGTTAAGGGCTTATTCCCATCTTGGACCTTTACGGCATATCCACAGAATATGTGATACATGTCCAGTAGATGCATTGGGACCTACACCTATGTCTACTGTGCGGGGTGGTGATATGTCGGAAGTTTTCATCGGAGGGTCAGGGTGCTGAGACCCTCACTGATTGCTATAAACTAAGAGGCTATGTGCTGTGTTCTTTGATCCTGTTCGGCTGTTCTCGGAGAATAGAGTGGTATTGAGATTTTGTGGCCTTTCTATGTTTCTATATAGCCCTCGCTTGGAGAAAAAAAGCACAAAGTAAGCGGCAGAGTGCTAAGCTGAGGGTTTAGCAGTCAGTGGCAGTCTTGGTGCCCGCACTTACTAACAATTTTGACTTGCCAAAAGTTTGTTAAAATGACAGGTACTCTAGGCACTCTCTTTGCTTATGTCGAGGTCCGCAGAGTGAGGCCTACAGTCCCTTTCCTATTGAGAAAGATTTACCAATGCAGGTACGCCAGCTTTCTGACGTATAGACATTGAGTAAGTGTTATGCTGTTATGGCTCTCTGTGAAAATGTTCGCTTTTGTCCCAGTGTCACAGACTAGGACTAATTTACTGATCTGCCACCACCACGTTTCTCCAGAGAAGCATGGCAGTGAACGCCTCGGAGTACGATATCACATTGTTCCATATTGCGTGTTATATTGCACAGTAGTGGAACACAATGATAGGCCAGGGGCTCAGGAGTACACTAGTCTTCATAAATCAATCCCAATAGGTATAACGTATGGAAATCGTGTAAGGTGCTGTTCATTTGCACCCAGTATACAAAATTATGAACCTCTTAAGCTATCTATACATATTATATAGCTGTCATTCACTGACGGCAGTCGTTCCACCCATACATATGCATGCTTGGCTTGACTGAACGTGCATGCTTAGTGAATGGGGAGGGGGGTTGTCTTCTGAGAACAGGAAGGAAAATCAAACTTACACAATTCTTACCTCCCCTGAAGTCGGCAGTTTCAGACGATAAACATCTAATGTGTATGACCGGCATTACATACATTCATACAGGTGGCAAAATCTGCATCAAATCCATTGACAATCTGCCTTCTATGAAAATATAAGAGTTTCCCCCAACCTTTTTCACATACATTGGAAAATGATGGCAGGTGGTTAATATGTAGGTCTGCAGCACATTCTATTTCTGTTAGGCCTTTTGCACACGAACGTATGGTTTTGCGCTCCGCAAAAAAAACAACGGATGACATCTGTGTGCATTCCGTTTTTTGCGGAAAGGAACATCTGGCCACTAATAGAACAGTACTATCTTTGTCTGTGATGCGGACAAGAATAGGACAAGTTCTATCTTTTAACGGAACGGAAATACGGAAACAGAATGCACACTGAAACACTTCATTTTCTTTTGCGGACCCATTGAAATGAATGGGTCTGTATACGGAACGCAAAAAACAGCCCGTACACTCACAAAAAAAAGATTGTGTGCAAGAGGCCTTACAGATTATAATCCGATATGTGAACATACCCTAAAAGAATGTCTACTGTCGTTTACTTTACCTGACTTAATTTCTAAGGTAAGCAATGCGTTTTCTTTCAGGACAGAACACACTTTAGGTTTACACAAGGAGGTAGAAAAGGAACCTGAAGCTAAATCTTCTGAAAAAAGAATGCCATTGGAGCCCAAAGGTTTGTCACTAGTTTGGTTTTTTCATTTGAATTAATATTTTTTTTTAAATAGATATAGACATGGAAAATTAAAAATAACATCATCAAAAATTCTTTAAAAAATGTGATGTAAACATTAGTTATTAGTATTTTCTGATGACACGTTCCTTTTAAAGAGGACCTTTCATCAGGCTAAAAAATGTGTACTAAGTATACAGACATGTAGAGCGGCTCCCAGGGATCTCCCTGCACTTACTGTTATCCCTGGGCGCCGCTCCGTTCTCCCAGTATGTCCTCTGGTAACTTCTGGGACTTGGTCATACTAGGGGGAGCCTAGTATCACTTGGTTATAGTAGGCGTATCCCAGGCTGTAGCGCTGGCCAATCGCATCGCTCAGCTCACAGCCTGGGAGAAAAAAAAACTCCCAGAATATGAGCTGTGCGCTGCGATTGGCCAGCGCTACAGCCTGGGATGCGCCTACTATAACCAAGTGATACTAGGCTCCGCCTAGTATAACCAAGTCCTAGAAGATACCGGAGCCTATACCGGGCGAACAGAGTGGCGCCCAGGGATAATAGTAAGTGCAGGGAGATCCCTGGGCGCCGCTCTACATGTCAGCATACTTAGTACACATTTTTTAGCCCGATGAAAGGTCCTCTTTAACCTCCTAGCAGTACTGTTAAAATTGAAAAAAACCCTCCCAAAAATGTCACTTTTTTATTGTAGATTTTTAATGTTTGTCTGTAGTAAATCTTGTTGGCGTACAGCTCAGGGGACACAATTGTATTTTTAACCCCTAAGTGACATCATTAATTTTAGCCTTAAGGACCAATAATATTTTCACTTTTGTGCTCCAGCAGTCATAACTTTTTAACGTTTATGTTTCCTTCTAAAAGAAATTTTTTTATTTTGCGGGATTAGTTGTAGATTTTTTAGGAACCATTTTGGGGTATATATAGTGTACTAAATAACTTTTAATATTTTGGTGTTCATTGTTTGGTAAAAAAAAAAAACGGAATTTCATTATGTGGGCCTCTACACTGATTATAATACCACTTCAGCTGCTCATATTTCTGGTTTGGTACCAGCTAGAGATATTGTCCAGAATGCTAGAATGACAGCAATATCCTCAGTTCAGGGGAAGATATCACTGGTAGAAATTCAGGTTGCGATTATTCCCAACTAGATTTCTAACATTGATTTCTCCTCTGTTGCTTAGATCTTAGCTCTCATTCTGGTCTGGTCTGAAAGCCTGAAATGTCAGCTTTCAAACAAGACAAGTCACAGATATCTAGCTGCTACCATTCAGGAGATAGCAACATCTAAATCACCCTTTCCCCCTCCACTTTCTGACCAAGGTCAACTCGGGCAGAACAGTTAAGTACAGTACGTTTTCCACTGCCTGAGCTCTGGCAAAACAGTTAGGTGGTTAAACTGTTGCCAATCTGATTACTGGGATATAAGAATGACCACTATATAACGTACCAAGTTTTTGTAGCCCTGGAGCCCTCCTTTAGCATGTTTTATGGGGTACCATGTTTATTTCTTCTTCTGTTTAATCTTACACGAAAGCAACAGAACAGGACAAGAAACGCTTGATGAGTACTGTCTGCCAGGATGTCAGCAATACATCTGTTTCCACACAAAAAGATCTTAACTTTGGGGTGAAGAAAAGCAGCACTGAAGATAGAGGCGCCAATGTGAGTAACCTTCTGTCAATTACTTATGAAGAAATGGAATGATATAGATATATATATATATATATATATATATATATACACACACACACTTTCAGTGCTGCCATTATTGGCACCCCTCATGAAATTGGGCATCATCTTGATATTCATATAAACAATAGAAGTCATATATCAAATGTTCTTCCAAGGTATTAGGAGAAATTGCTGACCATTTCTATAACAGATTTGATTCCTACCATAGTGTGTTATTCCTTATAGACTATGGGGGAGATTTATCATGAGGGGAAAATTTGAAGTCCCTTTTGCTTGAGTCTGCGTTAAAGTATTTTATGCCACTTTTATCAAATGTCTTGAGTTACTTGATAAATTTGTCTCATCCTTAAACATCTGTCTACAGAAAATACTCCAGTTTTGCTATTATTATCTGATATTGATGACCTATCTGAAGTTTTAATACAGTTTCTTAAAGGGAACCTGTCACCTGTAATATGCTGGCCTCACTAAGACCAGCCTAGTGTAGTGACAGACCTGCTGATTTCAGCTGTCTATAACTTCTATGTTGGCAATAAGTTTTTTTTTTTTTTTAAACTGACATGCTGAATCCTGCAGGGCTAACTAACGCTGTGAGGGAGATGAGTCCGATTAGGCTAAGGCCTCTTTCACAAGGGCGTCATGTTTGACGCCTGGATAGGATGCGGGTGCGTTGCGGGAATATGCGCGATTTTTCCGCGCGTGTGCAAACGTTTGTAATGCGTTTTGTACGCGCATGTAAAAATCGCCATGTTTGGTACCCAGACCCGAAGCCGGACTTCATCAGTGAAGTCCGGTTTCGGGTGGAGTATTCTGGAGAATTTATTATTTTCCCTTATAACATAGTTATAAAGGAAAATAATAGCATTCTCAATAGAGAATGCAAAGTAAAAAGGGCACTAGAGGGTTAAAAATAATAAAAACATAAACTTAACCCCTTCATTTGATCGCGTAGCAGCCAGTTACCGGTCTCCTGCTCTGTATTCAGCCGGGAAGGGGGTGATTGGACCATGTGACCCAGTGACGTCACTGAATACAGAGCAGGAGACCGGTAACCGGCTGCTACGCGATCAAACGGAGGGGTTAAGTTTATGTTTTTATTATTTTTAACCCTCTAGTGCCCTTTTTACTTTGCATTCTCTATTGCGAATGCTATTATTTTCCTTTATAACTATGTGATAAGGGAAAATAATAAAGATCGGGTACGCATCCCGATCGTCTCCTAGCAACCATGCGGGAAAATCGCACCGCATCCGCACTTGCTTGCGGATGCTTGCGATTTTCCCGCAGCCCCATTCACTTCTATGGGGCCTGCGTTGCGTGAAAAACGCAGAAACTGGAGCATGCTGCTATTTTCACGCAATGCAGAAGTGATGCGTGAAAATCACCGCTCATGTGCACAGTCCCATAGACATGAATGGGTCCGGATTCAGTGCGGGTGCAATGCGTCCACCTCACGCATTGCACCCGCGCGGAAAACTCGCCCGTGTGAAAGAGGCCTAATTGTCCCCACCATGGACGATGATGAACAGGTTCCTTTCCTATGCACAGCAGGAAAGAAATCTGTCACTCATTGTCTGGAGGAGCGCACTATGGTGATTGGCATGTTTGTACTCTAAAAGTACTGACTTCCAGCACAGAAGTGTCAGTACTTGGTAGTTGTTGGTCTTTGTCCTTTAACATTTTTTGAATATAGAGATATCTTTTAGCTTTTGACCTCTCATACGCTTTTTTACGCTACAGGGGTCTCACTCCTATTCTTAACAGGCAAGAACGGGAGAAGTGCTGATCTGGGCCGTTTAACCTCTTAGATGCCGCAGTCAATAGCGATCGTGGCATCTAAGTGGTTTATAAAGAGGGAGCTCTCACCTAAACCTGACAAATGAGATTGCAGGATGTCAATGTCTTTGCATGGCTCCAGACCTTCCTGCAGTGTATTCCTAACAGGCTGTGTCTCTCTGGCGACTGTCATTATAACACCGACAGTATAAGACACTGTACTGCATAAGCAGTACAATGTAGTATAGAAGTGATCAAAAGATCACTGTAAAAAAAAGCGAAGAAAGTGTTATGTACCCCAAAATGATAACAATGAAAAGTACAAGTCATCCTGCAAAAATCAAATCCTCACACTGCTCTGTAGAAAGGGAAAAAAAAATGTATCGGTCTTGGGATGCAGTGATGCAAAAGCATTCACTGCGTCACCTCCGACGCTCCCACTCTCCCTCCCAGTGAAATTGACAGGTCCAGGCATCTTCACTGCTCTGATGCCTGGCTCTGAAATCTCACAGATCCGATGGTACCAGTAGCATCGGCACGTGTCCAGTGAAGATCTCAAATTTATTGAACAGCTCTACCTTCTCACTTTTCACCGTCTTGATCACTTATAGGGTCAACATTTTCAGCAGAAGCTTTTTTTTCCCATTGATATAATTGAAGAATTCTTTGGGATTCATTTTAATCTCCTCTCCTTAGCCAGTCTGCTTGGTTTAAGGTGGCTCTTACCATACTTATCATTTCCATTTTGTAGCAGAATAAGTTTCTAAAAGAATTACCATAACAGTGAATGCAATTGATATAAACCAGACAAATGTAACCATATACTTCATTGAGGCAGTGAAGAGCACCCAAAACAATGTTGTCGATGTGACTGTGCCTTACATTGAGAACCATCAGTATGAACAGCATCCATGTTGCCATTTCCTCCAGAATAACCGCTCACTATGGAGTCTTCCAGGAGTAAGACCCCCTGTGAGCACCTCAGTGTTGGGGTTCCCTTCTAGTAAAAAGGGACATTCCATACTGGGTAATATTGTAATCATATTGTAGCACTTGCTTAATATCAGTGAATGGCAGAACGTTCCAATAAAGGATTCCTTTATGTTTCTACCTGTACAGAAAAGTTCCCTAAAGAATAATATTGGCTCCCCAAATATAAGGGAGAAAACCTACTGCTACAAAAGAGCAGAGCACCAGAACAAGAAGAGCCCGCCGACAAGTGTATCTGTGCCTTCTGCTAGAGATAAACCGTCATCCTCTTCATCAGAATCTGCTACAGACCGTCTTCTGAAATCCTCAGAAAGTCATATTGGAGACCGTGTCAGCCGGACTTCTAGGGAAAGTAAAAAGTCTTCACTTGATGGCTCTTCAGCGAGTCCACCAGTGATCGCTTCCTCTTCCTCTTATAGCAACCGATTGAGCAGAAAAAAGATGCATCGGCAAAATGCCAGTAAAGGAAATCTGCCGCTTGAGCCAAGTAAGTTTATATGTGGCCCATTGTGAGGAACGTCTATCTGCTTTGTATGACTGTAGAGCTGCTGCTTCTGTAAAAACTGGACACTGACCTTATTCATCTGCACTGTACCTCGCTAGATACTGACTAAGGATGAGCCAATCGACTTCGCATGAAACATCCAAAGTCAATTTGCGTAAAACTTTGTTCCAATAGTATGATAATGTATTGGCTCCGATGAGCCAAAGTTATTGCTTTGCGAAGTACGAGTTCGGGAAATGTTTTTTTACAGTACAAATTAATTTATGAGGTTATTACCCGAAGTCTTGCGAGACTTCGCATAGCAATAACTTTGGCTCATCGGAGCCCATACCTACTAATACCGTACAGAGCGCTCGCTCCGTACAGTATTTAAATGAAGTTTTATGCAAATTGACTTCGGGTGTTTCATCCAAAGTCGATTCGCTCATCCCTAATACTGACGTACTATATGACATTTTAAAAATATAAAACTTTTTAAGTCATCTGTTTAAAAAATCACAGGCATACAGGAGGAGATTTGTCAAACTGGCTTAGTTGCCCATAGGAACCAATCAGATTCCACCTTTCATTTTCCAAAGGAGCTGTGAAAAATGAAAGGTGGAATCTGATTGGTTGCTATGGGCAACTAGGCCAGTTCTACTTTACACCAGTTTGATAAATCTCCCCCACAGTGTGTTATAATGTATGTGAAGCCTGCCACGTCTCTAGAAATCATTTTCTACTGGAATTTTTCTATTATTTCATGCATTTAAAAGTATAGCTTATGGGTATTTTTTTAGTGCATATTTCAAAAAAGTAGCTCAAAGGCTATGATCAGTCACAATTTTGGGTAATGCTACACTACTATATACTGTGATGTGGCCTTTAGTACCAATTCAACCATTAATCAGTGTAGTGAAATAAAATGTTATGTGATAGAAGCAAAGAGCAGCGCATATGGCAACTACAGTTCTCCCCTAATTAATGCTGCCATACAGTGCTCAAATAATAGAGCTTAGTACTGTTTAAGGGTGTCTACAAAAGTCTCAAAGTGGTTTTCCAAGATTGTAAATAATTTGGCCTAAAGAGGAAATGCGCTAAAATAACAAAACCAATGTGCAGCTGTTGTCCAGGAATTCTAAAATGGCTGCAAGCAGCCTGTCCTAGATTGTGAGCAGTATTGCCTGCCTTCACTTGCAGATCTGTCTAGGGAGGTGAGGGAGCGAGGCCTCACTACACAATGCATTGCTCTACTATAGATGGTGATGATGTGATCCTGCCTACGATATGCTATAATGGCTGAGCAGCCTGACAGGAACGCTTACCAGTGTGTAGTATATATAATACCAGAGCATACTGTATATTGAGGGCCCGTCCCGTCACCTCCCATAGATAGCCCTGCAAGTAGAGGCAACCGTTCCGGCTCACATTCTAGGACAGTATGCTGGCAGCCATTTTAACCCCTCAACACTCACATTAAAATTGGAAAAACCCTCCTGAAAATGTCACTTATTGTAGATTTTGAATTTATGTCTGAAGTAAATATTGTTGATGCACAACTCTGGGGAAACAAGTGCATTTTTTTTACCCTTTAGTGACATGACTACTTTTAGCCTTCTCACTGTAACCCTCTGTGTTTCGGTGGTCATAACTTTTTTTTTCTTTTCATCAATTTGGTAGAATGAGGCCTTTAATTTTGAGGAACATGTTGTTTTTTACCAAAAATAAACATTTTGGTTTTTTTTAGGGACTATTTTGTATTAAAGGGATTTTCTCGCTCATATCATTGGGGGACACAGGACCATGGGTATAGCTGCTGCTGCCACTAGGAGGCGATACTAGGCTGAAAACTGTTAGCTCCTCCTCTGACAGCTATACCCCCTTCCGGCCAGGAGAGAGCTCTCAGTTTTTAGCTTAGTGTCGTAGGAGGCAGACCCCCTGCTTGCAGGGTGGCTGTTGTGTTCTTTTTTATTTTTTCTCTCTCATTCAGGACATGGGGATCCAGAGCCGCAGTGGGGCTCTGCATCCCCGGGAGGCTGACCGGTGATGGCCATTCCACCGCTCTGCCTCCCACAAGAAGAAAAAGTGGACCAGGTCAGCTTGTCTCTCCTGCTCCCCCAGCCATAGGGCCACCTGTTCCTGCCCTTCACTCCAGTCCCTGTCACTTATGCCAGGGACTGAAGAGGTGGCCCTGCTGGTCTGTTTGAAGGGTGAAAACCACAGATGAAGACAGGTAAGTATGTCTCTCTGTGTTTGTATGTCTGGAGCTGGAGATGGCACTGTTAGGGTTAATGGCTGTGCGGGAGCGGAGTCGCTCCAGCGCCTCTACTTGTCCCTCCCTCTCTCTCTTCCACCATGCTCCGCTTTGGCCCTGAGTTCCCCTCACTGTTATGCTTCCCCCCACGTTGGCCCCGGCTTCCTCAATTTCGCGGGCTTTCCCGATAAAGGGGGCGTGGCCTATCGCGACCATCACCGGTGGGGGCGTGGCCTACCGGGGCCGCAGCCGACGGGGGCATGGCCTGTTGGCGCTGATGGGGGCGTGGCCTGTTGGCGCTGACGGGGGCGTGGCCTGTTGGCGCTGACGGGGCGTGGCCTGTTGGCGCCGACGGGGCGTGGTCTATCGCGTCAGCCACCAATTGGGGCGTGGCTTAATTTCCCACCGCAGTCTTCTCTTCCTTCCGTTGGAGGATCGTTGATTTGCTCTCAACGCCGCATGCAGCGTTGGGACACAGGTCTCGGATCTGCGCCACTCTGGTAGGGACATCTCTACCTCCTCCAGCTCTGCTCCAGCTCTCTCTCCGACCACTGCACACGACTCATGTCGGTCTCAGAGGACCCTGAACCCCAAGTCCCGTGTAGGGTGACCCACTATGCATGTACTGCATGTAGGGTGAAGTTTTCTCGTGGACAGGCGAACCCACTGTGTTCATCCTGCCAGCCAGCTCAGAGTCTGCAGACCCAGGCACAGCCCTCTGACACGCCCATTTCCCCAGTAGTGTGGAGCCTGAATGGGCACGGTCCCTATCCCAGGCGGTAGCGGACCTCTCAAAGATCTCCCAATCCACCCTTTCCTTGATGGGTCGCTTGGTTGAGACATCGTCCCCTGCGCAGCCGGCGAGCTCTCAGGGCACCCAATCCAGGGGCAGAACCCCCGGTAAGCGTCCAGGCACGGTCACATCTCCTCCCCAGACGCGTCCTCCTCCTCCTCTCACCAAGGGGTATCCTTTCTGCGAACCAAGCAGGCCCCTAAGTCATTTCCGGTCCACGACGGCTTTTCCCTACTGACGACCAAAGCTTGGGAACAGCCGGGCTCGCGCTTTCTAGTTCCGAAGCGTTTGGGTCTTCTCTATCCGTTTCCCCCTGGTTCTGTGAGTAAATGGTCTTCCTCACCAAAAGTAGACCCACCCGTGGCTCGCTTGGCTAAGCAAACTACCATTCCGGTAGCAGATGATTCCTCCTTGCAGGACCCAGTGGATAGGCGGGTTGAATCCCTCGCTAAATCTATCTTTATGGCCAATGGTTCGGCCCTTCGCCCCATTTCCGCCTCGGCGTGCGTGGCTAAGGCGGTCTCCGATTTGGCCTTGCGCTTGCACCAAGACCTAGACTCTGACCTTTCCAGTCCAGATCTCTCACGCAGGGAAATATCTTTGCGAGGCGGCCCTCGACGGTGGTTCCATGGCCGCGCGGTCCTCCGTTTTTGCTGTCTCCATTCGCCAGGAACTTTGGCTTAAGCCCTGGCAGGCGGACTCTTCATCAAATGGTCTCTTCTGTCCCTTCCCTTTGCGGGTTCTCGTCTTTTTGGGCCTAAGCTGGACGAAATCATCTCGGAAGTCATGGGCGGAAAAAGCACCCACCTCCCGCAGCCTAAGCCCAAGCGCATTTTTCGTCCTGCGGCCCGATCTTACTCCTTTCGCCCCTTCACTGGCACCCGTCCGGCGGCCCCCTCAGCCCCGAGGCAGCCCGCCCAGGACCAGCGGCGGAAGCCGTCCTTCAAGCCCCTACCCGTCTGGCATCCTCGAGTTCAGCCACAACGGTCTTCCTCTGGGAAGCAATCCCCAGCATGAAGGTGCACCCCTACCTGTCTGGGTGTGGGGTCGGCTGCTTCATTTTCAGGAGGTTTGGCGGGCCCACATCACGGATGCCTGGGCACTCGGGGTCGTTACCTCGGGCTGGAGTTCAAATCGCTTCCCCCAAACAGTTTCTTCCCTTCCCAACCTCCCAAGGCAAAAGAGAGGGTGTGGTCCGGCCGGTGTTAGACCTCAAGATGGTGAATCGGTACCTTCGGGTACATCATTTCCGGATAGAGTCCCTCCGCTCCGTCATAGCTTCCTTGGCGCAAGGGGAATGGCTGGCTTCCGTGAATATACAGGACGCTTTCCTACACATTCCCATCGCGTTCGCCCACCAGCGGTTCCTACGTTTCGCGATCAACTCGAGTCATTTCCAGTTCCTCGCCCTCCCATTTGGTTTGGCGACAGCTCCTCGGGTGTTTACCAAGGTGCTCGAACCGCTCATGGGCCTTCTGCGCTCCAGGGGCATTACCTTACTCCCATACCTGGACGACATTCTGATCAAGGCGCCGTCTGCCCGGCAGTGCGGGAAGAGTCTTCGCATCGCGTTGGATTCTCTCGCCCATTTCAGGTGAATAGTCAACTGGAAGAAGTCTTCTCTGATTCCGACCACCTATATTCGATTCCTCGGGATGACTCTGGACTCCGAAGCGGCCCTGGTACGCCTTCCCCTGGACAAGATAAGGGATATTCGCAGCTCGGTTCTCCGCTTGCTTCGGCATTGCTCAGTCTCGATTCAAGCATGCATGAGAGGGTTGGGTTTTATGGTGGCCTCCTTCGAGGCGGTGCCGTTCGCCCAGTTCCACACCAGGCCCTTTCAGCGAGCCATCCTGTCCTCCTGGCACAATTCCCGGGAGTCGTTGGACCGAAGGTTTTGCCTCTCTCCACAGGTTCGGTCGGCCATCCGTTGGTGGCTCTCTCCATAGCACCTGGGGAAGGGGAGATCCTTCTCCCGGTCAGGTGGACGGTCATTACGACCGACGCCAGTCTCCAAGGTTGGTGGGGGTCCTGGACACCCGGACAGTGCAGGAAGTCTCCATCGGAAGTCCAGACTGGTCTCCGTCGGAGTCCAGACTGTCTATCAATGTCCTGGAGCTTCGGGGGATCTACCTCTCCCTCCGCCATTGGACTCCCGTTTTGCGTGGATTTCCGGTCCGGGTGCAGTCGGACAATGCCACAGCTGTGGCATATATCAACCATCAGGGGGGGACCCGCAGCTTTGTCGTCATGTCGGAAGCTGCAAAGATCCTCAGGTGGGCGGAAACCCACGTTCCTGCGCTCTCAGTGGTTCACTTTCCGGGGGTTGCCAACTGGGCAGCAGACTTCCTCAGCCGGACGACTATCGAACCGGGGAGTGGTCTCTCCATCCGGTGGTGTTCGACCTCTGTCGCCGGACGTGGATCTGATGGCCTCCAACCTCAATCGCAAGTTTCCGCTCTACTTAACCCATGCAAGGGATCCTGCAGCATGCGGGGTAGACGCTCTGGTGGCGCCATGGCACGGTTTCACGTTCCTCTATGCCTTCCCGCCGTTGTCCCTCCTGCCCTGGATTCTCCGCAGGATCAAGTGGGAGGCCATTCTGGCCCTCTTGCTAGCTCCAGGTTGGCCGCGCAGAGCGTGGTACTCGGATCTAGACCTCCTTCTAGGGGACGTTCCGTACCCGCTACCGCTCAGACCTGACCTTCTGTCTCAAGGGCCCGTCTTCAGCCAGAGTTTAGATACTCTACGTTTGACGGCGTGGCTCTTGAAACCTTCCTCTTGAAGCAGCGGGGCTTCTCCAATGCGGTAATTCGGATGCTGATTCGGGCCAGGAAGCCCACCTCGTCCAGGATCTACTATAGGACTTGGTGATCCTTCCTACAGTTCTGGGAGGGGCGTGACCTGTCTTCCAGGTCCTTCTCTCTGCCGGGGGTCCTGGCCTTCTTTCAGTCTGGCCTGGAACTCGGCATGGCGCTCAGCTCATTGAAGGGTCAGGTGTCTGCCCTTTCCATTTTCTTCCAGCGTTCCCTGGCGGGAATTGGTCCGGTTAAGACTTTTCTTCAAGGCGTCGCGCACTCCGGTCCGCCTTACCACCCCCCCTTGCATCTGTGGGACCTCACCCTGGTCTTGGGAGTTCTCCAGAATTCACCCTTCGAACCCCTGGGAGAGGTTTCCCTTCGCTTGTTGTCATGGAAGGTAGCCTTCTTGGTGGCCATCATGTCTATTAGGCGTGTGTCCGAGCTGGCGGCCCTGTCGTGGCGGGAACCTTTCTTGATCTTTTTTATCAGGATAAGGTGGCGCTTCGCCCGGTTCCTGCCTTTTTGCCTAAGGTCGTTTCGGCTTTCCACGTCAATGAGGACATTGTCTTGACTTCCTTTTGTTCTCGGCCCTCCCACCCGAGGGGGGTGTTGTTGCACCGTTTGGATGTGGTGCGCGCTCTGCGGATTTACCTATCGGCCATGGGCCTCCTTTCAGGGTACGGACGCTTTGTTCGTCATTTCGGAGGGTTCTCGGAAGGGGTTGGCAGCCTTGACGGTGATGGTCGCGCGGTGGATCCTTTCCGCTATTTTGGAATGTTACTGGGTCCAGGACAAGGCTCCTCCCCCAGTGATTACGGCCCGCTCTACCTCCTGGGCTCACTTCCACCAAGCGTCAGCGGCTCAGTTGTGTAAAGCCGCAACTTTGTCGTCACGTCACACTTTTGCAAGGTTTTACCGGGTTCACACTGTTGATCCTGCGAACGCAGCTCTGGGCCACCTGGTCTTGCAGGCCGCGGTGTGATGCCTGTCACAAGATGCTTGGGTTTTCTTCACATTGTTTGATTTCCCTCCCCAGGGACTGCTTTAGGACGTCCCATGGTCCTGTGTCCCCCAATGATATGAGCGAGAAAACGAGATTTTGTGAAACTCACCTGTAAAATCTGTTTCTCGCTTGATTCATTGGGGGACACAGCACCCACCCCATGTTCTAAATACGGCAGGTGGGGCACCAGGTTCCTGGGGCCTCTTTCCTTTCTGGTCCGTTGACCGTGTACGGTGTTTTGTATTCCGTTTTTGTTCTGCTTCTCCTACTGCTTTTGCACAAACTGAGAGCTCTCTCCTGGCCGGAGGGGGTATAGCTGGCAGAGGAGGAGCTAACAGTTTTCAGCCTAGTGTCGCGTCCTAGTGGCAGCAGCAGCTATACCCATGGTCCTGTGTCCCCCAATGAATCAAGCGAGAAACAGATTTTACAGGTGAGTTTCACAAAATCTCATTATCCAAGACTTTAATACTGATGACCTATCCTCTGGATAGTTCATCAGTATCTGATCGGTGGGGGGTCCATCACCCGGGACCCCTGCTGTTCAGCTGTTTGAGAAGGCAGCAGCGCTTGCATTAGAGCAGCGGCCTCAGGCTACCTTCACACTAGCGTTTCACTTTTCCGGTATTGAGATCCGTCATAGAATCTCAATACCGGAGAAAAACGCTTCCGTTTTGTCCCCATTCACTATCAATGGGGACAAAACGCAACCAAACAGAACAGAATGCTCCAAAATGAATGTGGAGCAAGACAGATCAGGCATGAGCCACAATGCAAGTCAATGGGGACGGATCCGTTTTCTCTGACACAATAGAAAACCGATCCATCCCCCATTGATTTTCAATGGTGGTCATGATTGATCAGTCCTTTCTATGTTAAAAATAATACAACTGGGTCCATTCATAATGGATGCAGATGGTTGTATTATCATTAACGGAAGCGTTTTTGCTGATCCAGCAAAAGCGCTAGTGTGAAAGTTGCCTTGTCCACCTTTTCGTAGGCTGTGTTGCGATACTTTAATCTGTCACATGGCCTAGGCGCAGCTCAGTCCCATAGAAGTGAATGGGGCTGAGTTGCGATACCAAACACAGCTACTATACAATGTACAGCGCTGTGCATAGTGAGCACAGAGAAGGTGTTTACTATGTGATAGAAATAATAGGATACCTTTACCAGTATGGTCATGCACCTGTCAGCTCCCCCACTGCCCCCTATCTTTCTTCAGGCAGCTGAAGGAGGAGGGCTGCCTTAACGCTTCATATCTCAGACTAGGGTTGGGCGATATCAAAAATATTGCCACGATAACGATATTAAGAAATGTATCGCGATAACGATATATATCACGATAAATGCCCATTTAGAAGAAAAAAACACTTGGAGACATTATACTGTATGGGGGCAGCGCAAGGAGACATTATACTGTATGGGGGCAGCGCAAGGAGACATTATACTGTATGGGGGCAGCGCAAGGAGACATTATACTGTATGGGGGCAGCGCAAGGAGACATTATACTGTATGGGGGCAGCGCAAGGAGACGTTATACTGTATAGGGGCAGCGCAAGGAGACGTTATACTGTATAGGGGCAGCGCAAGGAGACGTTATACTGTATGGGGGCAGCGCAAGGAGACATTATACTGTATGGGGGCAGCGCAAGGAGACATTATACTGTATGGGGGCAGCGCAAGGAGACGTTATACTGTATAGGGGCAGCGCAAGGAGACGTTATACTGTATGGGGGCAACGCAAGGAGACGTTATACTGTATGGGGGCAGCGCAAGGAGACATTATACTGTATGGGGGCAGCGCAAGGAGACGTTATACTGTATGGGGGCAGCCACAAGGAGACGTTATACTGTATGGGGGCAACGCAAGGAGACATTATACTGTATGGGGGCAGCGCAAGGAGACATTATACTGTATGGGGGCAGCGCAAGGAGACAATATACTGTATGGGGGCAGCCACAAGGAGACGTTATACTGTATGGGGGCCACAAGGAGACAATATACTGTATGGGGGCAGCCGCAAGGAGACGTTATACTGTATGGGGGCAGCCACAAGGAGACAATATACTGTATGGGCAGCCGCAAGGAGACGTTATACTGTATGGGGGCAGCCACAAGGAGACGTTATACTGTATGGGGGCAGCGCAAGGAGACGTTATACTGTATGGGGGCAGCCACAAGGAGACGTTATACTGTATGGGGGCAGCGGCAGCTACAAGGAGACGTCATCCACAGATCCCCCCCTTAAGTGCCATCCACAGATCCCCCCCCCCCCACCCAGTGTCATCCACAGATCCCCCCCACCTCAGTGTCATTCACAGATCCCCCCCTCTGTGTCATCCACAGATTCCCCCTCTCAGTGTCATCCACAGATTCCCCCCTCTCAGTGTCATCCACAGATTCCCCCTCTCAGTGTCATCCACAGATTCCCCCCTCTCAGTGTCATCCACAGATTCCCCCTCTCAGTGTCATCCACAGATTCCCCCTCTCAGTGTCATCCAAAGATTCCCCCCTCTCAGTGTCATCCACAGATTCCCCCTCTCAGTGTCATCCACAGATTCCCCCCTCAGTGTCATCCACAGATTCCCCCCTCAGTGTCATCCACAGATTTCCCCCTCTCAGTGTCATCCACAGATTCTCCCCCATCCAGTGTCATCCACAGATTCCCCCTCTCAGTGTCATCCACAGATTCCCCCTCTCAGTGTCATCCACAGATTCCCCCTCTCAGTGTCATCCACAGATCCCCCCATCCAGTGTCATCCACAGATTCCTCCTCCCCCAGTGTCATTAACAGATTCCCTACCTGCCCAGCGCCACCTCCTCCCAGCCCAGCGCCGTTGTAGGTAATTATTATTCACTTCACTTGCCTGAGAAGAGAAGCGCCGGAAGACTCACACAGGCGCACTGGCAGGCGCATGCGCACTTCAATGCCTCTGCCAGTGCGCCTGTGTGAGTCTTCCGGCGGATCCAGGGGGGGAGAGAGGCAAAGGGGCAATTTCAACCCCCCGAGAATGTGGGCAGCAATGCGCCGGGTAGGAGGAGGCGGAGCCAGGGACTCAGGAGCCGGCAATGATTTTTAATGTGCGGCGGCCGGCGCCGCAGACAGAGCGCATGACGTCACAGAATACCGCGATTATTAGAAAACAGTGATATCGCAATATCGCTGTTTTCTAATATCGCGGTATATCGTAGCTACCGGTTTATTGCCCAACCCTATCTCAGACTTGCTAACAGCTAAAGATATGGAACCTGTTTGCCTTTTTTTAAAGCTGATAGTCTAGGCCAGGGGTAGGCAACCTCCGGCACTCCAGCTGTTGTGAAACTACAACTCCCAGCATGCAAAATTGCTCTTCTCAGAACTCCCATAGAAATGAATGGAGCATGCTGGGAATTGTAGTTTCACAACAGCTGGAGAGCAGAAGGTTGCTGACCCCTGGTCTAGGCCTTTAAATCAGGAGATATGCTGTTAGAAAGCCGAAACCTTCTTTCACTTTCAGCTGCAATTCTGGTCTTATTATAAAGCCTAGGCTGTCTGTTTTCAAACAAAACCAGTCTCATATGTAGCCATTCCCAAGCCTGAGTTATGAGGGGTTAAAGTAGACCTCCCCCTGCTGCCTGAGTTGTTCTTGGGCTGAACTGTTAGGGCCTCTTCTGAAAGCTCAAGCAGAGCTAAGGCAAAACTGTTAAGGGGTTAAATAATTTCTGGAGACCCCCTTTAAATCCCTTGTGGCGCTGTTGGTTCCCGCTGGTCTTTGGCTGCGGCAGTCATCCCGGTTTTCTGCTGTCTTTTGCGATACACTATTGAGTCCAGTGATTGGCTGCAGCAGTCATGTTGGTAGACAGGCATGTCATTGCTGCAGGAAACAAAGATTGACAAGAAGCACTAAGGCAACAGGGGATTCGACAGATGATTATTGGTTCTTTTGTTATTTTAGGCCTTTTCTTCAATCTGGCCTAGTATTTGAAAGTGCAGCTGTTCAGATACCTGTACGCAGAGCCCACTGATAACTACCATACTATGCACGTACACACGTATAAATGCATGCTCATTTACAGCCACATACATGGATTTCTAGTAATTTCGAGTAATGTAATTGCCTTTTTAAATATGATTTTTAGTAATGATATTCTTACAAAAGACCAGTGAGCCCTCAGAAAAGTTCTTGTCTCCTACTACTTATACCTGTTGTAGAGTTTAGGCACCAACAGTATGCTAGATGTTTGTGATGTCTGCGACATCTATATAGTCTTCTGTGTGACAGCCCTCTGAGCTGAGATTGGCCGTCAGAATATTCTCACTTTGTAGGCGCCTAGTCCTAGGCAGTGATTTGCCTACTTGCCCATCTTCAGCTGGCATTATTGCTCCTGCACATAGCATTCCTTGACTTAACATTTTCTGACCATTTTTCCAATGCATTATCGTTACAAATGCACATAGAGTTGCAGTGTCACTCATATGATTGTAATAATTAGAATAAACTCCTGGATATTCATTTTTATTGACCACTATTTGGTTCTTCCTGCGCCAATTAAAGGGTTTGTCTGATTTTGCCATTTCCACTGCAAGATAGGACTGAGCGTCAGCCCTAGGTGGACAGGCTTGTTTCATCATACAATAATATGCTATATTGTTTCTTCATGTCGACACAGTCGTGTTGTCAAGTGACGAGGAGGAGCGAGAACATGAAGAACAAGTAATATTGGAGCAAACCCTGGCAGAAACATCCGTTGAAATGAAGGAAGACAATGACATTCAGTGTCCGTCTCCTTGTGATGATGTGGAGCCCATGGTATGTTGATAGCTTTTTTCTGTAAATATGTGACGATTGAGAATTTTTACTGTTGTAGTTAGGTAATTACAGATTTTATAGATAAATGAAGGTTAGTCATATCTCACATACAGGGGTTTTATAGTTTAGATAACACCCGTTTATGAAATTCTGATTTTAAAAAGGTTATCTGAAATTTAAATACTGATGACCTATCCTCAGGATAGGTCATTAGTATCTGATTGGTGGGGATCAGACACCCGGGACCCCCACTGATCAGCTGTTTGGAAGGCACCGGCACTCCTATGTGCACCGCTGCCTTCTCACAGCTTACCAAGCCCAGCGCTGTACATTGTATAGTGGTGGTGCCTGCTATCACAGCTCAGCCCCATTCACTTCTATGCGGCTGAGCTGTGCCTAGGCCATGTGCCTGATGAACATGTTGTCACTGGCCTAGGGACAGCTGAGAGAAGGCAGGGGCTCTCCTGGGTGTCTCAGACCCCCACCGATCAGATACTGATAAACTATGCTAAGGATAGGTCATCAGTATCAAGTTCTCAGAAAATCCTTTTAATTGATAGAGGTCCCCTGGGATTTTATCACTTGCCTGTATGATATAGAGAAGGGGATCTGGAGAATTGATACTTTTTAACAGAAAAATGTATTTTATAAGCTATGTTATGAAAAAAATGGCTATTAATTTTTTTTTGTGGGAGGGGGCATGGATTTTTAGGTCATTGCAACAGTTTCTGCTTTCTGAATCATAGTGGGTCAGGGGCTGTCCCCATAGAGAATGGTAGGTTTGTCTCCTGTCCTGTGTAGGTAAGCATGCAGGGACATTTTTAGTGTCGTCTTCTAGTCTTTCTTTTCTATATGGAACTACGACAAAAAGTCAGCTTACGCTTGGAAGATGTTGTAGTCCTTATTTTTCTACTTTTGTTTTTGTAATACAGGATTGTTCTGCCGCTATAGTAGATCGTCCAACATCAGAGAAATCAGTGTTGCTGTTAAAGTGTCTTAACGTATATTATGGTAAAAACAAAGGAAAAGCAACTGGTTGCGCTAAGGTAATGTACTGACAGGTTAATCACAGTTATTTCTACTTTTTAGTAGAGTTATTTCACAGACTAACATTAGTTTACTCTTTTGGATAATGCAGAACAGAACATTTTTTTCGATTTGGAATGATCCATTTAGGCCTCTTTCACACGGGCGTCATGTTTGACGGCCGGATAAGATGCAGGCGCGTTGCGGGAATCGCCGCGATTTTTCCGCGCGTGTGCTAACGTTTGTAGAGCGTTTAGCACGCGCGTGAAAAAATCTGCATGCTTGGTACCCAGACCTGAAGTCAGACTTCATCACTGAAGTCTGGTTTCGGGATGAGTATTCTGTATGTGTAATTATTTTCCTTTATAACATAGTTATAAGGGAAAATAATCGCATTCTAATTACAGAATGCAATGTTCCCCGGGCTTTAGAGGGTTAAAAGTAATAAAGAGTTAACTTACCTTCTCCCATTGTAAGCGCAGAGCCCCAGAACGTCTTCTTTCTTGATGGTTTGGATGCTTGAGGACCTGTGGTGACGTCACAGGGTCACATGGTCCAATCATAGAAGCATTTGAGTGGACCATGTGACCCATGTGATCCTGTGACATCACGGCAGGTCCTTCATCCAACATCTGTTGGATGAAGGACCTGCCGTGATGTCACAGGATCATCATTATTACTTTTAACCCTCTAAAGCCCGGGAACATTGCATTCTGTAATTAGAATGCGATTATTTTCCTTATAACTATGTTATAAAGGAAAATAATAACGATCGGGTCCCCATCCCGATCGTATCCTAGCAACCATGCGGGAAAATCGCAACGCATCCGCACATGATTGCGGATGCTTGCGATTTTCCCGCATCCCCATTCACTTCTATGGGGCCTGCGTTGCGTGAAAATCGCAGAATATAGAACATGCTGCGATTTTCACGCAACGCAAAAGTGATGCGTGAAAATCACCGCTCATGTGCACAGCACCATAGAAGTGAATGGGTCAGGATTCAGTGCGGGTGCAATGCGTCCTCCTCACGCATTGCACCCGCGCGGAAAACTCGCCCGTGTGAAAGGGGCCTTACCCTCCTTCCTGACCAGGCTCATTTTCCATTTTTTCAGTACATGGGTCTGAAAGCCTCAAAGCCTTATAGAGACTTTTGGCGCAATTTTTTTTAGGATTTCACTTTACTTATTTTGAGCTCAGAATCATTTTTTTTATTTGGTCTTTATTAACCCCTTGACACATAATCCCGTACATGTATAATACAGCAGGCACCTGGCTGCAATAACTGGGATCGGTGATGATGCTGAATCTGGTCATCTAAGGCCCCTTTCACACGGGCGTTGCGGAATGGGGCCGGATAGGATGGGGGTACGTTGCGGGAAAATGCGCAATTTTTCCCATGCGAGTGCAAAGCATTTTAATGCGCTTTGCACCCACACGGGAAAAATCTGCATGTTTGGTACCCAGACCCGAACCCGGACTTCTTCACTAAAGTTCGGGTTTGGGTTGAGTATTCTGTAGATTTTATTATTTTCCCTTATAACATTGTTATAAAGGAAAATAATAGCATTTTCAATACAGAATGCTTAGTAAAATGTGGATTTAGGGGTTAAAAAAAAAAGTTAACTCACCTTATCCACTTGATCGCGTAGTTGCGATCTCTTCTTTAATCATGATCTGCCGGCTAAAGGACCTGTGGTGACGGCACTGCGCTCATCACATGGTCCATCACCATGTGACGTAACCACAGGTCCTTTAGCCGGCAGCTCATGATTGAAGAAGAAAGAAGAGAGCACAACTACGCGATTAAGTGGATAAGGTGAGTTAATTTTTTTTATTTTGAACCCCTCAATCCACATTTTACTAAGCATTCTGTAGTGAGAATGCTATTATTTTCCCTTAACCATGTTATAAGGGAAAATAATAAAGATCGGGTCCTCTTCCCGATCGTCTCTTAGCAACCATGCTGGAAAATTGCACAGTATCCACACTTGCTTGCGGATTCTTGCGATTTTCACGCAGCCCTGTTCACTTCTATGGGGCCTGCGTTGCGCGGAAAACTCAGAATATAGAGCATGCTGCGATTTTCACACAACGCACAAGTTATGCTTGAAAATCACTGCTCATGTACACAGCCCAATTGAAGTGAATAGGACAGGATTCAGTGCGGGTGCAATGCGTTCACGTCATGCATTGCACCTGCTCGGAAAACTCGCCTGTGTGAAAGGGGCCTAACCCCTCAGATGCCATATTCAACAGAGATCATGGCATCTGTGAGGTTAGGCAGAGGCATGCAGCACACTCTGCCTTCTGATCGGAGCCCCCATAGTAGAACTATGGGGCTCAGATCGGTTACCATGACAGCCTGGGGCCTACTGAAGCTTCCCAAGCCTGCCATGGTAAGCTGCCTACTAAGTTGTGCACGAGGCACAGCTCAGCAGGCAGCACATCAGAATCGCATTCACCATAGGTCTCTATTATGGTGAATGAGACAAGGGATCAAAAGATCCCAGGTTCTAACTCTCTGCTATGGGGGCTAAAAGTTAAGTAAAAGGTAAAAGAAGGTTAAAAAAAAAAAAAAAACTACAAAAAAAAAATATTAAAAGTTCAAATCACCCCCCTTTCTAAAAACATAAATATAAATAATAACAAAAAAATATATCAGGTAGGACTGAAGCAGGGAGTGGCATTACTGATTCCTGATCTGTGTATAGAATGCAGATTGCAAAGGCAGTGACAGTTAAAAAAAAAAAAAAGGCCCTGTCTTCTCTATGCGGACCGTAGCTTTTACAGCGCACTCCCCAGACTTCCAGGCACATCCTTGTGGAGTTAATTGTCAACCTCTCAGATATTTATAGTCATCAGACCCCCCCCCCCCCAATTTTAGCAGACCTCGGTTCAGAGCCCCAATCTTCATCAGACCTGAGATCAGATATAAAATAAATAAAACATCTAACCTCCCCTGCTCTGGACGGGTGCTCTTCCTGCACTCACTGATCCTTCGTCTTCTGCCAGCGCTCTGCTGCACTGTGACCTGACGTCGCACAGCATCCATCCTGACGCTCCCCCCCCCCCCTTTGAAAGTGAAAATACAGTATTTAATTGTGGGACAACCCTTTTAATGTGATTATGTAGCTTAAACAAAGGATAATGCTATTTATTGCATTTTGCTATGGTGTTTGTTGCCTGAATGTTTCTTTTAAGAATCTTATCTATATTTCTTTTTTCTTTAAAATATAGCTTACCCCATCATCTATTGAAATCCCCCTGAAAGGCAAGTATCAGTTTCCTGCTGCTTATTCCAGGTTGTTCTTGGTTTGCATCTTATAGCTGAGTCAGCAGTGAAGTCTATAATGTCAGAGTAATGTACAATCTGTGGAGATTATTCACACAGGTGATTTCTATCTGTTTTTGCTCTTTCATCATGGCCTTTGTAAGGTTAGGTTCCAGTGGTTCTTCCTATAGAAGAACAAACAACCAGGATTACCGTATCTGGCAAAGCCAGAACCTGCCGAATCTGCCATTTACGGCCTTCTATCAGAGACCCAACCAAAAGGTTATGCCAGATGCGGTAATTCTGGTAGTCTGCTCCTCTGCCAGGACAGACTATGAGAGTATTGTAATACAGACAGGGACGTAACCTGAGAATGCTAAGAATCTGCGTGGAAGTGGAAAAGCCTGTGTCGGAATCAGAGTCTTCCACGGCCTGTGTTGGGATTAAGTGCTTGTTTACCTCGCATCATGCTGGTGTTATATAACCATTGTACCCGTCAGGGAGAAGTCTATTTATTGCAGTAGCTATGGTACGCAGTGAACAGCTTATGTGTTGGGTTTCTTGGGGCAGGTTGCAATATAGCAATATGCTCAGGGCACAGCCGCAAGTTTTCCAAGGCATTTTGGAGTAAAAAAGTAACTACCTAATTCATTGGTTTTGTTGGCATTTGCTTGTTTTTCTTTGTGTTAGTTTTAGAGATTTTACCCATTTTTTTCCCCCGAAGAAACTTACGTGCTGCATATACCATGTATAAGTCACGTCTATAGGTACATAGTAAATGTTTTTTTATTGGAAAGCGGTTTCATTTCCTTAGCTGACATTCTAGGAAATCTCAATGTAAGGTTACACAGCAGCATTAAAGATTGTAATACCTTCATCTTTCATATTTTTGTCTTAAAGCGACACTTCAATCAATTTTATTATCATATATAGATATTTAATCGTCATATGTACATTCCATGAAATATTTTTTATATGAAAAGTATGGGTGAATGGCTTTCTAAAGAAGAAAAGCAAAAAAGCTAAGGCACCATACATATAAAAAAGATAGCAAGGGTGCAAGCCTTAGACCCTGACTCAGTGTCCTCTTTAATCCACCAAAAAACAGAAGATGGCAGCACTCAGAAATAGTTTCTTATGCAGTCGTCCCTCAAGTTATAATATTAATTGGTTCCAGGACGACCATTGTAACTTGAGTTATTGGTTCCAAAGCCCCAAAATTTCATCCAAGATAAGAGAAAATGAAGATTTATGAAAAATAAGCAGATAACTAAGGCCCCTTTCACATCAGCATTTTTCCTTTCCGTCCTAGAGTTCCGTCCTCGGGTCTCTAGGACGGAAAGATACTGATCAGGATTATCCCAATGCAATCTGAATGGAGAGAAAAACGTTCAGGATGCATCAGGATGTCTTCAGTTCAGTACTGACACGTTTTTTGGCTGTAGCAAAATCCGCAGCATGTTGCGGATTTTCCTCCAGCCAAAAATCCTGAAGACATGCCGCAAGGACGGATCCGGAATTAATGCCCATTGAAAAGCATTAATCCGGATCCGACTTTAAACTACACGTCGTTTCAGCGCATCGCCGGTTCCGACGTTGAGCTTTAACCACTTCAGCCCCCCTAGCTTAAACACCCTTAATGACCAGGCCACTTTTTACAATTCTGCACTACACTACTTTCACCGTTTATTGCTCCGTCATACAACTTACCACACAAATGAATTTTACCTCATTTTCTTCTCACTAATAGAGCTTTAATTTGGTGGTATTTCATTGTTGCTGACATTTTTACTTTTTTTGCTATTAATCAAAAATGACCGAAATTTTTGCAAAAAAATGACACTTTTCACTTTCTGTTGTAAAATGTAAAAAAAAAAATACATTTCTATATACATTTTTCTCTAAATTTATTGTTCTACATGTCTTTGATAAAAAAAAAAATGCAATAAGTGTATATTTATTGGTTTGGGTAAAAGTTATAGCGTTTACAAACTATGGTGCAAAAAAGTGAATTTCGGCATTTTGAAGCAGCTCTGACTTTCTGAGCACCTGTCATGTTTCTTCAGGTGCTAGAATGCCAGGATAGTATAAATACCCCCAAATGACACCATTTTAGAAAGAAGACACCCCAAAGTATTCGCGGAGGGGCATGGTGAGTTCATGTATCATTTCATTTTTTTTCACAAGTTAGCGGAAAATGACATTTTATGAGGAAAATAAATAAATAATAAAGTTTCCATTTCTGCTAACTTCTGGCAAAAAAAAATAAAATCTCCCATGGACTCACTATGCCCCTCAGTGAATACCTTGGGGTGTCTATTTTCCAAAATGGGGTCATTTGTGGGGTGTGTTTACTGTTCTGGCATTTTGGGCGGGGCTAAATTGTGAGCATCCCTGTAAAACCTAAAGGTACTCGTTGGAATTTGGGCCACTTTGTGCACCCAGGCTGCAAAAAAGTGTCACTCATGTGGTATCGCCGTATATTTCTCACACCCAGCATGGGTATATGTAAAAATACACCCCAAAACACATTGCCCTACTTCTCCTGAGTACGGCGATACCACATGTGTGACACTTTTTTGCAGCCAATATGCGCAAAGCGGCCCTAATTCCAATGAGTACCTTTAGGATTTCACTGGGCATTTTTACTCATTTGGATTCTTACGCATTAGGGCCCCTAAAATGCCATGAAAATTTTACATGAACTCCCCATACCCCTCATAGAATACCTTGGGGTGTTTTCTTTCTAAAATGGGGTCACATGTGAGGTGTTTGTACTGCCCTGGCATTTGAGGGTCTCCGCAATCATTACACGTATGGCCAGCATTAGGAGTTTCTGCGATTTTCCTTATATTGAGCATACGGGTAATGAGATTTTTTTTTTCCGTTCAGCCTCTGGGCTGAAAAAAATAAAAATAAATGAACGGCACAGATTTCTTCATTCGCATCGATCAATGTGGATGAAAAAATCTCTGCCAAAATCAGTGACTGCGGTGCGGTGGGCTGGGCGCTAACTACCTAACAAGTAGCTAACTAACTGGCGGGGATAAGGGACCCTTATGCCCCATTCACACGTCCGCAATTCTGTTTGCGGAATGGAATTGCGGACCCATTCATTTCTATGGGGACAGACTTTGTCCTGCTCGGATCCGGAATTACGGATCCGCGCTTCCGGGTCTGCACTTCCGTTCCGCAAAAATATAGAACATGTCCTATTCTTGTCCGCAATTGCAGACAAGAAAAGGCATTTTCTATATAGTTCTGGCAATGTGCGGATCTGCAAAAAGCGGAAAGAACATTGCCGGTGTCCGTGTTTTGCGGATCCGCAAAACACATATGGACATGTGAATGGAGCCTTACAGGGGGGTGATCAGGGGTTAATAAGTGACGGGGGGGTGTAGTGTGGTGCTTGGTGCTACTTTACAGAGCTACCTGGTCCTCTGGTGGTCGATCCCAGTGAATGGGATCACCAGAGGACCAGGTAGCAGGTATGTCAGACGCTGTTAACAAAACAGCGTCTGATATACCTGTTTGATGCTTTTTATTTTACATCTACAGCCTGCCAGCGATTGATCATCGCTGGCAGGCTGCAGTATAACTGCCGAGCCGCGAGCTGCTGTGAACGCTCGTGCGTTCACAGCAAATCTCGCCTCTCGCGAGATGACGCGCTCGCGCGTCAAGGAGTAACAAACCTGCCGCGTGGACGCAACCGTGCGTTAGGCGGTTGGCAGGGAGTAATGAATGGTAACCATGGCAGCCAGGACGCTACTAACCCGGCTGCCATGGAAAAGCAGCGGGGAGCCGGGGGAGAAGCTACTTACCTTCCGTGCGGCGGGCGGGGCGCTCCCCGATGACGTCACCGGGTCCCTGCGTCGCATGGTTCACATAGCTATGCATTATGGTAATGAATGCACTCCTCCTCTGTGGGCATGTTATGCATGTCTATAATGAGAACAAAGACCAGCAAGTAAGAATGAGTGTCACCAACTGTTTAGAAAGAAACAGGAAAATGCATCCTTATTGAGACAAGTTAAAAATGGAAGTAGTCACATGGTATGTATAAAACTTCTTAAAAACTGAGTTTTTGCAGTGTTCACAGAAAAAACGTAAAGGTATGTTAAGTTGTAAGTCATTGTGCTGACAATTTCGTAAGCATGTAAATCTTTGTTTGCAGTGCCTTTAGAGCCAAGTAAATGTATTTCTTTGGATACAATGAAGTTACAGAAGTATGGTCTGTGGCTGCCGAGCGGTGGAGATTCTGTAAGATGCAGTGCCGTTATTATCTTATGGATAACCACCGATTACGTACCTCACATTGTGAAACAGATGGGAGCTGTACCCAGAAACCAAGCCTGTGAGTATAAGCTTTCTCTTCTATGGCATATCTACATTGTGTGGAATCCAACATCATAGTATTTTCTGCACCTGGTCATAAGATTACAGATATTCATGTGTGGTAATTTCCCCCTACACCCCAGATTTGGACTTTCGGCACCTTCTTTTCATGCACTTACATACTAAGCCTCCAAGTATAACCGTTTTTGTTGAAGGCCAAGTAGGAAGAGATACTGGATGCTTCCTCCTTCATTGGTATCTCTATTGAACTACACATGGTCAATTTGACACATTCCTGATGGACAGTATCTACAGAATGGAAAAGTAGGCTTCTAAAAACTAATATGGCTGACAGTGGTAGCTCTGCCAAAAAAATGAAACCAGGAAAAATACAAGGATCTAAGCATACAAGAGGCTGCACATACTCCCTGTATTCCCATTTTAGACATTTATGCTATATCCACAGAGTATGTCATAAATGCCAGATTGCTAGATGTCCCTCCTATGCCACCAGCACCTTAAGATCCCCTGACCCACATTCCTCCAGAGTGGCTTTGCATGCTCAGCTCATAGCATTCACTTCTATGGGAGTTCTTTAAAACAGCCGAACTAGTCCTCTTTCTAGATATGCAATAAATGCCTAAGAACTGGAAATACCCCCCCCCCCCCTTTTTAAAGGTGTTTTCCAGCTTTAGAAAACAATCTGTCAGCTACCTATGGTCCTTTGTCTCTCTGTTATTGGCATGCCTAATGCAAGACAAATACCCCCACCACATTGTCCTGCTAGGCCTTGCTTCTAGCTTGTTTCTAGGCACACGTGGTGAATAAAATGCTGTATTGTAGTCTTGTAATCGCACTATATTTACGTCCTTTTTTTTCCGTCAGCTAAGTCAAATGAACTCATCTTTCTGGAGTTGGTTGTACCTCTCACAGACTCGGAGCAGTCTCTCTTGTGTAAGATTATGCAGGAAGCCAGTGAGAACGGGTTACCTACCCTTGCTGATATTCTAACCTCGAACGAGATGTATTCCATGCTGGAAGATTTGTCTAATGAAGACTGCTCTTTCAGAGCAAATTGTGGCATTGTCTTTAAAAACCAACAGCAGCAAGAATCGAGCAATACCTTTCCTTCAGCAGACCCACCAGAGGTAGGCTTTTTGAAGGACAACCCCTAGCATTAAGGTTCCACTGCTGCCTTTTACCAGACTATACTATAATGTATAAATATACAGTATACTCCAGTAGACTTCCTGACACAGTAGCACAATAAGTCCCTGAAGACTGTTCCTGCTGCTAGGTGATGGTCCAAGCACATATACCATGCATGGGAAGACATTTTGGAGCGTTCAGCAGGTCTGCTGGGGGATTTTGAAATCCTTGCAGCTTCCCTGGTAAAGGTTGTTTTGCTATAGACTTTATTCTGCACTCCCCTCACGTACTAGAAATCGTCATGAATATCTTTAATGCGGTATTTCTTTTGTTCAAATTATATTGGCAAATTGAAAGGTTTCAAAAAAATTTTTTTTTTTTTTTAGAGCTAGTTTATGTCTAAAATAATAAAATAAAGGACATTTTAGTACAGCCTTGTTTCTGATTTTCACCATTACCAGTGTTTAGAGAAGCGCAACCTGGGGATCAACCAATTACAGAGAGCGATCATGTGATCTCTCGTGAAGAGGCGCTGCCTGTGTAGGCGGCATTAGAGATGGAGATGTCCACAGACAGTCTTCATCTCCATCCTGTCAATTTGAAAAACCAGCCAGGCTCTGTTAGAGATCTCTTATTATATGATATATTAGTCCAGGGATCAGCAACCTCCGGCACTCCAGGTGTTCTGAAACTACAACTCCCAGAATGCTTCATTCGCTTTTATAGGATTTATAAGAACTGCTGAGCATGTTTGCATGCTGGGAGTTGTAGCTTCACAGCAACTGGAGAGCCGAAGGCTGCTGATCTCTGTATTAGTCCAAGGCATTAGGTCCTCTTAAAGGGGTTCTGCAGGTATTTTAAACTGATGATCTATCCTCTGGATAGACCATCAGCATGTGATCGTCAGGGGTCTGACACCCAGGTCCCCCGCCGATGAGCTGTTTGTAAAGGCAGCGGCGCTGGCAGTAGCGCCGCAGCCTTCTTGCAGTTTACCGCAGGTCCAGTGACGTCACGACTAGTATCACTGGCCTGGGCCGGGCTAAGCTCTGTTCACTGGAATGAAGCTTAACCCCGCCCAGGCCAGTGATACTAGTCGTGACGTCACTGGGCCTGCGGTAAACAGCGAGAAGGGCGAGGCGCTACTGCCAGTGCCGCTGCCTCAAACAACTGATCGGCGGGGGTCCCAGGTGTTGGACCCCTGGCGATCAGATGCTGATGATCTATCCAGAGGATGGATCATCAGTTTAAAATAACTGCAGAACCTCTTTAAAGCACAACATCTTTAGAGCACTTAGTTTGATATTGTACCGTATGTTGCTAGAATATGGCACTTAAAGGTTCTGGCTTGGAGTATAGGTCATGAAATAAGGATAAAACAGTACCGGTACTTTTTGACATCCGGATATTATTGATTAGCTGGGATCTACCTAGCAGCACTCCCTACGTAATGTAATACTTAGAAGGGGGGATTTAAATGTAACAACCCATTCACAATGGAAGTCTGGTTGTTGACTTGCAGCACTTTTACTGTAGATATATACAGTTAGGTCCATATATATTTAGACAGAGACAACATTCTTCTAATTTTTGTTCTGTACATTACCACAATGGATTTTGAACAAAACTATTCAGATGCAGTTGAAGTTCAGACTTTCAGCTTTAATTCAGTGGATTCAACAAAATGATTGCATAAAAATGTGAGAAACTAAAGCATTTTTTAAACTCAATCCCTTCATTTCAAGGGCTCAAATGTAATTGGACAAATTAAATAATTGTAAATAAAATGTTAATTTCTAAAACTTGGTTGAAAACCCTGTTAGCAATGACTGCCTGAAGTCTTGAACTCATAGACATCATCAGACACTGTGTTTCCTCCTTTGTAATGCTCTGCCAGGTCTTTACTGCAGCGGCTTTCAGTTGTGGGCCTTTCTGTCTGAAGTTTAGTCTTTAACAAGTGAAATGCTCTATTGAGTTCATATCAGGTGACTGACTTGGCCATTCAAGAATATTCCACTTCTTTGCTTTAATAAACCCCTGGGTTGCTTTGGCTTTATGTTTTGGGTCATTGTCTATCTGTATTATGAAACACTGACCAATCAGTTTGGCTGGATTTGAGCATACAGTATGTCTCTGAAAACCCCAGAATTCATCCGACTGCTTCTGTCCTGTGTCACATCATCAATAAACACTAGGGACCGAGTGCCACTGGCAGCCATGCATGCCCAAGCCATCATACTGACTCCGCCGTGTTTTACAGATTATGTGGTATGCTTTGGATCATGAGCTATACCATGTCTTCGCCATAATTTTTTCTTTCCATCATTCTGTAGAGGTTGATCTTGGTTTTTATCTGTCCAAAGAATGTTCTTCCAGAAGTGTGCTGGTTTTTTAAGATTTTTTTTTTAGCAAAGTCCAATCTAGCCTTCTTATTCTTGAGGCTTATGAGTGGCTTGCACCGTCCAGTGAACCCTTTTATTTATTTTCATGCAGTCTTCTCTTTATGGTAGATTTAGATATTGATACGCCTATATCCTGGAGAGTGTTGTTCCCTTGGTTGGCTGTTGTGAAGGGGTTTCTGTTCACCATGGTAATTATTCTGCGATCATACACCACTGTTGTCTTCCGTGGGCATCCAGGTCTTTTTGCATTGTTGAGGTCACCAGTGCTTGCTTTCTCAGGATGTACCAAACTGTAGATTTTGCCAGTGCTAATAGTGTAGCATTATCACGGGTGTTTTTTTCTGTTTTCCCAGATGAAGGATGGCTTGTTTCACCTACATGGAGAGCTCCTTTGACCACTTTTTTACTTTTCAGCAAAATATTTAAAATGCAAACACCACACCTCAAATCAACTCCAGGCCTTTTATGTGCTTAATTGAGAATGAAATAATGAAGGAATCGCCCACACCTGCCCATGAAACAGTCTTAGAGTCAATTGTCCAATTACTTTTGATCCCTTTAAAAATAGGGTGCCACATGTAAAGGAGCTGAAACGCCTAAACCCTTCATCCAATTTTAAAGTGGATACCCTCAAATGAAAGCTAAAAGCCTGGACTTTATGTCCATGTTCATTATATAACTTTAACTGGAATATGTTTTAGTAAACAGGTAATACAAACAAAATGTGTGTCAGAGTCCAAATATATATGGACATAACTGTATATTTTCCAGGCATCAAAAGTAACATCTTCCTACACCTTGCTACAGAGATACACAGAAGGCCGTCATTCAGTATCTATGGTCCCAAGACAAGATGACACCTTGAAGGAGGTAGACAAAGGAGGAACACTTATGAGGTAAAGCTGAGATTTATCTATGTTAACAGTTAAAGGTACCTGTGCACCATTAATAGCTGCCAGACAAAAACTCATCTATTTCTCCCGACTCCACCATACACTTGTATGCTCAGTTCGGCCGAGTGTGCTTTCCTTTTCAATGGCAAGAGAAAAGACAGTCTCTGCTGGAAACCTCTCCTGCCAGAAAAGAAAGGAGGGTGTGTTGAACTTTATCTAGCCTGATTGTTCTTTCCCCCAACATCATCCATTGATAGACAGTCTGGAGGCCCCGCACACACATAGGGACAGTGACAGGGAAAATTTTTCCAATATACTTTATTTAGGGAAATTGTTTATTTATAGTAGAAAACTTGGGCGGAAATGTCTCTTAGCAGCGATCTTTTCAGAGAGCGTTGGTAAGAGCTCATGCCCACAAACGTATGCAGAACCATTCGCTTCAACGAGGCCGCAAAAAACGGCAATGATTCTGTGTGCATTTGTTATCCATAGGGCTGTTCTGTAAAAAAAAATAGAACATGTCCTATTATTATTATGGGACTGTTCTATTAAAGGTTGGCCTTTCCGTTCCGCTAAATGCGGAATGCACCCTGCCGGTATCCATGTTTTGCAGATCTGCAATTTTTGGACCGTAAAACATCCAACGGTCGTGTACATGAGCTCTAGGGGACATCCGTCTTCCTAACTGCACAGTGCTGCGCTAGGTAGGATGACGGGCTGGGATGGGAGTTGCTGGGCCTCTGCCCTCCCTGCTTTCTTAAAGTCTGGGGACAGTAGACTAATATGTTTAAATTGAGAATATATTTACACACTTAGGAAAGGAGCTGTGAAAAAGGAAAAGTGGAATCTGATTGGTTGCTATGGGCAACTAAGCCAGTTCTACTTTACACCAGTTTGATAAATCCCCCCCTTTGTTCTTGCTTATTGATCAGCGTGGTCATCGCTGTCAGTGAGCTCTTCTCCTGTTATTCCGACACACTGTGTAACTAACCAGCCACCAGGAGATAAGCCTGAGTGAGCGGTAAGTGCTCGCTACTGGCAATGCAGGGAGGCAGGGGGAAGCTATTTTACAGTATATAGGAACAGTTATAGTATATAACTATCCTTATACACAGTAGAGTGTGTACTAGTGATCACCTTGACAGGCTGTCACAGTGATCACATGCTTTGATTGGTCTCCGGGGTCTTCACTGTGACCGCAGCTGTCTAGTTAGGGCTCAGTTACATTGATCTGCAGTGCCAGTTAGTACTAACAGGTCATAATGTAACCTGCCATTTTTGTATGTCAGGTTGCATTTAACAGCCTACCTCTACAATGTGACAAGTTTAGACAAATTTTTTTCTTATATTACATGGGCAGATAATCTTTCATATCATCGCTAAGAAGCGTTCGTATGAACGCTGGTTGTTGATGATCTGGCAGTGTAATACTGCTGCTGATTACCCTCCCCATACTGAGGAGGAGTAATAGCTGCGGACTCCTCAGCTGATGAGCAGGTGATTGCCGGGAAGGAACGCTTCCCTCCTGACAATCACCTACTTGATCTACTCGGGTAATATTAGCCTTAGTATGAAAGATGACACTTCTTTATTAAGATTACACATTTTCTACTCCATTCTTGTCCATTCTTGCACAGGTCACTCTCTCATAGAAGTCAATAGAGTCAGCTCCTTTCCTTTGTGTTTGTGACTCCTGTAAAGCATATTTCTAAATGCTGGCAGAAAAATTATGGGTGACACATTCCCTTTAACAGGTACTTTGTAAACCAGTGCAGTTAATGGACTTAACCTTGAATGGTAATTCCTTGTACAGCAAATTACACGTGCACTTTGTACACTGCTGTGTCTTTAATTGATCTCTATTAGTTGCATGATCTTTTAGAACATCTAAGGATTAAACAAATTATTTCTCAGATCCTTAGTAGACCTTTTTTTCTTGTACTGTATGTTTCTTACATCTTCAGAAATGATCAAGGCAACGGTTAATTTTTTTTTCTCGTTAATGGCATTGGGGGACACAGCACCATGGGTATATGCCCAGCTACCACTAGGAGGCGACACTAGATAATAAAAAAGGTTGGCTCCGCCCAGTGGGCTATACCCTCTCCACAGCCACTAGGCTATTCAGTTTTAGTCTAGTGTCCGTAGGAGGCAGACCTGTCCTGCTTTTTTCTGCAGGTCTTGCTGCTAATGTTATTTTATTTTTGTTCCAGTTTTTTCTCTCTTCTGCAGGTTCATCCTGCTGCAGGCTGGGGCTCCATCGTGACTCCACTTTAGTTGCCCCCCCTGCGGGTGCGTACCACAGGTACCATGCCGGTCACCCAGTCCCCATTACTGCATCCGCAATGGCTTGCCGGCATTCCCACGGTTCCCGTGTTGAGTCTGCCGAAGGGGTGACCCTGCAGCACCCGAAGACATCAGATGGTGAGTATTTTTCCCCTGCCCCAGGGTTACTTAGGGGTCCCTAGTACCCCCTCTCACCTCCCTGGCCTTCCCTGCTCCTTCCCTGGCCTTCCCTGTTACTTTAGTACCAGGCTTCTGCTGGGACTAGGCCATGTTTTTTCCTGGCCTGTCCCCAGGCAATCCTTTTGCCTCATGTCTCCCCTCCCTGGGTCTGGCTTCTCCCCCTCTTCGGCGGGCTCCCGACCCGCGGCGATAAGCCCCGCCCCTCGCGTTAAGCCCCGCCCCCGCCGTTTTCCCGGCCACCTCATAAATCGAGGCCCTGGCTTCTGGGCCTGCTAGGCCTTTCTTCTCCCACCCTCCTCCTAGGTTTTCTGGGCTTCTCAATGCCCCCTCCTGGCCTTGGGGAAGGGCTCCCCTCTCCTCCTATCCTGGTGGGCCCAGTTTGGTGGCCCTTTTCCTTCCTGGGTCCTCATAGGCTTGTTGGTCTCTTGAGATTCTAACCTCTTGAGATTCTAACATGCCCTTAGGTCACGTACCCGGTACCTAGTTTTTTTTTATTGCTGCAATTTGCTTTTTACCTTGTAATGGTCGCTTCTGGGATGAAGCTTCCCTCATTGGGAGGATGTTTCCCCCTTTGCTGTTTGGAGTCCTTTCCTTCTACTCCAATATCGTTCAGACCAGTGTGTCTCCGCTGGTATCCCCAGGCCCTGTGCCTGGTTCTCTTTTTCCCTGAGACTTCATGTGGCCAGGGATCTCCCTGGTCTTAGGTTTCTCAGAGATATTTTGTTTTCTTCAGAGGCGTGCTCCTCGCCTCCTCTGTCTAGGAAGCATGTGTTTACGTTCCCTTCTCCTGACCATTACCTAGGACCCCTCCTCCCCAGGAGTTGGCTTCTTTCTCTGGCAGGATGGGGTTTCCACCTTATCTTAGGGTGTTTCTCATTCCCTCCTGCCTTGCTATGAAAAGAGGTTTGCTTCTTTTCCATGTGGGTTTCTGCTATGATTTCTCTCAGCGTTTATCCTCCAGGTCTTCCTTGTTTCCTCTCTATCCTGGCCTTTACATGAGTTGGCCGCGGACAAGCTATTCTTTTGGTCTGAGACAATTTACAGGTTTTCGTCCTTGATTAAGGACTGCTCCTGTCCTTTATTTCGAGGCATTTTTCTTATCTTGCCAGGCACCCTCATGGTCTATTGTATCTTTTTGGGTCTGTCCTGTTAGGGTTCTCCTCCTGGAGCATCCCTCTATATGCAGAGCCCTAGGTCGATTACCACCCGACACTGCTCTGCTACTTTCCTGTTTCTTCAGGAAGAGCCCTGGTTCTTCTAGATCCTTCCTCGGGCTCTCAGTTGTTCAACTATTGGTTCTCGTGCAGGTCTCCTAGCCCTGCTCTTTCTCCTCTAGTGCTTTATTGTTCCCACCTTGGGTGGAGCTGGGTGTTTGCCTTTGTTCCATTTGTAGGCCTTGTTTCCCAGGCACCTGTGCTTGGGATCCTGCTGGTCTCCCATACATTTCCTTTTTCTTGGGACCGTTTCATGTCTCTTTTGATCCTGTCGGGTCCCATGGTTCTTCTGCACCTGTGTAACCGACTTGAAGGTTTACTTCCCACCCTCATGGAACTGCTTTGGGACGTCCCATGGTGCTGTGTCCCCCAATGCCATTAACGAGAAAATTGGATTTTTGTACTTACTGTAAAATCCATTTCTCGTTCGATGCGATTGGGGACACAGATCCCACCCTCTATTTGTTCTTCTCTGTGTCGTCAGGCTGTTCACCTGTTCTTCCCCAGTCCAGGACATGTTGGTTCTTTGCTTTTGTTTCTCTCTCCTACTGCTTTTGGTACAAACTGAATAGCCTAGTGGCTGTGGAGAGGGTATAGCCCACTGGGCGGAGCCAACCTTTTTTATTATCTAGTGTCGCCTCCTAGTGGTAGCTGGGCATATACCCATGGTGCTGTGTCCCCCAATGCATCGAACGAGAAATGGATTTTACAGTAAGTACAAAAATCCAATTTTTTTGCTTGTTTATTTTGATGGTTGGGGGGAAAAAACGTATTGAGGCTCCTACAGTTTAGCTGCCATACAGCATGGCTAAACTGTCCAGATTCCTTGTCTACCTGTTGACTTTTAGCACGAATACCCTACGAAGTATTGAACAATTACTGCCCCCTAGCTTCCTGGCCCTAATCTGAGACTACAAGTCTCAGGTGTACAATACAGTGACACTGCTGGTACACATAGGATCTTCCCCCTACCTGTTCTTGTGCAATGCTCTGCAGACACTTCCTCACAGCCAGCAGAAGAGTACAGAGGTGAGGACTCCGCCGGTCTTTGTCAGCTCTGTGTTTGCAGGGTGAGGAGGTAGGGAAGATCCTGTGCACAGCAATTGTCTCTTCAGTGCTTGGAGAAGAGGAAACCCTGCAGCTGCTCAGTACCTGAGGCAGAGCCTCCAGCCCTGTCTGTGCTGCTGATGGTAGAAGGGGTTAAACTTTGTGGGCAGTGCAGCGGGTATGGCTTATCACTCTATCCAGCACAGCCCACAGTGACGTTCTGTGCACAGAGGCAGACCTGCTCCCTTAGGCTTGTGCTCGGAAAGTCATCAGAGCAGGGAAAGAAGCTGAGGCTCAGCTAACTAGGAGAACAGGGCCACTGTAGACGAAGTAAGTGAAATTAAAAGACCTTACATTTTCTTAGACACAAAGAACAAAAAAGTAACTTGGGCAACTTCTTTAAAGGGGTTGTCCGGGTTCAGAGCTGAACTTGGACATACCTCGATTTTCACCTAGGCAGCCCCCCTGACTTGAGCATCGGAGCAGTTCATGCTCTGATGCTCTCCTTTACCCTATGCTGGATCGCGCTGGGCAAAGACACTTTTGTTTATAATAACACACTGCTGGGCGGAAGCTTCCGCACGTCAGTGTGTTCGGTGACGTCACTGGCTCTGATGGGCGTGCTTTAGCGCTGCCCTAGCCGTTTTACTGGCAAGGGCAGCGCTAAAGCCCGCCCATCAGTGCCGGTGACGTCATCGGGCTTCCTGGTAGCCCCAAGAAGAGCCCGGTTCGTCACCGGAACTCCTGAAAATGCCTTTGCCCTGCGTGATTTAGCGCAGAGCATCGGAGCATAAACTGCTCCGATGCTCCTGTCAGGGGGGCTGCCTGGGTAAAAAAAGGAGGTATGTCCGGATTCAGCTCTGAATCCGGACAACCCCTTTAAGCCTACATGCACACGGCAGTGTTTTTTTGCAGCCTCCGTTCCGTTTTTTTTTTGCGGATCCGATGGTTTCCCATTCATTTCTATGGATTTTTTAAAAATGCGGATGCCTCTTCCGTTGCCTGTCCGCGTCCGCTGTCCGCATTTCACATCCGCAAAAAAAATATGGCATGTCCTATTCTTGTCCGCAAAAAACGGTTTGCGGACCCATAGAAGTCAATGGATCCGCAAAAAATGCGGATGACCAACGGAAGCCATCCGTTTGTCATCCGCATCAGTTTTTTTTTGCGAATGGTTGCTTGGAAACCAGGGAACTTGTACAGGTACTTTAAGAAACTGGTTTAAGCCGCGGATCCGCAAAAAAAAAACGGAAGACACACGGAAACACAACCTGCAAAATTTGCGGACACACAGAAAGGATGTGGATGTGAAAAAAAAAAGGATGACGGATCCGCGATTTGCGGACAGCAAAAAACAACTGTTGTGTGCATGTAGCCTAAGTCTATGTTCTTTCTGATTCAGTGGTATATACTATATATGAATCTGCTCAGTTCCTCCTACTCTATTACACAGTGATTTCAGATTGTATTGCATTTTGTGGTGACAGGTCCTCTTTAAGTGATGGCCTATTCTCACGATAGGCCGTCGCCAGTTGATTGGCAGGCATCCTTTGTTTTCTGGCAGGAGATAAACTTCCTTCAGAGGTGTCTAACAACGTTTTTGTCCTATCAAACAAGTATTTAACATAATGGGAGTTGCGCTGCAGTGACAAGCTCATTCTACTACAAAGTAGGAGGACCTGTCAGTTTTTGGCGCCTGAGCGATTTTCAAACAGGTGATTGGTGGAGTTCCTGGATTTTGAACCCATGCCGATCCGCTACTGAAGGCCTTTTCTGAGGACAGGGCATCACTTAAGAAAAAATGGACAACCCCTTTAGGTAAACAATTTAAAAAAAAACAAAAAAAAACAGTTACCTACCAAGTAACCAAAAAGAAAAAAATATGGTCATTTTACGAACAATTCCATTGCATTTAGCTACATACCAAGGATAGATGATGCCTGTGTTTGGTGTGAGGATAAGTGACTTCTCTATATATACTTTTATGTGATGATTCTTTCTCCCTATCACTTTTGGGTAATACGACCTGTTTTGTATGAATTTTCTGACACCATCGCTTTATTGTCACGCTGGGATCCAATTTTTATATATATGTATGTTACTTAATCTAATGTATTGTGTACTTTAATAAAGATATCAGTGTATTTATATACCTTTAATAGTGTGGTCTCGCTTTGGTGTTTGTTTTTAAACAATTATAAACTCTGCTTCTAAATCATGATCATTTATTTGACTATTTGTTTATGAAAGTCGTTAATGTCAGATAATTATAGTTTTAAGACATAAATCATAGATCACAAGTAAACACTCTGCACATCCCAGATCACAAAAATATGCATGTTACTTGGGTTTATTTTCTCTTGCCTTTTTACTATTATTTTTTACTTACTGTTTTAGATTACTGGTTTATCCTCCTCCCCCAACTAAAGGAGGTCTTGCTGTAACTAATGAAGATTTGGAGTGTTTGGAACATGGAGAATTTCTTAATGATGTTATTATTGATTTCTATCTAAAGTAAGTATTTTTATAATAGGATTATATGGATTGGTTCTTATAGATTAACAGCCTTGGTTAGAAAATACCATCTGTTCAGGTATTTAATGTACTTTCTAACCCCTTAGCAACTGTGTACTGTAGACTTGATGGACCATATCTGATGCGTGGAACTCCAACTGGCCGCACCCCTGACAATCCGCTTTTGGAAAGGGGCTGGGGTGCTCAGGTGAGCACTGCAGCCTCTTACCCAGCTTGTGATGTCACATCCATCCAGACTTGTCACTTGTCTGAACAGTGTGGCACCTTCCGATATGACATGGGTGGGGGTGCTGGGAGTCAGACCCTCACTATTCAGATATTGATGACCTATCCTGAGGCTAGGTCATCAATAATGTAACCCCATGTAAAACCCATTTGCAGTTATTTATCCAAAATAGCTTCTATTACCTTTTCATTGTATTGGTCGGTGGGAGTACATTCTGTAACATCTCTCACAGATATGTCAGAAGATTATGTAATTATTACAGTAATACAGTATTCAGGGTTTTTTGCACCTTTGGTAACCAGGAATATTTTTACTTTTGACACGTATAAATAAAATGTGTATTAAAAACAAAACAAAAAAAAAAAATCACACCAAACCCCCTTACCTATATAGTTTCTGAGAGTACACACGACATTGTCAGAATGCCACTTAGCACTTTATGTACACAGGCAGCTTTATTCAATTTTGCATAACTTTCCATACAAACTGCATAAGTTGATATTGGTGGTCAGAAATATGGCAGAAGCAGAAAGTTTTATGCACTACAACTCCTAAAGATAAGAGATCAACATTTGCAGAGTTCATACATACCATTTAGGCCTAAATTTGCATGATGCCCTATGCTCCAGGTAGGTCATTATCAGATTGGTGGAGGTCTGGCACCCACCCCAGGCACTTGAATTGGAGCCGAGATGCAGTACTCGACGTGTCCACCCCACAGTGGACAGAGCCTTCTGCTTCTGGCTCCATCGACTGTTAAAAACAGCTAATCGGTGCTGGATCCTCATCGATCTGATATCGATGAGCAGGAAATATGTCCTTGGCAGAAAAACAGTTAAAGGGGGAGATTTATCAAAACTGACTCAGTTGACCATTGCAACCAATCAGAGTCCACCTTTCATTCTTCAGAGCTCTTTTGGAAAATGTAAGGTGGAATAATCTGAATGGTTGCTATGGACACTTAAACCAGTATTCATTACACCAGTTTTTTATAAATCTCCCCCAAAGTGTTTTTTGATGACCACTGCTGTGAATAGGATTGAGTTAACTGACATCATCTGCGACAAAAACCAAAGCGTTTGGCGTGGTTTCAGCTTCATGTGGCTACCGCTACATGGAAGCCTGGCCTTAAAGTTTAAAATTAATGGTCACTTTTCTTAAGTAAAACGGCACTTTGTTTGTAACATTTACAGCAACATTCATACACAGTTTCATAAAATTAAAAGGGTTTTCCAAGATTTTTTTTACTGATGACCAATCCCCTGGATTGGTCATCAGTATCTGATTGGTAGGTGTCTAACACCCGGGACCCCTGCCGATCTGCTGTTTTGAGAAGGCAGTGGCGCCCCTGTGAGGGCCACTGCCTTCTCGCAGCTCACAAAGCACAGCGCCGTACATTGTATAGCGGCTGTGCTTGGTATCGCAGCTCAACCCCATTCACCTAGATGGAGCTGACCTGCACCTAGCCTGTGATGGCTAACCTCTGGCACCCCAGCTGTAATAAAACTACGATTACCAAGATGTACACTTGCTTGGCTGTTCTCAGAACTCCATAGAAATGAATGGAGCATGCTGGGAGTCGTAGTTTCGCCACAGCTGGAGTGCCGGAAGTTAGCCATCACTGGTAGGCCATGTGACCGATAAATTTGACGTCACTGCCCTAGGAAAAGCACAGAGAAGGCCGCATCACTCGTAGGAGCACCGCTGCCTTCTCAAACAGCTGATCTGCAGGGGTCCCAGGTGTCACACCCCCACCGATCAGATGATGATGACCTGTCCTGAGGATAAGTCATCAGTAAAAAAAAAATTTTAATATAGTTTTGATCTTGACCTGCCTTCCGCTTAATACAAGGTTCTCGCCTTTTGCAGCACTGTGTGAATGATCTCGTGCCATCTCTCTGACATTTGGAGCCAGACGCTAATCATAACTGACACGCCAGCTGCTCCGTATTCCACAGAAATGCTTGGGAAAGCTAATTCTTTTGGGATTATACCCTGAGCTGTACAGTTTGCTGGAAATTGTATAAGCAGATATTAGGCTATGCTCACATCATTTAGCATGTAGCAGGAAAGCTCCTGATGTGCTCACTAAATGGGTGTCCGTTTTGGCCTCTTATCAAGCTGTGATATGTCAGTATACTGCAAAAAAGAAGGCTATTGAATAGCGTAGTAGACAACCGTGTGGTATACGTTTTTTGGGGTATACAGTGGGACACCACATGTAGGGGGCAGGCCACGAACGCATCATCAGTGATGATTGACACGTTTATTGTAGGCTGTAACTAGGCTAGGGTCATGTGTACAAATTTACACATAAAACTTGAATTATAAAAAAAAAAATCACTGTTGTATCTCCATGCCCCTATAATTGAGAAAATGGATGCCTGGGACATAGTTAGAAATTCCACCAAGCAATTTGCATTAAAAGATCCACCATTAAAATTTGCACCAAAGGATAGCATTTTGAAAAAATGCAAAAAAGGATAAAGAGGACCTGTCGTCTCTCCAGACATGTCTGTTGTAGTAACTACTTGCATTCCCCATGTAATAATGATTCTGGAGCATTTATTCTTCTGACTTTGTTGTGTCATTCCTTTATTATTTCTACTAGAAGTTATGAATTCATTGCCAGCAGCTTGCAGTAAAGGTACAGAGGGGTGTTACCAGTTGGGGGTGTGTACCTGTGCAGTCTTACACCAGTAACACTGATTGGACAGTCAGACACACTCGCTACCTAGCAATACCTTTGCTGCAGACTGCTAATAATTTATTTGTAAACTTCTAGCAGGAATAATAAAGGAATGGCACATCGTATAGTCATAAGCATAGGTGCTCTAGAATTGCTATTAGGCTGGGTTCACATCAGCGTTTAGCCTTTTCATTCTTCTGCTCCATTATAGGAGCAGGAGAACGGGAAGGACGGATTCAGCACATAACTGAGTCAAACGGAGCCTACGGGCCCCATAGACTATAACGAGCTCCGTTAGGTTACCGCTCAGACGAAGATTTGGGAAGCGGAGACAAAAGTCCTGCATGTATACTCATACAGAGAAGGATATCATTCACTGATGAGATGGCCACATGTCTGCTGAACTCAGAATGATATAAATGAATCAAATACAAGTTATACTAAATCTTTTCCCACAAAACAATATATCAATCTGCTCAGCTCCTCCTGTTTTATCGCCTGCCTCCCGCAGATTGCTCTGCACTGTCCTAGTGACATGCTCCCTTTCAAGGCTATGTCAAATTTCACTTCCAAATGATTTTCTTGATTGTACCCGATGTGTCTAAAATGAAATACAAAAGCACATAGGTATTGATTAGAAATGTCTTATTATTTTGTTTCTATAGTTCCTGTGCAGATCTCCATGGTAACAGACTACAAACAAACCCCATGTTGTCTGATCCTTCAGTCTTACTTCCATCTGTCCCACACTTTTTGATTACATACATTCGGATGGTTAGCAAGATGTGTGGGGAACAGATGGAAGAGCGTAAAGCTGTAGCATCACTGGACACGGTTTATTTGTAGTCTGTTACCATGGAGACAGAAACTGTAGACGCCCACCCAGTAGGTGATTTTTATTCAGTCTGTATTGCACAAAGGCTTCATCTTTCATTTTAGATGTATTGGAAGAATAAAAGGGGTTGGGAAGGTGTACATAGCCTTTAACTTACAGACTGGTAGGACCTCACCTCAGTGATTTACATATATGTTACTACTATTTCATTATATCTTCCACAGGTACCTTCTACTGGAAAAGTATCCAAAGCATTTTGCAGAGAAATGCCATGTATTTAGCAGCTTTTTCTTCAGATGTTTAACAAGAAAGGATAATGTTACAAAAGACGCTAACCCAGAAATGCCGTAAGTCTGGATTTTTCCATTAAATAAGCCCTCATGCAGTTTACTAGGAACAAATATTATCTGTTAAAGTGATCCCCACCTACATTTACTCTTACACACACATGACTAGTGTGGCCGAAGACGTATAGAAGTGTTTGGTTTAAAGGGGCTTTACGACAGGAAAAAAAATTGGCAGCAGCAGGCTCAGAATGGGTTAAAAAGTTACAACCAGTATGCCACCAATCACTCCACTCCTTCTCTGATGCTCTCCCGGGTCCCTATGGTCTCTAAGTCCTGGTGCAGGGATTTGCTGAGCAGGTATTTCCCCTGTGTTGAGTTAGGACCAAGTAGAGGCAAATGGTGGAGCAGGAGCAGTGGAGGATGGTTGAGTAGTCTGTCAGTTTTTTTAACCCACTTTTCCACCAATTTGTTCTCTCTGGAAACCGGACCCAGGCCTTCTTGCCCGTTCTGTGCCCTCAGTTCAGTGGCAATACTAAAATCACCCGATTAGTGTGTGACAGAGTCACCGCTTGACAACCCTATTGAAAATCTTTCCCTAAGTCACGCCTTTTCTCTTTATTAGGCTGTCATATTAATCATATTTTAGACTAAACGGTTTTAAGCTGAAAGCTTTATACAATGTGAGATTAATTTTAATTGTAAAATTGATCTATTTTTGTAAAGGGCAGCACAGAGAAGACACCATAGAGTAAAAACCTGGACCCGGCATGTTGATATCTTTGAAAAGGATTTTATCTTTGTTCCCGTTAATGAAAAGTAAGTGTTTCACAAGGATTCTCATTGGTACAAAGATTCAGAGGTTGCAAGTTCTGCAATATACATTCCTTTATGTTTTCACTTGTTCCCGTCACTAATCCCAGTTGGTACTCGTCGTTCTTTATGGATGAAAGCGGCATGGCAGTGTAACGTATCATCACATGAGCATGGGGACCAGTTAAGGCTACATTCACACGACCGTATTTTTTTCATCCGTATTTTACGGACGCAAAAAATGGAAGCCGTATGTCCGCATTTTGCGGAAGAAGGTTTCCGTATGTCTTCCGTTTTTTGCGGATCCGCAAAATACTGAACTGGAGGGAGGAAAAAAAAAAAAAAGAGATAAAATTAGTTGTCAAGGAAACGAATGTGGAGTAATAATAATACGGAAACGGATCCGCAAAATACGGATAACATACGTAAACCTTTTCGTATGTTATCCGTTTTTTGCGGACCCATTGACTTCCATGGGGCTGCGGACCGATTTTTGCGGACAATTATAGGACATGCTTCATATTTTTGCGGATGAAATATGCGGACACACGGATGCGGACAACTTACGGAAAGTTGTCCGCAAATTTTAAAAGGCCATAGAGATGAATGGGACCGTATCTATTCCGCAAAAAACGGATGCGGATCGGATGCGGAATGAAAAATACGGTCGTGTGAATGTAGCCTAATGCTGACAGCTTGCCATGATGACATCATCGATGCTGTCCATGATTGATTTGCTACAGTCCTGTAACATGAAGTCAGCTCTGATGTCTGTTATGACGCCCCTTTCATAAAAGCAGCAGAGTTTTGGAAAATCTTGTCTTGCGCTTCATGCTATAATAATTTGGATTTAATATTTTGGCTGATGCATAGAAGTCATTAGGATCTGTTAGTGATGCTATAGATCTTTGTCATTTTATGTTTTTTTATAGCACTATGTAAATGCCTATGTTGTTTTTGTTCTTCAGTTCCCACTGGTATCTCATAGTGATATGTTTTCCTTGGCTGGAAAAAGCAGTTTATGAAGACCAAAAAGAACCAAGTACCGTTCAAGATTTAGAAAAGAAAATTGGTTCTAATAGTGGATCAGTTATTGTATTCAATGACCATTTGTCAAAGAAAGAGGAAACTCTAGGGGAAGGAAGCAACAGCGAATCTGAAGGTGTTTTCTCCTGCTTTTATTTTCTTGTTTTCTGTTTCCTTTTGACCTTTGAATAATGTAAAATAATGAAAATCGGACATCATATAGTACATGCCAATGTCTTTCTAACAAAGCTATAACCAGCGCTGTACCTCACATGGGTCCAGAAATTTCCATGTTTACTGTTCTGCTGGATTATCTTCAGACAGGCAGTTCAGGGAGCTCTTTTCTGCTGCAGCTCTGTCCCTATAACCGGCACAGCTTCTCACAGAACATATGGCTGGTGGCAGTTGAGGATTTAAACTGAGCATATTCAACCAGCTCAATAAGACGGATAAAAAACAAGGAAAAGAACAAACAGCAGGTGGCGCTGTACAGATACATTTTATTGTGTAAAAATGTAGGCTATGGGGGTCATTTATTATACTGAAGTATGCCTATATTAGGTGGATTTTAGGCGCAGATGGCGGCGCAATGATTAGTTGTGCCGCCATTCACTCTTTCACTTCTAAATGTAAGAGAGCTTCCTAGGTGTCTTACATTTAGACCATTTTCTACGTCTAAAACAGGCGTACAAAATCGGCCTGCCCACGCCACAATTTTAGACCTGGTGTGGGCAGGCCGATTTTGTACGCCTGTTTTAGACGTAGAAAATGGTCTAAATGTAAGACACCTAGGAAGCTCTCTTACATTTAGAAGTAGCGCTGGATGCGCCGAAGTATAACTTCGGTGGATCCACCGCCCGCGATGTGGCTTTATTAAGACCGGCGTCTAAAACAACGGTCTTGATGAATGACCCCCTATGTTTCTTGACACAGCCCCTTTAAACAGTATTTTCACTGGGTATTTTACAAGGGGATTTTTTAAGATGTTATTACCAGAATTTTCAGTACTTGAAATTGGCTACAGCTTTTCAAGATTAGTTATGAACTGTATATTTTGGGACAGAAACAAAAATTCTGCTAAGATGAGTGTATTAGTCTCAATTGTTATAAATGTTTAATATTGTGTCTTAGTCAATATAAAGTGACTCCCTCTAGAACAGAAACAATATGAGACCACTGCAAAGAATCTGATTATAGACTTACAGGTTGACAGCAGTGTGTATGCAAATACAGCTAGAAATCCTGTTTGCAATACAATGAAGATTTTTGGGGGGGTTTTGGACAGCCCCTTTAATTTCTTCTACTGTTTATATGTTGCAGGTTCTACAGGCTCAGGAACAAGCTGCAATCCCAAACATTCTGTAAGTTGTTTTTCTTGCATACTATTACATACAGATCAGACCCCAAGATCCTTCAGACCACAGATCAGACCCCCAAGAACCTTCAGACCACAGATTAGACCCCCAAGATCCACCAGACTTCAGATATATAAATATATGAACTTACCTCTCCTTATCCACTCTGCAGATCCGGCAGTCTCACTTGCACTTACCAATCCCTATTCTTATCCTGGCCTGTGCTACACTGTCACCTGATCTCTCACAACATCAGGCCATACTGTGTACCTACGTGCACTACATCCTGACGCTGTAGGCAGTGAGGACTAGGGTTGTACCAGGTATCGAATTATCGATACCCTATCGATACTTTTGTACCCGGATCGTTTCGATACTGGGATTTGCCATTTACCGATAGCGCAGCCTAGTATCTGAGAACGTGGCGCGCCATGTTCTAATCAGCACAGGGGAGGAGGGACTGTGGCCACTGCACCACCAATGAAGATAACTAACCTTTTAATACAAATATAGGCGGCAGGTGCCCGTGGCAGAATCATATACCCAGCACGCGACCTCTATGTCAAGGCGATGTGATCTGCGACAATTAAACCCTCAGGCGATTCGCTATTTTTTTGTCCCCCCAAAAAATAGGATAGGACTGTTCTGTTATGGGCCAGACGTTCCATAAAATGTAGCATGCCCACGGCTTTTTCACGTGATATCGAATATCGCAATACTTTTTTATGGTATCGAAATCGAATCCAAATTTTGGTATGTGACAACCCCAGTCAGGACACGTGCAACACGGCATCCATCAAATCAAAAGTAACAAGACCCACTGATAGGCGAGTAGCTTTACAAGTTTCGTTGAATGCCACTGGTAGATAACATTTACATTATTACCCAATAATGCTTTTTTTATTTTCAGAAACACAAAGACAAGCACCATGGTAAACTCTGTAAAAGGTAATCAGAATTTCATTAACTTACTGTTTGTACACTTTGGTCTTAAAGGGGTTCTCTGGAGATTTTTTAAAATCCTTTAAGTCCTTTCTTCTGTCCTGTTAAAGAAAGACAGTTTAGTTAACACTTACTCATCCATTGTGCTGCCATCTCCGCTGCACTCAGGCTACAGGCTCTCATGTTCGGGTCCCCACCCGATGTGCGCCCTTCTCTTCCTGTTCAACTGCATTTACTATTCTGCAACTGGACAGGAAGATAAGGGCATACTTCCTGTAGGTCCCCAACCAAACAGCCTGCAGCCTGTGTGAGTGCAGTGGAGATGGAGGGTTAAGTACTAACTAAACTGTCTTTCTTCCAAAGGATATAAAAAAGGGCTGAATTCCTAAAAAGCGCTGAGAATCCAATTAATCATTATGATTTCAATGATTAATTGCATTTGTTTAGCACTTTAGAATATTGCAATTTAGGGACCATGCTGTTAGACTGTAATGCTATTTGCTGTAATGCACACAGACTTGGGTAAAATGAACAAATAGAAGAAGATTCCTGAACTAGCTAATCCTCTTTCACCATATGGCGATGATTTTCAGCTCCTTATGCTCAGAAGTGTATACAGTCATTTATTAGTCTTCTTAATTGCATTTCCAAATGTTGGTCTTTTTATTTAAGACATCACTGCCATCTTTACCAAATAATATGTCCTTTATGTTACACTTTTAAATTCCTTCTTTACCCCGTTAAGGTTCTAGCAAACCCCAGAAATGTTTTTCTGTTTGCCCCTCTATAGTCAGCCTCAGCCACAGGTTTACTATTTTTATGTATACAGTGCTATTTAAGGCATTTCATTTTTAAAAACGATATAGCAATTTCATAATACTATATAACACTATATTACTGCCTATGTATAGGTATCTGTTAGGACAGTGTTCCTCAATTTGAGTCCTCACGGCCCACCTGCCAGTCATGTTTTTTAGGATTTCTATAGTATTGAGCAGGTGATATAACTAGTGTCCGGGCTTACCACAGGTATTCATTCTGTAGGATATTCTCAAACCATAACTGGCAGGTGGACCCTGAGGACTAGAGTTAAGGAATGTTGTTAGAGCACATCTTAGGTACTCCCCAACATTTTTTTCTGACCAGCCTTGGAGGCTTTTGCTAGGCCCCAGACGTCCATATAAAACCATAAAACCCATAAAACCCAGTGCTGGGGCTAGCAAGCTACAGATGAGCCCCCTCCTGTCAGCACTATGGTCAGCATTGAAGGAGTTTATCATGGTGTCCACAGGCAGATAACAAAGTCAGAGAAGGGTGGACAGAATGGACTAACAAGTGCTTCGGGTGATCAAAAATCCTTATTCCTTACTAGGGATGTCCCGATAACGATACCAGTATCGGTATCGGGACCGATACCAGCATTTGCACGAGTACTTGTACTCGTGCAAATGCTGCAGGTACCGTAGGTTCCGGCCCTGCAGCTCCTATAGAGTATTTATGTAAACCTAATCTATGTAAAAGTAGCCCGAATTTACTAACTATTGCAGTGCAGTCTCTCAGTTCCTCCATGCGCCTCCTGCCCCGCCTGCATCCTTCATTCATAAAGTGGGCGAAGCAGGAGGCAGGACAGGAGGCGCATGGAGGGACTGAGAGACTGCGCAGCAATAGTTAGTAAGTTCGGGCTACTTTTACATAGATTAGGTTTACATAAATACTGTATAGGAGCTGCAGGGCCGGTGTATTAGAGTCACACTGCATCGGCCGCCGCTTGATATTGACCCTGTCATGGGGGATTTGTGGGTGACGCTGTCATGGGGGATCTGTGGGTGACGCTGTCATGGTGGATCTGTGGGTGACGCTGTCATGGTGGATCTGTGGGTGACCCTGTCATGGGGGATCTGTGGGTGACCCTGTCATGGGGGATCTGTGGGTGACCCTGTCATGGGGGATCTGTGGGTGACCCTGTCATGGGGGATCTGTGGGTGACCCTGTCATGGGGGATCTGTGGGTGACCCTGTCATGGGGATCTGTGGGTGACCCTGTCATGGGGATCTGTGGGTGACCCTGTCATGGGGATCTGTGGGTGACCCTTTCATGGGGGATCTGTGGGTGACCCTGTCATGGGGGATCTGTGGGTGACCCTGTCATGGGGGATCTGTGGGTGACACATATATAGCATAAGATGCTATATATGTTTCATCCACAGATCACCCCATAGCAGCGTCACCCACAGATCACCCCATAGCAGCGTCACCCACAGATCACCCCATAGCAGCGTCACCCACAGATCACCCCATAGCAGCGTCACCCACAGATCACCCCATAGCAGCGCCACCCACAGATCACCCCATAGCAGCGTCACCCACAGATCACCCCATAGCAGCGTCACCCACAGATCACCCCATAACAGCGTCACCCACAGATCACCCCATAGCAGCGTCACCCACAGATCACCCCATAGCAGCGTCACCCACAGATCACCCCATAGCAGCGTCACCCACAGATCACCCCATAGCAGCGTCACCCACAGATCACCCCATAGCAGCGTCACCCACAGATCACCCCATAGCAGCGTCACCCACAGATCACCCCATAGCAGCGTCACCCACAGATCACCCCATAGCAGCGTCACCCACAGATCACCCCATAGCAGCGTCACCCACAGATCACCCCATAGCAGCGTCACCCACAGATCACCCCATAGCAGCGTCACCCACAGATCACCCCATAGCAGCGTCACCCACAGATCACCCCATAGCAGCGTCACCCACAGATCACCCGATAGCAGCGTCACCCACAGATCTCACCCCATAGCAGCGTCACCCACAGATCTCACTCCATAGCAGCGTCACCCACAGATCTCACTCCATAGCAGCGTCACCCACAGATCTCACTCCATAGCAGCGTCACCCACAGATCTCACTCCATAGCAGCGTCACCCACAGATCCCCCTGGAGGCACATTGGTTGGGAAACACTGTTATTTGCCCATTTATTAATTTATTAACCCTTGTACAAACGAAAAGTTAAGCCGTTGTCCATAGCAACCAAATTCCACCATTTTTTCCATTGCTATCAGCAACTGCGCCGCTGTTTCTTTATACAATGTTTTATAAATCTGCCCTATGTTATAATTAGTATCGGTAATTGGTATCGGTGATTACTTAAATATAAGTATCGGTACTCGTACTCGGTATTTAAAAAATGGTATCGGGACATCCCTATCCCTTACAAATATTGTTGAATTGCCATCTGTGGTCAGCCCATATATCCCATTACCAGAGCACGTATAGCTCACTTCACATGGTATTGCAGCCGTCAGCCAAACAAACAATCTGCTCTTTCTATGATTTCTTTCCCTAAGGGCCAATGCATACGGTCCGTGAGTGGCATTGATCGTGTGCACAGTAGCGTAGTAGGTTACTATGATGTTGTGCGTATCTGTCCGCCCACGAGGTTACTGTTCCGCATATGTTTTATGAGTGCGGTCCAGTAGTCCCAAGGGCGGCCCGACATGCACAGTGCCATAGTAACCTATGATGCTGTGCTTTCCCGAACAGTGAGAAACCGTCAGGATTTTATCTTAAAAATGTAAAAATAGACTTTAGCAGATTGAATGTCAGCAAATATATACCATGAAATTGCAGTTGTGAAACATATTTCTTTCTTCCACGCAGGCCATGTCTACTCATCTTCGATTCTCTAAAAATCGGATCTGCGCACACAACTGTACAGGTTTTACGGGAGTAAGTGACGTGAATGTTTAGTTTTCTTTTTTCCCTTTATGTACATTACATTCAAACCAGGCAATAGCATAAGAGATGAGCGCATTTCATATTTTGACATTTATTCACAGTTCGTTTACTGGTAAAAGGTGAATTGCGTTATGGATTCCGATACCACGGACCATAACACAATTCTATGATGGAATGCCTTTAGCGGCATTCCATTATTCATTCCGTCATAATAAAAGTCTATGGGTTGCAAGAGGACTCCCTTGCAAAATGGAAACAGGACTAGGGTTGTTTCAGGTATCAAATTTTCGATACCCAATCGATACTTTTGACCTCGATACCAGGATTTACCTTTTTTCGATACTAGGCTTCGCTATTGCTCTCAGTGCTCTCCGTGTTGTTGGCAGCTCAGGGGAGAAGGAAGCAGTCTCTCCTTCCCCCCCCCTGTGCTGCTGCAGAAACACATTGCCGGCACCCTGCCTCTGGCAGGGCGCTGCGATCCACGGCAATTAACCCCTCAGGTGCCCCACCTGAGGGGTTAACTGCCACTGATCGCAGCTCCCTGTCAGAGGCAGGGTGTCGGCAATTTCTTTCTGCTGCCTGTATTTGTAATGTATTAAACGTTAATTATACCCCGTCCCCAGTATTAAAAACATTGGTGGCGCAGTGCGCCCCCACCCCCCAGTATTAAAATCATTGGTGGCAGTGGCCACAGAGTCCCCTCACCTCCTCTTCATTGTCGGCAGTGGCAGCTGCTGATCGGAGCCCCAGCAGTGTAATCCTAGGGCTCCGATCGGTTACCATGGCAGCCAGGACGCTACTGAAGCCCTGGCTGCCATGGTCAGCTCCCTGCTGCTGTGTGTACTATGCACAGGGCAGCAGGGAGAGTGTAAGATCCTATTCACCCTGATAGAGCTCTATTAGGGTGAATAGGACAAGGGATCAAAAGATCCGAGGTTCTAACCCACTAAGGGGAAATAGTTATTAAATAAACATTAAAAAAATAATGTAAAAAAAACAAACCAAAATATTAAGTACAGTGCCTTGTGAAAGTATTTGGCCCCTTTGAACTTTTCGACCTTTTGCCACATTTCAGGCTTAAAACATAAAGATATAAAACTGTAATTTTTTGTGAAGAATCAACAACAAATGGGACACAATTATGAAGTGGAACGAAATTTATTGGATATTTCAAACTTTGTTAACAAATAAAAAACTGAAAAATTGGGCGTGCAAAATTATTCAGCCCCCTTAAGTCAATACTTTGTAGCGCCACCTTTTGCTGCGATTACAGCTGTAAGTCGCTTGGGGTATGTTTCTGTCAGTTTTTCACATCGAGAGACTGAAATTTTTGCCCATTCCTCCTTGCAAAACAGCTCGAGCTCAGTGAGGTTGGATGAAGAGCGTTTGTGAACAGCAGTTTTCAGTTCTTTCCACAGATTATCGATAGGATTCAGGTCTGGACTTTGACTTGGCCATTCTAACACCTGGATATGTTTATTTGTGAACCATTCCATTGTAGATTTCGCTTTATGTTTTGGATCATTGTCTTTTTGGAAGACAAATCTCCGTCCCAGTCTCAGGTCTTTTGCAGACTCCATCAGGTTTTCTTCCAGAATGGTCCTGTATTTGACTCCATCCATCTTCCCATCAATTTTAACCATCTTCCCTGTCCCTGCTGAAGAAAAGCAGGCCCAAACCATGATGCTGCCACCACCATGTTTGACAGTGGGGATGGTGTGTTCAGGGTGATGAGCTGTGTTGCTTTTACGCCAAACATAACGTTTTGCATTGTTGCCAAAAAGTTTGATTTTGGTTTCATCTGACCAGAGCACCTTCTTCCACATGTTTGGTGTGTCTCCCAGGTGGCTTGTGGCAAACTTTAAACGACACTTTTTATGGATATCTTTAACCTCTTAAGGACGAAGGGCGTACATGTACGCCCTTCGTCCGCACTTTAAAGATGGCGCCCGCTCCCGCACATAGCGGGCGCATGAGCTGCGGGTAAACGCTTGATTCATCAAGCTGACACCCGCAGCTCATGTCCGCGACCGGCAGCGATGCCGATCGCGGACATTTAACTCCTCAGATGCCGTGGTCAATCCTGACCACGGCATCTGATCGCGCAAAACCGAAAGTTTCACTTTCGGTTTTGCTCGGCTCCCTGATGGCCACAAGGGGAGCTGGAGCATGCATGTAGTACCCTAGGTTTCTGTGAATGAAACCTAGGTTACTACACAGTATTCCTATGGAGCCTATGACTGTAATAGGCTCCATAGGAAATATGCGATTTTCTCATATATTCCAATGCTATTGCATTGGAATATATGAAATAACAATCTGATGATTGCATCTTATAGTTCCCTATGGGAACTATAAGAAAGTAGTAAAAAAAAAAAAAAAGTTTAAAAAATAAAAATTAAATAAAAAAAATATAAAAATTCAAATCACCCCCCTTTCCCCAAAATGAAAATAAAAAAAATAAAAAAATTACACATAATTGGTGTCGCAATGTGCGAAAACGCCCATACTATAATAATATTAAAAAATATTCACCATATGGTAAACATAAAAACGGAAAGAAAGCGTCCAAATGGCTAATTCGCCATTTTTGGACGCTTCATTTCCTAAAAAAAAAAGAATAAAAAGTGATCAAAACATCATACGGACCCCATAATGGTATCAATTAAAAGTTCAGATTGCCCCGCAAAAAATGAGCCCCTACACTGCTCCGTACGCATAATTACAAAAAAGTTATAGGGGTCAAAACATGGCGACAAAAAAATAAAATAAAAAAATTCCCACTTTTAATTTTTTTCACTATCAAAAGCATAAGAAAAACTATACATATTAGGTATTGCGGATTCGTATTGACCTGAAGAATAAAATTAACCAGTCAGTTTTATCGCAAATCGAACGTTGTAATTTAAAAACCCGTAAAACTGTGGTGAAATTGCTTTTTTTTTGCAATTTCACCCCATTTGGAATTTTTTTCCCGTTTCCCACTACATCACATACAAAAATAAATGGTAGCGTTAAAAAGTACAACTTGTCCCGCAAAAAATAAGCCGTCATATGGCTATGTGAGCGGAAATATAAAAATGTTATGGCTTTTGGAAGGCAGGGAGCGCAAAACAAAAACGCAAAAATCCCAAAAACCCCGGTCCTTAAGGGGTTAAGAAATGGCTTTCTTCTTGCCACTCTTCCATAAGGCCAGATTTGTGCAGTATACGACTGATTGTTGTCCTATGGACAGTGTCCCACCTCAGCTCTAGATCTCTGCAGTTCATCCAGAGTGATCATGGGCCTCTTGGCTGCATCTCTGATCAGTCTTCTCCTTGTATGAGCTGAAAGTTTAGAGGGACGGCCAGGTGTTGGTAGATTTGCAGTGGTCTGATACTCCTTCCATTTCAATATTATCGCTTGCACAGTGCTCCTTGGGATGTTTAAAGCTTAGGAAATCTTTTTGCATCCAAACTTGGCTTTAAACTTCTCCACAACAGTATCTCGGACCTGCCTTGTGTGTTCCTTGGTCTTCATGATGCTCTCTGCGCTTTAAACTGACCTCTGAGACTATCACAGCGCAGGCGCATTTATACGGAGACTTGATTACACACAGGGGGATTCTATTTATCATCATTGGATCATTCAGAGATCCTCACTGAACTTCTGGAGAGAGTTTGCTGCACTGAAAGTAAAGGGGCTGAATAATTTTGCACGCCCAATTTTTCAGTTTTTTATTTAACAAAGTTTGAACTATCCAATAAATTTCGTTCCACTTCATAATTGTGTCCCACTTGTTGTTGATTCTTCACAAAAAATTACAGTTTTATATCTTTATGTTTGAAGCCTGAAATGTGGCAAAAGGTCGAAAAGTTCAAAGGGGCCAAATACTTTCACAAGGCACTGTATAAATCACCCCCTTTCCCAATTTTACATATAAAATATATAAACAATAAATAAATAAACATATTACATATCGCCACATCCGAAAAGTCCAAACTATTAAAATATTTAAAAAATCTCCTATGTGGTGAGCGCCGTAAAATAAAAACTGTGCGATTCGGCAATTTTTTTTGTCACCTTGTCCCGCCAAAAAATTGGATAGGACTGTTCGATTATCGGCCGGACATTTCATAAAATGCGGAATGCACGCAGCTTTTTTTTGCGCAGTATCGAGTATCGAATACTTTTTTATGGTATCGAAACTGAATCAAAATTTTGGTATTGAAGCAACCCTAAACGGGACAGATCCGTTTTGCAGCCCACAGACTTTTATTATGACGGAATGAATAACTGAATGTCTCTTAAAGGCATTCCATTATGCATCGTCATTGGGGATATGCATTAGGGCAGCCATCCTCAAACTGCAGCCCTCCAGCTGTTACAAAACTACAACTCCCAGCATGCCTGAACAGCCTACAGGTATCAGCCGACAGCAGGGCATTGTGGGAGTTGTAGTTTTACAACAGCTGGAGGGCCGCAGTTTGAGGATGCCTGCATTAGGGTATCGCCACAAGGAGTGGAATTTCCACTGTGGATTTTGCTGTGATTTCTCACAGAATTTCTGATGCTGCAGATTTCAGTCTATGCATTGAAATTTCCACTATGCGAGCAATGTAACATGCTAAAGATTTTGCAACACACTGTTCCTCTGTGGAGAATCTGATGCATTTACTGTTTGACCGTACCCGTATCATTGGAGTACAATGTGTAAAATTAGATTGATGCCTTATTTAATTTTTTTTACATCAATCATGGCATAATCTTTTTAAGGAGTCAGTGGGGGAGTTGTATTACGCTTGGTGCCAAGGAAAACTGGCTTAGTTGCCCATTACAACCAATCAGATTCCACCTTTAATTTTTGGGAACTCCTTTGACAAATGAAACAGTCAATTTGATTGGTTTCTATGGGCAGCTAAGCCAGTTTTTCTTTGCACCCATTTTAAAAAGTCTTCAGTGTGTCTTATTGTAATTTTATTGTTCATGTTTTCTTGAAGACAAATTGGCATGGATTTTGTCGCATCTGCTGCATACATATTGATAAATCTTTATGAATTTGAAAGGATGTTTTTTCAAGTAACGGTTTCCATTATTCTCTATTGCAGGTATTTAAAAGCCGAGTGGGATGTTAAACGCAAAACTCCAAGGGAATTTAGCAGGTCAAGCATGAGAGACTTATATCCTAAGGTCCCAAAACAGAATAACAGCACAGACTGCGGCTTGTACGTCTTGCAATACGTGGAAAGCTTTGCTCAGGTGTGTACGTTATGTAGAGGTGATAGTAGTACGTTAATTACAAGCTATAAAACCGTTTGCATGATGTTTTAACATTGAGAATCGTATTATGTATAATTGGGAGCGGGAAGAGCCTCCTGATGATCAGCCCTACCAGGTAGTATTTCTGGTGTAATAGGGTTGATCATGGTGACAGATACACCTAAGGGTACTTTCACACTTGCGTTAAACTTTTCCGGTATTGAGTTCCGTCCTAGGGGCCCAATACCGGAAAAATAATGATCAGTTTTATCCTAATGCATTCTGAATGGAGAGCAATCCGTTCAGGATGCATCAGGCAGGATGTCTTTAGTTTAGTCACTGTACGCTTTTTGGACGGAGAAAATACCGCAGCAGGCTGCAGTTTTGTTTCCGTCCAAAAATCTGAAACACTTGCCGGAATGCCGGATCAGGCATTAATTTGCATTGAAATGTATTAGTGCCGCATTGACAGATCCGGTCTGCGCATATTCAGACCTCTAAAAATCTGAAAAAAATTAATACTGGATCCGTTTTTCAGGATGACAACCGGAGATACGGATCCGGTATTGCAATGCATTTGTGAGACAGATCTGCACCCGGCGATGGAACTGTCTGCCGGATCCAAACAACGCAAGTCTGAAAGTACCCTTAAAAGGGTTTTTTTAGGACCAACATATTGGTGACCTATTCATATGATAGGTTATCAATATGATATCAGTATAAGCTGTTAGCAGCAGTCGCAGGTTCTGGAAGTAAATAATGTACAGAGCCGGAACACCGCAGCTCTGTCCATATTTTAAAAAATAAAATAAATTCTTCTTAAATATTATTCAAAAATGTTCATTTCTAGAAAACATTTTAGTTATTTTTTTTTCCCTTCTTCCATAGAAACCCATTGAAAGCTTTGATTCTCCAATGCATTTGGAGAACTGGTTTCCTACGAGTGTAGTTAAGAATAAAAGGGATAAGATTAGAGACTTGATTCTACGGCTACATATTCAGCAATCTAAGAAGAGCTAAGAAGACTGCCTCTGCCTTATTCACGCACCTTGTGCTGCAGCAATAGGATCCTTGTTTTCTGTACATATATGTTAAGACTTAAAGAGGACCTTTCACCGCTCCTGACATTCCTGTTTTAATAGTTCCATGCATTTCCCATGTAATAACAATTCTGGAGCATCTATTCTTATGTTGTGCCATTCCTTTATTATTTGCACTATAAGTTATGAATTAATTGCCATTAGTCTTCAGTAAGGGTACAGAGGGGTGGTAACCAGTTGGGGGGGTGTACCTGCACAGTCTGACTCTATCCAATCAGTGCTGCCATTTAGACTGTGCAGGTACACACCCAACTGGTTACCACCCTGCTGTACCCTTACTGCAGACTGCTAGCAATTCATTCATACCTTCTACTAGAAATTATAAAGGATTGGCACAACATAGAGCCATAAGAATAGATGCTCCAGAATTGTTATTACACGAGGAATGCATGAAGCTATTAAAATAGGCGTGTCAGGAGCGGTGAAAGCTCCTCTTTAAAGCTTATGTCTTTGTAATTATTTATATTTAAATATGTCTTTATATGAATAAAAAGAAAATGTATATGTAAACCTTTACACGTTCTTTGCATTTAAATGTGGATAGGTTTATTTTTTGTTACACTATGTATATGGATTTACTTAAAGGGAAGGTCCTCTTTTACGCCTCATTTTTCTTATTCCAGTGCTTCTAAACTAATTCTAAACTAAAAAATGAAGCAGTTTTGTAAAACGTAATTAAAATCCTCCTATAATTGGGTGTCAGCTGCTGCGCAGCAATGTTTCCATTGTAACAGACGGCAAACTCTCCGTAGTCTGATCCTGCAGTCATATTAGCTTCCATCTGTCCACCACTCGCTAACCAACCAAATCTAAATAAGAATTAGGGATAGGTATAAGGGAGTATAACTGCAGTACCTGACTACACAGAGTTTGAAGCCTGCTAGCATGGAAACATATAGGTTTGTATATAAGGTGTACACATAAAAAGTAATAGATATTTAATTAACACTTTTTGCACAGTTGCTTCATTTTTTATTTTAGATGCGCCAAAATAAAAATGGTTGCAATGGTGGACCTTCCCTTTAAATGCAATGTTATTGTGGCTATTTAGTTTCTACCTCCACATTATCAGGGTTTCCCTCTTTACAGACTGTGTCTTCCTTACATTTGTAAGTTTACATTACATGATTTCTTTTGATATGTATGACCATGGACCGCAGCAAAAATCACTGCTTCATGTAGATATTGATGACAGCAGTGTAGTCTGCACAATTTTGCCAGAGCGTTTTCATTCTTCATGTTGAGCCACATTCATATTTTCTGGATTGGGATACGTTATTGTGAACATTATAGTAATCTGCTGGATAGTGGACTTTCCTGTAAAAAAATATTTCAAATGCTTTGACTGTGGCTTACCTTGTGTGATATTTCCAGCCTTGAAATGAAAAGTGAAGACATTATGGAGCTAAAAAAAAAAATAATACAGCTTTACGAGTGCAATAACTTACAGGCTCGAGGAAGATTTGATTTTTGTGATCTTTTTTTATTCAAACACTGGAGAACATTTTTGTTGAAACATTCTTTTTTGCTACATGCAGTTTTACAGTACTCCAAAGACTTAAAGGGGTTATCCAGGAATTTGATATTGATGGCCTATCGTCAGGATAGGTCTTCATTATCAGATCAGCAGGAGTCCAACTCCCGGTACCCCTGTCGATCAGCTGTTTGAAGGGGCCACTGCGGTTTCTTCACAGCTTACCAAGCATAGCGCCATACATTGGATAGCCGCTTTTCTTGGTATTGCAGCTCAGCCCCATTCACTTGAATGGGACTGATCTTCGTCTAGGCCATGTGACAGATGTACGGTGACAACACTGGCCTAGGAAGAGGCCTAAGCGCTTACAGAGTGATGTGGCCTCTTCAAAAAGCTGATCGGTGGGGGGTCCCAGGTGTCGGACCACTGCCCATCTTATATTAATGATCAGTATCATTTTCCCAGATAATCCCTTTAAAGATAAAAAAAATAGTTCTGTAGGAAATCTAATTAATTTCTTAAAGTCTTAAATTCAGTTGCATGCATAGAGGAGAAGAGCGTTAGGCCTCGTCAACAGCATGGACCACTGTATAGTGCACCATATTACAGATTTATTCGCTCCTAAAATAAGTTATTTACCCAGGTACATATATAGTTAACATAACTCGAGAAAACCCATTTATTATAACTAAATAGTAGAAAGTTAATGCACTATTTTCAGGGTAAGTGAGTAGATCAGGGGAAAATTGCATAGAGATTTGAATAAAATGAGTGTCTGCTCGAGGTTTCTTAATAATGTATTACTCTAATAAATATTCTTATTTATTTTTGCTTGTATTATATGTTTTATAGTATCCTACATACATGTTACCACCTAAAGGGTCATGTATATAGGTAAAGGGGGTGTCCTGGATAACAAAAAGATTTTGTTTTCTTCAATGAAGCCAAGCTGCAATACCAGACACAACCCATGGACAAGTGTGATGCTGTAAAGGGTTTCTCCAATGTCAGGCTAGCTTCAAAACTCTGGTGTGAAACACCGGCATTATTGTTTCGTCAAACAAGCGGAAAATCGGGGGCACAAACCACAGCATGCAGCAGTTTGTGTCCAGCCGATTCTCCTCTTGTCTACCGGACTGCATATGGATCTCCTCCGGACCCCAATGTACTTAATGGAGCCAGCGGACATTCTGTTCGTATCCAGAAGTGCCAGATCCCGTGAGTTCCGGGAGTCTGTTCTCTGCTGGAATTCACACCAGAGATGTGAAAATAGCCTGAGAAAGTATGACCGTTTTATTTCAGGTTTTGCTGCTCAGCCCCACTGAATTGAAGGGGGCTGAGATCCATTACACATTGTGTGGACAGCTATGGTGCTTTGAAAGGAAGTGGTATTTCTCAAACCCTTTATCTACAATAATCAGTCCTAAACATCGGCTAATGCATTACCTCTGTGTGATTTAGTCAAGCATACATGCCTCCATCAAAGATGTAAAAAAAAAAAAAGCTTATACAGTGTATCTAAGCCACAAACATTTAGAATTATTTGTTTCCATCACACCTATAGAGATTGAATGTGTGCCAGTTTGACTCTTGCTCCATTCGAACTCCTTGCCGCTATGTTGGGGAGGGATTATGGGGGTCCAGATGGTTGGACCCCCACAGATCTTGACATCACCTATCCAGTGCATAAGTGATAAATGTCAGTGGCTGGAAAAATCCTTTCATCCTGCTTCTTTAGGGGTATCATGAACTGTGCTCCTAGCAGTGTTCACTCGGTCAACTCTGCTAGGTTCAGTCATCATTGCTCAGCTGCACACTGCTACACAATAAAACGGCCATATGGATTGTCTTAGGATCTGTGCAGGAAACAACTTACGGGTTTGCATGAAAGTTTAATCTTTTTTTTTTCCTGAGACTGTGTTCAGTGCATTTTTTCCATCTGGATTGCAAGTGTTTTTCACGCGTGTGAAGAAAAACTGAAGAATAACAATCTACATTTCCTAGCATCCATCGGGGAAAAACGCATTGCATCCTGATGCCTTCCGTTTATCAGGCATGTCCCAGTCAATTCTAATAAGCCAGGGCTGTGTGAAAAACACAATACACAGTGGGACAGCGGGGGAAATAAGTATTTGATACACTGACGATTTTGCAAGTTTTCCCACCTACAGAGAATGGAGAGGCCTGTAATTTTTATCGTATGTACACTTCAACTGTGAGAGACAAAATTTAAAAAAAATCCAGAAAATCACATTGTATGATTTTAAATGATTATTTGCATTTTATTGCATGAAATAAATAATTGATCACCTACCAACCGGCAAGAATTCTGGCTCTCACATACCTGTTCGTTTTTCTTTAAGAAGCCCTCTTACTCTGCACTCATCACCTGTATTAATTGCACATGTTTGACCTTACCTGTATAACTCAATCAATCATACTCCAACTTCTCCACCATGGCCAAGACCAAAGAGCTGTCTAAGGACACCAGGGATAAAATTGTAGACCTGCACAAGGCTGGGATGAGCTACGGGGCAAGGGCAAGCAGCTTGGTGAGAAGGCAACAATTGTTGGTGCAGTTATTAGAAAATGGAAGAAACACAAGATGACTGTCAATCTTCCTCGGTCTGGGGCTCCATGCACGATCTCTCCTTGTGGGGTAAAGATGATTGTGAGAAAGGTCAGGAATGAGCCCAGAACCACACGGGTGGACTTGGTCAATGACCTGAAGAGAGCTGGGACCACAGTTTCAAAGATTACCGTTAGTAACACACTACTCAGTCATGGATCAAGATCCTACAGGGCACGCAAGGTCCCCCTGCTCACGCCAGCACATGTCCAGGCCCTTTTGAAGTTCGCCAATGACCATCTGGATGATCCAAAAGAGGTATGGGAGAAGTGGTCAGATGAGACCAAAATAGAACTTTTAGTATCAACTCCACTCGCCGTGTTTGGAGGAAGACAAAGGATTGGTACAACCCCAAGAACACCATCCCAACCATGAAGCATGGTGGTGGAAACCTCATACTTTGGGGGTGCTTTTCTGCAAAGGGGACAGGACGAATGCACAGTATTGAAGGGAGGATGGATGGGACCATGTATTGCAAGATTTTGTCCAACAACCTCCATCCCTCAGTAAGAGCATTGAAGATAGGTCGTGGCTGGGTCTTCCATCATGATAATGACCCGAAACACACAGCCAGGGCAACTAAAGAGTGGCTGCGTAAGAAGCATTTCAAGGTCCTGGAGTGATCTAGCCAGTCTCTAGACCTGAACCCAATCGAAAATCTTTGGAAGGAGCTAAAACTCAAAGTAGTCCAGCGACAGCCCCGAAACCTGAAAGATCTGGAGAAGATCTATATGGAGGAGTAGTTCAAAATCCCTGCTGCAGTGAGTGCAAACTTGGTCAATAACTATAGGAAACGTCTGACCTCTGTAATTACAAACAAAGGCTTCTGTACCAAATATTAAGTTCTGTTTTTCTATTGTATCAAATATTTATTTCATGCAAAAAAAAATGCAAATTATTTATAACTCATACAATGTGATTTTCTAGATTTTTTATTTTTTTTTAAGATTCTGTCTCTCACAGTTGAAGTGTACCTACGATAAAAATTACAGACCTCTCCATTCTTTGTAAGTGGGAAAACTTGCAAAATCGCCAGTGTATCAAATACTTTTCCCCACCATAGAACATGCTCTGATTTTTTGCTGAACACAAAGATGATGTGTGAAAAACGACATGTACACAACTCTATTATTTTTATGTTAAACATAATTTAAATGATTTTTAGTTATGTTATTTTTAATGTTCTATATTGCTATATTGCTTTAAAATAAAATATACTAAAATCCTGCAGTTTTCGCCCTGGCCACGAAGCCCTTATAGTCGCCACATTTTGGTCTGTACAGATCACTTTTCTGCAGTCATTTTATCATTACAGGCAAGTTTAAAATGACAGACATCATCGCTATATATACAAAACACAGGATCCACCATGCACAGTAGGTGATATCACAGCTTATCTACTCCTTCCTGAGTCAGCTTGTGTCCTTTTGTGTCTATGACCCACGGTGGCTGCTGTAAAGCATATCTCTAAAGCAGTTTTTTCAGCAGATGAAACCACTTGTGGACAGTAACAAAAAGGTAAAAGTGTATGCGATTTATGAGATGGCTAATTGTTTTCAGGAAATAGAATTTAAAAATCTTAACAATTTTGTTTTATAGGCGCAGCATTCCCTTTAACCCCTTCCCAACCAGTGCCGTAATAGTACGATGCTGAGGGAAGTGACTTCCCGACCGGCGCCGTACTGCTACGGCATGCTGATCGGGTGGGTGCTGGAGTTGGGCCTTCCCTCACAAAAACTGTAATACCAAGCCATCAAAAAGTCTTATGTACCGCAAAATGGTACCAATCAAACCGCCATCTCATCCCGCAAAAAATTAGACCCTACATAAGACAAAAAATTTTAAAAAATGTTGCTCTCAGAAAATGGAAGCACAAAAACAAGATTTGAATCTTTTCAAAAATGCTTTTACCTTGTACAACTTAACAAAAATAGAAAAAATAGAGACATTAGGTATCACAGCATCCATAACAACCTGCTCTTTAAAAGTATCACATGATATGCCCCCTCAGATAAATGCTGTAAAAAAAAAATTAAACGGTGCCAAAACAGCCAATTTTTGTCACATTGCCTCACAAAAGGTGTAATACCAAGTGATCAAAAGTCATATGTCTCCCAAAATGGTACCAATCAAACCATCATCTCATCCTGCAAAAAATTAGACCTTACCTAGGACAATCAACCAAAAAATAAAAAAATTGCTGTCAGAAAATGGCAACACAAAAACAAGATTTAAAAAATGCTTTTTCTATGTAAATCTAATGAAAATAAAAATAATACACATATTGCGCATCGCTGCATCTGTAACAACCTGCTCTTTAAAAGTATCACATGATATGCCCCCCCAGGTGAATGCTATAAAAAACAAACAGCCATTTTCTTGTTACCTTGCCTCACAAAAAGTATAATACCAAGCGATCATAAAGTGGTATATACCCCAAAATTGTACCAATCAAACCGTCATCTCATCCCGCAAAAAATTAGATCCTACATAAGACAATTGCTCAAGAAAATGGCAACATAAAAACAAGATATTTTTCTTGTCAAAAATGCTTTTTCTATGTAAATCTAATGAAACTAAAAATAATACACATATTAAGCATCGCCGCATCTGTAACAACCTGCTTTAATAAAAAATCTCATGATAAACCCTGTCAGATGAACGCTGTAAAAATGCACTACTTATGATCAGCGCAAGAAACTGACAAACCGAGTGAATCTTGCTTACAAGTATTACTTTGTAAAATTGGAGATCAAGATAAAAGCTGGGCACTTCATGTTTGTTGAACTGTGTGTTACTCAGGGCTAACGCAATGGTTGGTAAAAGGAAAGGAATGGCTTTTGCAGTGCCTATGGTTTAGCGTGAGCAGAAAAATCACCATTCAGACTTTGCATGACTAAAATCGCCGGATATTCAAAGAGAAACAAGTCACAAATTGTGTATCCTGACTGTGAGTCTGCTCTTAAACCAGTCCCCCACGATGTAGAAAAGCCAGTGCCTGCCCCTCCCACAGCAGGAAAGGCAATTGAAACAGACGGTTCTGATCCTGATGAAGAAGAAGATGCTAATTGTCACAATGTATTTCCTGATCCAGAACTACTGGGGGGTCAGCCGCACTTGCTGAGCCAATTAGATTTAGATGATCTGGTAAGAGATCTGTCAGTCTCTCAAGAAAAGTCAGAACTCCTAGCTTCTAGACTTCAGGAATGGAATTTGCTACAACGAGGCACCACAACTTCCCACTTTCATCATCGACACACCAAGTTAGGGAACTTTCACACTAGCGTTATTCTTTTCTGGCATAGAGTTCCGTCGTCGGGAAACGCTTCAGTCACATCCCCATGCATTCTGAATGGAGAGAAATCCGTTCAGTATGCATCAGGATGTCTTCAGTTCAGTCACTGAATGGCGTTTTGGCTGGAGATAATACCGCAGCATGCTGCGGTATTATCTCCAGCCAAAATGCCTGAAGACATGACGGATCCAGCATTAATTCCCATAGAAATGCATTAGTGCTGGATCAGTCATTAAAAATAGCAGAACGACGGATCCGCCATTCTGGTCTGCGCATGAGCAGACCTTCAAAACTGTGAAAAAAAATATTGACGGATCCATCTTTCCACATGACAAACGGAGAGACGGATCCGCACTTGCAATGCGTCTACAAATGCTTTCAGTTGTCACGTGGTTAGACGGAACTGCCTGCCAGAATCCTCTGCCGCAAGTTTTAAAGTACCCTTAGCTGCATGCTATGCAATGAAAAGCGATGTCTGTTAATTTACTGATGTAAATGGTCTCATGATGGAGTTAGATGGTACACATGTTCCTGATGAATGGAGGCTATTCATAAAACAAGTTTGAAAGCTGTTTTGTCGCACAATGGTAACGAAAAACCATCTGTTCTATTGGCTCATGCAGTTGGAATGAAAGAGACCCATGCTTCTATGGAGTTAATTTTGAAAATGATCAAATACTATGGAAAATTTGTGCTGACCTGAAAGTGGTAGCAGTGCTGCTTGGCCTACAGTTAGGGTACACAAAGCATATGTGTTTCTTGTGCCTATTAAACAGTTGTGATGACAACAATTATTACAAAGTGAGACAGTGGCCTCTCAGAGTCGAGCACACAGTTGGTCAGTACAATGTACAACACAAATCACTTGTCGATCCATTTCACGTTTATCTTCCACCACTTCACATTAAACTTGGTTTAATAAAAATTTTTGTAATTGCACTTGATCGTGATGGAAATGGTTTCCAGTATTTGAAGGAGAAGTTTAGCACACTGAAAACTGATTCTAAAAAATAGATCAGAATTTTTATTGGCCCCGAAATTAACAAACTAATGTATGATGACACATTTAGAACAAAACCCTTTGGAACTTCCAGCTTGGGATGCATTTGTGCTAGTAGTGCAGAACTTCCTTGGGAACAGACGAGCTGCAAACTATGCTGAATTAGTAGACAACATGCTTACAGCATATGAACAATGTTAAAGACACTCTAATCAGAGCATTTGAGATGCACTCTGGTGCTCCAAATCATGGTACCCCCAAGGGGTTAATATCCATGCGTGGATGAGAGACTAGACTCTGACACATAGCTGGTCAATGTAATCTCCCTCGCTACTAGCTAGAGGGCTGTGTATTCTCCTTCTTTATAATACTGGGACTGGCCCATTTCAACAGCAGTATTTCAGACTGACGCACAGAAAACAGAGGAGTAAAGAGGCGCCTTTAACCTTTTCCTCCACAGACAAAGGATTCACCTTCCCCTCTGGTTGGCTCAAATCTGACTATCAATCGCGTCTACGACTAGTCAGCCAGGGACTTCCACCGCATCTCAGGTCAGGCGGACCAATCATCCACCCCTGATCAGGCCGGCCGGAATTTACTTTGTCCCACACCTTGGCACTACAATGCCCTCTAGTCCAAACCAGGAGGTTACTGTCCCCTTCATTTGTCTGTGGTCTTGCCATCCGTGCTCAATTCACTCCTCGGACAATCACAGACACACATAAAACATATACACACCAGAGTGATCTATCAATTCAGACTATGGTTCTATGGACCCCAGGCTTTCAGCATATTAGCCGACTACTATACTTGAGTATGACCTCACAGCAGACTAAGGCACCATGAAGTGACGAACTAAATGGCAGAAAGGCGGGTAAGATAGTTTTCTTACCTTCCATCTCCTCTCTGCCGTTCACCAAGTCCTGGGGCCTCTTGTGTGTTGGCTGTTCATGCTTCATTCACCTTGGGGGCCCACGTTATGGGCGCCAACTGTTAAAGACACTCTAATCAGAGCATTTGAGATGCACTCTGGTGCTCCAAATCAAGGTACTCCCAAGGGGTTAATATCCACGCGTGGATGAGAGACTAGACTCTGACACATAGCTGGTCAATGTAATCTCTACCTTTATTACAAAAAGTAAAAGCAATTATACATCTTCAGAAGAGGGTGGTTCTCCCCTGAGGCTCAGGCATTATTTTATTGGTCAAAAGGAAAGAAAAGATAAGAGAAGAAGAGATAACACACTAGCATCTGCGCAGTATGCACTACTTTGGAATGTGAACTTAATGTAAACATCTAAGTGTCCGCCATCTTATAATGGCGGCTATCCTAACAACAATACTGCATACATCATATGTGACACTTCAAGGAGGTGCTTCTCTATAGGCAGTGAATAATATGTGTATATATATCATCAAGCTACGTGATTGGCTTAGGCATCCTTCAAAGCAACTGTGGGGAGATAGAAGACAAACACTGCCCCCACCCCCCCCTTCTCCTCATGGCCTTGCATAGACAGAAAGTTGAAACAGCAGAGAGGGGAGGCCCCTGAGATAAGAGAAGACTAAGAAGAAGTTTGTTACAGCTTCAAAGAAAAGTGTAACCCTTTAGAGTCCAAAAGATACAAACATAGAATAAAATTCACACATCTCTAACAACAACTTGGCTGCCGAATGTCATTGAAAGTGCATTTCTTACATTCCCATCTTTACTTTTTCCCACCAATTTGGGACGTGTTATTGACAATCATGGAGAGCGGTTCCATAAAGATATTACTACAATGGAGAACAGGTATTAAGGCCGCTGGAATCCCAACATGATGGGGACTACTGCTGGTTTTTGCAAAGGGAAAATATGACCGTTCACAAATGCAAAAGCAGATGTCTGAAGCACTTTTAATAGTACTGGGCCTTGCTCAAGTAAGACTTTTAAACTGAAAAACAAGACTTTAGAAATTTTGTTATTCCCTTACATTTTCATACAATGTTTCCTACGCAAACTTTGATGTAGATCAGGTAATTGTTGGAGTAAAACTCGTTCTGTTCAAAATGATTCAATGCCTTCCAAGTGCTTAAGGGTACTTTCACACTAGCATTTTTCTTTTCCGGCATAGAGTTCCGTCGTCGGAGCTCTATGCCAGAAAAAAAATGATCAGTATTATCCCCATGCATTCTGAATGGAGAGAAATCCGTTCAGTATGCATCAGGATGTCTTCAGTTCAGTATGTAAAAGTTTTTTAGATGGGGAAAATAACGCAGCATGCTGCGGTATTATCTCCATCTAAAATTCCTGAACACATGACAGAATACCGGATTTAGCATTAATTCCCATTGACTTGTATCAGTGCCATGTCCGGCATTACAAATACCGCAACGACGGATCTGTCCTTCTGCGCAGACCGGTAAAACTGTGATAAAAAAAACAAGACGGGTCCGTCTCTCCATCTGAAAACAGAGAGACGGATCGCAATCCAGATCTATCTCCAAATGCTTTCAGTTGTCATGCGGCATGACGGATCAGGCAGGTAGTTCTGGCGACGGAACTACCTGCCGGATCCTCACACTGCAAGTGTGAAAGTAGCCTAATTCATTTAGACATACTTATGCATAGCAACATTTTGTGACATGTTACAGCAATTCTGACTTTGGATTTGAAATCCGCACACTCGATTTAGTATAGGACAAATGTTTTTTGCCCAGTAGCAGATGAAAAGTTTTTTTTGTTGCATGGTGTTATCTATGTAAAAAATTATCTAACTTAAAAGACCACTCAAATTTTTCTTAAATCAGCATCTCCACATGTTGGCAGCCATTCTAATGGAATGTGATCAAGAGGAAGATGATGGTCACAAGCCATCAAACAAAGCTGAGCTGCTTGAATTTCTGCACCCCGAGTTGCATAAAGTTACCCAACAGCAATGTGAAAGACGTATGAAAGCTGTGATTAAGAATATTGATTTGTAAACTATACCTAAGTTGAAATATTAGTAGTGTGTTGTTTAAAGAGAACCTATCACGAAAAAAATGCAATGCAATCTGCAGGTACCATGTTATAGAGCAGGAAGAGCTGAGCAGACTGATATATATTTGGTGGAAAAGATTCCGTAAAAACTGTAATTTATACATTTACATCTGCAGCCCTGTGAAGAGCTATTGGTACAGGAGTGAGGTGTTATATGTGACTGACAGCCATCTCTGTATGTACAGTTATATACACAATGCCATCAATCACTGATAACACCCCTCTCCTGTAACAATAGCTGTTTACAGGAGGTAGAAAACACAAAGATAAAAATGTATAGATTACAAGTTTTACTGAATCTTTTCCCATAAAACTATATATCAATCTGCTCAACTCCTCCTGCTCTATAAAATGGTAATGTCAGATTGCACTGCATTTTTTGGTGACAGGTCCTCCTTAAAATGAATAAGCATTATTTGAGGTCTGATATTACTGTAACTGTTTTGTTGTTTTGACCGGTTATCATTTAACCTCTTGCCGCCACGCTAACGCCGATGGGCGTCAGCGCGGCGGCTCTCTCAGGTCTCAGTCACGTCTATCGGCGTCATCTCGTGAGACCTGAGATTTCACATTAACGCGCGCGCGTCGTGCGCGCGCGTTCATGTGATCGGAGCCGGGACAACTGAAACTACAGCCTGCCAGCGCTGATCATGCGCTGGCAGGCTGTAGATGCGGAAAAAACCGCATTTAAATCGCATATCAGACGCTGTTTTTTAAACAGCGTCTGATATGCCTAATGTCTGCTCGTCTGGTGGTCCCTTTGTTTGGGACCACCAGAGAAAAATAGGAAAAGTGCACCAATCACTACACACACACCCCCACCCCCATCACTGATTAACCCCTGATCACCCATGTCACCCCCTGATCACCCCCTGTCACCCCCACTGTCACTAATCACCCCACTACAGGCTCATTCAGGCGTCCGTATGTGTTTGCGGATCCATGGATCTGCGGATCCGCAAAATACGGACACCGGCAATGCGCTTTCCGCATTTTGCAGATCCGCACAGAACTATATAGAAAATGCTTTTCTTGTCCGCAATTGTGGACAAGAATAGGACATGTTCTATATTTTTGCGGAGCGGAAGTGCAGACCCGGAGCGCGGATCCGTAATTCCGGATCCGAGCGGGACAAAGTCTGTCCCCATAGAAATGAATGGGTCCGCAATTCCGTTCCGCAAACAGAATTTCGGACGTGTGAATGGGGCATAAGGGTCCCCTATCACCGCCAGTTAGCTAGCTACTTGTTAGGTAGCTAGCGCCCACCGCACCGCAGTCACTGATTTTGGCAGAGATTTTTCATCCACATTGACCGATGCGAATGAAAAATCTGTGCCGTTCATTTTTTTTTTCAGCGCAGCGGCTGAGACGGAAAAAAAAATCTCATTACCAGTATGCTCAATATACGGAGAATCACAGAAACTCCTAATGCTGGCCATACGTGTAATGATTGCGGAGACCCTCAAATGCCAGAGCAGTACAAACACCTCACATGTGACCCCATTTTAGAAAGAAGACACCCCAAGGTATTCCGTGAGGGGTATGGCGAGTTCATGTAAAATTTTATTTTTTGTCACAAGTTAGTGGAATATGAGACTTTGTAAAAAAAAAAATATATATATATATATATATATATATATATATATATATATATATCAATTTCCGCTAACTTGTGTCAAAAAATTTTTTTTTATGTGAACTCGCCATGCCCCTCATTTATTTATACTGCCCTGGCATTTTAGGGGCCCTAAAGCATGAGAAGAAAAATGCGTAAAAATGCCCTCCTAAAAGGTACTCATGGGAATTTGGGCCCCTTTGCGCATCTTGGCTGCAAAAAAGTGTCACTCATGTGGTATCGCCGTACTCAGGAGAAGTAGGGCAATGTGTTTTGGGGTGTATTTTTACATATACCCATACTAGGTGAGAGAAATATCTCTGTAAACTGACAACTTTGTATAAAAAAATTTAAAAAGTTGTCGTTTACAGCGATATTTCTCACACGCAGCATGGGTATATGTAAAATACACCCACACTGCTCTCTACTGATGCAACGACCATGTGTGACACTTGCAAGCCAAAGCCTAAAACCAATGAGTACCTTTAGAATTTCACAGGCCATTTTTACGCATTTGGATTCTCACGCTTTAGGTTCCCTAAAATGCCAGGTGAGTATAAATACCCCACATGTGACCCCATTTTGGAAAGAAGACACCCCAAGGTATTCGCTGAGGGGCATGGCGAGTTCACAGAATTTTTATTTTTGGCACAAGTTAGCGGAAATTGATATATATTTTTTTAATTTTGTTTTTACAAAGTCTCATATTCCACTAACTTGTGACAAAAATAAAATTTACATGAACTCACCATACCCATCACGGAATACCTTGGGGTGTCTTCTTTCTAAAATGGGGTCACTTGTGAGGTATTTATACTGCCCTGGCATTTTAGGGGCCCCTAAAGCGTGAGAAGAAGTCTGGAATCCAAATGCGTAAAAATGCCCTGTGAAATCCTAAAGGTACTCATTGGAATTAGGGCCCTTTGCGCACCCAGGCTGCAAAAAGTGTCACACATGTGGTATCGCCGTACTCAGAAGAAGTGGGGCAATGTGTTTTGGGGTGTATTTTTATATATACCCCTGCTGGGTGTGAAATATCTCTGTAAGCGACAATTTTTAAATTTTTTATACAAAGTTGTCAGTTTACAGAGATATTCTCTCACCCAACATGGGTATATGTAAAAATACACCCCAAACTGCCCTACTTCTCCTGAGTACGGCGATCCATGAGTGCCACTTTTGCAGCCTGGGTCACAAAGGGCCTAAACTAATGAGTACCTTTAGCTTTACATGGCTGCTCACAATTTAGCCCGCCCAAAATGCCAGAACAGTACAAACACCCACAAATGACCCCATTTCGGAAAGTAGACACCCCAAGGTATTCACTGAGGGGCATAATGAGCCCGTATGAGATTTTTATTTTTTGCCAGAAGTTAGCAGAAATGGAAACTTTATTATTATTTTTTTCCTCAGAAAGTGTCATTTTCCGCTAACTTGTGAAAAAAATGAAATGATACATGAACTCACCATGCCCCCTGCGAATACTTTGGGGTGTCTTCTTTCTAAAATGGTGTCATTTGGGAGTATTTATACTTTCCTGACATTCTAGCTCCTGAAGAAACATGACAGGTGCTCAGAAAGTCAGAGCTGCTTCAAAATGCCGAAATTCACTTTTTGCACCATAGTTTGTAAACGCTATAACTTTTACCCAAACCAATAAATATACACTTATTGGACTTTTTTTATCAAAGACATGTAGAACAATACATTTAGAGAAAATTTATATAGAAATGTAGTTTTAAAAAAAATTACAACAGAAAGTGAAAAATGTCATTTTTTGCAAAAATGTCGTTAAATTTTTATTAATAGCAAAAAAAGTAAAAATGTCAGCAACAATGAAATACCACCAAATGAAAGCTCTATTAGTGAGAAGAAAAGGAGGTAAAATTCATTTGGGTGGTAAGTTGCATGACGGAGCAATAAACGGTGAAAGTAGTGTAGTGCGGATTTGTAAAAAAGGGCCTGGTCACTAGGGGGGTATAAACCTGTGGTCTTCAAGTGGTTAAAAATAAAGATGCTCTAGAGTACAATATTTTTATCTGAAATTTTGGGAGAAATGTCAGTAGTATATAGAATAAAACAAAACTGATCATTTTAGTCAAACACAGATCCATAAATCATATACCCATAAAACTAGAGAAATTCATTATTTTAAAGTGGTCTCCTCATTATTTTAAGAGTTGTATATTTAACCACCTTATTCTTGCATGGACCCGTCCAGATTTCGATTCAAGTGATCTTATTTCAAGTTTATTTCTGGTTCCAATTTTTCCTCAGTATTTGTGGTACTACTTTAATTCCTGTTGTTAACTTGTTCTTGACCATGTCTTGTCTACACCCCAGCATCTGATGTCCATTTTCCTGATTCCAGTTCCTGTCTGTGCCTTTATGTTCTACATCTGGACCCTGCTACTTTCACAGCCATGAACTGAACTCTGCTATTCCTCAATTAGGAACTTTTCTCTGCAGAGCCTTCCCCGTTTGTTTCCATACTGCCTGATTACCTCATTGACTGTTTCTGTATTTCAGTTTAGCTGTTGCTGCTGCACCCACCAATGGATCCACATTCTATGTTAGATTATGGAAATACAAATACTAAAATAGACATCAGTAGAGCTGACAGATCCTGTTTACTGAAGTAAATGTCCCTACAGTAACAGATTTACTGCCTGAAATTAAAGGGGCAACAATTTTTTCCCTATATACAGGATAGGGGATAAGTTTATGGTTAGTGGGAGTCCAAGCGCTGGGGCCCCCATCAATCACTAGAATGTGTCTTCCCCTCTTTGAATGGAGTGGCAGACAAGCATGTGTGCCCTTGTTCTAGTGTTTAATGGGGGCCCCATTCGTCAGACCCTGCTAATCAGACACTTGCCCCCTATCCTGTAGGGGTAAGTTAGTTGTTGTCAAGGGACAACTCCTTCCACAGGAATATTACATTATAATTATATTTTACATCTTTGATCAAATGTAAGTCTTTAAAAAATATTTCTTTTACTGCAGCCTTTACTTTGAATTATCCTTGTCCCTAAATATATATATTTCTTCATTGATCATGTTCAGACAATGAAAATTGTAGAGGAATAAATAATTATACGAAACAATTGTGCTGCCTGAGAAATCCAGTAAGTGATGTGTGTAGTTAGGTGTGAAATGCTCAGCCTATCAATGGTCTGTCTGTCTCTTAACAACTTGACAAGCTCTGCTAAAGAGCTTAGCCATGCAGATTAAACCTTGAAAAAAATTGTCTCCCATCTGTTAACTGGTGGAGCTGTCATTCGCATTCAGAGTGGTGTCCAAACGAAGTTGGAAGTTTGAGTAAGTAATTATAAATTGCAATCGTCCAAAGTGTGTCCTGCCTAGCTGTATCTGCACTTCTGCAGTACATGTTTCTGGTAAATATGACCGTACTTTGTCTTCCTAGCCAAGCCAAGAAGAATGATTCATTGTTCCTGGGTAGTCATCTTGGGCTTCTTCTTCATGACGGCACTTGAAGGACAATTGCAACCTCCTACAGGTAATGAACTTCACAAAGTCATCTTAATGTAAAATACTGCATGTGATCTCAATGTATTATCTATATGTTATCATAGGACTGGAGGTTGTCTTGTATTAAGACCCAGTCAATGACAATTTCAGCCCTGCTAAGTCTGTATGTGATGAACTCCTCAATGATTAGCCCTGCCTGAAGATGTTTAGTGTACAAAGCATCAATAACATGTTAGACTGTTCTTTGAATTACAAAGAGGAAAAGCATATTGTAAAACATTTTGTGCTAAAATTGTGACAAATCTGGCATAAACTTCTGTTGCAAAGTAAACCAAACATTAGTGGGAATAAAGTTAGAGAAGAATGTCTAACCCTGCACTAAATGTATCATCTAACCTGAGCCCTGTGATAAATCTGGTACAGGTCAATAGAGCCTAAGATTACACAGTCTGCAGAATTAGTAAATCTTCCAAATGCTTTTACTAAGTAGTGAAATCTAAAAAGTGTATTTTGTGCTTACTTGTATACATGTCTTAATATTAGTTGTATGTGTGTGGGGTATATGCATGTCCATCTATATATGTATGCATATTAGGCCAGGTTTAACTCACCATCTAGTTTTCCGTTCTTCTGATCCATCAGAACAGAAAAATAAACAAAAAAACAGATCCTGTATTTTATACCGTTATGCACATTTTGTATCAGTTTTCCATTTCCGTCTGAGATACGTTATTTTAGACAGGGAAAGAAAGTCCTGCACAAAGTATTTTTTTCTGTCTAAAATAACAGATCTCCAGTGGAAAAGTGCATAACGGTTGCTTAAAATACAGGATCCATTTTTTTGTTTTCAGAAGAATGAAAAATCTAAACGGTGATGTGAACTCGGCCTTAGTTGTATTCATGTATGAATATTAGCAATATGTATATATGATTGTTTATAACCTTTTATCTATGTATGTATATTAATGTAGATACAAGTATGTATGAAAACATTTTACTTTGAATATGAATATTCAGACGTTTATATATACCTTATGTGTGTACGTGTATATATATATATATTTCAGAACAAAATTATGTATAGACATGTATGTGTGCATATTCTCTGTAGCCTTTTTAGCAATTTTGCATATACTGTTACCATGTTTTTGTAGATGGATTAGTTGTTCTTATTTGCTGACTAGAGCAAATTCTGTTAATAGCCATTCAAGTCTAGCACAATATATGGCAGATTTTTGCCATCAATTAAAACTTGGCACAACATGAAATTCTGAACTTTTGCCCTTTTGTCATACAGATTATGAGCAGATGAGCAAGGTTTTGAATTCTGAAATTCCTGACTCATTGAAAATGACTCAAACAATAGATTCTCTAATATTACCAAATAAAAGGTAGAAATAATGTCCAGATCTGGTTGTTAGCATAACTATTAGAAATGTTATATGTTCAATAGGTAGACTAAGGGTTGGATAATATTCATGGGTGTGATGTTCTATATATAAGTTGGTGAACGCTGGTGCTGCACCCTCCATCTCACTAGATGGCGCTGCTTGAGGCAAGAGTCTTAGTTTGCCTCATGGCAGATACACCCCTGTTCACAACCATACCATAAAACTTGTAACTACTTCTTGGTAAACTGTTTTTATAATTATTGTCACCCAGTTTTGGCAGTAACATAACTGTGCTTTAATGGCCTATGGCACACAACTGTATTATTGCATCCATGTTAGTGATGACAGAATTTGGCTTGTCCTGCTGTGGATGAACCCAATTCGTTCACCTGCATCAATAAAATTAGTTATTATCGCTATCTCCATATATACATTAAAATGTATTGCCTCTAATGAGCCTACGTAAAGATGGCTGCCTTTAACGTAAGACTTCTTTAGGAGCGGCGCATGCATAAATATATTTCATAAACAATCCAAACCCAGATACGAATCTGGGTTTGGTTTCTTTATGAAATATATTTATGCATATTTCACTACTCACAGTAATGGTGAATGCTTGAGACTAATAAAGTCTCTCATTAAGGCAACCCATCTTTACACAGCCTCATTGGAGGCAATGCAATTTAATGCACATATGGAGATAGTGATAATAACTAGGGATGAGCGAATCACATAAAACCTTGTTCCAATAATGTACAAAGTGGGAGCTCAATACAGTATTAAAATGTATTGGCTGCGATGAGCCAAAGTTATTGCCTCGCGAAGTATCTCGAGACTTCGGATAATAACTTCATAAATTAATTTGTACTGTAAATAACCATTTCCCGAACTCGGATTTGTTTCCACATTTTTTGTGGGTAGCACAATGACCTATTCATTTCTATGGAGACATGTACACATCTGTATTTCTTGCAGATCCATGTAGTTCTTCAACAAATTGTAGATTCTGGTCTGTATTACGGACATAATTAGCTCTTTTATTTGGAGTGAGAAAAATATAAAATGCCTAGGGAGGTATCGGTATTTTATGCATCCATTGTTTTACATGCACCGTTCTCCTCCAGCACCTCCAGAGTATGGAGAGGAGCGATCACTAATGCCATCACTCTTCCTCATACTGTCTCGTCGTTTCCTGGCAGCAGATCATGTTTACACAGCACAATCTGCCACCGGGAAAAGATGGTCTTTTGTGCCCCAAAAAATATGCAATTAACCGATGAATGAGTGTTTTGCTCGTTCATCGGGTAATCTGTGGTGCATTTACAGTGCCAGATCATCACCAACGAGTGTTACTAGTTACGCTGGTTAGCGATGATGCTTTCTATTGTTGGCCTGTGTAAAGGGTCCATAAGGCATAAGACTGAGCTGCAATACCAGACACAGTCCGTGGACAAGAGTGGTGCTGCTTCTGAAACCAAAGACCATTTTTTCTAATCTTAGATAGATATTATTTAAATATTTGATGGTTTGGTGACTACTGAAGTGAAATTGTATATTCAAGTCATTGATTTGATGCGATCTCTTCCTCTCTAAATTCTATTTTTGTCTCATTGTTTTTTTTTTGTCCCATTTAGTTATAGAAACCAAAGCAGCATTTGACAGTTTTGAACTTAAAGAACTTATCAATGTACCATATGACATGGAAGATGGCAGTGGGACAGTACCAGAAACCAGTCTACCTCTAGCTGAGTCGCACAGACACTATAGGAGTTTTCTCAAAAGGAAAAAGAGAGCAATTTTATTCCCAAGTGGAGTGAAAGTGTGCCCAGAAGAAACATTTGAACAAGCGCTTCTGAATCATATCACCTTTTTTAAACTCAGGGGTGAGTAAAAGACCAAAATTATTGAGATAGTATTTTGCAGATATGTGGTTGAAGACCATATTGCAGATATTGCATTCATTTAGTCCTGTTGTAAAGAGTAAGAGATGGTATGAGTCAGGACAAAAAGGATCTTGGGAAGATTAATGCGGTGATCCATTACATACTTGGCATGTTTTTATCATGGTGACTTCATGGGACCCATAAGAGATGTGTGTATTAGTATTGTTTTGATATATTTGTGAACATTTTCTGTTCTGTATATGTTGACCCAAGATAATATACAAAAGATGAAGTAATTTTCCAACCACCAACATAACCGTTTTCTGCATAATTTGAGACCAGTGGAACTTCTGAATATATTTACTTCAAATCAATTGGGACGTTGTGATTTTTCTTTGCACAGATCAGAATTGTTAGATTTGGAATTTTATTTGTGGAGAATGCATCTATAGATGTTTTACTGGTTTTGAATAGAATGTTGGGTGTCTCTCTTGTTGGGTGATGATTTTGTCATCTTGGTCTATATGGGCATCAATGGTTGCTTTTATACTTTGACTAAATATCATAGAAATACTACCTTTGAGGAAATACAGAAAAAAGTCATACATGAAATTTTAATTTCTAACATGCCTAGAACATATGGATTAACCATGGCTTAATACTTTTTCTGCAAGTAAACTAAAAACTCTGATACACTCTTCCATACTAACCTTTTGTGGTACTCCAACCCCCAATACGACTGTGGCCTCCTGGGTCTGAAGTGGGACTTGCAGTTTCAGCATACACTGAAGAACTACGTATCCCAGCATCCTCTGCTTTTTGATATTCATATCTTTCAAGTATGTGACTGCAAGGGGCTGGCACTAATACTCTACTTTGTAACTAAGCCAGCCCTTTCCCTACTGTTTTGGCAGCATTACTTTGTTCAATCCCTTTGTGACTCTGTGATCAGTGATGCCCACACAAACAGGAAAGGGAGGCAGAAGTCACATGGTGCTATGTCAGTATGTCACAGCACAAAAAGCAACTACACAACTTGATGTATCATGTGACTGAGCAATGGAAAGACAAATCCACTTATCTTTCACAATTTAAACCAAATGAGTAAGTGTTAATTTTATGTACTTGAATCAATGCAGATTTTTTATTTCTTTTTTTGCCATTGGATAACCAAACATTCTTTACTGGCTAAGCATGGGCACGCAAGTTACTCTTGTGATTTTCATCCTCGGTTGTGTAATAGGCATTTACAGCCATGTGACAGCATTATAAAGGCTCAGCTAATCTCTTAGGGATGTATATGTTGACAAGATCAACTGTCAGTGCAGATCTAGACTCTAATACTGACTGAAAATACAGATTACCGAAATTGCAAAATGGCGTCCAAAGATAAACATGTTTTTTTAATTTATTTCACAGATCCTTTAGCAATATGCCTTGGGTTGACCTATTAAAATGTTATATTTTTATGTATAAAACGGCATATCTATATTATAACTCTTGATACTTCTTTGCCCCATGTGCACTATTCCAAGTAGGCACAGAAAGATGGTGTCTCTCAGTGATACCCTACAATGTTTATTCTCAGAAAATAAAATCTGTATTGGTCATGGATACACCAGTGCTTGGCTTCGGTCTTCTATGGTAATATCTTTTCTTGTGTCTTTTTATGATTGTGCTGTACTTATTTTAGTTAAATTTTAAAAATCAAATAGGTTTTTAATGGAGAGGAGCAAATTTCTTGAATCAGTCAGCAGGTTCGATTTGGGTACTAATAAATTCGACTTGAATCAAAAATGCTCAGATTACCCTGAAAAGCTTGGGATGACACTCTGAGGTCTCCTAGGACTGTATCCAACCCCTTTCAAGCTTGTTAACATCAAGACGCACAGCATTAGTAAATTCAAAGTGACATATATTGCTCTGGGTAAACGGATAGTAGCTGGTGGAAATAAATAGCCTGTTTAACCGTGTTTAAAAACACACAGCACTGCTGGATTTTTTATGGGTTTTAAAATTTTAAAAAATGATTTATTTTGGAGAAAGATGTCTGGCCATGTTTATACACAGTGGTATCAGGACAAAAAATGGTTTGTTTTGGACAAGTGGTTAAAAAATTATCCCTGGTATGAAGTTTGGTGTTATGTCAAAGAAAACATATATGATATATATTCTGTCTCCAAATATTACAAAGCCACATATACATGTGCCAGTGACTATGATGTTTGGTGTTATGTAAAAAAAAAAAACATATATAATATATATTCTGTCTCCAAATATTCCAAAGCCACATATACATATGCCAGTGACTATGTGCCTAGGTTCCAGGAAAGTGAAGAAGCAATGTTTTTTCTTTTTGCAAAAGACATGAAAAATGTCTCCCTTTTTTGGGAGTAGCAGTAAGGTATGGAACTTGGCAAGGCAGGAGATGGACAAGGCAGGAGATGTGTGGCTCTATAGCGGTAGTAGTGAATAGCAAGTCCACACTGTCAGCAATGGTAGATCTATTCATTGGTATCAGCCAGAATTGAGTGAAAATCCTCATTGATCCATGCCATTAGTTTTCTCAAATGTAATGTTTCCATACTAGTGGAGGAAATTTTTGTCCGCTTTGACCACAATTTTGACCGCATGCCACAGTGAATGCTCTCTCTGACAGTACACTGGAGGCTGGAGTAAACCAATGGCAAACTGGGCCAATTTCTACCATTGGTCCAGTCTGCTCCATGGGGTCAGGGCTCAAGGTATGTGCCAAAAAAAGGGCACAGTCCAGGTATGACTTAACCTGGTTGTTCAGGTGCTGTTGCTTCTGCCACTTGTGATAGAGGTAACGTTGGCCGAGGTGGCAGAGTAGTGATTTAGCAGGGGGCAGAAATGGGCCCTTATAGTCAGACACGTGGAGAACAGGCGTCTGCTCGGCAAAAGCGGCGCCAAACTGTCTGCAGAGCGTTTCCTGGTAGTACAATTTTGACCCCCTTTCCATTTTCCGCCATGTGAGAGTACAAGGTTGGGATGATCTTTTTGAGAAATAATGGCAGCTAGGTATCCTCCATTGATTAGTTGCTAAAAGTCAGTGGAATCCACTAAGTCAGGCATGCTCAACCTGTGGCCCTCCAGCTGTTGCAAAACTACAACTCCCAGCATTCCTGGACAGCGTACAGCTATCAGCCTACAGCACGGCATGGTGGGAGTTGTAGTTTTACAACAGCTGGAGAGCCGCAAGTTGAGCATCCCTGCACTAAGTGGTACACAGAGACTGCACCACCAGCAACTTAGCCAGTTGTGAGTTCAGTTGGCACACAAGAGGATTACTGGGTGGGTATTGTTTTCTCCTGCCCATACATTCTGTAATGGATGATTGATGATGGAGCAGAGGATGAGGAGGAGTAGACGGGGCTGATGATAATGACAACAATGACACTGTTCTGCTTGTGGATGTGGTCTGGTTTGGTAAACCTATTTATTAAGGAAACTTTTCAGGTTTTCTTAAAGCAAAAATACACATTTGGACAGTCTACAACAATACATGGTGACTGTGACATGGGAAAATATGTCCAGTCAGGTTTGGTACACATTAAAAGGTAATTTATGACACTTTGCAGCAGTTTCTTTTAGAAAATATGTGCAATAGATGGTGACTGTCATGCGGGAAAATACTTTAGGTCAGGTTTGGTACACGTATTAATTTAAAGACTTTTTAAAGAAAAAAATGTGCAGTTGTACAGAGTCTACAACAATATATGATGGCTCTCATGTGTGAAAATATGTCAGGTCAGGTTTGGTACACATTTTGGAATTCAATGCGTAATTGTAGGAAGTCCATTAAAATATACAGTGACCATGATGCGATAAAATACATCTAGTGTAGACAAGTGTATTTTAAGAAAGTTTGCAACAGATTTTTAGAGATAATGCGCAACTGGACAGAGTTCAGTGCAACTATGATAAAAATACGTCAGCCAGTACATTTATGAATACTTTTATGTTAATAGGGCTCTAGCTGGCTCCTACTCTAGCGTTACATATTGATATTCTGTGCTCGCAGAGCCACGCTGAATGGAAATGGCCCTGTCCTAGCTAAAATCTGTCTCTCTATCAATTAATTAAACCTAAATACCTACCTATCTTTCTTAACACTGCCCTTGTTTGAACGTAAGGGCTCATGCACAGGACCATTGGCTGTTTTGGTCCGCAAATGAATCTGCAATGCACTGATACTGGCTGTGTGCATTTCGCATTTTGCGGAATCGAAAGGCCAGTCCCTAATAGAACAGTCCGATCCTTGGAGGCACGGATAGGAAACCCACGAAGCACTACTTTTTTGTGGTCCAGATCGAAGACCCCAATTAAGTGTACAGGTCCGCGTCCACAGACGGCAGGCCCGCGGTTGGTGCCTGTGCATTGGGGCCAGCACACAGCCATATTCTATAATTTTGCGGATGGCATAATTTTGCTGTCCGCATCTTATGCTGCCCGATTGAAGTGAACGGGTCTTCATCTAACCCGCAAAAGATGTGGACCAGATGCGGACTAAAAATACATTTGTGTGCATGAGCCCTAAACTAGCTGTATTGTGTGTCTGAACACAAGTTTTTTTTTGTCTTTCTGACAGACATGCTGTCATATCCATGTACAACCTCAGAATACACATGGCTTCTCTGCTTGGGATCCTATATAGCGTCTATGACACATGTCAGTATAGTCTTTCCGGGTTGGCTGAGGCTGACTGCAAGGCACTATGGGCAAGCCCACCAACCAGGGCCCTGCCCAGGGTCATGTGCTCCTCCTTCGTCATCTTGCTTGCTTTGCTGTGCTGTCTTGTCTGTGATCTGTAAAATGGAGGATGCCATTTTCAGTGATTCATCTGAATCAAATCTCAAAAGTTCTGAAGTTGGGAAATTCTAAACTACTTTGAATAGTTTAGAATTGATTCACTCACCTGTAGTCTAAAGGCTATGGCGGCATCCGTGACCACTGCCGCTCAATGCCTCCTGGTGGGCTTGGTTGGTCGTTGCTTTGCTCTCACTCGCTGGACTGCCTAACCTGGAGTTCCAGAAACACTGGTATCCCTCTTCCCCTGCCTGGTAGTAGATTGGTAGTTTGCCTGAGTTCAGATCCCTGAACATTGAATTAAGGGTGAAGACCAAGGAGGCTTCTTAGGAATAGACCCAAGACAAGTCTGTTGAAGCGACACAGCAAATCCACATGCACTTTGTAACAAAAATGTTGCTGCATTTTTCTTTTGCAGCCTGCATGTTTTCATATACATTGCTGGCTACACAGTTTCTTATAAAGAAAAATACATCAGGAAAGGTCTCTGATGGCTTGTCTCTGCTTTCCTGAAAAAGCTTATAAGTTGACGTGTGACCAAATCAAAGTTCAGCTATGATTTGGTCATAAATCAGCTTAGAAGATCGTTCCAGGAGAGAGTGGGTTCAAGCAGGGTGTGCTGTTGGCTGGAGCTTTGACCTATAGACTACCTGCTCTTTCTACCCTCTACACCGACTTTGGCCAGAACAAGCCCTTTACAACCAGAATTGCTGTGTAGAAGTGCAGCCTCAAAACATAATGGAACTGAATGGAGTAGCAGTAGCGTTGGATCTTTTGTGATTTTGGGGTTATGATTATGGCTAACTGCAAGTCATGCTGTGACCCCATTCAGGCCCATTGCATTTTGAGGTTGCACTGCTACTCAACAATCTTTCAAAACTTTTTGTGCCTAGAGTTGCTGTGTAGCCCTGCCTAATGCTAGCAATGCCGAGAGCTCCCTGCTCCATTGTAGCTGCTTCCTCCTGAACATGGACCATAAATTGTGGAAGAGTATCTGAGAGCTATATTATGTACAGAGCATGTGAGGAAGTGGATGCCTATGAGGTGCTGCTTTAGCCAAGCATTTGTTTGCCCAAATGGGAATACTGCTTAAAGCTACTTTTACATCTGCATTTTTGCTGGATCCGTCATGGATCAGCAAAAACACTTCGATCATGATAATACAACCGTTTGCATCTGTTATGAATGGATCCGGTTGTATCATCTTTAACATAGCCATGACGGATGGTCTGTAAAACCATTTTATGTCAATGGGGACGGATCCATTTTTTCTTTTGTGTCTTGCTCCGAACCCCAGGACGCACTAAAAAACGCTGCAGCGCTCTTGTGTAAGTCAAGGCAACACAATGAAATGGAACACAATGCATTCTGGTGCCCTCTGTTCCCTTCATTTCAGTTTTGTCCTCATTGACATTGAATGGGGAGAAAACTGAATTGTTTTCCCTGCTATTGAGATCCCATTGTAATCCTCCCTTTACTAGCTGTAAAAAGGTACTAATGACCATGTGCAGCTCTCCTATGCATCACTGGTATGTATGGACACTGGGAGAGTCAGTCAACAATGTTCCCAGTATGAGCAAGTAAAGCTCAAGATGGTACCATCCTCCATCGGGTCTCCCTCAGCGTCCAACATATATAAATCCCACAGTGGCAATAGTCAATGTACAACCATGTATGGTAGCAAGAAAGTGATACTGACCAAATGTTGCATCCGTCCCGATAACCCCAACGCGCAATTCGCCCCTTGAAAAACTACGGGTGAAAAGTGGTGTGTCTTTCTAGGAGTGTATTAATTGGCGCGACTACACCCATATTATGGCGCAGTTCATGTGTTAGGTGGTTAATTATAGAGGGTGTAGAGGTAGCATTTGCAGACCAGCCATCGTGCCTGAGGGGTGCTGAATTCCCCTCTGACAAGAAGACACCACTATAATAAATAGCACATGGTAGGTGGGTACAAACACAGAAATGCAACAGCACTCTGCAACAAGAGCTCTGCCCAAGATGGGAGCTATAAGAGGACATCAGTGATATCGCATGCAAACAGTGGAGACATTAGTTTACATTTTGATCAAAAGGTAGTAAGCCCACTCACCCCGACACGGTTGTCTCCTAGAGTGGGTACTAACGCTAAATCTGACCTGCTATGGGCCATGACAGCCACATAAAATCCTCCTAACGCTAAGGCCCTATTCACACGTCCGCAATGTAGTCCGCATGTATTCCGCAATTTTGCGGAATACATGCGGACCCATTGACTGTGAATGGGGCCGGGAACGATGCGGAGAGCACACACTGTGAAAAAAAATAGAGCATGTCCTATTCTTGTCTGCAATTGCGGACAAGAAGAGGCATTTTCTATGGAGTTCGGGCAATGTGCGGTCCGCAAAAATGCGGAATGCACATTGCCGGTGTGTCCGTGTTTTGCGGATCCGCGGCTCCGTGGATCCGCAAAACACTTGCGGACGTGTGAATGTAGCCTAAGTCCTACCTGTTATGGGCCACGACAGCCACATAAAATCCAGGGAAATCCAGCATTCCAAAAATTATGCTTTAACAGGAAAAGAAGTTTGTCCGTGTTTATACTGCAACAATACCACTCCTGGATGCTGGTAGGAGAAAGAATCTGTGATGACATCATTGCCATCTGATTAGTAATATCCCTATTATAATTTATTCATTTATTTTTCTCACATATTTTGTTGACATATTCCACAGTGCTTTACAGACATTATCATCTCTCGTTATCCCCATTGGAGCTCACAAACTAAGCTCCCTATCAGTATGTCTTTGGAGTGTGTACCTGGAGGAAATCCAGGCAAACAAGACGAGAACATACAAACTCCACGCAGATGGTAACCTTGGTCAGATTTAAATCTAGGACCCCAGCGCTATAACGCATTAGTGCTAACCACTGAGCAATCATGCTCCTCTATTGGCTGCAATGGCAGCTGTAGCTGAGCATCAGCAGCTATACAGTACTGAACATAATTTTTAGGTAGGCCGACAGCGGCATGATTAGGACCACGATAAATAGCCAGTGTAAACAATGACATCTATTCATTGGCCTCAGTCTGAGAAAATCTTAAAGGATCCATGCCTCATTCATTCTGACAAAAGAGATGTTTTGTACATTTGTGAAAGACAACTTTGTCTGTTTCGGTTTCATGATGATCCCACCCGCCATACTGAAAACTCTTTCTGACAGTACGCTGGAAGCGTGACAAGACAGTCCAGCAATAGCAAACTGCCCAGTTCCAGCCACTATTCCAGTCTGCACCTCCAGAAGCCTAAGGCTCCGCAAAACACGGACATCGGCGATGTGCGTTCCGCAAGTTGTGGACCGCACATCGCCGGCACTCTCATAGAAAATGCCTTTTCTTGTCCGCAATTGCGGACCCGGCCGGGACGTCGTCTGTCCCCATTGAAACTAATGGGTCCGCAATTCCGTTCCACAAAATGCGGAACAGAATTGCGGACGTGTGAATGGACCCTAAGGGGTCAGGGAACAGGATGTATTCTACAGAAAGACCACAGTTAGAAAATTAGACAATCTTAACAAACATGGCTAAAATACTGCCTGATGGTTAAAATTTGGATGAAGGCATGGAATGGACCACATTTGGAGAATGATAAGACACATTTTATGGTCAGCTGGCCAGATATGGCCATGCCTGTTGACAATTTTTACGGACAGCTGGCCAAAGATAGCAATATCTGCTGAAGTAAATTTCAGTAAAGGTGTGGAAGTCCGTCGCATTTGGATAGCTAATCAGAAATGATGCCTCCTGAATTAAATTTGGGTCAAGGTCCAGAAGGGTGCCAAATTTACAGAAAGACAAATTATGGACAGCCACCCAGAATTAATAATGCCTGCTGAACTAAATCTTTGTGAAGTTGTGAGGAACGCCACAGAACGATGCTACACATTTTATGACAGCAGGCCAGAAGTAGTAATGCCTGCTGAATTAAATTAGGGTATATGGGATTAGATTTTTATAGATTGTTCTTCTATTAGCAATGCATCCTTCCTATCATAGGCGCTATTTGCAAAGTTGTATTATTCTTAGCTTTCAGCTCTAGATGTTTTCATGGTCTTAGGGTACTTTCACACTTGCGTTGGTGTGGATCCGTCTGTTTATTTGCACAGACGGATCCGCACCTATAATGCAAACGTTTGTATCCGTTCAGAACGGATCCGTTTGCATTAGTTTTAAAGAAAAATGACAAAGTCAAAAACGGATCCGTTTTGAATTACATTGAAAGTCAATGGGGAACGGATCCCTTTTCAAATGCACTATATTGTGTAATTGAAAACGGATCCGTCCCCATTGACTTACATTGTAATTAAAAACGGATCCGTTAGGCTCCGCCTCTTCAGACGGACACCAAAATGCTGCACGCTGCGTTTTGGTGTCCGTCTCCAAAACGGAATAGAGGCGGAACGGAGCCTAACTGATTCTGAACAGGTCCTTATCCATTCAGAATGCATTGGGGCTTAACTGATCCGTTTTGGACCGTTTGTGAGAGCCCTGAAACGGATCTCACAAACAGAATCCAAAACGCCAGTGTGAATGTACCCTTAGTATTCCCTTTTCAGCTTTTCTGTTTTCATATATATTGCTTTTCCTTTCCACAATCCTGTGGTTGATCTTGGTGTTAGTGTTGATCCAATCCTTGAGTCGCAGTAAACTGTATTTGTTTCAAGGTAGAACCAGGGCAGTTTGTAACAGTGCTAGTAAAAATACACTGAAATCCAGAACTTGACTCACTGAGGCAAAATAACCTACAGCCATATAGTGTCTCTTTTCTATCACCTATGTAAATTCCTTGCAATCTTGTAATATATCTGTTTAGAGAGCTTGTATTTAATACATAAGAGTACATTGAAGTTATCTGGCAGTTTTTCAATGTACAAAAGTCACAAATCTTTAAAGTTAAGCAAGCATGCATACTGTGCGCTTTACTTGAATGATACACACTGGAGGCAGAGAATTGTTTGTACTGCGCAAACACTGAAAGCTTTATGTGGAATCCGCACAGTAGAAGACAGGACCAAAGCGCCCAGTGCCAGCTGGATGGGGGAGACAAGGCAGCCATTACCAGTGATGTAATATAGCGGACTTAGCATCCAAAAGATGCAACAGCAACTGTTTGTTAGCCGGCAGAAAGACCAAAAATGAAGCAAAATATGGATGCGAAATATTAAACAAAACCGGAGCAATGACTGAAATACAGACCAACCCCTTTAAGAAAAAAAAAGTGACCTTATTAGAATTTTCCGACACTCATAGCTCTTTTCCAATAAAGTGGACAGGGCTTTCTCGGAAGGGACAGGGCTTCCAGTGCCTCACATATTTAACATACTTTACACTAGATATTTAACTGACTCTTTACTAAGACAGATGTAGAAAACTCCAGTCTTTACTAAATGTGCCCCATAGTTTTCTAGCAGCCTGTAGCTGCCACAAGAGTGAGCTTCGGAACTTAGGCCAACATTTATCTTGTACAGTGCATTCAGAAGGTCTTCACACCCTTTTTACTTTTTTCACATTTTGTTATGTTGTGGCTTTGGGCTAAAATTTAAAAAGGTAAAATTTTCCACCATCATTGTGCACTTAATACCCCATAATGACAAAGTGAAAACAGAATGTTCGAATCCTTGCTAATTTATTGAAAAGGAAAAACTAAAATCTTGCATTGATGTAAGCATTCAGACCCTTTATTTCGTACTTAGTTGAAGCACCTCTGGCCGCATTTACAGCCTCCAGTCTTCTTGGGTATGATGCCACAAGGTTTGCACATGTAGATTAGAGGATTTTCAGCCATTCTTTTCTGCAGATCCTCTCAAACTCTGTCAGGTTGGATGATCTGGTGACTGCTGGACAGTCATTTTCAAGTCTCTGCTCAGATGTTTGATTCGGTTACATTACGGCTCTGGCTGGGCCACTCATGTGTTGTCTTTGCTGTCTGCATAGGGTCATTGTCTTGTTGGAAGGTAAATCTTTGGCCTCGTCTGAGGTCTAGAGCCCACTGGATCAGGTTTTCTCCATTCAGCTTCCCCTCAATTGTGACTTTTATCCCTTTCACAGCCACTGAAAACACACCCACATGATCCTGTCACCACCATGTTTCACTGTAGGGATGGTATTTAAGGCCCAAAAGTTCAAACTTGGTTTCATCAGACTAGAGAATATTGTTTCTCATGGTCTGAGAAACCTTTAGGTGCTTTTTTTTTTGCTAATTTTTTACTGAAAAGTGGTTTCTTTCTAGCCACTGCCATAAAGCCCAGATTGGAATAATGCTGCAGTGATGGTTGACCTTCTGGAAGTTTCTCCCATTCGCACACAGGATCTTTGGAAATCAGCCAAATGACCATTGGGATCTGGCCTCTTCAAGAAGTTTTTTCTCCTCATGGCTTCATTTTTGCTCTAATATAGGTAACCAGTTGTGAGACCTTATATAGACAGGGATTTTTTAAATCACATCCCATCAACTGAATTTACCACAGTTGGACTCCAATCATGGTGTAGAAACATCTCAAAGATGATTAAGAGAAATGGAAGGCCTCCAGCGTCATAGCAACGAGTCTGAATAGTTATGTTCATGCAAAATTTTAGTTTTTCCTTTTAACAAATTTGCAAACATTTCTAAATTCCTGTTTTCACTTTCTAATTAAGGGGGATTGAGTGCAGATTGATGAGGGAAAGCTTGATATTTTTTTCTTTAGCAAAAGTGAAAGGATCTGAAGACTTTCTGAATGACTTCTACGGCAGATATCTGGCATAAAAAAGTTGCAAATGTTGTCACAGTCCTCAGTTGTGCAAACATTTTTGAGTTTTTGAGGGCTTTGCACACCGCACACCGCCCACCACTTTTTGAAGCTGTCCCAGCGCAAAAAAAAAAACAGTCCAAAAATTATCTCTTTTTAGTGACAGATGTGTTCTTCTGTGTTATGAACTATAAAATGCGGCCAACATGTTCAGTTATTTGTGTGGGATGAATCTGAAAAGTTTTATATTTGCAGAAATGTAAATCATTTGGTAAATTCATAACAAATTAGATTTGTGTCAAATCGCTTTGCTTATTTCTACACATCACCCATGAACCCATAAGTTGCTCAATTTCTTGTATAGGCTGTTAACATTATGACTATATTAAATATGCAGTGCCTGGACTATTTTTTTTATTAGTATGTGTTACAAGTGGCCTGAATACCATATTTCTTTAACTGGTGTAATGAAGAATAAGTGTAGACATCAAACATTTTCTACTAGATGTTTACATCCTACTTTAAGGCTAGATTAATAGTTGCTTCGCTTCATCTGGCAGTGAACGTTCTCAAACCCCCTGGTCATAACCTCCACAGCTTAGCTGCCTTATTTAGCACGGCTTTAGTTATTTATAAGCAGTGAGAAAGCCGTGTATGTGGTAATAATGCTTTGAAAGCAGAGACTGGCCACATGATGCTAAAAAGGCTGAGATGAAAAATACCTGTCTTGTATCTTGAACAGTGCTTCTTTCCAAGAAACAGAGCGAGAATAAAATTAGAAATATCTGGAAGCATCATTAATAGCAGAACATAACACCACAGCTTTCAAACCAGTACACTACAATGCCACTGATAGCAAGGAAGACCCATGCAAATACAGCCTGTAGGGCAACCTCCTGGTGCTACCTCACGATGCTTCATATGGTGCCATATGCGGGATATATTTTTCACTGGTGCATGCCATGATTTGTATGGAATCCAACAGGAAAAACTTCTGTATGCCACCATATAAGGTCAGATGCTGACAGAGGTACAGTTAGGCAGCATTCATCAGAGTAGGGACCCTCTTATGGCTTCATACAAAATTAAGCAAACTGAATGGCAATACAGCCGTGTAAAAGAGACTTTCAAATGTCATCCGAACAAATATATGTAAGACATATATCCCAGTCTCTCTGAAAATATGTCTATTTGGCGTGTGTGGGGGTCTCAACAGCTCTAAACAAACGCTAAGTCTATAATAAATATTACTAGCATCAGTAGGATTACTCATAGCTGTGCATTGGAAACAACTGGAACCGCTACCTATGCAACAATAGTTTCAGAGATGCGATCAACTCTATCGATTGGAACAAATTGCTAATTGGGACTCTCAAACACCCCAAAAATTCTCAATAGTCTGGAGCCTTTGGCTAAAGTTCAGAGGATTCATTGAACAATGATACCAAATACAACTATAGTCCCTTGAGTTACTAGAGGAACATAGTCATTGGAATACAAATGTAAATTGTATACTTAACAGTTCCACTTGTCCCCACTGGTTCTGAAACTGAGCTGCTTCTATAGAGTCCCCCCTCCTCTCACGCCTTTTTTTCCCCTCGGACCTTCCCTTCCAAACACCTTGTTTTGTTCGTATTACTGTCAAGATTTTTCTTCAAATGTTATATGTCAAGTTAAAATAACACAGTGCTAGAACGGTATCGTTTATAAAATCTAGCAGTCTAGCGTTCTTACTATCCATGTACGTGTTGATACTTATACCTATAATGTATCTGTACATCTCCTTTCTTTAACAATACCAATGTTTAGCTGCTGTTCGCTGTATGTCTTTGAAACTTTTAAAAACAAATTTTAAAACAAAACAAATGTCATCCGAACTGTGCCTTTGGTGGCCAAATGTTAAACTATGTTATTTAATGAATTAAGTTGTCCAGCAGGGACTGTTTGTTCAAAGGGCTTAACATTGAGTTAAAAATAAGAAAGTGATGTCCACTAGTCTCTACTAACTGGTCCTGTCTCAACACACAGATAATGCCTGCTCAGCCAATCACGCTGTGTCAAATGACTGACTGAGTGGGCATTTCCTGGATATAGAGAACAGCATATGTCTAGTAAACATTGGAACTGGAGGACCTGAGGATGGCTTCTTTATTTTGTTTAATCCACATTGAGCCCTTTATTAATGGACATGTTGCTGTTCATATTGTCTGAACATACTAAACTGTGTGAGATATGTTTTGTCTATTCGGTTATTTTATTATATAATAATTGTGTGAGGGTATCTAAGTCATGGATTTTTCTGACATGTCAGTTTTAGTACATAGTGGAATTTACTTCAAAATATTATAAATGAACTATTCTGGAGCATCTCTTCTTGGAACCCTGTGTTGCTCTGGAAATGTCTGCAGTATCACATCTACCTATATATTGCACTTCCATTAATTTATCTATAAATAAACTGTTTACTGCATCACTTTTAATGCAATTATTAATGATACTTTTATGTTCTCTTGTATTATGTCATAGTACTTGGAAAACAAATAAAATGTATCAAGAACAGTAAGGGGATTCGATGAGACCCGGAATTCCTTCACATATGTGCAGGCAGGGTGCAGAGGTTAAAAAAAAAAAAACACCCACTGGTGCTCTGGTTCCAGCACCAAGCTTCCCACTCCTCTGCTTCCAGTCTATACTGGACTAAAAGTGTAATTAATATTCCATCTATCGCACATCACTGCTGCTGGCTAATAAATGGCTTCAGCGGTGGCAGCAGTCACGCCATTGATTTGCCAACAGCAACGGCACATCACACTTTTGGTCAAAGTAGGGCCAGCAGTGGAGGAGAAGGGAGCTGATCTCTGGAACAGGAGGTCCTTGCCTATAAACATGAAAAGGGGTTCATGCTCTCAGAATGCTGCTTTAAAATACCATTAACACTATGGAAATTTGGATTAGAAAGATGGGGATTTTAGATTACTTTTACTAGTCTTTCATATTTTAGATGTCTTCCAATCTATTTTTTTCAGATCTTTATTAATGTATTCTCTTCCCTAACTGTAAAAGGGAGAGAGCTTGAATCTTTAGCCCTCATCCCTCTTTTTTCTTTTAGTTCGACGTGAAATCTGCCATGATATAAAAAGATACAGATGACAATTTTGCCATGGTCTGAAGATCTGAGACATACTGGTTGTTAGGGATGTCCTGCTTGAACGGTTCATAGAAACAATTGTGGTTGCCACATGAGAGTGCATGATTTAGCTTTAAGATAGTTACATAGGTTGATAAATGACTTAAGTCCAACATTTCTCAGATAAAAAATACACAAATTTGTTGCATTAATTATAACTTATTTGCTATTAGATAAGGATCTAGCCCTTTTTTAAATGCTGACATAGTATCTGCCATTACTACCTCTTGAGATAGGCCATTACATATTTTAATTAACTGTAAATAATCCTTTCCTGTATTAATGTCTAAATTGCCTTTTTCTCCACACATAAAGAATGTCCCATGGTCCACTGTAAGGTCCTTGTAACCAGTAATTACACTGGTCTACATCAACTTTGCTGACCGCATGACAGTGTCTGATATTTGTAAATTCTCATGTGCTGAATTCAAATATGACATTCTTTTATTCTCGTCTGGTCCAGTTTTCCCACTAATCGTTGCTATTGTTTTCGATAACTGGTCAGTTCATTATGCATGAATTTAACATGTAATGTAAATTTTGTGGGCCCTCAAAATAACACACAGCCATTAATGTCTATAAACTGCAGGCAACAAAAGTGAGTACACCCCTAAGTGCAAATGGCCAAATAGTGCCCAAAGTGTCAATATTTGGTGTGGCCATCATTATTTTCCAGCACTGCCTTAACTCTATTGGGCATGGAGTTAACTAGAGCTTCACAGGTTGCCACTAGAATTCTCTTCTGCACCTTCATGATGACATCACGGAGCTGGTGGATGTTAGAGACGGCCTGCTCCTCCACCTTCTGTTTGAGGATGCCCTGTGAGATGGGGAAACAGCTCTCCTTGTCTGAACACTGTTTTTGTAGATTAAATTAAATGTTCTGGACTGACATTCTGCTGTTTGGCCACAAGATGCCGCTGTTTCCTAAACACAGCTACAGACTGCACATATATCTCCATTTTCATGAGAGGGGTGGAGTTACAAGTCTAGAGAGGAAGGCAGCAGCCATCTTAGATTGAGGCTGAAATAGACACTGAGGAACTGTGTGAGCAGAGAATCTGAAGGCATCCAGGTGTGTGAGTTTCTCTCAGTGACCAGAGCTGTAGCTAAGCGAAGCTGATCGCATCCAAGACCCTGATCCTGTCCAGTGGAAGGAATATTGCTGACATTTGTTCTGTTCAGAGTCACAAGCGGATGCAAAGCAGACCCGGGTCGGTAAGATCGTGCACGCACCTCATCACAGTGTTGACGCCTAGAGACTGAAACCAGGCCTGTAGTTAGTAAGTTGGGGTTTTTGTTTTTGTCAGACCACAAGTGTTACTACTGTTAATTTCAAGGACTCCATAACTTAAAGTGACATTTCACATTGGAGAGCTGATAAAATTCCCACAAACTCAGGCCAGGTTGGTGTTTTTGATCAGGAGGAATACTCAGGCACGTGCTAGAGGACCAGTTATGGGAGATGGAATACTGTAGAACTTGGTAAGATTGTAAGCTGTTGTGCTGCACCGCAGGCTAGCCCGTACCACACACCCATACAGTGGTTCTTGTTTTTTTAGGGTAATAACGGGTAAGGTGTGGCAGTTTAGTTGTGCCTGCCAGTAGGTAAATTAGTGCACTTTCCTCCTGCATCCATTGGAGAGCGCCGCGCTGTGCAGCACAAGGGTCTCAGGCTTCGTGCACTGACAGGCTGACCCCCCACCCCTTTAACCTCTGCAGCAATGCTGGCAGCAGTCATACATCTATTTTGAAAAGACAACCTCTGGATATGAAGCTAAGCACGTGCACTCATCTTCTTTGGTCGACCATGGTGAGATCTCTTCTGAGTGGAACCTGTCTTGTTAAACTGCTGTATGGTCTTGGCCACCGTTCTGCAGCTTAGTTTCAGGGTGTTGGCAATCTTCTTATAGCCTAGGCCATCTTTATGTGGAGCAACAATTTTTTTTTTTCAGATCCTCAAAGAGTTTTTTGTCATAAGGTGCAATGTTGATCTTCCAGTGACCAGTATGAGAGACTGTGGGAAAACAGCAAACACCAACACCAAATTAAACACACCCTCTCCCGATTCACACCTGAGACCTTGTAACACTAACGATCCACATGATACCAGAAAGGGAAAATGTCTAATTGGGCACAACTTGGCCATTTTCATTTAGGGGTGTACTCACTTTGCCAGTGGTCTACACATTATTGGCTGTGTGTTAAGTTATTTTGAGGGCACACCAAATTTACACTGTTATACAAGCTGTACACTGACTACGTTACATTGTATCAAAGTGTCATATCTTCAGTGTTGTCCCATGAAAAGATATAATAAAATATGTACAAAAATGTGAGGGTTGGACTCACTTTTCCTGTAAAAGTATCCAATTTTTCTTTGCCTACAGTCCTCCACCAACCTTGATCTGGTCTGGGTTGTTCAGAACTAAAATTGTGCTGGAGCTTGAGAAAAGTACAAGCAGCTTGGCAGCAGTCATGTAATGCCATTCTTCATCATTTCTTTCAAGTTTCACTGCAAAAATACAATGATTTCTGCTTCTTGTTAAAGGGAATCTGTCACCAATATTTTGACATTGTAACTAATGCTAGGCTTCTGTTGTGCACCCAAACATCATTTAAAACATGCCTTTGGTATCTTTATGTGCATTTCTGTTCACAAGAAAGACATGGCATTTGTACTACATGAAAATGAGGAAAAAAGTGGCCAGCATGGGCATTTCTAGTCTTTCAAAGAACCAAACTCCGCTCCCTTTCCCAGTAACTTCCCTGTGCACTCCTAACTCCAGGCAATGTCACTAATGCCCTCCCTCTACCTGTGAAGTCACCTCTCCGTTTTGTCCACATCATGCACAGACTAGCACAGCACCGATGGCTTTGCCTGCGCAGGATGTGGCCACTGTGGAGAAGCTACGTCACAAGCAGAGGGGGAGGGCAGTGACATCAAATGGGGGAGGTGCTGAGAGTGGGAGAACAGGCGGGCTTGGGCTCTTTGACGTGGCAAATCTGAGCTCTTTGAAGAGGCTGGCATGTAAATTCCCTGCTGGGCACTTTGTAGCTCGTTTGCATATAATACAAACTTTATTTTGTTGTGATAAGAAATGCACATAAAGATACCAGAGGTATATTTTAAACCATGAGTGCACAACAGCAACTTAGCATGTTACACAGGTGAAATATTAGTGACAAATTCCCTTCAATCTACATTGCTGTAGCTTAACAGCATTAGCCGAAAAAACGAATCTTGCACAAAGACAGAGAATTATTAACCACTGATTATGAATCCAAGCAGTTTTACCCTAATATTCTAACTAACACATGAATGAAGTACCATTAACCCCCGTCTCATAAGCCTCATTTGTGCTCAGCTATGACAAGCATTTCTTTGTTATTGTTTATTTGTGCAGTTTGCCAAGAAACAGTTTGGGAAGTTTTCAAGATATTTTGGGACCGACTCCCGGACCAATCAGAATATCAGCACTGGATGCATTTGTGTGAAGAGGGCTCAATGCCAATATTCGAGATAGGCCATAAGTTCAGTCAATCAGATGATCATCACAAGTTAGTCAAAGAGGTAAATTAATAAAATATTATCTACATGTGTAACTCTTAAGCGTTTTTTAAATTGGGTTTAAGGCCTCATGCACATGACCATATACACATTCCACTCCTCAAACAATGGATCTGCAAAATACAGATACCTTCCGTGGGCATTCTACATTTTTATCACTCCCATTAGGGATGAGAGAATCGATTTCGGATGAAACATCTGAAGTCGATTCGCATAAAACTTCGTTCTAATACTGTACGGAGCAGGAGCTCCATGCAGAATTAGAATGTATTGGCTCCGATGAGCTGAAGTTATTGCTTCTCGAAGTCTCGCAAGACTTTGTGTAATAACTTCTTAAATTAATTTGTACTGTAAAAAAACATTTCCCGAACTCGGGTTCAGTTACTTGGAACCGAACCTGAGTTCGGAAAATGTTTTTTTACAGTACAAATTAATTTAAGAAGTTATTACGCAAAGTCTCGTGAGAGCCAATACATTCTAATACTGTACGGAGCTCCTGCTCCGTACAGTATTAGGGTACTTTCACACTTGCGTTAAAGTTTTCCGGTATTGAGTTCCGTCCTAGGGGCTCAATACCGGAAATAAAATGATCAGTTTTATCCTAATGCATTCTGAATTGAGAGCAATCCGTTTAGTATGCATCAGGATGTCATCAGTTCAGACACTCTTACGGTATTTGGCCGGAGAAAATACTGCAGCATGCTGCAGTATTTTCTCTGTCCAAAATTCCAGAACACTAATTACATTAATGCCAGATCCGGCACCAAGTTTTCCGGCAAAACAGATCCGGCTTCCTGGTTTGCGCATGCACAGACCTTTAAAAATGCAAAAATAAATAAATACTGGATCCGTTTTTCCGGATAACACCGGAGAGACGGATCCAGTGTTTCAATGCATTTGTTAGACGGATCTGTACACGGATTTCCGGGTCCTCACAACGCAAGTGTGAAAGTACCCTTAGAGCAAAGGTTTATGTGAATCGACTTTGGATATTTCACCCGAAGTCGATTCGCTCACCCCTAACTCCCATCAATAGAAATGTCTGTTCTCGTGCACAATATGGACAAGAATAGGACATATTCTATAATTTTCAGAATGGCCACATGGATCTGCAAAAAATATCAATTTGTGCATAAGCCTATAGAAATGGGTCAGTGTGCTATCCACATAAAGTGCAAACAGAACGCAGATAAAAAAAAGATACAGTTGTGTGCATGAGGCCTTAAAGTCTATGGACACTTTTGGGGCATATTTTTATGATTGCATTTTACTAATCTTGGGCTAAAATAATTTTTTCAATAGTCAGTCTGCTTGCAAAGTATCACTTCTCTGTCCTGTCAGCTGACTGCACATGTGAAACCTTATCTCAGATCTGACCTCATAAACGTACATTTAAGCCATATTCTTATCGGTTTGATAAGAGTTAAGCTATAATGAGTGTCTATGAGGTCAGGATATCAGAGATAAGGCTTCACATGAGCCGTCAGCTGACAGGACAGAGGAATAATACTCTGCAAACTGACAGATTTTTAATCCCTGTACTAAAAAAAGATTGAAACTTTTTAATAAAGACTAAAGGATTGAGATATTATAAATGTTTATGAGGTCAGGAGATGAAAGATAAGAACTACACATGAGCTTGCAAACAGACCGATTTTTAAACCTTTCATCTCAGAAACAGCTGACTATTTTTAATAAAGAGCAATTGAAAAAATCATTATGAGCCCAAAATTATTAAAATGCAATCTTAAAAAAATTGTTCAGAAGGCGTAGCCTTTAATTAGTGAAAGATTCACAGCTTTTAACGAAATACACCTTATCGACACTGGGCAGCAGGCGTTCTGGGAAGAAGTTTCAAACTTGTAAGATTTCTATATGGAGGCAATTTTTCACTTAAGAGATGAGCAACTTCTACAAAAATCTTGGGGCGGGGTCAGGAGAACTAACAGTAGCTTTTTTCCATCTCACCTTTAAAATAAACATGCCCTTCATGTTTACGGGAGATGACGATTAGGACACTATATACAGTACTGTGTAAGGCCAGCATTACACTTCTGGTGGTTGTACATATTAGAATAGACAAAACTGTGCCCAATCCACCATTTTCTACCCGATTCTTTGTTCTCATGGAGATCACATAGAACAATGTTTATAACGGTGTAGCAAAAGCTGTTTTACATCATACATACTGCCTACGTTAACAGCTATAATTACTCTCTTACAGAAACTTGCTATGACTAAACATGAAGCAAGCAGGTAGGTCACTATATACTATATTTGACTCAAATGTCAATCATTGTGTGTTTTTAGTGGCTCTCAATCCTTTCATATTTATCCCTGCAGCTATTATGGAGGCAAAGCCTATTGCAATGAGTTTAAAACATTTTACAGTTTCAATATCCATTACAAGTCCACATTTAATTGTAAATCTATGACCGCATTATTACTAATGTGACTATAACCATTGTTATGACATATTAGCAGCTTCTGTACCCATGGAGCTTACCATATTACTTCTATAAAATGATTTTACCTTGGACCCCGCTCTGTAGTGTCCGCCTCTACGCTACTGAAGTCTTCAATATGTTTTTTTTTTTTCATTTTAAACTTTATAACATAGCTCAATTACATGATGCCATTATTCATAATTAATTTTGCTGTTTTTAATTCCTGCTGTAAGTTCTTGCAGTGATTGGACATGTGGGTAAGTTACTATGCTTTCATACTTTAACTAATGCATATTTAGGATGTTGTTGATGAGATTACTGGTGTCCACCAAAAATAAGTACCAAATTCAATTAATTGATTTGTGGCTGGGTGAAAACTACCAAGTATGCTAATTACCCATGCTAGTGACCCAAGGCCTCCTTCATAAAAGTATCCATTGCAACTGATAAGGAGTCTATGAAAAGATAGACCCAGCCCAAGCTGTCCTTTTTCTAATGGACTCTGTGAACAAGCTAGAGGTTGAAGGTTTTTTCCCCCCAGGTTTTCATATTGATAGCCATAGAATAGGGCATTCTTGTATGATTGGTGGGGGCTCCTACCCCTGAGACCCCTAACTGTTCTGAAATGGGGGGAATGTAATGGACAAGACAGGAGGGGCCTTTTGATCTGTGTTATGGGATGGGGTCCCTTCTGCTCGATGCACACCACAGCAGCAAACAACCTATGAGATTGAAATAATAGATGGCTGTGTACAAAGTTATTATTTTTGTATCAAGGGCTCTTATTTTATCTGGAAGAATTAAAGGTCATTGGTCAGTGACTCATGAAGACTTATGGCCTCAGATGATATAGGGTTACAAATTTAAAGAGGACCTGTTACCACTCCGGACCGGTCTGTTTTAGTAAATAATTATATTCCACATGAACTGACACTTCTGGAGCATCTATTTTTTATGACTCTATGCTGTGCCATTCTTCTCCTTTTCTTGCTAGAATTTTAGGAATCAAGGTACAGATGAGAGTCACCAGTTGGAAGTGTGTTCCTGCAGGGAACCATATGTACCTTTATTCATAAACTTCTAGCAGGAATAAGAGAAGAAAGGTACAACATAGAGTCATAAGAATAGAAGTTCCAGAACTGTTACAACATGAAAGAAGGGATGCAAATGAACTCTTAACAAGCTCTGCCTCTGATGCCACCAGACTTAAGGCACCTATCCTATAAGTCAATGTTCGACCCTGTAAATAGGCCATGGGACATGACTTGGAAATTAAATAAGCCAGCACCTCATCTGCAAACAGTTGTTTCGGGGTGACTGCTCCTCATCAGTGCAGAGCAGAGAGTACTGGCTTAACTGGGTGAGAGGCTTAGGTCAGGATTTGGGGGTACTATCCCTCCTTATGTAGAACACCTTAATCGATCCAAGTCATGGCTCAAGGCCTATTTAAAGATTCGAACACTTAGAATAGCTGCCTTACACCTGGTTTACTCTTTCTCACAGAGACTGCTGTCCATGCCCCCTCTTTCTCAGATAGACCATTCCAAATGTTCCCCTCTTTTTAAGTCTCCTCTCCCATGCCCTCTTTCTCACACACACTGTTCCTAATGCCCCATAACTCACACAGGCTGTACCCCATGATAAATCCTTATCTACAAAGACTGCTTTCCATGGTCTTCCCTCTCACACAGAGGGTTCCCTATGATTCCCTTTCTCTCATGGAACCCCTCTAACACAGGGTTGCTGTCCTTGTCCTCTTTCTCATTCAGACTTCTCTCCATGCCTCTTCTCTTCTGATTTCCATGCTCCCTATGTCACCTCCCACAGACTGCTCCATAAGCTCCCCTATCAGACATTCTGCTGCCCATTGTGTTCTCCTTTCTCACATACTGCTCCCCGTGGTTCCCCCTCACTTTCTCACATACTGCTCCCCATGGTTCCCCCTCACTTTCTCCCATACTGCTCCCCGTGGTTCCCCCTCACTTTCTCATATACTGCTTACCTCCAATTTTTTCACATACTGCTCCCCATAGGTTCCCCTCACTTTGTCAAATATTGGTTTTCATGGTTTCCTGCATCTTCCTCACATACTACTCCCCATGGTGACACCCTCTCCTGTACATAATTGTACCTCTTGCCTGAAGATCTCCTCCAGATTCTTCAAGTCTGTATCTTCCTTCTGATCTTCTTTTGGTAATTGTCCTCCTCCTCTGTGATGCTCATGCAGGATGTTTTCTATTTGGCTATTATGTCATAAAAGGTCCTGCTCCCACTTTAGTCATATTTTTGCTGCAATTTGTGATTTGTCACAATTTTGAGTAAATTTACATACAAATTAGTTAGAAATAAAGTGGTTCCATGGGATTCATGTTAAATCACAGCATAACCAATACAACTGTGTTTCTAACCTAGTTCTATGAATACTGGAGCTTCAATTTTGTGGCTAACATGCTTTTTCACAGCAGATGTGGGATATAACAATTCTCATCTGGAGTCAGATGATCTAAATGCTCATTAACAGAGGCTGAAAATACATCAATAAATCAATATGCATGTTTATCAAATGATTATGTAAATGTACAAATGGAGTACTCAAATATTATTTTCTATGTACTGTATACCTCTTTAAATCCAGCTTCCCACAGAATTTTGTCCAATAAGTACAGTGCATTTAAACATATTCAAGAAACAACACCAATCTTGTCTATACGTTGTCTAGTATAGAAGAGTTTTCCAGTGACTGCACAGAAGTAGATTTATTTCCTGGAAAATAATAAAATAAAAAAATCTTTTTTTAACCCCTTCCTGCTCTTTTATGCCGTTGTGATGGCAGTTGTATCATACAGCTGACACCTTGCTCTCACTGCCGACATTTATGCTGATCCTGGCAGTTTATTCCCTTAGCATTGACAGTGTCATCTAAGTAATTAGAGAGAGGTAGAGGCAAGGCTGAATAAGCATTGTCAGGTTTTACAGTAACTGATGTAATACACTCTGATATAGAAGTATTGCAGAGTATTAGATATTCAATCAGAAGAAATAGAAAAAAAAACAATATTTAAAAAAGTGTTTGGAAAAAAACACATAAAAGAATAATTTTCTTTTTTGGACTTGTAAGTAAGAAGAATAAGTAGCGGCACTCACCGTCGTATAAATTCCGCAACTTTCTTGAAGATTATTAAAGATTTCTTTTTTGCTTGTAAACACGTTTATTTTTGTAAAATGTTATGGTAATAGATAATTTGTATTGTCATGTCCAGAATGTAATCATTCATACTATAAGATGATCAAGTTTTTATATCCAATATGGTGAAAACCATAAAACAAAAAAAAAAAAAAAAAAATTGCAATTTTTTGTTCATTCCACCTAAAAAATGAAAACTACAACTTGTCCCACAAAAAACAAGTTCTCATACATCTGTCAATGAAAAAAAAATTGTCTGGGTCTTTGAATGTAGTGACACAAAAAATTAAATAAAAAAGTTTTTATTGTGTAAAGGTAAAAAAATGTAAAATCCAAAAAAGAAATGTTCTAATTTGGTATTGACATAACTGTACTGACCCACAGAATAAGTTAGTGTTACTATGTCTTTTTACACAGCACAGTGAAATCCATAAAAACAAGAGTAATTTCAGTTTTTTTCATGCCATCACTCCCCCAAAAAATATGTAAATATTATACAGTACTTTAGATGTACCCTAAAAATATGAGATCAAAAAATACAACTCATCCCACAAAAATTAATCCTGTATATGATACACATGCCAATGGTAAAAATAACAAAAGATACGGCTTTTAAAATATGGAGATTAAAAAACATGCAGTGTCCCTAAGTACCAAGCTAGGCAGCATCCTTAAGAGGTTTATCCCATATAACCTATTGATAAACTCACTTACAACCATGTTTCTAGTGGTGTTCCATATCATATTTTTCATTTCCACTGAATATTCCATATATTTAAAGGGATTTTCCATAAATAATTACAGTTTAATTAACAATAATTTTGTTTACAGAGGCACCCTGCAAGCATTAGATAAAAAGTAATTATTCTTGGAAAACCCCTCTGATGTCTAGGTGTATTATTTATGCTGTATAAGGACCTAAAGATGGACAGATGACAGAGGAAACTCTGATTTTACAGAACATCGACATTTAACAAACTATAAACTTATGCGGTTTAGTCCTGACACATTGCCATATTATGGATACATGTTAACTAGAGATGAGCGTATCAAAGCTGATGAAGTGGAATTTGATCTGAATTTTAGGAAAAATTTGATTCGCAACGAATGCGAATTTCCTCTCGCATTTTTCCTAAAATGGCTGCTGCATGTGTGAGGACATGGAGAAACTAAGTCTGGGAAGGTGGGATCACCCAGACTGACATGCATGCAGCCAATAAGCAGCCAGCCAGCCCTGTGATGTTACAGCCCTTTAAATACGGCGGTCATCTTAGATTCAGACATTTTCCAGTGTTCTGAGTGCAGGGAGAGACGTGATTTATAAGTGCAGGGAAAGGATAGGGAGGAATCGTTTCACAGCATCTTAGTGCAGAGAGAGACGTCAGAAGGTGCTAGGGACAGTGCTAGAAAAGTGATTTACAAGTGCAGGGAAAGGATAGGGAGGAATCATTTGACATCATCTTAGTGCAGGGAGAGACTTCAGAAGGCTCTAGGGACAGTGCTAGAAAAACGATTTACAAGTGCAGGGAAAGATTATTTGGGGATCCAAATAGCCATTATACAGCTCTGTCATTCCAGCAATTTGTTCTTGTTATTGGGATGCAAGTGCTATGTTGAAAAGCATTTAGTGGCCTATTTTAGAAAGAAAAATGTATACGCATTTCACTGTTGCAGTTATTTGTGGTGAAAGCGTTTAGTGGCCTATTTCAGTACAGAAAGAAAAATATATACACATTTCACTTCCGCAGTTATTTGTGGTGAAAGCGTTTAGAGGCCTATTTCAGTACAAAAAGAAAAATATATATGCACTTCACTGTTGCAGTTATTTGGGGTGAAAGCGTTTATTGGCCTATTTCAGTACAAAAAGAAAAATAAATACGCACTTAACTGTTGCAGTTATTTGTGGTTAAAGCATTTAGTGGCCTATTTCAGTGCAAAAAGAAAAATATTTACGCACTTTACTATTGCAGTTATTTGTGGTGAAAGCATTAGTGGCCTATTTCAGTACAGAAAGAAAAATATATACGCATTTCACTTCTGCAGTTATATGTGGCGAAACCTTTTAGTGGCCTATTTCAGTACAGAAAGAAAAATATATACACACTTCACTGTTGCAGTTATTTGTGGTGAAAGCGTTTACTGGCCTATTTCAGTACAGAAAGAAAAATATATACGCACTTTACTGTTGCTGTTATATGTGGTGAAAGTGTTTACTGGCCTATTTCAGTACAGAAAGAAAAATATATACGCACTTTACTGTTGCAGTTATTTGTGGCAACAGTATTTAGTGGCATAGTTCAGTACAGAAAGAAAAATATATACGTATTTCACTTCTGCAGTTATATGTGGTGAAAGAGTTTAGTTGCCTATTTCAGTACAGAAGGAAAAAATATATACGCATTCCACTTCTGCAGTTATATATGGTAAAACCGTTTAGTGGCCTATTTCAGTACAGAAAGAAAAATATATACGCATTTCACTGTTGCATTTATTTGTGGTAAAAGTGTTTATTGATTATTTCTGTACAGAAAGAAAAATACATACGCATTTCACTTCTGCATTTATATGTGGCGAAAGCGTTTAGTGGGCTATTTCAGTACAGAAAGAAAAATATATACGCACTTCACTAAGCAGTTATTTGTGGTGAAAGCGTTTACTGGCCTATTTCAGTGCAGGAAGAAAAATATATACGCATTTGACTTCTGCAGTTATGTGTGGTAAAAGCGTTTAGTGGCCTATTTCCGTACAAAAATATAAATATATTCTCAGTTTATTTCTGCAGTTATATGTGGTGAAAGCGTTTAGTGGGCTATTTCAGTACAGAAAGAAAATTATATACGCACTACACTGTTACAGTTATTTGTGGCGAAAGCATTTAGTGGCCTATTTCAGTAGAAAGAAAAATATTTTTGTCGCGTTTAGGGGTGTTTTAATTTGCTTTCAATTTATTTTGCTCAGTTAAAAATATGTCAGGCAGAGAAGTGCCAGGCCATGCACAGAGGAGTGGCAGAGGCCTAAATGTTTCTGGTGCAGGCAAAGGTCGCAGCAGAGTAAGAGGGCATGGCAGCAGGAGTCGCAGTGAGAGGCCTGAGCTCCCGATGTCATCTAGCGGTCGTGTCTTGACCAGCAACCCAGCGGTTCTTGATTGGTTAACTCGGTCATCCACTTCATCCCAAGTGACATCAGACACCCCCAGCCAACAGCTGATGGGTTTGTCAGACACAATCCTTAGTTGGCATGGCCCGGGAGCAGGCCCTGTGCCCTCACCTGTCGTCAACCTGCCTCTGTCCTTTGCTGTTCCCTCAGACACAGAAGTGTTGTATGCTGTGGGCTCAGCTCCACTATACATCGAGGACAAGAGGACAGTCAGCAGCTACTGCCCAGCCAAGATCTGGAGGAGACATCAGCCGCTTCCTCCGCTAGGTGGGCAAGAAGTGATGAGGTGAGTGGCGTAGGAGCTGGTGTTGCAACCGGTCATGGCTCCTGACCCAGAGACCGTTGAGGAGGACATCAGTGATCAGGCAGATCACACTTGGGAGTGTCACGGCTGTATGTGAGCAACAAGAGCATACACAGTGAATTAGCTACTGACCGGACCCAAACTAGGGAACATAAAGGGTGACCCCTGTCAGACCCTAAAAGCTCTCCCTATGCTGCTAAGCCCATGTCCAGATCCAGATGGTGGATCGAGACATGCCCGCGTACCTAAGGCTGATGACCACTGTAACCCCTACAGTAGTGGAAGGGGCACGGCCACCGGTGCCCTGCTCAGTATATGGACGGAACCGGGGTCGCCTCGGATCCAGTCAGCAAAACAAACAGAAACACACAATGTCTGCACACTTAACTGAAGGAGCTGCAGCAGCAGTGAAAACAGATCCAAACTCAGCAGACAATGTCCGAAGTACTTGCTTCAGCAGAACACAGGTCCAGAAAAGATATCACACCAGTGAAGATACTCAAGCGAGAGATACTGCTCAAATGAAGAAGTATAATCCGCACCGTACAAAGGAAGAGGGGTGATTTAAAGGCAGAGCAATCAAACACAGGAGGGACAGCTGGGAGGAAGGAAACAGAAAGTAAAGACCTCATCACAGGGGCGGAGAAACAGAGCTGTGAGAACGTCTCAAAGCTCTAGTAGTTACATCATCACAGGGGTGGAGAAACAGAGCTGTGAGAACGTCTCAAAGCTCTGGTAGTGACAGTACCTCCTCTACGGGTGGACTCGGACACCCAGGACCCACCTTCTCAGGATGAGCCCTATGAAAAGCCCTGATGAGGCGAGTGGCTTTAATGTCCGACACCGGAACCCACATCCTCTCCTCAGGACCATAACCCTTCCAATGAACGAGGTACTGAAGAGAACCGCGGACAATGCGAGAGTCCACAATTCTGGAAACCTCAAACTCCAGATTGCCATCAACCAAAATCGGAGGAGGAGGCAAAGAGGAGGGTACCGTGGGCTGGACATATGGTTTTAAGAGAGATCTGTGAAATACATTATGTATCTTCCAAACCCGTGGAAGATCAAGACGGAAGGCAACAGGATTGATGACTGACAAGATTTTATAAGGCCCAATAAACTTGGGACCCAATTTCCAGGAGGGAACCTTCAGTTTAATATTTCTTGTAGACAACCACACCAGATCACCCACATTCAGGTCCGGACCAGGCACACGTCTCTTATCAGCCACACGCTTATATTTCTCACTCATCTTTCTTAGATTAGTCTGAATCTTTTGCCAAATGGTAGACAAAGACGAGGAAAATCTCTCCTCCTCAGGCAAACCAGAAGGAGCCCCTCCCGAGAATGTCCCAAACTGCGGATGGAACCCATATGCACCAAAGAATGGTGACTTATCAGAAGATTCCTGACGACGGTTGTTCAGAGCAAACTCAGCAAGAGGGAGAAACGAACACCAATCCTCCTGGTTCTCTGCAACAAAACAGCGCAAATATGTCTCCAGATTCTGATTGACGCTGCTCAGTCTGACCATTCGACTGCGGGTGAAAAGCAGAAGAGAAGGACAGCCGAACCCCCAGGCGAGAACAGAAAGCCTTCCAGAATCTGGACACAAACTGCGTGCCTCTATCGGAAACAATATCAGAGGGAATGCCATGCAATTTAACAATATGGTCGACAAAAGCTTGCGCCAACGTTTTAGCATTGGGCAATCCAGGGAAGGGTATGAAATGTGCCATCTTGCTAAAACGGTCCACCACCACCAGGATCACCGACTTCCCTGAGGAACGAGGAAGATCCGTGATAAAGTCCATGGACAGGTGTGTCCAAGGACGGGAAGGTATGGGTAAGGGGAGAAGGGGACCTGAAGGCCGTGAACGAGGGACCTTAGCGCGAGCGCACGTCTCACAAGCAGCCACAAAACCCTCCACCGACTTACGAAGAGCCGGCCACCAAAATCTCCGAGCAATGAGATCTACCGTGGCTCTACTCCCGGGTGACCAGCAAGAACAGTATCGTGATGCTCCTTGAAGAGTTTGTGACGTAACTCAGGAGGCACAAACAACTTTCCAGAAGGACAACGGGCAGGTGCCTCAGTCTGGGCAGCCTGGACCTCGGCCTCCAAATCAGAATACAGAGCAGAAACAACTACCCCTCCGCCAAAATGGGACCCGGGTCCTCGGAGTTTCCTCCTCCCGGAAAACAGCGAGAGAGAGCATCAGCCTTCACATTTTTGATCCCAGGGCGGAATGTAACGACAAAATTGAATCTGGAGAAGAACAGAGACCATCTGGCCTGTCTCGGATTCATACGCTTGGCCGACTCTAAGCACGCCAGATTCTTATGGTCGGTAAAAACGGTGATAGGGTACCTGGCCCCTCCAACCAATGGCGCCATTCCTCGAAAGCCAACTTGATGGCCAACAATTCCCTATCTCCCACATCATAGTTTTTCTCTGCCGGTGAGAGTTTTTTAGAGAAAAGGCACAGGGTCGCCATTTGGAAGGAGACGGACCCTGGGACAAAACCGCACCCACACCCACCTCGGAAGCATCCACCTCAACAATAAAAGGTAAGGAAACATCGGGATGCACCAAGATGGGAGCAGACGCAAAACTCTCTTTAATCTTAGAAAAAGCTGCAAGCGCCTCCTCCGACCAAGAGGAAAAATCCGCCCCTTTTTGGTCATGTCAGTGAGGGGTTTGACAACAGAGGAATAATTCAAAATGAACTTTCTGTAATAGTTCGCAAAACCCAGAAAGCGCATCAATGCCTTCTGATTCTCAGGAAGCTCCCACTCAAGCACAGCACGGACCTTCTCCGGATCCATGCGAAAACCAGAAGCAGAGAGGAGAAAACCCAGAAATTGAATCTCCGATACCATAAAAACACATTTCTCCAGCTTGGCGCATAATTTATTTTCTCGCAGAATCTGCAGAACCTGAAAAGATGATCCTGATGAGTCCGAACATCAGGGAAAAATCAAAATATCATCAAGATACACCAATACAAATTTCCCCATTAAATGGTAGAAAATACTGTTAACAAAATGCTGAAAGACGGCCGGAGCATTCATCAAGCCAAAAGGCATAACGAGATTCTCGAAATGCCCCTCGGGGTATTAAAGGCTGTTTTCCATTCATCCCCTCTCTGACCCTGACCAGGTTGTACGCGCCTCTCAAATCCAATTTGGAAAAACCTTGGCCCCAACAATTTGGTTGAAGAGGTCCGGGATCAGAGGAAGGGGATAGGGATCGCGAATCGTGATACGGTTCAGCTCCCTAAAATCTAGGCAAGGTCTCAGAGAGCCATCTTTCTTTTAACAAAAAAAACCCGCGGCGACCGGTGATTTTGAGGGACGAATATGCCCCTTATCGAGACTCTCAGAGATATAGGTTCGCATTGCGATTCTCTCAGGTTGTGAGAGATTGTACAGGCGTGCTTTTGGCAGCTTGGCGCCGGGAATGAGGTTAATGGGACAGTCAAACTCCCGGTGAGGAGGTAGCTCCTGCACACCGCTCTCGGAAAACACGTCCGAGAAATCAGAGAGAAATGATGGCACAGACTTAGTAGATACCTCTGCAAAAGTCGCTGTGAGACAATTCTCTCTACAAAACTCACTCCACTCATTTATTTGCCTTCCTTGCCAATCAATAGTGGGGTTATGTTTAGTGAGCCAGGGTAACCCCAACACTAGAGGAGAAGGCAATCCGTTAAGGACAAAACAAGATATATCCTCCACATGAGTGTCACCTACAGCTAACCGGATATTGTGAACAATGCCCTTCAGGGATCTCTGTGAGAGTGGAGCAGAGTCAATGGCAAAAACAGGTATATCTTTTTCTAATGTGCAAACCCGAAAACCATGCATGGCTACAAATTGACTGTCAATAAGATTGACGGCCGCTCCACTATCAACAAAAATTTCACAAGAAATGACTTTACTCTCTAGCGCCACCCTGGCAGAAAGGAGAAAACGAGAACTGCAGGTCAGAGGAAAAGCCCCAATTCCTACATCAACTTTGCCCAAGGTAGCAGATGAAGCAGAGTTTGATGATTTTCCTTTGAGGATTTTCTCTTATTATCACCCTTAGTAAAGTTCATGAATTCCCTAGAGGGACAAACATTTGCCAAATGACCAATGCCCCCACAACAAAAACACACCATTCTCTGAGGACTAAATCCTCCTTTATCAGGGGCAAGTCGACCTAGCTGCATAGGCTCCTCCTCAGAGGGGACCGAGACAGGATGAGGCCCCTGCACACTGAATGAGTCCGCACCACTGCCCCTAGAGTGACAATGGCTGGACCGAGAGGTCTCGCTTTCTTTCTCTTAGACGCCTGTCAAGGCGCACCGCCAATGACATGGCAGACTCTAAAGATGTTGGTCTCTCATGGAAAGCAAACGCATCTTTCAATCTCTCTGAGAGACCATGACAGAACTGACTCGAGTGCAGCATCATTCCAACCTGAATCAGCTGCCCATCTCCGAAATTCAGAACAATAAAGCTCTGCAGACAGTTTGTTCTGGCATAAAAACGTAAGTTAGATTCAGCCAGAGCAACACGATCCGGGTCATCATATATCTGCCCCAGGGCCACAAAAATCTTTCTGTGGATCGAAGGGAGGATCCCCGATGGCAGTGAAAAAGCCCAAGTCTGAGCATTACCCCTGAGCAAGGAGATGACAATCCTCACCCTCTGCTCCTCATTACCAGAGGAACGGGGACACAAGCAAAAATGGAGTTTGCATGCCTCTCTGAAGCGAACAAAATTCTCACTGCCCCCGGAGAACGTCTCCGGAAGTGAGACCTTTGGCTCGCAACAGACTCCATGGGCCGGAGCCGAGCCCAATGCTTGAAGCTGAATTATAGATTGACGGAGATCCGCTACCTCCAAAGAAAGACCCTGCATGCGGTCAACCAGGTCAGAAAGCGGATCCATGTCAAAAAGGACGGTTTCGGCGGATTATAATGTCACGGCTGTATGTGAGCAACAAGAGCATACACAGTGAATTAGCTACTGACCGGACCCAAACTAGGGAACATAAAGGGTGACCCCTGTCAGACCCTAAAAGCTCTCCCTATGCTGCTAAGCCCATGTCCAGATCCAGATGGTGGATCGAGACATGCCCGCGTACCTAAGGCTGATGACCACTGTAACCCCTACAGTAGTGGAAGGGGCACGGCCACCGGTGCCCTGCTCAGTATATGGACGGAACCGGGTCGCCTCGGATCCAGTCAGCAAAACAAACAGAAACACACAATGTCTGCACACTTAACTGAAGGAGCTGCAGCAGCAGTGAAAACAGATCCAAACTCAGCAGACAATGTCCGAAGTACTTGCTTCAGCAGAACACAGGTCCAGAAAAGATATCACACCAGTGAAGATACTCAAGCGAGAGATACTGCTCAAATGAAGAAGTATAATCCGCACCGTACAAAGGAAGAGGGGTGATTTAAAGGCAGAGCAATCAAACACAGGAGGGACAGCTGGGAGGAAGGAAACAGAAAGTAAAGACCTCATCACAGGGGCGGAGAAACAGAGCTGTGAGAACGTCTCAAAGCTCTAGTAGTTACATCATCACAGGGGTGGAGAAACAGAGCTGTGAGAACGTCTCAAAGCTCTGGTAGTGACAGGGAGACGGTTGCAGAAGGGGCTTCATCATCATCAGGAGAAGAGGGTGGCAGCTTGCCCTTGAGGCAGCGGCGGAGCCAGCAAGGTGGTAGCATGGCTGGGAGTCAGCAGGGTGGCAGCAGTGGGAGGTCGGGAGCCAAACTTGCCCGGGGTAGACCACGTAGCAGCCTACCTGCCCAGGAAGTAGTGGTGCAGGGGTATATGGAGGCAGCGGCGGTAGCAGTCAGTCAGTGCGGACTGTTGGGGGGAAAATCACCTACTTGGCAGTGTGGCAGTTTTTTGGTAAGCCGCCGGAGAAGGTGAACGTGGCCATATGTAGAAACTGTGGGCAGAAGGTGAAGCGTGGCCAGGGTGCCAATGTTGGCACTACTGCCCTGCATCAACATATGGAGCATTTCCTTACAGTGGCCTGGGAGAACCGTAGCTCTGATGTGATGGTCCAGCCTGCCGCAGCAACCGCTGCATCACCCAGTGGCGCGCACCCGGTTTCAGGCAGTCAAGGCTCTACCACCTCAGCCAAAGGGAGCTGTCTGTTGTTCCCATCATCTGTTAGTCCCGATGCTCCTGCTCCTCCTCCTCCTCCGTCAGCAATCGATCACTGAAGCGCTTGCCAAGAGACAGCAGTATGCGTGCACTCATCCATTGCGCAGAAGCTGAATGTGCTACTGGCCAAGTTGCTCGTGCTGCAGTCCCTCCTTTTCCAAGTGGTGGACTCTGCACCTTTCAGAGAACTGATGGCTTGCGCCAAGCCGAGGTGGAGAGTCTCAAGCTGTCATTTCTTTGCCAAAAAGGCAGTACCAGCCCTGCACACATATGTAGAACAGAAGGTGGGCCAGTCCTTGAGCCTGTCGGTGTCTGCCAAAGTGTAGGGCATTGCCGACGTGTGGAGCTGTAACTACAGGCAGGAACAATACATGTCCTTTACGGCCCACTGGGCCCACTACGGCCCACTGGGTGAATGTGGTTCCTGCATAGCCACACCAGCAACTTGGCCAGGTCACGCCTCTTCCGCCCCCATGTTGTCACGCCATTGGTCCTGCGACAATGTTCGCCTCTGCCTCCTCATCCTCCACCATTTCCTCAACCTCCACTGCAGGGACAATTCACAGTGCCCCTCCAGCATACCACATGTGTAGGGCACGGGGGTGTCACTCTGTTCTGCACCTAGTTTGCCTTGCCAAACGGAGTCACACAGGGGAGGAACTGCTCCGTGCGATTCATCAAGAAATCAAATCCTGGCTTTCTCCCCGACAACTGAAAATCGGAACCATGGTGACGACAATAGGAAGAACATGGTGTCGACGCTGCATGAAGGCTGAGCCATGTGCCCTGCATGGCACACGTGTTAAATCTGGTTGTCAAGTGGTTCCTGAAGTCTTCCACCCATCTGCAAGACATCCTGAAAATGGCCAGGAAACTTTGCATGCACTTCAGCCACTCGTACACAGCAAAGCACACCCTCCTTGAGCTGCAGTGGCAGAACGGCATCCACCAACATAGGCTGATATGCAATGTTTCCATCCATTGGAATTCCACCCTCGACTATATGAACAGAAAAAGGCCATCAACGATTTCATGATGATCCAAGCAGATAGGAGTACTCCCCTGTGTAACTTCGATGTCAGCCAGTGGCAGCTCATGCGTGACACCTGCTGTTTGCTCAGGCCCTTTGAGGACACCATGTTATTTGTCAGTCACCAGGAGTATGGGATAAACGACGTCATTCCACTGCTTCATGTCCTGGAACAGATGGTGGTAACAGGACAGGAGAGGATGAAGAGCAGGAGCAGCCAGAGGAGCTACAGGGCAATGAGGAAGACGAGGCAGAGGACAAAGACACACCGTGACAGTATGCAGTGGAGATGGAGGCAGAGATTCATCCGAGTCACTGGCACAAATGGCCCGATACATGCCATTCGGCAGAGGGATGACTTCTGGCTCTCCACCTTGTTGGACCCTTGCTACCGGTCTAAAATGGGGGCCTTTTTTACACCCACTGCTTATCTGCGCCATTGTCCATCCTCTCGCAGGTCTGACCGGGGGGGCCCTCTGCGCTCATGTTCGATTTCCATGGCTGCTGAGGAGGCGTGGGGTGGCAGAAGCAGTACCAGCTCCATCAGCAGCAGCCTGAGTCTACTGTCACTGATGAGCAGCTTTCTTCACCCGCATAGTGAAGAAACTACTCACCAGCCACAGCAGGTAGACCTGGAGCAGGGCCTGAACCAGCAGGTGGTGGCATACTTGAACAGCACCCTGCCACCCCACATTGAAGATCCATTGGACTACTGGGCAGCCAAACTGGATTTGTGGCCGCAACTGGCAGAGTTTGCCCTGGAAAAGCTGTCCTGCCCGGCCAGTAGTGTGGCATCAGAGCAGGTGTTTAGTGCGGCGGGGGCCATAGTTACTCCAAGGTGTCTCCAAAATGTGGAGAGACTGACCTTTGTCAAGATAAATCAGGCGTGGATCAGCCAGGATTTCCACCCACCAATTCCTGATGCATCTGATTAGATTATCCATGCCGCCTCACCCAAACCTTGACAAAAAAGACCGTTTTTTTTGGCTACCTGCCTCAGTTACTACTCTGATGCTGCCACCCGCCTAATGCCACACATCTGATGTCACCTTCCCACTCTGTGGTATCCTAATGCTCTTGCTGCTGCCATATCCACACTCTGTCACCTTTCCACTCTGTGGTATCATGATGCTGCTGCCGCTGCTATCCCCACACTATGTCACCTTGCCACTCTGTGGTATCCTCCTGATGCTGCTGCTGCCACCACCTCCACACTCTGTCGTTGGGCCACTCTGTGGTCCCCTCATGCTGCCGCCACCTCCAGACTCTGCCATTGTGCCACTTGGTGTTCTTCTCCTGATGCTGCCAACTCAAGACTGTGTCATTCTGCCACTCGGTGTCCTCCTTATACTGCTGCCAACTCCAGCCTGTCATTTTGCCACTCAGTGGCCTCCTCATACTGCTTTCACCTCCAGACTCTGGCATTGTGCCACTCGGTGGTCTCCTCATACTGCTGCCAACTCCAGACTCTATCATTGTGCCACTCGGTGGCCTTCTCCTGATGCTTCCACCTCAACACTATGTCATAGGTCCACTCTATGGACTTCTCATGCTGTTCCCCCCCTCCCCACTTCATGACTGGTTCACTATTTTGGCTTTTGGCTTGGCTGACCTCATCATTTATTTGACCTTTCTTCTGATCTGTGATACAATATGTTGATCGGCACTGCGGTGAAGTAGAGCAGCGGTGCGCGTGTCTCAGGGCAGGCATCCCATAAAGGTAAGAGGAGAAGAGACTGGCACTCACTTTTTGATAATCTTGCTGTGATTTATTGTCACATTTCAGTCTGGAATGTGACAATAAATCACAGCAAGATTATCTAAAAGCGAGTGCCAGTCTCTTCTCTTCTTTTTTTTCTTCTGATCTGTCAGAAGGAAGGAACAATGAGACACACAACGGATCCTGTCTGTGTAGCATCAGAATTGGCTTATGATTTGGTAACCAAAAGCAGGAGTGGGTACAAAACACAGAAGACATTCAAATATTCCATTCACGTGACATATCTATTTTAGATCCACTCCTGGTTTTTTTGGCATTAGCAATACTGATGGATTATTGAGCAAATGCTGACCGAGTGAAGGCGGATGCTCCACAGACAGGATTCGTTTTTTGAGGGTTATTGTTCTGACGGATCAGAGGAAGGGAAAATTAATCAGTGACTTCAACACAAACTTACTGCTGACACCCTCTCCACTCTGTCAGGGGGATCTACTTGTATAAGCATTTAATATTACTGGTTCTGTAGACATCTATGTGGAATCAGCTGATGACGGTGTAAAAAGAGTACGCTTCTTCTTGGAGCTAACATCGACCTGTAAGGCTGAGTTCATACTTGAGTTATTTGGTCAGTTTTGGCCCCGTGACTGCCCAAATAAGTGAAGTGTGCAGTGATTCTAAGAGCGACGCCAGTCATCTGCATGTCATACGGACTCACAGTATTATTTCACTACCAAAGTAGACTCCCTATGCGTGTTACTGCAAGGCAGTATTCCACACTACTATAAAGGCTCTTCAGCCAGGAAATAGCCGTTTTTTAATGTAATTCGCTGCAAATAAATTAGGATTGAACTTAATTTTTTCCCCAAAAATTCGTCGAACCGTTGAATTCAATTTTTGAAAAATTTGCTCATCTCTAATGTTAGCAGACCCATAATATGGTACCCATAGTTATGTTATGGGCTTATACTAAGCCTCTGCTTATATATCTTGGCATGCTCCATAGCTTATATTCCAAAGGACAATGCAGTGCTTTATAAAGGAATGAGAGGTCACCTGAATAGATTCCATATATTGCATCATGAACATGACATTGTCTGCGTTCATGAGCCCTTAATTACCTAGCAAACAACTATTTTGTTGCTTATTATCAAAAGAAGGATAGGAGAGTATTATTATTATTAGCTGTAGTTATAAATGAATCATCAGATAAATTAGATAATTCTGAATATTTACATAGTCTAGTTTGAGTACTTTATAAAATTGTACTTCGATGAAATTGACTTTGACATCAAGATTGTGGGTATGTAGAGTAGACATAAGAATAATATGTTTAAAGGTTACATCAGTGGGTGGTAAATGAGCAACCATAAAGCCCCAAAATTGACTTTCAGTTGCTGCACACTATATTCCCCCATCCCTGTCCCCCAAGAAATCAGTCAGCTGGATACCACCAAAGTTAATGATCCATCAGTATTCCTTATCAGTATATCTAGGAAACCCACACAACCACGGGGAGAACATACAAACTCTACGACCCCAGTGCTAACCACTGAGCCAAAAAGGTCCACAGTGGTGCCTTGTTTGTGAAGCTTTGCCCTTTTACAGGTTCATAAATTAAGACATGTCTGGTCTAGCTCATATCATTCCATAAATTATATTGATTGCTCAAAAAGATTTATCCCATGCAGTTGTCCGAGACTTCAATCAAATCATTTATAGTGGTCATCATGCTAGATTAGCAGTTAAGTCGGGTTTGTCAGCAGCTGTGACCATGCAGACTAGACACTAGGCAGGAGATGGGGATAACAGGTCAAACACACTTTTTGTGGAGCCTTTTTTTCATCAGAAGCAGTGTAAATAGGAAGTTCTATTCTGCCAGATTCTGGTCCTGCAAGGACCCAAGATGGTGCTTTACTAGGGAGTTCTCTTTGCTCTCTGCATTGAGCTGCTTAACAACGCCGCCTCTGTGCTCTGAGTGACAGTTGTAGAATCCACCCAGGAAGCCTGTACAATTTTCAGAGCAGATGGGAGGGGCTGTGAGCACACAGAGCATTTCACATTAAAGCACCACCTCCTGGACAATTGCAAGAAAATTATCTGACAGAATAAAACTTAAATAAAACACTGCTCCTGATGAGAAAAGCTCTAGAAAAAAAGAGATTTGTTTGTACTGGTCTCCCAGCTCCTACCTAGTGCTCTCCGTAGTTTAGCAAGGTCAAAACTGCTGACAGACTCTCTTTAACTCCTTATTGACCACCGATACGTGTTTTTACGGCGATCACTAAGGGGCCTTAGGCTGGGACGCCGCCTTTTTAAAGCGGCCCATTCTAAGCGCTGCACGGGTCCACTCTAACAGCCTGGACTGGCAGGAGTGCTGCATGTAAAGCGGTGACAAATTTAGCGGACCCCCTTTGTCCCTCTGTCTCCCATCGGCACCCCGCAAATGCGATTGTGGGGTGCCGATGTGTTTGTAGGCTACCTGGCATCTGTTGTAGGCCCTGGTCCTGGCTGTAGTAATTTCCTGCAGGCTGTGCCTCTCTGGTACAGCCTGCTGGTCAATGCTAAAATATCACTGCTATTAAACTGCAATGCATTATAGGGATAGTGCATTGCATTTTAAAAGCAATCAAAATATTGTCTGTTATAGTCCCCTTTGTGGGACTATTAAGTGGTTAAAAAAAAAAAAAAAAACATTTATTAAATAAAAAAATTCCATAAAAATAATTACACTTTTTTTCCATACGCTTTTCAATGAAAAAAATAGCAAAAAAAAACTCCCCTGTATATTTCATATTGCCACGTCCGTATCAAACTGGACTACATAAATAGCACATAAATTATCCCCTACGGTGAACGCCTTAAAAAAAACAAAAAAAAACAGAATTGCTAATTTATTCTTAGTTGCCACCGAAAAAACGTAATAACAAGTGATCAAAAAGTGCCATTTACTACAAAATGATACCAATGAAAAATTCAAGTCGTCCCACAAAAAAAAAAAAAAAGTCCTCACGCAACTCCATAGAAAGAAAAATAAAAAAGTTATGAGTCTTGGGAAGCGGCAATATAAAAGCATTTTTTTCTTTAAAAAAAGGGGTTTATTGAAAAAAGTAGTAAAACCTAAAAAAACTATATGTTTTTGGTATCAATGTAATCATACTGACCCAGAGAATAAAGATATTATGTTATTTATACCGAAAAATGAACGCCGTAAAATCTATAATGTAAAAACGCTGTGGCAGTATTGCTGTTTTTCCCATCTCCCTCCCAAAAAGAGTTAATAAAATTTCATCAGAAAGTTATGTGTACCCCAAAATGGCACCATTAAAAACTACAACTTGTCCCGCAAAAAACAAGCCCTCATGAAGCTATATAGACGGAAAAATAAAAAAGTTATAGCTCTTGGAATGCAACGATGAAAAAAGGAAGAAAAACGCTTGGTCAGTGGGGCCCAAAACAGGCAGGTCACTAAAGAGTTAAAGCTGCATTTATTAAATATGCATTGATTAGTTAAAGGAGTGTTTCCATATAGAGGGTAGGTTTAGATGGGACAGAAATTACAATGTAAAAAAATGGGGTTGAACATGTCTTACATGCAGTGTTAGTTACAGACTTTGTGTATTTTTTCTGCAGTGTGTAGATTTGTTAAAATCTTTTATACTTTGATGGTACTGTAATAAGTTGCTGATTTTCCATCCGCAAAATCTGTATGCAATATCTGCAGCATATCTGCCCATGGGAACATACACTTATAGTGGTTTTCCACCAGTTTCATATTGATGACCTATCCTCAGGATAGGTCAACAATATCAGATAAGTGTGGGTCCGGCTCCCAGAACCCCTCAAGGATAGGTTGTCAATATCAAACTACTGGAAAACCCCTTTAAGTTGTTTTAAGGATGGTTAAGACATAGATATTTTGTTACAATTTCTTAGCAAAGGATACCAAACCTGTTACTGCCTCTTCAAGTTTAGACTTTTTTTTTTTATCTTACTTTGAATACCACTCAGAAAAGACGTTGCTCTATGGCTTCATCTGTGCAGGTAAGAAGCAGCTATAATGCTTAGTAAATTTATGTAATATTCCAGTGAGATCCTAGTTTGCTAGTTAGACGAATAGGAAACAATACTTTTGCAACATGTATGCTGAGGTTGCAGTAACATTATGGAACTGGAGGCAGGTGTAAACTCATATATTTATTGGACAATAAAGAGCAAAAAAGTAATACAAAAACATAAAATTATGTCTTTTATTGAATGCAAGGCTAGGCCTATATGCCAATGTTTTAATTAGCATTTCCTGGTCATAAAAAAGTCACATGTAAGGCCTTATTCATATTTCCGTTTCAGTGTCACATCCATTAAAAAAAGCGTACGTGTTTCATCCGTGAAGTTGTCTGTGAAGGATCCATGGTTGGTCCGTCTGTCCGTTTTTACCATCCGTGTATCATACGTAATTCACTGACGTTGTTTAGCTAAAAAATTTATTTCCAAAGAACCTCTCATTAGTCATCAGTGAAAAAAGGACGCAACACGGACACAACACGGATGTTTTCAGTGATTTTCAAGGACCCATAGAATTCAATGGGCGTGCTTGGTCCGCATCACAGATCAAAAGTAGTGCATGTCTCCGTGATTTTTTTATTGACCCACGGTCAGTAAAAAAATACTGAAATGTGAACAGACACATTTAAATTAATGGGTGCGAGTGCTATCTTCAGAAATTGCAGACAGCACACGTCAGTGAAAAACGGAAATGTGAATGAGGCCTAAAAGATTTAACTTTTGTTGTGCAATTTTCGTTCTTTTTTTTTGTGCCTCAAAATTTAGTTCTGTGCTGGAGGTGTTGAATTACATGTGTCTCCCATTGCAATGTATTAGGCCTCATGCATATGACTGTATTTGTTTTGTGGTCCATGAATTGCGGATTCGCAAAATACACCGTCAGTGTTGCATATGCATTTTTTACAGATCCGTTGACTTCAGTGGGTCAATGGTCCACATTCTGTCTTTCTGCAGAACGGATATATGGATGCAGAAAGCACACAGTTGATATGTGTGCTTACCGCATCCGTATATCCATTCCAAAGAGATTGAACATGTCCTATACTTGACCACAAAATGCGGATCAAGGACCCATTCAAGTCAACGGGTCCACAAAAAATGCAGATGAAACAACAACGGTATCTGTGTTTTGTGGATCCGCAATTTGCAGATTGTATAATACATACAGTGATGTGCATGAGGTCTTAATTTGACAAAGGCTGCACTTATTTACAACTTTATTGTAATCAGTGTCACCAATATAAATAATGCAACACGATGCATGTCAATGGATAATTCTGTTGCTTCGCCCTAGACTTACAGTTTTCAATGTTGCAAAGTATTACTCCATGTAGAATGATCTTATACTGTAGAAAGGGCAGATACCACAAAACACATCACTTATGGCAGAGAGAATAAACTGTGCCTTAAAAAATGTCTAATTTTGCCTAATTTTACATGTGTTCAACGATACAATAACTGAGTGAGTACTATTATTTGGTGTGATAAACCTGGCAAATTATCCCCAAACCAACCAGTGATCTGATATTTTTCACTATAAGGCCCCTTTCACACAAGCGAGTTTTCGGCACGGGTGTAATGCGTGACATGAACGCATAGCACCCGCACTGAATCCTGACCCATTCATTTCATAGCCCTTTTTTTCACGCATTAAGGGTCCATTCACACGTCCGCAATTCTGTTCCGCATTTTGTGGAATGGAATTGCGGACCCATTAGTTTCAATGTGGACAGACGATGTCCCGGCCGGGTCCGCAATTGCAGATCCGCACTTCCGGGTCCACAATCCAGTTCCCAAAAAAAATAGAACATGTCCTATTCTTGTCCGCAATTGCGGACAAGAAAAAGCATTTTCTATGAGAGTGCCGGCGATGTGCGGTCCGCAAATTGCGGAACGCACATCGTCGATGTCCGTGTTTTGAGGATCCGTGGATCCGCAAAACACACACGGACGTGTGAATGGACCCTTAGGCTACATGCACACGACAGTTGTTTTTTGCTGTCCGCAAATCGGGATCCACAAAGAAAACTGATGGTCTATCAGTTTTTTTTTGAGGTTTCCTTTGTTTTTACAGATCCCTTGTAATAAATGCCTATCCTCGTCTGCAAATGAGAAAAAAGTAGGACATGCACTACTTTTTTTGCTGAAGGGAAACACGGACAACGGATGCAGAACATAAACGGATGAACTGTCAGCATTTTTTTTGGCGACCCATTCAAATGAATGGGTTCCTATCCTATCCGCAAAAAAAACTGAAACGGAAGCCGAGAAATACAACTGTCATGTGCATGTAGCTTAATTCTGCGTTACGTGAAAAACGCAGCAAGTTCTATATTCTGCATTTTTCACGCAGCCCTGGCCCCATAGAAGTGAATTGGGCTTCAGTGAAAAACGCATTGCATCCGGAAGCAACTGCCTTTTTATGACTGCTTGTGCATTTGTGTCTGGTCTACCACAGCAAGAGCTGCTTTTACAGCGAGTTCTCTGTTTGAGCTTATAGAGGGGGTCAGAGTAGAGGCCCACCTCGATGTATATATATATATATATATATATATATATATATATAGCCCCTTTAATGGAAGTGACATAAACAATTGTCAAGGCAAATGTGCCTTAAAGGGGTTCTCTGGGAGTGAGTTAAATTGTCCGCCAGCAACTTGTCCTAGAATTTCAGCAGGAGGGTTGCCATTAGGGATGAGCGAATCGACCGCAAATGAAACATCCGAAGTCGATTCGCATAATACTTTGTTTGAATACTGTACGGAGCGAGCATGTATGGCTCCTATGAGCCGAAGGTATTACTTTGGGAAGTCTCGCGAGACTTTGCATAATAACTTCATAAATCAATTTCTACTGTAAAAAAAACATTTCTCGAGACTTCCCGAAGTAATAACTTCGGCTCATAGGAACCAATACATTCTAATACTGTACGGAGCGATCACTCTGCACAGTATTCAAACGAAGTATTATGCGAATCGACTTCAGATGTTTCATCCAAGTCGATTTGCACATCCCTAGTTGCCATCACTTGCAGGCTCCAGAGGGGGTGAAAATATTTCCTAAGGGTATAGTAACATTGGATTGTCACTGTGTGACAGTGCCTTGGACACATACAGTGGCGTGCAAACATTTGGGCATCTCTGATCAAAATTACTGTTACTGTGAACAGTTAAGCAAGTTGAAGATGAAATGATCTTCAAAGGGCATGAAGTTAAAGGTGACACATTCCCCTTGTATTTTAAACAAAAACAAATTTTTTTTTCCATCTTTTACATTTTCAAAATAACAAAAAAGGAAAAGGGCCCTAAGCAAAACTTCGGACATCCTGCGTGGTTAATATCTAGTACTAACCCCTTTGGCAAGTATCACAGCTGGTCAATGCTTTTTTGTTGCCAGCCGAGAGTCTTTCAATTCTTGTTTGAGGGATTTTCATCCATTCTTCCTTGCAAAAGTCTTCCAGTTTTGTGAGATTCCTGGACTGTCTTTCATGCACTGCTCTTTTGAGGTCTATTCACAGATGTTCAATGATATTCAGATCAGGGGACTGTGAGGGCCATGGTAAAACCTTGTTTTGTGTGTTCAGGATCATTATCCATTTGTAGAAGCCATCCTCTTTTCAACTTCAGCTTTTTACACTTGGTGTTATGTTTGCTTCCAGAATTTGCTGGAATTTCATTGAATTCATTCTTCCTTTTACCCATGAGATGTTCCCTTTGCCATTGGCTGCAACACAACCACAAAGCATAATTGATCCACCCCCATGCTTAATGGTTGGAGAGGTGTCCTTTTCATGAAATTCTGTGCTCTTTTTTCTCAAACATACCTTTGCTTATTGTGGCCAAAGAGTTATAGTTTAACCTCATCGGTCCACAGGACTCTTTTCAAAAATGCATCAGGCTTGTTTAGAATTTCTTTGGCAAACATCTGGCGTTGAATTTTGTGGTGAGCACGCAGGAGAGGTTTTCTTTTGATGACTTCCATGAACGCCATATTTGTGCAGATGTCGCTGAACAGCAGAACAAATGTACCGCAACTTAAGAGCCTGCTAAATCTTCCTGAAAGTATTTTGCAGTCAAGCAGGGGTTATGATTTTCCTTTCTAGAAATACTACGAGTAGCTATCTCTGAAATTCTTTTTGGTCTTCCACACATTCTCTTGACCTCTACTATTCCTTTTAACTGCCATTTCTTAATTACATTCTGAACTGAGGCTATTACCAATAAATGATTATTCCAGTGTTCTCAGTGATTCTTTTGAAACATCTTTCTATTTGATGAATTTTTTTTTGAGAATGTGTTGTGATTCTGGTCTTAACCCCTTCAAGACCAAGCCAGTTTTCCCCATAAGGACCAAGCCACATTTGTCAAATCTGACATGTTTCACTTTATGTGGTAATAACTCTAGAACACTTTTACTTATATAAGCGATTCTGACATTGTTTTTTCGTTACATATTGTACTTCATGTTGGTGGTAACTTTGAGTCAATATGTTTCACCATTATTTTAAAAAAATTACAAAATTTGCAGAAAATTTTGAAAAATTCACAATTTTTCAATTTGAACGTTTCTGCTTTTAAAGCAGATTGTAATACCTCATAAAATAGTTATTACTTTACACTTCCCAGATGTTTACTTCATGTTGGCATCATTTTGTAAATGTTATTTTATTTTTTTAGGACGTTCGAAGGCTTAGAATTTTAAAAGCAATTCTTACATTTTTTTAAAAACATTTCCAAAACCCACTTTTTTAAGGACCAGTTCAGTTATGAAGTCACTTTGTGTGGCTTAAGGCCTAATTCACACGTCCGTAGTGTGTTTTGCCGAAATACGGATCCGCAAAACATGGACGGCTGCAATGTGCATTCCCCATTTTGCGGACTGCACTTGCTGGCACTATATAGAGAATTCCTTTTCTTGTCCGCAATTGCGGACAAGAATAGGACATGTTCTATTTTTTTGTGGAAACGGAAACGCGGATGCGGAAACATGGATGCGGAAATGCGGACGCGGACATCACATAGTGTGCTGTCCACATCTATTCCTACCCCTTTGAAATAAATGGGTCTGCAACCCTTCCGCAAAATTGCGGATGGGATGCGGATCCATTTTGCGGACGTGTGAATTAGGCCTAAATGGTAGAAACCACCCATAAATGACCCTATTTTAGAAACTACACCCTTCAAGTTATTTAAAACCCTGTTAACCCTTTAGGTGTTCCACAAGAATGAAAGGAAAATGGAGGTGAAATTTCAAAATTTCACTTTTTTTTGCAAATTTTACATTTTTATCTATTTTTCCCTGTAACACAGCAAGGGTTAACAGCCAAAGAAAACTCAATATTTATTACCCTGATTCTCCAGTTTAAAGAAGAACGCCATATGTGGTGGTAAACTGCTGTATGGGCACACGTCAGGGTGCAGAGGGAAAGGAGCCCCATAAGGATTTTGGAGGGCAGATGTCGCTGGGATAATTTTAAATTGCTACTTCATATTTCAAGAACCCCTTATGCACCCCTAGAGTAGAAACTCCCGAAATATGACCCCATTTTGTAAGCTACGGGATGAGGTGACAATTTTATTGGTACTATTTTGGGGTAAATATGATTTTTGATTGCTTGATATTACGCTGTTTGTGAGGCAAGGTAACCAAAAATGGCTGTTGTGGAACAGTTTTTATTTTTTTGTTTTTTACGGAGTTCTCCTGACAGCATAGATCATGTTTTGCTTTTATAGAGCAGGTTGATATGGACATGACAATACCAAATATGTGTATTTTTTTTGTTTCAGTTTTACGTAGTAAAGCATTTTTGAGAACCAAAATAATGTTTTCATGTCTTCATTTTCTAAAAGCTACATTTCTTTAATTTTTTGTCGATCATCTTGTGCAGGGGCTCTTTTTTTGCAGGAAGAGCTGACATTTTTATTGGTATCATTTTTGGGTCATATGATTTTTTGATCATTCATTATAACACTTTTTTGGGCAAGCTGACCAAAAAATGGCTATTTTGGCACAGTTTTTTTTTAACAGCTTTCAACTGAGGGGGGTTGATCATGTGATATTTTTATAGAGCAGATCATTGCAGACGAAGCAATACCAAATATGTCTATTTATTTTTTTTATTTCAGTTTTATAAAATAGGAGCATTTGTGAAAAAAAATCATGTTTTTTTTGTGTCACCTTTTTCTGAAAGCTATTTTTTTTTATTTTTCTGCTGATCATCTTGTACAGGAGCTCATTTTTTGCGGAGTTGAAGTTTTTATAGGTAGCATTTTTTGGTACATATGATTTTTTTGATCACTCAATATTACACTTTATGTGGCAAAGTGACCAAAAAATTGTTTCTTTTGGCAGAGTTTTTTTTTAAAATGGAATTCACCTTAGGGGGAAGATCATGTTATATTTTTATAGAGCAGGTTGTTACAGACACGGCAATACCTAATATGTCTACTTTTTCAATGTATTTCAGTTTTACACTATAAAAGCATTTTTTTTTTAAAAATCATGTTTTAGCATCTACATTTTCTGAAAGCCATATTTTTTAATTTTTGGGCTAATTTTTTGCGGGAAGAGATGACGGTTTGATTGGTAATATTTTGGGTTGCATAAGACTTTTTAATCACTTGGTATTACACTTTTTATGATGAAAGGTGACAAAAAATTTAATTTTTTGCACAGTTTTTATTTTATTTTATTATGGTTTTCACCTTAGGGGGTAAGTCATATAATATTTTTTAATGAGCAGGTCATTACGGACGTGGAAATACTTAATATGTCTATTTTTTATCAATTTATTTAAGTTTTACATTATAAAAGCATTTTTTAAGGAAAAAAAAATCATGTTTTAGTGTCTCCATTTTCTGAAAGCCATATTATTTTTTTAGCTTTTGGGCGATTGTCTTATGTAGGGGCTCATTTTTTGTGGGAAGAGATGACGGATTGCTAGTATTTTGGGGTACATGTGTCTTTTTGATCGCCTGGAATTACACTTTTTGTGATGTAGGGTGACAAAAAAAATTGTATTGTTTGCTCAGTTTTTATTTTTATTTTTTACGGCGTTCACCTGAGGTGGTAGATTATAGGACATTTTTATAGAGCAGGTCAAAACGGACATGGCGATACCTAATATGTATGTTTTTTATTTGTTTATTTTTTAAAACACGATTTTATAGTGAGGGGGCTTTTTTTTTTCTTTACTTGAAACTTTAATTTTTTTATCATAAAAAAAGCACTTTTTTCCACTTTTATTTTACTTTTTTTTATATTTGTCCCACTGTGGGACTTTACCTTTTCAGGATTTGATCCCTGTTTCAATTCAGTACAATACATTCTATATTGTACTAAATTGAACTGTCAGCATTGTACACAGTAAGACACTGACAGTTGCCTAGGAGACCCAGCCTGCAGGCTGGATCTCCTGGGCTTCCATAGCTGGCAGGCTCCGATGCCTGTGTAAGGCATCGGAGCTGCCATGGCAACCATCGTCCCCCTGTCGCTGCAGCGCAGTGGGCCAGTGGAGTCAGAGGGAGCCCCCTCCCTCTGCAAACACCACACATGCCGCAGTCAATGCTGACGGCGGAATGTTATAGGGTTAATCCGCCGGCATTACCGCATACAGAGACGCCGGCGGATGCAGCATGGGCCCGGCTATCAGTAACAGCCGGGCCTGTGCTGCAGATTGGGAGGGTGCAGCTCCTGCACCAGGGGCTGACTGGCAACTCTTGGCCCTTGGGGCAAGTAACACCCAGAGGCCCACTGAGCCACCGTCCTGCTTTCCCTTTTCCCCTGCCTCCTCCTGATCTCCCCTTGCCACTTTCGCCAGCCATGTAAATTACAACATAGGAAAACAAAATAAACTAGGGATGCTCCGATATATCGGCCGCCGAAACATATCAGCCAAAAATTGCATTTTTGGTATAATGGCGAAAGTGTCATTTTCTGGCTGATACAGTGTTGCGTCCGTGTATTCTCTCCTCCCCACTGGGCGCTGCTCTGTGTCCCAGCAGGGAGGAGAGAAACTGTGTCAGCCGGTCGAGCACTGCGGGAGGAGAGCGCAGTGAGTGGCTGAAGTCTCTCCTCTCCACAATGCTCAGCCTCCTGTCACAGATTGGCAGAGCGGTGTGTGGGCAGAGACAGCTTGCAGTGCTGTCCCAGGAGGTTGAGCTCTCCTCTCCGCACTGCCTGCTCAGTCAACTACCCACTACCTCCCCTACCATTCACCCAACATGCCTCCCAACAGTACCGCTTTGCACACTTTGTCGTCTTTAACCACCTCAGCCCCCCTAGCTTAAACACCCTTAATGACCAGGCCACTTTTTACAATTCTGCACTACACTACTTTCACCGTTTATTGCTCCGTCATACAACTTACCACCCAAATGAATTTTACCTCCTTTTCTTCTCACTAATAGAGCTTTCATTTGGTGGTATTTCATTGTTGCTGACATTTTTACTATTAATAAAAATTTAACGACATTTTTGCAAAAAAAATGACATTTTTCACTTTCTGTTGTAAATTTTTTTTTAAAAAACTACATTTCTATATAAATTTTTCTCTAAATTTATTGTTCTACATGTCTTTGATAAAAAAAAAATCCAATAAGTGTATATTTATTGGTTTGGGTTAAAGTTATAGCGTTTACAAACTATGGTGCAAAAAAGTGAATTTCTGCATTTTGAAGCAGCTCTGACTTTCTGAGCACCTGTCATGTTTCTTCAGGTGCTAGAATGTCAGGATAGTATAAATACCCCCCAAATGACACCATTTTAGAAAGAAGACACCCCAAAGTATTCGCGGAGGGGCATGGTGAGTTCATGTATAATTACTTTTTTTTTCACAAGTTAGCGGAAAATGACACTTTCTGAGGAAAATAAATAAATAAATAAAGTTTCCATTTCTGCTAACTTCTGGCAAAAAAAAATTTAAAATCTCAGACGGACTCACTATGCCCCTCAGTGAATACCTTGGGTGTCTACTTTCCAAAATGGGGTCATTTGTGGGGTGTGTTTACTGTTCTGGCATTTTGGGCGGGGCTAAATTGTGAGCAGCCATATAAAACCTAAAGGTACTCGTTGGAATTTGGGCCCCTTTGCGCACCCAGGCTGCAAAAAAGTGTTACTCATGTGGTATCGCCGTACTCAGGAGTAGTAGGGCAATGTGTTTTGGGGTGTATTTTTACATATACCCATGTTGGGTGAGAGAAATATCTCTGTAAATTGTCAACTTTGTATAAAAAAAATTAAAAAGTTGTCGTTTACAGAGATATTTCTCACACAAAGTATGGGTATATATAAAAATACACCCCAAAACACATTGCCCTACTTCTCTTGAGTACGGCGATACCACATGACACTTTTTTGCAGCCTGGGTGCGCAAAGGGGCCCTAATTCCAATGAGTACCTTTAGGATTTCACAGGGCATTTTTACGCATTTTTTACAAAGTGACACTTTTTTGCAGCCAAGATGCGCAAAGGGGCCAATGAGTACCTTTTAGGAGGGCATTTTTACGCATTTTTCTTCTCACGCTTTAGGGCCCCTAAAATGCCAGGGCAGTATAAATACCCCACATGTGACCCCATTTTGGAAAGAAGACACCCCAAGGTATTCCGTGAGGGCCATGGCGAGTTCATAGAAGATTTTTTTTGGCGCAAGTTAGCGGAAATTGATTTTTTATTGTTTTTTCTCACAAAGTCTCCCTTTCCGCTAACTTTTGACAAAAAGTTCAATTTTTCATGGACTCACTATGCCCCTCAGTGAATACCTTGGGTGTCTTCTTTCCAAAATGGGGTCATTTGTGGGGTGTTTGTACTGTTCTGGCATTTTGGGTGGGGCTAAATTGGGAGCTGCAATGTAAAACCTAAAGGTATTCATTGGAATTTGGACCCCTTTGCGCACCCAGGCTGCAAAAAAGTGTCACACATGTGGTATCGCCGTACTCAGGAGGAGTAGGGCAAAGTGTTTTGAGGTGTATTTTTACATATACCCATGTTGGGTGAGAGAAATATCTCTGTAAATTGACAACTTTGTATAAAAATTTTTAAAAAGTTGTCGTTTACAGCGATATTTCTCACACAAAGTATGGGTATATATAAAAATACACCCCAAAACTCATTGCCCTACTTTTCCTGAGTACGGCGATACCACATGTGTGCCACTTTTTTGCAGCCAAGATGCGCAAAGGGGCCCAAATTCCAATGAGTACCTTTAGGATTTCACAGGGCATTTTTACGCATTTGGATTCTCACGCTTTAGGGCCCCTAAAATGCCAGGGCAGTATAAATACCCCACATGTGACCCCATTTTGGAAAGAAGACACCCCAAGGTATTCCGTGAGGGGCATGTCGAGTTCACATAAAAACAATTTTTGGCACAAGTTAGCGGAAATTGATATATATATATATTTTTACAAAGTCTCATATTCCACTAACTTGTGACAAAAAATAAAATTTTACATGAACTCACCATAACCCTCACGGAATACCTTGGGGTGTCTTCTTTCTAAAATGGGGTCATATGTGAGGTGTTTGTACTGCCCTGGCATTTGAGGGTCTCCACAATCATTACACGTATGGCCAGCATTAGGAGTTTCTGCTATTCTCCTTATATTGAGCATACGGGTAATGAGATTTTTTTTTTCCGTTCAGCCTCTGGGCTGAAAAAAAATATGAACGGCACAGATTTTTTCATTCGCATCGATCAATGTGGATAAAAAAATCTCTGCCAAAATCAGTGACTGCGGTGCGGTGGGCGCTAACTACCTAACAAGTATCTAACTAACTGGCGGTGATAAGGGACCCTTATGCCCCATTCACACGTCCGCAATTCTGTTTGCGGAACGGAATTGCGGACCCATTCACTTCTATGGGGACAGACTTTGTTCCGCTCGGATCCGGAATTACGGATCCGTGCTTCCGGGTCTGCACTTCCGTTCCGCAAAAATATAGAACATGTCCTATTCTTGTCCGCAATTGCGGACAAGAAAAAGCATTTTCTATATAGTTCTGGCAATGTGCGGATCTGCAAAATGCGGAAAGCACATTGCCGGTGTCCGTGTTTTGAGGATCTGCGGATCCGCGGATCCGTGGATCCACGGATCCGCAAAACACATATGGACGTCTGAATGGAGCCTTACAAGGGGTGTGATCAATGACAGGGGGGTGATCAGGGAATCTAGATGGGGTGATCAAGGGCTTAACAAGGGGTTAATAAGTGAGGGGGTTAGTGTAGTGTTTGGTGCAACTTTACATAGCTACCTGGTCCTCTGGTGGTCGATCCCAGCAAATGGGACCACCAGAGGACCAGGTAGCAGGTATATCAGACGCTGTTAACAAAACAGCGTCTGATATACTTGTTTGATGCGATTTATTTTGCATCTACAGCCTGCCAGCGATTGATCATCGCTGGCAGGCTGTAGTACAAGTTGTGAGACGCGCGGCACTGTGAACGCGCGCGCACGTTCACAGGAAGTCTCGCGAGATGACGCGCCGACGTGTCAACTCAGAACTACAGGACTGCCCGCCGGACACATCCGTGCGTTAGGCGGTCCGGTCCTGTAGTGGTTAATATTGATTGAACCCTGGGCAAGAATTTACTTGGGCCCCCTGGATTGTGATTGATAATGCTTTGTGCCTCTCTGTGACCTTTTTACTACGAAATCACAGTGAGATAAAGTTGTCACTGTGATTTTGTAGAAAATAGATCACAGAGAGGCACGGAGCATGATCAATCATGTTGATTGGCTCTTTTTCAAGCAGCAGATTACCTGCACGGCATCCACATGTGAAAGAGCCCTAAGCCCAATGCACGGCTTCACTCACCCAGTCCAAATAAAATCTGGTCCTACCTCATCCAGGGTGTCGTTGGCATTGGTGTGATGTCCACTGGATGCAGAACAAGGTCCTTGTGGTGAGAAAAAGAATAATCACATAAGGAAGTGATGGTGACTGCCCTTGTCAAATTACCAGCAGGGGGCGCTGTGCTAGCCTGTAAGACTGAGCCATGCCAATGTATAGCAGGGTAATCAAGGACATTTCCCCTAAGTTCTACTACACAGTACTACTGCCCATCTTGTGGCCCCTCACAGTAGTTATGCCAAGATATGTGTCCCCCTCACTGTAGTTATGCCCAGATATGTGTCCCCCTCACTGTAGTTATGGCCAGATATGTGTCCCCCTCACAGTAATGCCCAGATATATGCCCCTGACAGTAGTCATGCCCATATATGTGCCCCTTCACAGTAGTTATGCCCAGATATGTGTCCCCCTCACTGTAGTTATGCCCAAATATGTGTCCCCTCACTGTAGTTATGGCCAGATATGTGTCCCCCTCACAGTATTTATGCCCAGATATATACCCCTCACAGTAGTTATGCCCAGATATGTGCCCCCTCACAGTAGTTATGTCCAGATATGTGTCCCCCTCACAGTAGTTATGGCATAAAAATTGCCTATGAAGAATTTTCTGCGATGCCAGTGCAGTGGTGCCACTGTGCTGTACTGCCATATGCTCCCTGTGCTATGAAGCTGGCACATACAAAAAAAAAAAACCTTACCTACTCTGAACCTGCTCTGCTCCCACCGTCTTGTTCATAATCTTCTGGAGTGCGTCGGGAGCGTAGCGGGCCCTCATCATCCTGTTAACCCGCGGGATCCAGCGAGACCCGATGTGAGGTCACGGGTCTCAGCAAGGCACTGGCACCAGCCCTGGATTGGTGGAGACGGAGGAGGGGTCGTCGCGTAAGTTACTAACTGCGGGTGTGTACGGCTGCACTGCCGGCCAGGCACAGAGGCTGGGGCCCAACTGGCCATATACTATTAAAAATTTTTAAATCATTTGCAGTGGGGCTGCGGGCCCCAGCTGCCTTGGGTACAGCACTACTGCAGGGGCCAGGGGCTAGTGTTTGCGCCGACGGGAGCCATTTATAGAGGCAACAGAGAGGCCCGGGGGGCAATTGCCCCCCTGATCCTGGCCCAGTCCGCCCCTGTCCTGCACCCACCCGATCACATCACGTACATGTATGTGACAATGCGTGAAGGGATTAAAATACTATAGGTCATTGTTTTCATAGGATACTTTTTGTAACCTTCTTCTTTTATTAATTCCTATGGATTTATTCTATAGGATATTTTCCATGCAGCTGTACAAAATATTGATGGCTCCTGCGATCTTTGGCTTAGTTGCCTTAGGTTTGCTGCTAATTTATACTGTATACAGAGGATTTAATAGAAATTGTACACATAAATTCTTGCTATGAAAGTATAAAAACTTCTTAAAGGGTTGTTTCCATCTTGCCATTTATGGCATGTACGTAGGATAGGTATGGGTCCGACCTCCGGGACCTGCACCTGTCTCAAGAAGATGCTAATGTTATGCTATGAATGGAGAGGTGGCCATGCATGTGCATCTCTCTAGCCTCTTGTACGGGAATTTCGAAAGTATCCGAGTAAGCATGTCATTGATTTTAATGGGCTAAAAAAAGCTTAATAAAATGTTTTGCTAGGAATCTTCTGACTGACTCTTAGATTGCATTTGTATGGGAGGCAAAGCATTCAGCAGAAATGGTTTAAAAATACAAAAATAAAAGCATTTCTGCTCATCTATAAAACTGTAATACCTGATCATGTTACTATACCATCAGATAATATGCTAACAGGATTCTTTTACTGACTCTGTGATGTTTTTTTCATACTTTACAGATCAGATGTAACATCAGCTCCAGAAACTGTGGACTCTACAACGGGTCGAGGTACTTAGTGATCTAGATATTTTCATAGAAATTACAGCAAAACCCAATTCACTTGAATGCATATAGTGTAGAACACATTGTAAAATTCTGAGAGACAGTTTAGAGTATCTTGCCTTAGAAAATGTTATCACGTCTCTTTTGTTTTTTAGATGCAGCTGCTAATGTACCTGCACCACATGAAATATCTGTTGAGAACTTTTCATCTACCACCCTTCTGGCTGAAAAGCAAAGTCAAGAAGATGTAAGTTATTATATGTACAGAATAGTACAATTAAATTCTAATATTTTGGTTGACTTGCCAAATAAGATTATAAAAAAAAAAAAATATTCTACTGTCATCAATCGATCAGGTTACATATCTGTATATAATCCTCACTTTTTACATTTTTGGAGATTTACGGGTTTTTGGAGATTCACAAGATGATTGGAGTCCACCCCTGGTAAATTCGATTAAGTCAACATGACCTGGAAAGACACCACCCTGTCTATATAAGGTCTTACAGCTGACAATGCATATCAGAGCAAAAACCAAGCCATGAGGAGGAAAGAACTGCCTGTAGAGCTCAGATACAGGATTGTGAGGAGGCACAGATCTAGAGAATTTCCTCATACAGCCTGGTAGGGTTGATGATGCTGATAAAAACTATACCCTTAATATGACTATCCATGGCCCTGTTGCTGAGAAAAATATATTTTCACTTATATGTAAATGACCTAACTTGAGCACCAAAGGGCCAGCCTGAGCCCTCTGGGCACCAGTTTGCTACAGCCCTTCAGCTTCAGTTCCTCCCCCCCTCCCCTTTCCCTGGATTGACAGGGCTAGAAATCTCATCTCACCATCTTCTTGTGCCTGCTGCTCTCCAGGCACAGAGACCAGTCGTGCCTGCGCTGTATGTTCCTGCCTCGGTGCATGCTCAGTGTATCTCCTGCTGCGCTCCAAACAGCTCAGATTCCAACTGAGTAAGCTTCTAGACATATCACCTCATGCCTGCACTGTGTGAGATGATGAGAGCATACACTAGCATTTTAGTTGATTTAGGCCTCCTGCACACAACAAGGGTTTGGTTCCGCATCAGAGCAGACCCATTCACTTCAATGGGGCCGCAAAAGATGCGGACAGCACTCCGTGCACTGTCTGCATCCGTTGCTCCGTACCTGGGCCCCGCAAAAATTATAGATCATGTCCTATTCTTGTCCTTTGAAAGTGCAAGTAGGTGGTAAGCTTTGGATCTGTGGCTTGAAGGACAGGGTGGAATCAAATGATAACCCAAGGCAGCGGGGCAATTAACTGTAATTAGTAGGTCTGGTGGAGCACTGAAAGGGGAGAAAGAAGATGAATTCTGTTTTCTTCAGCTTGAGTTTTAAAGAGCAGAGGAGAAGAATGAAGATATAGCTGATAGACATTTTGCGATTCTGGATAGCATGGAAGTGACATCTGGACCAGAGAGGTAAATTTGATTGTCATGGTGGTATATAAAGCCATGGGACTCTATGAGTTGTTGCATGCCAAAGGTATAAATAGAGAACAATAGCTGTCCAAGGACAGAGCCTTGTGGGGCACCAACGGAGAGAGGATTTGGTGATGAGATGGTGTGCACATGGGAGAAACTGAATGTTTGGTTGTAGAGGTACAAGGAGATCTTGGAGAGGGACTAGTCTCTAATGCCGAAGGATGAAAGAGTTTCAACAAGACAGAGTGATCAACGGCAGAGGCAGAGGACATGTCAAGAAGGAAGAGTACTGAGTAATTACATTTAGTTTTGGCAGCTAGCTGATCTTTGGTGACTTTGTTTTGGGTGGATTCAGTGGAGTGATGGGGTCAGAAGCTGGATCATAGCTGATCAAAAAGTAAGTGGGATAAGAGGTTGGAGGACAGTTTGAGATGAACATATTGTTTTAGGAGTTTTCATAGGAATGGGAGTATCGAGATCAACATCATGTATATAAGGGCACACTGATGTAATGTGTAATCCTATTTTTCCATTGCGATATAAATGTTGCAAGAGGCAATAAACCTGCATGCTGACGTCCTTCCGGCAGTTATCTAAGGTGTAGAGAAGAAGCAAAATTTCTGAAATATCAGATTTGATTAAAAATAATTACCGTATACCAGAACAAAGAGCAGCTCTGTAATATCAGCTCCAACTCCTGTGGACCTGGAACGTCCATGCATTACATGGACAGCCATTCATTTCAATGACCGATATGTAATGCTACATTTTCCGTGCGGCTGCAGCAATATGTGGCTGCCTGTGCCTTACGTTAGCCATAATGGTTGATCGCCAAGTGTGAGCGAACCCAGACCCTTAATAATCAGCTGATCTTTCACCTGCTTCATTTTAGCTGCATTGATTGACAGCTAAATCTGCATGACTAAGCATACAGGGAAGTCTGCCAATCACTGAGTAGGACTGCTCATATGACTCCTATGCATAAAAACAGCAGAGGTTTAAATGTAAAAATTGCTGAATCTTTTCTCATAAACCATATATCAATCTTCTCAGCTCTTCCTGCTCTGTAAATGCTGCCCACAGATTACTGTAATTGCATGCTGTGGGGACAGGTTCTCTTTAAGCATACTACTTCATTGTTTATAACCAGTCATGCAGCAGGGTTAGGAATGTGTCAGTAGTGTTAATTCCTATACTAATTCAGTATAAAAACAATAATAGTGTGATAAATAATGCAACTTTCTGTCTGTCATTTTTCCGTTACTTGAACTATCTATATCTATCCTCCAGATTGACAACGAAATATTCAAGGTGACCGAGAATCCCAAAAAAACTGTGGATAAAATGGTTGAATTTAGTATCCTTATTCTAAATGAGCCATACGACAATGAGCTAATGGACACGGCTAGTGATACATATAAAACATTTTCTGGAAAGTTCTTAGCTGAGGTAAGATCCGTCTGTTGAGAATAGTCGATAAGCTACTTACTCAATGCCCTCAACTACCTTTACGCTGTTTGTAACTAACCGAAAAGCTAATATAGTTAATTTGGAGGTCATTTATTAAGATCAGTGTTTTAGACCCCTTTAGCTGGCAGTGGATGCGCCGAATTTCTATGCCTAAAATGAGCGTAGAGAATGATAAATAAGACAGGCCTGGCGACCCTTCCCCGCCCACACCATGTCCCCTTTTTTTATACACCTGGCGTGAGCATGGAAAAGTTGCAGATTGCGGCGCAAATAACATTTGTGCCCCAATCTGCTACAAATATGTGCCAAAAAGTGCAGTATTCCTGTTTGTAAATTACCCCCTTTGTTTTTTAGCAAGTGGTCCTTTCAGAATGAGCTCCACAATTGTTTTAGTTATGGTAGAGGAACCATCTATATGTATAACAGTGTAATTTCATACTTCATGTAGTAGGTAACATATTGGTTTTCTTTCAGATGGAACCTATATTTCACTCTTTACCTGGATATAAAAAAATAATAGTACAGAAAACCAGGTATTGCTATTTTTTCTTGTAATATAACATGGCAGCTTTTTTTAATTGGTTAGGTTAAATATCAATTCATTTACCATTTACCCTTTTCTTTGTTTTCAGTCCTTCCATACTGGATACCAGGTACTGTAAACATGAAGCAACAATTTTTGTATTTTAAGGCTTCCATTGTATTTTCTAACATTCTTTGGGGTTTGAGTTTTATAACAAACACAAATTAATTCACTGTAAAAAAAAGTTATATTACTATATACAGTGAAACCCCCAATTATTATTTTTTTAAATTCCTTATAGTCTATGTATTTATGTATGTATGTTGGGCCTCTTTTTTGGTGGTCTTCTTAAAGGGCACCTGTCATCAACTTTATGCTGCCCATACTAAAGGCAGAATAAAGTAGAGACGGTGAGTTGATTTCAGCTGTGTGTCATTTCTAAGTTAAAAGTAAGTGGTTGCCGAGAACCAACATCACAATCATTGCAGACTGGGCCTGGAAAAGAGTCATGGCCACCTGAGAAGAGTCATGGGTATTCATGAATTCCTGCCCTCCCTGCCCACCTGCTGATGACTGACAGGCTTCTACCTAGTTTTCTCCCTTCCTCTCTAGGAGAGAACTGCCAACCATCAGCAGACAGACAGAAAGAGCAGGAGATTATGAATAACCATGACCCTTCTCAAGTAGATTTGACTCTTTTCAAGATCTGCTCTGCAATGATTATGATGCTGGTTCTCGGCAACCACTTACTTTTAGCTCATGAGTGACACACCGCTGAGATCAGCATTTCTCTCACTATTTTATGCTGCCCTCGGTGAGGTCAGCACAAAGTTGATGACAGGTTACCTTTAAAGTGGTTTGCGAATTTATGCTGGACTGTAGAGCACTGACAGAATTTCATTGATTGATGTTGTCCTAATGTGCACTTACCTACACTGTAGGAGTAGGACTATAGAACTATATTTAAATGCTGTAATAACTTACTGAAGTGGAATGGTTTTCCGTATAGCAAATTACCTTTCATCCGGCTTCAGATAATCTAGCTATTCCAATAGTAAGGCACTTGTCATCTTTGTCATAGAATTTCCTAAATTTGGACACTTACATGACCACAGAGTGAAGAAGTTGAATCTAGACATGTTGAAAAGATGACTTAAAGGGGTTCTCCAGGAATTAAGAAAATGAAAATACTTAAATATTACTTTATTATTAATATTTTCCCAAATACCTTTAATTAGTTATAATGGCTTGTTTTGTCTAGGGAGCAATCATTAGGAGAAATAAAATGGCAGCTGTCCTATTAGTACACACAAAACCTGTCCTAATTACACAGGAGGACAAGTTACTTCACAACACTGCCTCATCCTCCTCTCTGCTCGTCAGGGATTATGATTCTGAATACAGTTTAATATGATCTTCAGCTGAATCACCATGGGAATGGACTTCATGAGGAGACACATGAAGTACAGAGAGGACGGACAGGACAGACTGTGGTAATGAAGACTGCATACAAGTGCTGATAGTCATTACTACTCCTCAAGAACTTTATTCCTACAGAGATTCAGCTAAAGATTATATTAAACTGTATTCAGGATCATAATCCCTGACAAGTAGAGCAGAGAGGAGGATGAGGCAGCTGTTTACCTCAGTGTTGTGAAGTAACTTGTCCTCCTGTGTGATTAGGACAGGTTTTGTGTACACTAATAGGACGGCGGTACACTTTATTTTCCCTGATGATTGCTTCCTAGAAAAAAGGAGTCATTATAAGTAATGAAAGGTAATTGGGAATATATTTAAAAAAAAAAGTAATATTTACGTATTTTTATTTTCTTAATTCCTGGAGAACCCCTTTAATGGAGATATATTATTTATGTTTCTTAGTAAATCTTTCAGAATTTGTAATACTTTTTAATTTTTAGACATTGTAAAAGTAGACTAGACAGTGTAAAATGCACCAGATTTATCAAAGTGGCTGAATCTGGCAAAATTTGAAGTATTTTTAGCGCATGTTTGCAACCCCTTTTTTCAATAGATTCCACACGTCAAAAGAGATAAAAAACATGTCTTAATAAATGTGGTGCAAGGAATCTATGTTCTTTTATTGGCAGAATTCTGGTGCATTTTGGTCAGTTAATCCCCTTAATTGTGTAATATTTGTATTATAATATTTTTTAATCTTCCTTCTGCTACAGAGTTGTTCTACAAGTACACTATGCAGTTATTTTTGATGGGAATGCAGATGCCATTAACAGTGCAACCTTGGACCTCATGAACCTCCATTCCAATCAAATTGAAGACACCTCCCTGAATTCTATTGAAGATAATCCCACAGTTGTTTATACAGTCAGCAGTTTCAGAAATTACATAGTAGATGCTCTACACAAGCAGATATTGCTAGGAGATAACGCATTGGATATAGATGCAGACTCAATGCAGCTTGTTAATGGTAAGTACTGAAACATCATTTTCATAGAGATTAAAGTAAAAACTGATGTATGAAAGCTGGAGAAATATTATTGTTGACCGTAGAAACTAATCAGAATATATATTTCATTCTTTTTTTAAAGCAGAGCCTGAAAATGAAAGCTTATTGACCCTGATATATCAAGACTAGTGTGTGCTACACTGGTCTTAATGGGTACTGCACTGCAGGATGAGGCATTTCATTTGTTTTGTCCATTGTGGGGGGTTAGCTCTGGTCTCGGGGATCATTCACACAAACTTCCTTCCGGACAACGGATTTCATGTCCAAACAGTGCATTTATTTGGCAGTCTTCTCAAACAAAACAACATAAATGAACACCTGCCCGTCTAGGCACTACCTAATACATAAGATACATCATATCCCTAACTCGGCTATATGATAGCGTTCACACACGGAACCAGGTGCGGCTTACCCCAGCCATACAATACTCCAGCCCTCAGGCTGTAACGAGTGCAGTACCTTTATACAGGGGTTGTGGTCTAGCAGACCTCCCGACTCTGACCTTTCAACGTTTGTTCCCGGGCCTCACCGAGTCCCCCAAAGTCCAGGCTTTTGCATAGCCTCTTGGCCCCTCAGCCTTGCCTTGCTGAGACCACTCTGACAGAGCCTCAGCAGGCCTCTGTCTGCACACTCTCCAGAGTCAGAGACCCCACCCATGTCCAACAAGAGGATTAAATAGAATCCCTGGACATGGGCATTGTCCAAAATCCCGGACTGGAGCATGGGGAACAGGCACCCACCCAGCACATTACCTGTTCCCAGTAAAAGCCCGCCCTGGAACTAGCTTAGCCAGCTATACTAATACTTAACTTGGGCTTTCACTCCACCAAGGCCAGGCACCTTGGTGACACGCTCTCGGTGCAAACAGCCCTGTCTGACGGTTTCCCTGGGGCTTCACTGCACACATCAGTGTTCACATTGCCACACCATACACAATATTTACTTATTATGAATAGAAATTATTTCATACATTTTAAAATAGATGTTTACCATACATTTCACTTACACTGATCATTCTTTTATTTTTTAGTGAAGACCGTTCCATCATATCTTTACATTGAATGGACTTCTATGACCGAGAAACCAGCATTTCCTATACCTTCCACAGAGGATGTTGTAAGTAAAATGTAGAATTAAATATATTAATTGTCCTTTTTGCTGCTCTAAGCTGTCCAAATGAGAGCTGGAATCTGATAGAGCTGAAATTGCTTAAAGCGATTGTTTGGTTTCATGATATTGATGACCTATCCTCAGAAGATTTCATCAATATCAGACCAGTGCTGGTTCGTCTCCTGGCAGCTGGGCAATGTGTGCTCTTCACTGTTGATCTGCTCGCTGTCTACATTGTAATAGTGATGCAGGGTTATTAGATTACAGCTTTTCATTATGTTCACTTGAATGAGAGAAGAATCTGTAATTACCATGCACCACCGCAACAATGTACACAGCATGCAGGTAAACACTGAAAGGGACACAGCACTCTCATGAGTGCTGCGGCCCCTTCAAACTGTTCATCAGGAGTCAGACATCCAGCGATCTGATATTGATGCTGAGGAGGATAGATCATAAATTTCATGGAACTGGACAAACCTTGTAAGGAAATTATTGAAAATAAAATAAACGATGAGTATATATATATATATATATATATATATATATATATATATATCAAACTGTTATTTTACAAATAAAAGACATGACTTGGAGTCAGCTGGCGTTATAGGAACATAATTAATTTACTTATCTTTATATTTTAGGATAATGCTTTACAAGCTGAATGGCTTCCAACTGATTATTTAACGATTAAGAACAACTATGCATATGAAGAAATAAGTGAAGATCTTACATCTAGAAGTCAGATTGCCCTAGAAGCAGAAAGTCCTGTTGTTACAGAAGACATGAGTTTTAAAGTTTATACCACATCAGTCTTGGAATACATATTTACTACTCCAGCAGATGATGTAACCTCCCAGCCAAGCACTACCTTAAGCTCACTTGAATCTGGCACAGTTACCACTTCTGAAAACATTCAAGAAGAATCAGGGGACAATGACATTTCAGCTTTCCAAGATTCAACTGTAAGCTCATCTCCTGAGCATAATACTAAAGAGACAACTATTCCAAATAAAATCTATGTGATTACCACCAATCTTCCTCCAGCTCTAATTATGTCATCAGCTGGAGAACCAAATTCAGACATTGTGACTTCTGCAATCGCTGCTGAAGAACCTGCACTAAGTGAATCCTCATTGAGGGATTTATTGAATAAGTCAGAGCAGACAAATGTAGATTTGGATACTATGATATCACTAGTTACTTCAGAAAATATGCAAGAAACAGCTAAAATACTTGTAGAAGACAACTTACTGCCAACAGCAGAGAGTGTGAAACCATTGGATGAGGGCTCTGGATCAGGATTTGGACATAAGGTTGAAGGCGAAGTTGTTACATGGTCTTATATAAAGACTACGGTGGATCAGCTTTCCTCTTTTAAAGGTCAATTAATAGATGTAGATTTAACTGACACAACAGGAAACTATGAAGACCTAATTGAAGAACATTTTACTGATTCATCTTTTGATGACAATTTTAAGTTGGTTAGTACTGAGGTCAGCACCACTTCAGACCAGGATTCAGATGCTCCACATCCCCAAAACTCTGCTTCTACCAATAGTCTTGTAAAACAGCCTATTATGCACGAGTTCTCAACCAAACCTCCACCCGTGTTGTGGACACCTGAATACTGGAATGTCGAGTTGTCAGTGCAAACACCTGCGTCATCAGAGATAGATGGAGACTCTTTTACTAGTGAACCAGATAGCTTACAGGGGCACACAGAGAGTTACACACCATCTTTAACAGAAGGTACCTTATTGTCTACACAAACACCAGAACAAATGGCACAGACAAATCTAATTTTGGACCATGATCTAGATATAATGGAGAGTTCAATATCTAATGAAATAGAGCCATTCAAACCACATGTTGCAGTCCATAGTTTTACCATACCCCCAGTTCCAACAACAAGTGAACATGATAGCACAATTACAGACAGCTCTGACACAAATTCTATCTTAACATCATCAACTAATGATGGTAAAAGTGAGGAAAGTGTGTACTTTACAGCAATACCATCATCGAAATCACAGGAAATGTTAAATACCATACCCAACCTGGATGCTACCAACACGCATCCACATGGTTACATTGAGTCTACAGGAGAAAACAACATGCCCAATATAATTCCTATGATACAGAAAGAGATGGCCATTACAGATCCTATACAGCATGAACCTATTTCGATTGGTACCTCTGTAGGCCCAACTAATTTTCTGACCCAAGATATAGAGGTAACTGTTGATGTTCAAGATATATCTCTGGAACTTGATCACATGAGCACGGTATATTTTCACCCTGACATGAGTGCAGAAGAACGAAGCATGATAGCAAAAAATATAGATTCTACAGATTTCACAGGCATGGTGTTTTCAACTCACGAAAACAATGTCAGCACTTCAGCAAAGGCTCGAGCACTTGTGGTTTTCTTCAGTCTGCGCGTCACTAATATGATATTCTCCGAGGATTTATTCAATAAACGTTCTCCTGAATATAAGGCTTTGGAACAAAGATTTCTCGAACTGGTAAATATTAACTTGTTAATGTTAAATGCATCCTTTTAGACAGTAGCAAATATCTAGGTGCAACCATTAAAGACCTATAGAAGATTGCCAGCAGACGACCTGTTACCTGTGATGGCTAACCTCCACCACTCCAGTTGTGATAAAGCTGCAACTCCGAAGATGCATACTTGCTTGGCTGTTCTCAGAACTCCATACAAAGGAATAGATCATGCTGGGAGTCGTAGTTTCACCACAGCTGGAGTGCCGGAGGTTAGCCATCCCTGCCATAGTGGCTCAGCTTGCTTTGCTAACTCCCAGACGTGCTAGTACTCACTTTATTCAATGTGTTAGTATTGTTATAGTAAAGCTGCAGTTATTAAAGTAGTTATTGTTTTTGCAACTCAGTGAACATAGTAATAGATACTGTTAATAAGAGACTGGGCTGGACAGGTTCCTTGGGAAATAATTTTAGGTTCAGCCTTCCTTCTATGCATGACGTGAACAACCACCTTCAAAGGAAATACGTCACCAAAAATTTTATCTGCCAGTTACAACCAGATAGCAACACATATAATTTTTTCCAAACTGTTATTTTCTGATTGCAGATTTTTCAATTATTTTTTCTGAACATGATTATGGGGGCGCTATCTTAACAGCATTTAGAAAGCATTAAGAAAATTGCTTTATGGCAAGCACATGAGCCATAGACACAATGGTCAGGAGAACTCCCCTTGACTTCTAGTTTTCTAGGCATGCTCTGTGACCTGTGCAGAGGTCATTGTACAAGGAAATAGATAAGCTTTGACAATCAAGTATTGTGAATGGTGGAGCCTGCCTTATCTGTACACAAAGTGATATAATTACAGGCAGGATTAGTATGACAGATAAGCAGGTAACTGCAGTAGAAGTGATTTCTATAAACTAAGAAGTGGCGCCTATTTTTAGGCTTAGTAGCCAGTGCAAAAACTGCAGGATTTTATATTTATTGTTTAAATATAGATATTGACATTTTAAACAACAGGTCATTAGATTTAAACAACAGGTAATTTTCTGATGACACATTTCCTTTAAATGTATAATAATTGTTGCTATCCTTACGCACACAGGATGTCTCATCAATAAAGTCTAATAGGATGTTTGTCAAGTAACACATCGGAGATAGACCTTAGTATACAGTGATTGCTTGCATAATGAACTCCATATGGGCTTGTCCTCTGCTGGACCTTTTGAGACTATTATTGTGTTAGAACCTGGGCCCACAGGAAGATTAGCAATTGTACTGGTGGGCCAGCCCAAGGTGTCCCTTCCCTTTAAAAAAAAACTTTTGATGCCATAATATCATATCAAAGGTCTTGATCAGACCAAGTGCTGAAACCCCCAGCGATTGCTAGAATGAGGAGAAAGAAGTGCTCAGACAGCTCTCTCCTCACTGCTGAAGACCAGCTCAGTAGAACGTCTAGAAGCCCATCTTGAGTGTGTCTCTTGCAGTGGGGAGAGACAATGCTCTGTATGAGTGTTTCTTTCTCCCCATTGTAGCAATTAGGAGTGGTTTTAGCGTTTAGACCCCCATTGATCAGAACCGTTGATACCTCACTATGACATCTCAAAAGTTTTTTTTTAAATGCAGGTGTATTTTCAGATTTTAAATGAAACTGTTGAAGTTACAGATATTTCTTTTTATGGTAAAAACAAGTTTTTCTTTGGCATTGAGTGTCCAAATCAACAGATCCAGAATAAATGTGTAAACTAATGTTATAGGAAAACTGAAGCACAATTAGCTGAGGTTCAGGCATCACCACATGAGCAAACTAAGATGTTCACCCTTCCATTACTGGCTTTAAGAAAAACATAGCCTATACATTATATGGATGGAAAAGATGCCAAGATTAGACACCAGATTAGTAAAGGATCTATTAGTGGGATCAGGTTCTGGTACAATAAGGCTATGTTCACACATGTCAGATTTACAAACCGCAAATCTATCACTTATTTTACTACAACAAGATTAAAATGGCGGAAAATCACTTAGATTTCCTCCACAGATATGCAATGAGAAGGGCTGCAGTTCCAACAAAGTTTAACTCCATTCAATGGGGTTATTCAATCCGTCTTATTCACCGGCTTTTTGTGTGCACTGCATCCCATAGGAATGATAGCGTGCTATTTTTTCTTTAAGATTTTGTTCTGTGATATCTGAATATATGTGACATTTTCTGTGATATCTGAATATGAAAGCATGAAAGCCATTCACATGCATGGGATTTAGATGTCAGTGCGGGAGTCCGAATCAACCCTGACAAGTGTGAACAAAGCCTAGTGGACCCAAAAGGTCCAGAAGACTTATTTTAGAGAAGACTTTAGAGTGAATCACTTGCTGTTTCTTATGATTTTATACACAGATAATCTATTTAACCTCATTAATGATAGTAAGAAGCACAGATTGAGGACAGGCTCTTATTATCTTTTTCTCTGTTGGGCCTAATGAGCCTGAGTGACCTAAAAACCTAAAAAAGAGTAAAATATGTGCATTTGAATGGGACTTCCTTCTTTTACCCCAAGCCCCTTCCCCCCTGGTCATGCATCCAGCAGGGAGTTAAATTGTAGTGTGTCACTGGCCTAAACCCTGGAATTCTTGCTATTCTGAATTCAGGTATGTTTAGAATAATTTCTAGTTAGCATTACTGTATGGGCTTACCAGGATGCTGGTATACCAGTACATTGGTACTGGTCATATTGGTTGTCTCCTTCGTGTTATATTCTCGGAAACTGTTATGGGAACAGTGGAGTTCCAGCCACTTGACCACTTCCATAAGATCACCTCCCCTGGCCGGTGCTTACAGTGGTTATTCCCATCTCAGACATGAAAAGTCAAGATGGGACAACCCCTTTGACATCGGAATATTTTGACATTTATTCTTGCATTACATACTGTATAAAGGGTAAGATTTTTATTTATTTATAATTTTTAGCAGCTTAGAGTTATAACATAGCTAAACCAATCTGAAACATGCTTATTTGATTCCCCTGCCCAGTACTATAATTGAATACAATGATAGCACTGAACCCTAGAAGTACACTTTGAGCGGATTACTTTTTCCATCCTTTTTTGTTTCAGTTGGTTCCCTATCTGCAGTCCAACTTGACAGGATTTCAAAACCTTGAAATATTGAATTTCCGGAATGGCAGCATAATTGTAAACAGCAGAATGAAGTTTGCAAAGCCTGTTCCACGAAATGTAACAAATGCAGTCTACATCATTCTCGAAGACTTCTGTAACACCGCTTACCAAACTATGAACTTGGCCATTGATAAGTATTCTTTGGACGTTGAATCAGGTACCGCAATAAGGGATTTGACTTTTATCTCACCAATTAGCAGGGCCAAATAGAATACATGGACTTTTTGTATATTATAGTTATTAATATTGTATTTTTAATAAAAGTGCAGGAAGTCAGCTACAAGTTATGATGATATTCCTAAAATCAAAGTAATTCTACTTCATGTGTCCCAGGTTGCTGTAATTATTTTTAGTATGACTTAGTGGCAAAGGAAATCTAAAATTAGTATTAGGGGGAATTCACATGACTATATCCATTTTTAGTTCAGCAAATTGCGTATCCGCAAAAACATGTACCGGTTGCATACGTTCTGCATTTTGTAGATAAATATGTCCTGCCCTTTGTTAGAAATGCCTATTCATGTCCACAAAATGAACAAGAATAGGCCATGTTCTATTTTTTTTATTTTTTTTGCTGGGCCGTGGAACGAACATATGGATGTGGACAGTACATGGTGTGCTGTCCTTATCTTTTGCAGCCCCATTGAAATCAATGGGTCCGCATCCGATCTGCAAAAAATGTGGATTGGAATGCAGACCAAAAATACAGTCATGTGAATGCCTCTCTATGCTGTGCCATCTTTACTTTTCTTGTAGAGGAAACAATGAAGTATAATATAAAGCGCCTGCAAGCAGAAATCTTAAAAGCCATTAATGATACAGACATTATATTAGAAAATCTTATAACCTTTCGTTATACAAAGAATAATATAGTAATATGGAATACCTTTTAATCATTGTAAAATAAAAAGTTTTGTAGCTTACTAATAGTCTTTGGGGGAGATTTATCGTAGATGGGAGTTTTATCCCCTGCTCTGGTGGATAAAGTGCCTAATTTATGACACAACACATTCTCCGACAGTCAAAGCGCCAAAGCTGAAATCTGCCATAAATTTCCGTTTATTTTATGCCAGAAAACTGCCGTAAAACAAGATAAATTTGCTGGGCCCGCTCAACAACCCCCTTTGTGTTTTAACTCAACAATTTTTAATTTTGAAACATTGTAGTAGACTGTCAGGAAGTGCTGCTAATGAGTTAAGTGCGCAGAAGATTAGTAGTGAGCTGCATCCATGCTGTGTGGGTAATCAACCTCTGCGTGTAAGGAATAATGTTGTCATACACTGACAGAAAACAGATTTTAAATAAGTTATTATTTCACAAAAAATATCATCTTTGTATGAGATTTATTTCCATAAAACCAGAAACCCCCTTTACCCCCTTTGTCACCTGACAAACCTACCTTTGTAGCATTATTGTGATCAGATCACTATGGCTGAGGTACCTCAGCTGGGGATTACAATAATCCGGGGATGACATGGGTGGTTTACTTTGCTGACTGTGGTGAATGAGAAGTAAAATATATGGTAAAAAAACTATTAAATGACAAATTCACCTATGCTACAAGGGGTACTCTGGGCTTTGGTATAAATCCTCCTGTGTGCTGATCTGTGGAGGGTAAAAGTCTACTTAGTACTTGCCATCGATTCCACCATCTTTACTGCACTCATGTAACTGCCGGGACTGGATGCGGCCTCTTCTGCTCAGGTCCCGGCTGGATGGGCTCCTTTGTCTTCGTGTTCAGCTGCACAGTAAATATTATTAATATTAAACATTAATATATAGCTGAACAGAAAGACCAAGGAACACATCTTGGTGGGACCCGAGCAGAAGAGGCTACACCCAGTCTCGGTGCTTAGAGTGCAGTGGAGATGTCAGAATCGGCAGTGAGATGGAAGGGTAACCCCTAAGTGGACTGTCTTCTCTCCACGGGAAGATTTTCACCAAAGCCCAGAGAACCCCTTTAATGTCTTCCTTTGATGTTTATTTCTATTATTTCACCTTCTTTACGCTTCTTGCAGACTATGCAACATTCAGTCTTTATAATTCAATGTACGTGAAACAGATTTCTTTCTTTTTTTGTAATCAGGGGATGTAGCTGACCCTTGCAAATTTCAAGCTTGCAATGAGTATTCAGAGTGTCTTATAAACAGGTGGAGCGGTGAGGGAGAATGTGTTTGTAACCCTGGATATGTCAGCATTGATGGTTTACCATGTCAGAGCATCTGTGATCTGGAACTAGATTTCTGTATGAATGATGGTAAATGTGACATTATCCCTGGACAAGGAGCAATTTGCAGGTATTTACTTTTATTAGCTTTTTTTTACTCCTTTTGTACATAGTGTTACATTGCCTTTGTTGAGGTTATACAGTATGTGTGCATCTGTGTATATCTTTTCAGCCATTTTTGTTATTTTTTCAGGTGTCGAGTAGGTGAAAACTGGTGGTATCGTGGAGAACACTGTGAGGAATATGTCTCAGAACCCTTAGTTGTTGGTATTGCTATTGCATCTGTTGCTGGATTTCTACTTGTGGCATCGGCTGTAATATTTTTCCTAGCAAGGACACTTAGAGTACAGAATACAAAGGGTGACTTAGAAGAGCCTGAAGGGTAAGATGGTTTTATTGCTGTCTCAATATGTAGTTAGAGTAGTACTGGATTTATATTGCATGCACAATTTTAGATATGTTTGCAAATTTGCTAAAAAGGAAAAAATAAAATTTTGCATGGACATAAGTATTTAGACCCTTTACTTTGACACTTGAAATTAAAGGGGTATTCCCATTTGCGTATTTCATACTTACCTGCTCCTGGCGCGCCGTCCACTTCCTGGTTTCGGCAGGGGGCGGGATCCTTCTTGATTGAAGTCTTCTCCCTGCCGGGCCGCGCGCTGGACTGAACGCGCACGCCGCCGCGCATGCGCCCTGGTGACGACTTCTTGGCAAGTATACTATACTGGCCAGGAAGAAGTCATCATAGCGCATGCGCGGCGCTGGCGTGCGCTTTCGGGAGTACGCGCGCGACCCGGCCAGGAGAAAAGAAGTCATCTGCGCAAGCGCAGCCACCGCGATTCCGGAGCAGAGCGGTGGCCGTAACCAGGGGAGACGGAAAACAACAATCAGGTAAGTATATGTTAATTATCTTCTAAGGGGTGGGAATTAGTTAATTCATTATATTTAGAAAAATGATCACTGTTAAATCATTAACAGATTTAACAGTGATCATTAAAGTGGGAATACCCCTTTAAGCTTTCGGAAACTCTGATTTCTCTTGATCATCTTTGAGATGTTTCTACACCTTGATTAGAATCCACTTGTGGTAAATTTAATTGATTGGACATGAGTTGAAAACGTCACACCCCTGTCTATATAGGGTCTCGCAGCCGACAATGCATATCAGACCAGAAACCAAGCCATAAGAAGAAAGAACTGCCCGTAGAGCTCTGAGACAGGATTGTGTGGAGGCACAGATCTAGAGATGGGTACAAAACATTTCTGCACACTGATCATCTTAAATGTATGAAGTTTAGAACAACTAGGACTCTTTCTAGAGCCGGCTGCCCCACCAAAAGTACCTTGATAAGAGAGGTGACCAAGAACACAATGGACACCCTAGCTGAGCTCCAAAGATCCTGTATACAGATGGAAGAAACTTCCAGAAGGTCAAACATCACTGCAGCATTCCACCAATCTGGGCTTTATGTCACAGTGGACAGAAGCCTCTTCTGTGTGAAAGACACCTGAAAGTTTGTAAAAAAGCACCCAAAGGTCTCTCAGACGGTAAGAAACAAGATTCTCTGGTCTGATTAAACCAAGATTGAACATTTAGGTCTCAATTCTAAGCACCATGTTTGGAGGAAACCAGGGAGTGCCCAATACCATCCCTACAGTGAAGCATGGTGATGGCAGCATCATGCTGTGGGACTGTTTTTCAGTAGCTCAGACAGGGAGACTGGTCAGAGTTAATGGGAAGCTTAATATAGACAGATAGTCTTAATAAAAACTTGATACAGAGTACTCTAGACCTTAGACTGGGACAAAGATTTACCTTCCAACAAGACAATGATCCTAAGCACACAGGCAAGAAAACACCGACAGTGGCTTAGGGACAAATCTTTGAGTGGCCCAACCAGAAGCCTGACTCGCACCCTATTGAACATCTCTGGAGAAAAAAATGTCAGGAAATCTCAAAATCCGGGTGTGTATACCTTTGTGGCATACTGGAGAAGACTGTAGGCTGTAATCACTGCCAAAGGTGATGTAACGAAGTTTTGAGTAAAGGGTCTGAATACTAATGTCAATGCAACATTTTAGTTTTTTCTTTTCAATAAACTAGCAAAGATTTCTAACATTCTATTTTCACTTTGCCATTTTTGGGTATTGAGTGCAGAATGATGGGGAAAATGTTTAACTTTTTTATTTTAGCATAAGGCTGCAACATAACAAAATGTGAAAAAAGTGAAGGTTCTGAAGTCTTTCCGAATGCACTATACTTTATTATATAGTATGCTAGTATGAATATTACATATTTAATATGATGCTCTATGTATAAAGTCAGTGGCGCAGATTACTAATCCTGTCTAATATTTAGGCAAAGCAAACTTAGACTGAGAGCCAAAAGATCTGTCAGATTTGTAACAGTATCTTACACAGTATGATGTATTTAGTTAATATTCGGTCTAACTTTATACCACCTTTTGGTATACCACCTTTTGGTTGGGTTTTCTCCCAATTTTCTTTTAGCGTTTTAGCGTACTTTGTCACATTTTAAGCCACAGCCTTCTTGCTAAGCCATTCCCTTTCTAAGGCTAGTTCCCCAAGAATGTTTGAGAGCTCTGGCAGGCTGTTCTTGCAGGGAATAGCCTGCTGGAGTTCTCTCGATTCGGCATTGCCGAATCCTACCTGATACCCGCCAGCCTCATTAACTATAATGGCGACCAGCGAAGATTCGGCCACAACCCAGCAAATATTCTGTAAATTGTCCAGACTAAAACCATATTTATCTGGCCGATTTTTGGCATATTTTCCTGTTTGTGGCTGGATCTCAACCAGTCTATATTATAATTCCCTGCTGGAACAGCCTGCCGGAGCTCTCGAACACTAGTGCGAAACTAGTCTAAGCCATATAATAATTGTTGTGCAAACCGTCTGCACCAGTTTGAATTCTGCCACATTTGGCAAATCTCCTTCAGTCTGTATATGTACATAATTACTTATGTAATATATGTGAGCTTTTACATCTTTGATAAGTATTTGTGTATCTGTATGTATGTAGTGAGTGTGTATATCTAAGCATATAGGTGTCTATATGTATGGTTGTATGGAGTCTGTGGGTCTATGTATGTGTATTCCTGTTATGGAAACTGAACATCAGTTATCAGCCAATGTCCATGGTATCCTTATTTCACCCATTAATGTAAAAATATGAAAATAGCCCTCTATGCTTTTATCCGGTGTCACTAGGAACAATGGACATTAAAGGCTATCTTCATATTTGGGGGTAATTTGTTTATTGTTGTATTGTACTAATTTTAAGCTTAAAATCTTTTTTCTTTTAGTTGGTCTTTATTAAAATTTGGAGCCCCTTTCTCTGTACAGCCTTGAAATTCTCTAATAGCATGCTCTGTATTTTTACTGTGTTTCATCAGGCAGTTCAGCTGACAGCTCCTTATCTCTGAACTCCTAAACACTCATTATAACTCAATTCTTATCTGACTGATAAGAATGTGACTTAAATAAGTGTTTATGACCTTTTAGTAATTTAGAATGATTCCCACAGCTAGACATGTAACCCCTTGTGACAGAATGGCTGAATATTCTTAATAAATACCTATTGCAAACATGATTTTTTGGCCAAAATGAGTAAAATACAATGATAAAGAAAAAATACCCCCAAAGATATACATTGCCTTTAAACAAAAGTTGACTGAACTCTTGGCTTTTCACAGTTGGAATAAATATTCCTTTTGCATATTCACTGGCTAGACCTCGAGGCAGTTGCTGACTTTATAAACCATACAGGTCAGGTTTATTGGCCTAAAAGTGGGCTGCTTGGTGGCTCAGTGGTTAGCGCTGGTGCCTTGCAGCACTGGGACCCTGGGTTTCAACCCAACAAAGGACATCTGTATGGAGTTTGTATGTTCTCCCCATGTTTGTGTGGGTTTCCTCCGGGTTCTCCGGTTTACTCCAAAGACATACTGATAGGGACCTTAGATTGGGAGCCTCATTGGGGACACCTTGATGTTAATATCTGTAAAGCGCTGCAGAATATGTCAGAGCTATATAAGTGCGTAAAATAAATAAATAAAGGGTAGTCGGTAATGACTTGTCAAATTAGCAAGTAGCCTCTATGGATTAGACATGAATATACCATTCCTCGTAAACTTCACAAAACTGCAGAATTAATGTGTGCGATCATATGGATACCTTCTGGTTGGCCTGAGCCGAACATTATTGATCTTGCACAGTTTTCTCTGCCGGTTTAAGTTATATAGTATTTGAATCCATTATTCTTCAGAGCAATTCACTTTCATGGCATTTATTGTAAAACATTCTAATAACTGTTGTCTGCTCCGCAGGAGACCAAGTGACAGTCTGTCTTCAATCGAGAATCCAGTTAAATACAACCCAATGTATGAAAGCGACATCACAGGCTACAGTCATTATTATAAGAGATATCCCCAGCTCCCGTCAACCAGCACATCTACAAGTCCTGAGACATCAGCAGACTTCAGTAGTGAAGAGATTCGGCACATTTATGAAAACAGTGAGCTCACTAAAGAGGTACGTAGATTATCATAGGATGGTTTTGCTTCCCTTTACACATCTTGTTTATAATACTATTATGTTACATATTACTTTCTCTTTAAGCATTTATTTAACATGCAGATTATTATTATTTTTTACTTTTCTACTACTCACACAATCTAGACTAACCAGCAAACTGAAACAATTTTGAATCTCATTGGAAATTTCATGAAGAGTTTACTATTAGTGTTGAGCAAGCATTCTCGGCCGAACACTTGTTCGGCTCGAGCATCGCGATGCTCGGCACTCGGCAGTGTTCGGCAGAACACCCGTGTGCTCGAGCCCAGTGCTCCAGTCTCCTCCCCTACTAGATATCTCAGGTAGTCAACTGTCCAAGCAGCAAAGCATGAGGTGAAACAAATTCTTTGTATTTGAATAACATTCTGAAGAAAAGATACATCTCAGCCTTTTTATATAATATCTATTTTTATGGAGCATGCTGGTATAACCTGGCTATCTCCTGTATATAATTATATATTTACGGCTGGTATAAGTTAGACATCTTCTTGTATACAGTGAATTGGACCATGTTGGTATAACCTGGCTATCTATATAATTATATATGTACAGCTGGTATAAGTTATACACTTTCCTGTGTAAAGTGATATGGAGCATGCTGGTATAACCTGGCTATCTCCTGTATATAATTATATATTTACGGCTGGTATAAGTTAGACATCTTCTTGTATGTAGTGACATGGACCATGCTGATATAACCTGGCTATCTCCTGTACATAATTATATATGTACAGCTGGTATAAGTTATATATCTCCTTGTATATAGTGATATGGGCCATGCTGGTATAACCTGGGTATCTCCTGTACATAATTATATATGTACAGCTGGTATAAGTTATATATCTCCGTGTATATAGTGATATGAAGCGTGCTGGTATAACCTGGGTATCTCCTGTATATAATTATACATGTACAGCTGGTATAAGTTATACATCTTCTTGTATATAGTGATGTGGACCATGCTGGTATAACCTTGGTATCTCCTGTATATAATTATACATGTACAGCTGGTATAAGTTATATATCTTCTTGTATATGACCCCTGGGAGTCCAATATGCATCCATACATCGTCCCCATGCTGTCTCTAAACCATTTTGGTGGTGTTTCCATCAATTTCTGTCCTTTTCCTGTGAACCAGACACCCTCCCCTCTTCAGAGCAGGGGGTGCCTGGTTTAATACTCTGATTCTCCAATTGACTTCCATTGTGCTTGGGTGCTCTGTAGAGCACCCGAGCATCCCGATGTGTTCAGCCCGAGCACCCTAGCATACAAGCACTTTGGTGCTCGAGCAACACTATTTACGATATATGTGCCTCTTCAGTTTCTATAACTGACACTGATTTCAATAAGAGTAGTTGTACACACAGGGTCAGCTAGGCCTTGTCTACACCTTATACTACTTACAATAACTGTATTTTACTGTTTTTACTTGGAAGTCAAATTTTGTTCTATTATGTATTTTGTAGGAAATTCAGGATCGAATACGAATAATAGAACTATATGCAAAAGACCGACAGTTTGCTGAGTTTGTGAGGCAGCACCAAATGTAAGTTATGTATTTTTTCACTAAATGCTCAATTTTAAAAGGAAATTTTTATTTTTTCTCCATAAGGTTGGAATCAGATAGCTATAGTAAAAGTTGACCATATGGTCACTGCAACAGATGGGCAATTTCTATAACAAAAAGAGGAAGCCAAACATAACATCCAGGCAAATACTATTACACAGCATCAGGTCTAGTGCAGTGAAAGTTATAGTCGACATACCTGGAGGTCTAGCACAATAAAAGGGTAATGTATGTATCCCTGGTGGTCTAGGGCAGTAGAGGAGTTAATGTCAATAGTCCTGGTGTTTGAGGACAGTGAGCGGATTAATTCCAGTATGTAAGGATCCATGGTGGTCTGGGTCAGTGGAGGGATTAATGTTAGTCTCCCTTGTGGTCTAGCGCAGTGAATATGCTAATATAAGGATTCCCCATAGTCTTTGGTCCAGGCTCCAGAGTTGTCCAACTTTAACACTGATCGTTCAGCCTCCTGTTTACTTTCTGCATTGATCTTACAGATGAGTACAGAGAGGGGATAGTAATGACCATGTAGCTACTGTACAGCTGCACAGTTGTTTTTATTATTGGGCAGAGCAATTCAAGAACATTCTGCCAATCATTAGGGGGAGCTCTCTGAGCGAGGGTAGTCACATTGTTTAGAAGGACATAAAAAAAACATGAAAGCTCCCCTTCCATGTGCCCTTAGAGATGTGGCCCGCAACAAACTGATCTACCTTGAAAATATGCACATCATTTTATTCTTAATATTGTTTCTGTGTATTGTGTGACAGGTCTGTTGAAAATGTTAGAAAATCAAGTTCAACTAGTTAATTCTTCATCTGCTTTATAACCTTGTTACGGAGAAAAAAGGTAAAGGTTTAGAGTTATTCTTATTTTTGAAAAATTATTGTTCAGAACTCCAGGACAAATCTATACACTGTATTATACCTATGACAGGGCACAGTGCACAGAATTCAAAACATATTAGAGGTAGAAGTTACGCACCACCCTTAAACTTTTGGGACACACTGCTTTCAATTAGTGATCAGACTTGTACTAAACTGCCCCAGATGCCGGATGATCATCAAGAAGACGTATATGTGACATCTCTGTGCATGAGATGTGGTAAATGTTAAAGGGTTGTCCCTTGATGAAGTGTTACATTTCTCTGTTAGATCACCAGTCTTGTACAGTACAGGGAAATGAACTGCTGCATATTAGTTGTAAAAATGTAAAATTTGGCTAGTTTACAAGAAAACATACTGTAACTAGTCTAGCTGTTCAGATGGATATGATTCTATTTATGCATATTGAATCATTCATCTGTCATATTAGAGAGGTTGTCCGGTAGTTTAAAGTTAATGACCTATCCTTAGGATAGGTCATCAGTATCAGCTCAGCAGGGGTCCAACTCCCGGGACCACCACCTGTATGGTGTTTAAGAACGCCACAGCCCCCTCGCAGCTTACCAAGCGCAGAGCTGCCCATTGGATAGTGGCTGTGCTTGGTATTACAACTCAGCGCCATTCACTTAAATGAGACTGAGCTGCACTTAGGCCATGTGACCAATAAATGTGACATCACTGGCTTAGGAAGAGGCCATGGTGCTCACAGGAGCACCACGTTCTCTTCAAACAGTTGATTGGCGGAGGTGCCAGGAGTCAGACTCCCACCAATCAGATACTGATAACCTATCCTGAGGATAGGCCTTAAAGAGGACCTTTCACCAGTTTAAAAACTAAAAACTAACTATATCTGTGGGCAGAGCGCCGCCCAGTATGTCTGGGTGCCGCTCCGTTCGCCCGGTATAGGCTCCGGTGTCTGCAGCATCCTCTGTTGTACTGGGCGGAGTTTTTGTATAAGGCGTGTCTCTTGCTGCAGCGCTGGCCAATCGCAGCGCACAGCTCATAGCCTGGGAGCAAGGGACACAGATATAGTTAGTTTTTAGTTTTTAAACTAGTGAAAGGTCCTCTTTAAATATAAAAATATTGACAACCTCTTTAAAATTATGAAATGAAAATTTACATGTACAGCTTTTGGCCCAACTTTTCCCCTGTGAAATCATTAATAATCTCATTAACATTTCTCTTTTCTGCCAGTAAATGTATCAGACCTGCTTAGCATCTTTATCAATTATAACTGTAAGAAGCTCTGTAGGGAATAAGGAAAGAAGAGAACCATCGTATTGCTATAACGTTTGGTCACTTTTAACAAAATATCTGTATATGTAAATAAACATCTTAGATCAACAATTGAGTTACTGTTGTTAAGCTGGCCATAAACATAAGATAAAAGTTGGTGGAATCGGCTGATAATTTTATGGGTATGGGGGCCCATACTAGTATATGCAATATATATTATACCACAAAGATCTAAATGGTTAATGAAAATTATTATCATACATGTGAAACCTATCTAACCATATTCTTTTTCTGCTTTTCCTTTCTGCCCACTTTCAAGAATACAGGGAAATATATGAGAAGAAACATCACTTTTTGCCATTACAGTAGGAATGAGTTACCTCATGAAGAAGCAGTGGATGCCATGACTGTAAATACGTAGCCGTGGATTGTGGAGTAAAGGACGAATATTATGTTTACCACTAGGAAAACAAATGTTTCTCATTAAATTTATTTTTTAACAATATGTCCATTTCTACTTTTGTAACGCTGATTGTTTCTTAGTTTTTCAGTAAGGATTGTTCTGCTATCTAAATATATAGTTCTATAGGACATGTACACATATGTAAAGCTTTATGACTGTTTTGTGTCATACTAAGAACACAGATCTAAAGTCCATAGATAAGTTAGATGTTGTACTAACGTGTGTGACTTACATTTATGTCAATTGCCTTTTAATACCGTATATTATTCCTTCTAATGTAGTCATCACTTGTTTCTATGTTGAGTTCTGAACATCATAATGCAGGGAGAGACATACAGTACACTGGGTAATACAATGTAGTATGCAAGTGGGAACTCCAGCAGTCTGTCATTAACGACTTTTTGTCTGTCTGAAAGCCGCCATTTATGCTGAAATGCGTCCGTATCCCCATCCAAAATATTGGATGAGTATACATTAAGATTTCTCATCTGTCAACTGTTGGAGACTTTAGATTTTCTGGACTAAGGGTACTTTTACACTTGCGTTAAATTTTTCCGGTATTGAGTTCCATCCTAGTGGCGTTTTATCCTAATACATTCTGAACGGAGTGCAATCCGTTCAGTATGCATCAGGATGTCTTCAGTTCAGTCACTCTTACGGTATTTTCTTCGTCCAAAATTCCGGAACACTTGCCGGAATGCCGGATCCGGCATTATTTTCGATTGGAATGCATTAATGCCGGATCCGGCACCAAGTTTTCTGGCCAAACGGATCCAGTTTGCTGGTCTGTGCATGCGCAGACCTTTAGAAAAGCAGGAAAAAATAAATACTGGATCCGTTTTTCAGATCCGGTGTTTTAATTAATTTGTTAGATGGATCCGGAACCGTCTACAAATGCTTTTAGTTTGCACACAGATTTCTGGATCTGGCATGCAGTTCTGGTGATGGAACTGCCTGCCGGATCCTCACAACGCAAGTGTGAAAGTACCCTAATAATGTTACTAAGGCAAAGAATATTTCTCAGGTTAATCCTCAGCGGTTCACAAGTCTTACTAAAACGTATTCAGGTAAAGTAAAGAAAATCTATCTATCTATCTACCTATCTCTATCTCTATCTATCTCATATCTATCCATGCATCCATCTCATATCTATCGATCTATCTCATGTATATTATCTATTTATCTATCTACCTCATATTTATCTATCTACCTATCTCATATCTATCTATCTATCTATCTATCTAAAAAAATAGAAAAAAATAAAATAAAGAGCAGCACACTACTTGCAAAGTGGGTGCAAATCCTACTAAGGGCCTATGACCAATGTCCTTTAGTATATATGAAAGAAACGGCAGGCAGCACTTATCTATCTACCTATCGCATATCTATCTATCTATCTATCTATCTATCTATCCATGCATCTATCTCAAATCTATCGATCTATCTCATGTGTATTATCTATCTATCTATCTATCTATCTTTCTATCTATAATTCTATCTATCCTCTATCTCATATCTATCTATCTATCTATCTATCTATCTATCTATCTATCTATCTATCTATCTATGTCTCTCTATTGTATCTATCTCTGTATCATATCTAGCTCTGTATCATATCTAGCTCTGTATCATATCTAGCTCTGTATTCTATCTATCTATCTATCTATCTATCTATCTATCTATCTATCCATCATCTATCTGTCAAATTCAATTACAAATTCAAATAAGCTTTATTGGCAGGACTAAATACATGTTAGCATTGCCAAAGAAAGTAGGAAATACTTGGGATCGGGATAGGGAAACATCCAGTGTTGGGGTTTAGAAGTCAATGGCATATCACACTCCTCTTAGTCTAATATATTGTGCTGGTATGGCCGCTGTGTTTTCCTCTTCCCCAGTAGTATGGATACTTTCTCTTCCTACTCCATGTATGTCTGTGAATATCTATCTATCTATCTATCTATCTATCTATCTATCTATCTATCTCCCATATAGCTATCTCTCTTTCTGTAGCTATCTCATATCTGCCTACATATCCATCTCACATTAGCCTCTCTCAGTAAGAGCGTCTGTGAACCTACTGATTTTCTCATTAGCTAGGAAATTGTTTGCCAAAAGCAATGTATTTGTCAAGGTGGATAACATCACACCTAGTATTGTGATTGTGACAACTGATTGTGCTCCCAGCTTCATTTATGAGACTAATCAATATCTGATCAGTGGAGTCTGACACCCTGCACTCATGCTAATCAGCTGTTCTGAAGTAGCCCTGGTGTCAGAACCACACAGCTCAGTCCTTTGTGTAGGGGACAGAGCTGATTACAGCGAAGTTGCTTCCAGTCAAGTGAATGGAGCTGTTTAGTTCTGACACCAGCGCTACTGCAGAACAGCTGATTGGCATGAGGGCAGGGTGTCAGACCCCACTGATCAGATATTGATGGCCTATCCTGAGAAGGTAATCTCCACAATTCCCAGGATTAATGGTTGGAGAGGGGAAGGTTTACATCTGAAAGAATGCCCCTACACCCAGGAATTAATGGTATTATAGGGACTATTTTATTTGCCTATATTTGGTGTATACATAGATTTTAACAACACATCACACTGTATATAAGGCTTAGGACATATTTTATTGTTTTTCAACCAAACAATACACTGATCATATAACTGTTTGCTACTCTCTTGTTTGCATTATACGTCTGGCATTTGTGTACTTTAATGCTTATTGTGTGCCTTCTGTATTGCTAAAGAGCTGTTTTCATGTATATATAGACGGTGCACGTCATTATTCTGCAGTTTACTACATGGAGAAACATAGGTCCTGGGCATTATGACAGGGAAGGTTACCTTGTTGGGTGGGATTTTATTATAAGGCAATTTATTGCCATCCTCCCACCCAATATATACCTAAATAGCAAAAACTAAACTGAAAGAACAGAATCCACATTGTGTACAGTATTATAAGCTGAACGTAGAAATAGCATAAGAACTACCTAAAATGTGCTCCTCCTGGAAACTTGTTAGACAATGGTTGATGAATGTCACCCAGTGACTTATTTCACTAGTCCATTTCTGTGTTGTCTGCTATATTATATGCATATTGTAACAACTACATACTGAAATGTTTCTGTTTTTGTACTTTGATATCACTTTCAAATATATCCGTCCTAGTAACTCTTATGTCAGTGTCCGAGTCCATTGTATATACAGTATGGGTCATATTGTTCATAACCTGGAAGTACATGCCACCATGGTTTGCATTTTAATGATCACCTATAACATATTAAGTAATTGGATGGCAAACTTTAAAAAATACAGTATGTATACCACCTGACTTCATCATGATGGTAAAATCGGCAGACAGGTTTGGTTACAGTCAGCTGTATTGCTTTCAATTCATTTAAATGAAGAAGACATGTACATGGGGAAACTCTTGGTTGCCATTTATTTGTAGAACTATGAAGTACTAGAACAGATAGACATTATTCCATTGAATGGAAAAGCTGCACTGCTTGAGAGTTGCAATTTGGAATGTTTTTACAGGGGCCCCTCAGTCCTACAAAATCATAAGGTAACCCCATAGAGGAATGAGGACTGACAAAGCGTAAACCATAAAATCATATCGATTTACTTTATTTCCAATGTTGTACTATAATATAGTACTATGGCACTGCTGCATACATACTCTATACAAGGACGTAATCCCTATAGGTTCTCATTACAAGCAGACCCATTTGCAACCAGTGTGCTGCTGTATAATGCCTCTATGACTATTGGCTCCAGGGGATAATACCTCCATAATATAACATGCAACACCTTGTTGTGTCTCCTTGTACAATCTGGGACACACAGAGGTTCACTATGGGCTACAAGAGTTCCATAAGTGCTGTACTATGGATGTCTATAACAGATCCATATAGTTGTGTGACTGAAGCCTTGTGATACATATAAGGCTGATCTGAACAAGTTGTTAAGCATGAAATGCTTGATGAAGGCTTCCATGGTGGATAAATCTTAAAATGATGAATTTAAATTATTAGAAAAATTATGGTAGAAAGTGGTTAAATGGTGGATGGATATTGTGTGGTCAACGAGTCAGCATTGTGATGTCTGGAATGTGATATCAAAAAAATAAAAAGCCCGCATGCCCAAGAAACTCCAGGGGAAAAGTCAAATATCTCCTTCTATACAAACTTCTATGAAAGACACATGATAGGTCATTTACATTATTGTCCTTTTTGACAGATTTCATATTGAGCCCACTAAAGTACTATTTGTCCTAGGCATATGCAATAACATACATGTTTAAATATAAAATTTGGTTTATACACACCTAGGGATTTTGTAATAAAATAGAAAGGAAATGCATCATATTAAAAGTCTGACCTGTTTAAAATAATGAATGTAGACCAGCATATACCTTAACCATCACTACACTTTGTAGCATTGAGAAGCTCAGTGGGTTTCCTGTAAAGCAGATTAGATAAAGCACGTTGACATAGATTAGAGGGCCTGTAGGTAGCAGGAAAGCATTTTAAGCATATTACACATGAGAGACTAAGATGGAAAAAGACAGATGACCCATAATTGAACTGCCACCTGTCAATCATTACCTTATGATAATCTACTAACAGAGAAGGGATATTTAGCACCCTGCTGTGCCCTTTAGCTTACTTGGTGTTACCTTCCTCTGACCATGCCATTTTATTATGTATTATGTATGACTATAGCTTTTTTAATGTGTGTAATAGGAACTTCATATGTAATACTAGGTATCATCCTGCTAATCTATTACCTGTAGCAGTGGTTTTAACACTTATGTATTTGAACATTGCCTTATGACCAGGCATGGGACACAGAAGAAAACCATTGAGCACTACATACCGTAGCTCAAAAGCAGTTTAGTGTTTGGGCACTTGCACGCAGCTGAATTTCACCTCTGTAAAAGCTTTTAGATGTACAGAGCTGTAATATACACCCATCGAAGTTGATGGGTCCATATGCTCCTTATGCCTTTATTTTTTTGATTCATATAGTATCAGACAACAATTGTGACATGCTCCATCAGACACTGTAGAAGCATTCCTTCTACGGGAGAATACCTTTGTAACATGGGTCCTACAGTGCTATATGGTGGCACACATGGAGGGAAATTTATTAAAGTGATTATCTAATTCTAAAAATGCCCCCTAAAATGCCTGGGCCCTTCCTATAGATCATACTTACCCTGTTCCCTAGCACCCAGGTCACTCTGGATCCTTGCAAGTCCACCACTGCACTTCCCTATTGCGTGGATCAAAACATTCAGCAATGGAGGGGATGGGAGTCACAGCTAATAGCAGGTCACATCGGTGACCAGCCCCCATGTGTCACCCGTGATGCTAGGGAGGCTGGTCACCATCGCGGTCTGCTAGTGGCTGCACCCCAAACCCAATCAGTCGCCATACCACCCCCACCCCCCCCTACAACCCCATGGCCTGATGTTTTGATCTACTCGACAGGAACATACAACGGCGGCCATTCTGTGATCCGTAGTAATGCGGGTTCCAAGGAGGAGGGTAAGTATGATCTACAGGAGGGGTCTGGGCATTGTGGGGGGCATTTTTAGAATTGGATAACCCCTTTAAGACTGGTGTCTTAATAACAAACCCCAGTGGAATACAGTGCATGAGAATTGTATGGGACAATAATTTTGGCACATCATAGGGAGTACCATGCACCAGAAATATAAATCATTGCCAGCAACAGAGCTGGCATAGATTTTTGGTCTAATGAGAGACAGTGCATTTTTTGTAAAACTGGCAAGGGTGGTGTAAAAATGCAAAAAGGTCACAATTTTAGTGGAATATTACTTGCACCAAAACTGCAACTTTTATATGCCAATTGGCTTGCAAAAATGTTACTTTTTACCCCATTGTGCCAAGCTCAATTTGAGCCAGGCAATCTTGGTATTAAGATTTGTTCAGGCAAAATCTAAAATATTTCTTTGTCTGAATCCTGTAACTTTCTGTGCATTAATGTAAAGGCCATAGTTTTGGGGACCTTTGGAAAAGTGGGTATTATTTATTATAATCTAGTCATATACTCCCATCTATTTACTGGACTGATCAATAGAAAACATTGTATGTTTCGCTAACTGTAATGATGAGCTAGCAGGAAACCCATGGAAAATAAATAGTTGTAGATCATGAAATGAAATGATGACATACTGTATGTTAGAAAATCTCAATACTGAAAGACTGATAAAGATAAAAAAAAAAAAAAAAGAAATAAAACTCTATACAAAAGGAAAATTGTTTGGATTTCTCCAAATGAATTTTACAACTTCCTGTTTCCTTTCTACGTTTCCCACGTTACTTTTATCATTTTTGTAAATCTGCTGTAAATAACTGTAATAGAAAGTAGGTCTTTAAAATTGGATAGTTAGCTTGTGTAAACCAGCATTATGGTTTAAGACTTATAAGTTAAGTATAAGCCTTTTCAAATGAGTGGTTGAGTCCACATGACAAAGATAATATGGTCACAAAACCACCTTAAATGGGTTTTCCTACAATTAAAAAAAATTCTGAAAATACGTAAATGTTGGAAAAACAGGTTAAATTGATAGAAGAATTTTCTGCTATTCTCTAAGCTATACTAAATGATCCATTCAAACCTATGATGACATTTCCCCCTTCTTTTTTTTCTATAATAATAATAATCCTCTTATGAATTCTGCTGACAAAAATGACAGGGACTACACGGCATATAGTGGGATATAGTGAAGGGCATAGTGTCAGTACAGCGCCCTTGTTCTCAGTGCACTAACTTGACTTGATTAGGCCCATTATCTAGGATTTAAAGGGTACCTGTAGACTAATTTGTTTTTGAAGTGCAGTCATGTTTCTTACTTTAGACATTACAATCATGTTTCTTACTGTAGACACTACTATTATGGGTAAGGGTATTAATAGTTTTTGGTCTGCTTGTCTGCATAAGGACCTTACCTTTCCTATGTCTACTTTAAACACTACAGTAAAACCTTTCTGAAGGGACTATCCAAAATTGCAGAATAAGATTAAGTAACAACATTTCAGTGCAGTGATCCTTGCAAACCAAGGATCAATATACATTGTACAATTTAAAGAGGTGATGTTCTCAAACAAGAGGATTAATACACATAGGATATAAAGAAATTTAATCAGGTCTACTGCACTTCAGGGGTGATCTTCTCAAAGAGGTGGTCTAATGAAGACCGTTCACTGTATAGATTAATTGCTTCTTACTGTCAGCTATACCTTGCACGTGGCAAAGATACCCAAACTATGAAAATATGCAATAGTCATTCATTGAAAATAGCATATAAAGTTCATAAAGATGTGGGACTTTTTAAAACAGAGACCTCGATAACAGCTAAACTACAGTGATACATTGTTGGTTGGATGAAGTCTGGTAGGTGGGGGCTATGTTACACACTTTGCATTGGAGCTATGCAGCTTCATATTACACCTCAGAGTTTGAGGATTACTATGAAGCTTGATGTATGTTATAAAATCACTTAATTGTATGCGCATATTTAAAAAACAAACCTGTGTTCATTAAGTAACATTAGGCACGTTAAAAATGACTAAATAAATTTCTTCTCTACTGGTATCTTTTTAGTATTTTTGCTAAAATGCATAACAGCATTGTCTCTAAGAGATTACTAATTGCCATCAGGTGGATAATTGAATTTACGTTGAATAGCGTTAAACCTATATATAGGCAAATTATGTGCGGGCAGCAATCCTCCTAAGTGTAAGAATGCAAAGAACGTGTCAGGAAAGTCAAATCATTAGTTAATAGGATAGACGTCCACATAGATCCTTCTGGACATGTTGAAGGCTTTTTAATTTCTTGCTAATAGAATAGTCACAGGAAATGTACAGTCTACTTAAGACCAAAGGAAGAATGTATGCTGTTATAAATAATGAATAGAAAAAGTGTAATTTAATATTAATACCTATCAAAGCTTCTTTATTTTAAAACTAGAAATTGCTATATTTCTTAGGGATTGACAGACCATAGAGTGTGTTCAGGAAGCAACCGACTGGATTGGGCATGTTGGATTTCAAAATGCCCTTATTCTGGGTTCCCTCATGAGATAAGCATGAAACAGAATGCAAGTCATTAGCCTCTCCCCCTGGGTCCTCACAGGGCAGAAATTGTAGGCAAACTTACAGTGGTTGTTCACCCCTGGAGACCTTTTCTGCAGAGCCCTTAGCATGGATGGACCCATGGTGGGAATCATACTTACCTGATCTTTGCTGCTGGGTTCTACCTACATTGTTCCCCCTCTGGCAGATCTTGTGTCTCCCCATGTCAACATCTGCTTTGATGTGTCACTCATGCAAGTTACTGGGTCACATAATGCATAGGTTACAAACATGTTATGGCTGCGGCCAGTCATTGGGTGCAGCAGCCATGTGACCCATGTCAATCAGGATGTTGATGCGGGTAGACCCGAGACTTGCAGTGACCGAGGGGGAGCAATGGAGAACCCAGCAGCAAGGATCAGGTAAGTATGATTACTGAGTCCTGCCATGCTGGGGACTGCAGAAAAGGTCCCTAGGGTGAACAACCCATTTAAGGGCTTCTCTAATTTTACTGCAGAAGAAAAGAAAGCCATGACATCACTGGAAACAGACAAAGGTGGTGGTCCTGGACTCTGAGCAACACAAGAAGTATACTGCAAACTTAAATAAAACAAATAAAAAACTATAATTATTTTTACACCAATCAAGTCAGGAATTGGTAGTCTCAGTCAGAATGTAGGAATATATGAAGATGAAATCTTTTATATGTGACACATCTGACCTACTGCTGAGACTAGAGGGGGTTCAACTAGGTGACTATGCTTTAAACTTGTATTAACACAGAAGTCTTGAACCACTCCATTTATCATCATTTGGGGTTGAAGCAGTAGCAATCTACCTTATGATGTGGGATATTAAGCTAACATCACACAATGAGTTAGTGAAACTAACAAGGAACTTCTTCCTATTTGATGGTCGTTTTTACCTCCAGCTCATAGGGCATCAGGATGGGTAACTTATGCAAATCTGCTCTTGGGCTGGTGGGAGGCTAAGATCATCATTGTGGATCCCCTCGGCCACTGACATGCATAAATATGCCTGTGGCTGAGGTTGATTGATGATATTTTCATGTTCCCTTATGTCCTACTAGCAGCACAGATGGGGTTAACCACCCCCCGTAGACTGGTAGGATCGGCGGAATGTTTAGTGAGCCCAAGACTAATAACTCAATTTAACAATTACGTTAAACAAAATGGGTTGAGACAGCACCATCGGAGGTCATTAGACCAAAAGTCCTTTAAGTGGCAGTGCAGTGCGATATCAGGTCCCGACCCAAGTCCCCAGTGTATTCAGGTTTGAAAGAAGATCGCAGCACCCCAACGTCTCGTAGTAAAAAAACGTCTTAATTCCACCTCCGAAAAGCGACGTTTCGACTTACTTGATAAAGACTTACAGTAAGTCGAAACGTCGCTTTTCTGGAGTGCTGCGATCTTCTTTCAAACCTCAATTTAACAATTAAGTATCTCCTTAAAAGGAGGGGGTCAACCCCAAGCCCACTGTGTTTATAGCAAGGGAGTCATAGGCCTGCTGGATGGAAAGGCTTCCTATGCCTGCCCAGGCCCCTATGAAGACCTCTGTCCCAGTAGAGAGACCGTCTTGGTCTCCTTAGTTTCTTCCTCCTCAGATGAGGAGGAGCTGTGGTGTTTTTTCCCCCCTGAAAAGACACAGAAATTGCTCAAGTCCATCAGGTCGGGGAACCATGATGTTGACCGTGGGGAGCCTTCCGATCCCGCTAGTCGGGCACCTCGTGTCTTCAAAGCGGATGAGACCCTACTCTCTGTCATGTTTATAGAGTGGAAAAAACCTGTAAAGGGTCCGGTTTTAACAAAGAAGTTTTAATCCATGTTCCTGATGGCTAAACCCTTGGTGGATTCATGAGGATCCATTCCCAAGGTGGACATGGCTATTGCCAAGTTGTCCAAGCGCACTCTGGTTCCTGCAGACGATGGATATAGCCTGCAGGACTCCCTTGACAGGAGAGCAGAGTGCACACTAAGACAGGGTCATATGGCAGCTGCGGCTTCCGCTTCCACAGCCATAGCGGCTTCTGAGGTCTCTACGTTCCTCCGGTCTCACCTGAATCAAATTCAAGTTGACGCGAAGGAGCAGCATTGCGATTTTCTAACATGGAATTTGCTGAAATAGTTTTTAGGGGTCATAACATTTTTATTTTTTCACCAATGTAACTGTTTTTATTGGTATCATTTGGGGTACATATGTCTTTTTGATCACTTATTATACCATTTATTGGGAGGTGAGATGGGCAAAAATTGCAATTGTGTCTGTGTTTATAATTTTTATAAGGTTCACCATGGTATATATGATATGATAACTTTTGTCTGCAGGTCGATACAATTATGACGATACCAAATTTATATCGTTTTTTCCTGTTTTACTACTTTTGCATAATAAAGCCACTTTTTATTTAAAAAAATCTATTACATTTTTCATCGCAATATACTAACATACATAACATCTTTATTTTTCTGTCAACGTTGATGACTGAGGGCTTGCCTTTTGCAGGACAGACTGTACTGTATATAGGTTCCATTTTGGGGTACATAAGAATTTTTGATGACTTGATATTATGTTTTTTGGGATGCAAGATGACAAAAAAGCTGTTTTGGCATTATTATTTTTTACGGTGTTCTCTTGATGGGGTAGATCATGTGCTATTTTATAGAGTCAGTCTTTTTGGACGCCAAATATGTCTTTTTGTTACGTTTTACAAAATATGGGCATTTTTGAAAATAAAATCATGTTTTGGAGATGGTCTTGTGTGGGGGCTTGTTTTTTGAGGGATGAGGTGACATTTCATTGGTAATGTTTTGGGGTACATATGACATTTTGATCGCTAGATTATTCTTATTACCAATTTAGATTTTTTTTACATTTATTTTACACTTTGTGTCGCCCTTAAAGAAGACCTTTCATTAGAATAAAAAATATAAACTAAGTATACAGACATGTAGAGCGGTGCCCAGGGATCTCACTGCACTTACTATTATCCCTGGGTGCCGCTCTGTTCTCCCGGTATGTCCTCCGGTGTCTTCAGATTTTCGGCTCAACTGGGAGGAGTCTGCCCTTGTTCTTCTGGGCGTCTCCTTCTCCCAGGCTGTAGCGCTGGCCAATCGCAGCGCTCAGCTCATAGCCTGGGAGAAAAACATGGAACGCTTCCTATCTGTATACACAGCGCTCATTCAGCGACAGGGACACTGTGGACCCGTCCATGCCTTCTCTATGGTGTTCCCTGCTGTCACTGACAGTGGGCCCCCCACTCAGCATCTGCATGATTAGCATGCAGCTTCAATCTCTGAACGTCCGTTCAGAGATAAATCCCAACCCCCAACATGTTTATAGTTTATGGGCGGTTAGGAACTAGTTAAAGTGCTAGCGCATAGGGACAAAATGAAAAAGTAAAAAAATACTATGGTTCTCCCACCACACCTGATAAACATTTCACCAATGGTTTTGTCTGCAGATGAGTATATATAAAAGCTACCAAATTTAACCTAAGGAATTAAAGGTTTAAGGGTTAGTTGGCACAGTGGGTCCAAGAGAAAGGAAAATACTGCTTTCTAGCATAAAAACCTCATCTTGTCTGTGAAACATGTTGGTGGAAGTATCATGGTTTGAGCGTGTTTTTTTGTATCTGGGCCAGAACGGCTTGCTGTCATTGTTAGAACAATTAATTCTGAATTAAACCAAAAAATTCTAAAGGACAATTTTTCGACATCTGTCCGTGCGCTGAATCTCACAGGGGTCATGCAGCAAGACAACGACCCTAAGCACACATGTTGTTCTATCACAGACTGGTTAAAGAAGAATAAAGTTAAAGTCAAGTCAAAGTCCTGACCTGAAAGGGCTTGTACGCTTTTTACTATTGATGACCTATCCTCAGGATAGGTCATCAATATGAGATCAGCGGGGGTTCGACGAAAGGCATCCCTGCTGATCAGCAGTTTGAAGATAAGGCGGCGCTCGTATGACTCTGTTCTCTGTTTACCTGTTTTCCGCAGAAATTCCAGTGGTGAGTAGGTGTAATTACAAGTATGGCATCCCCATTCACTTCTATGAGATGGCTCCATAGTATTTACTGGAACAGACAGAGTCTTACTAGCGCTGCCGTCTCTTAAAATATCTGATCGGCCGGGGTGCCGGGAGTTGGATCCCCACCGATCTGATTTTGATTACCTATCCTGAGGATAGGTCATCAACAGTAAAAAGCGGACAACCCCTTTAATCCAATAGAATTGTCATGGAAGGACCTGAAGCGAGCAGTTCATGGGAGAAAACACACCAACATAACAGTGTTGAAGCTGTTTTGTGCAAAAAAATGGGCTAAACTTCTTCCAAACTGATGTGCAGGAATAATCTAAAATTACATTTAGTTGCAGTGATTGCTACACAAGGGGTAATATCAGATACTGGAAGCAAAGGTTCATATACTTTTTCCACTCACAGACGTGATATTAGATCATTTTTAGAGATGAGCGAAGTTATGAAAAATTCTGTTTGGCTGCTTTCCCGAATTTCTCCAAGAAATTTGATTTGTAACAAATTACTGTCACGAAGCGCATTTCTTTATATGAAGCCCTCCCCAATCATTGAACCCCTCAGATGCTGCATTCATTGCTGATTGTGACAGCTGAGGCTACCATTTAGGCCTTTCAGGGGTAAATCAGTGTAAAAAAAAAAAGAAAGACTCACCGGCGGTGATTTCAAACGTGAGACTTTGAGCTGTATCTTTAATCCAGATGGCTGCGACGGCCTCTACGCGAGCAAATGGATAAGGTGAGTATGTTTCTTTTTACTGCCATTTCATGGAAAATTGAATCATGGAAATTTGGCTTCGTGGTGAATAAAATATTTCCTAAAATTCGGATTGAAGTCAATTTGTTTGACTTTGATTCACTCAACACTAGTAATATTCCGCAATAAAAAAAATGACCAAGTCAAATATTTTTGACCCATTTGTTTGATTTGGTTATCCTTAGCTACTTTTAAGACCTTTTTTTAGGTCTAATTTATGCAAGCACCACTCTTTATCAGTCTGACATTAATAAAGCAGTGTTTGTGATAAGAGTTGAAATGGAAGAGAGTGAGAGAAAGGTGCATAAAAAAAGAGAGAAAGGACAATTTAACACAGGCGTATTGAGTCTGAGAAATACGCTCGTTGTGCCAGAGGTATTGCCCATCCTGAATGCTGCTCCTATGACATAGACTCATGGCATTACCATGTTTTTAATGCTGTGTGTTCCTGCCTGATGTCAAGCCTAATGAATTGTACTCTCATATTGCCATCCTACAAATCATTGAAATTCCAGGTCAGGTAGGAACTAGAGATGGCCCGAACTATTCGCCGGCGAACAGTTCCCAGCAAACATAGCTTGTTCGCGCCCGCCGCGGCGGGCAAACATATTCGATGTTCGCGTTCGCCCCTATACTTTATCATTGAGTAAACTTTGACCCTGTCCTCACAGACACATTTCAGCCAATCAGCATACCCTCCCTCCCAGACCCTCCCACCTCCTATCTAAACGCAAGGACAGCATCCATCTTAGATTCATTCTGAAGCTTACAGTGCTAGTAATTGTAAATCGCAATGCGATTAATATAACCTGTATTATTCGCATTGCGCTTACAACTTAGATCTGAGTTCCTAATGGTTGTATTGCTAGAATATAACGAATATAGCACTATATTCTCAATCTTCGTTATATTCTAGCAATACAACAACCATTAGGAACTCAGATCTAAGTTGTAATCGCAATGCGAATAATACTTACAATTATTAATCGCTTTCCGAATCCATTTGATGCCTTTATTTGATTGTACATGACGGTTGACTATGACTACCACCAACGTTCTGCTGCCTCCAAAGCAAGATATCTGAACCCCCCAGTGGCCATTTGGGTGTTTTTGATAGAAAACGCATCAAAAACGCATCTGCGTTTTTATCATTTTTTTTCCCCCACATTTGGTTGCATATTTACATTTGGTATAGGCATATATGGTAGTCTAGATCATGTGTCTATACCAAAACCTAGGATCATTGTTTGACAGCATATAGCTGAATATAGATTTGGGCAGAGTAATGATCTAGACCTGTGTTTCCCAACCAGTGTGCCTCCAGCTGTTGCAAAACTACAACTCCCAGCATGCCTGCACAGCCAAAGGCTGTCCGGGCATGCTGGGAGTTGTAGTTTTGCAAAAGCTGGAGGCACACTGGTTGGAAAACACTGAATTCTAGACTACCATATTTGCCTATACCAAATGTAAATATGCAACTAAATGTGGCAAAATACACAAAAAAATAAAATAAAAAAATGATAAAAACACAGATGCGTTTTTGATGCGTTTTCTATCAAAAACGCACAAATGGCCCCTGGGCGGTTCAGATATCTTGCTTTGGAGGCAGCAGAACGTTGGTGGTAGTCATAGTCAACCGTCATATACAATCAAATAGAGGCATCAAATGAATTCGGAAAGCGAGTAATAATTGTAAGTATTATTCGCATTGCGACTACAACTTAGAGCTGAGTTCCTAATGGTTGTATTGCTAGAATATAACGTATATTCTAGCAATACAACAACCATTAGGAACTCAGCTCTAAGTTGAATTCGCAAATAAGATGTCCCAAGACTCCCAAACTATTCACCAGCGGACAGTTCCCGACAAACATAGCTTGTGCGCGTTCGTCGCGGCGGGCGAACATATGCAATGTTCGGTCCACCCCCTATCATTGAGTAAACTTTGACCCTCTACCTCACAGTCAGCAGACACATTCCAGCCATTTAGCATACCCTCCCTCCCATCTCCTGGACAGCATCCATTTTAGATTCATTCGGAAGCTGCAGTCTTAGTGAGAGGAGGGACAGTGTAGCTGCTGCTGATTTAATAGGGAAATCGATAGCTAGGCTAGTGTATTCAGTGTCTACTCCAGTCCTGAAAGACTCATCAGATCTCTGCTGTAAGGACAGCATCCTGACAGCACCCCAAAAAGACCTTTTTAGGGCAATTACATCAGTCTCCCTCCCAGACACTCCCACCTTCTATCAAAAAGCAAGGACGGCATCCATCTTAGATTCATTCTGAAGCTGCAGTGTTAGTAGTTGTAATCGCAATGCGATTAATATAACCTGTATTAATCGCATTGTGAATTCAACTTAGAGCTGGTTTCCAAGTGGTTGTATTGCTAGAATATAAAGATTGAGAATATAGCGCTATATTCGTTATATTCGTCATTTCTAGCAATACAACCATTAGGAACTCAGATCTAAGTTGTAATCGCAATGCGATTAATACAAGTTATATTAATCGCATTGAGAATTCAACTTAGATCTGAGTTCCTAATAGTTGTTGTATTGCTAGAATATAACGAAGATTGAGAATATAGTGCTATATTCGTTATCTTCATTATATTCTAGCAATACAACCATTAGGAACCCAGCTCTAAGTTGAATTCGCAATGCGATTAATATAACCTGTATTAATCGCATTGCGATTACAACTTACCACACTCTGCGTCAACTACGTAATTTTCCATGGGAGTTTCGGCATGGATCCCCCTCCGGCATGCCACAGTCTAGGTGTTAGTCCCCTTGAAACAACTTTTTCATCACTATTGTGGCCAGAAAGAGTCCCTGTGGGTTTTAAAATTTGCCTGTCTATTGAAGTCTATGGTGGTTCGCACTGTTCGCATGTTCGCGAACATTTGCGGAAGTTCGCAAACATTTGCGGAAGTTCGCGTTCGCCGCTCGTGAACAGAAAAATTTATGTTCGCGACATCACTAGTAGGAACATTACAATGCAGTAGGTCCATGTAATAGGAGCAGCCTTCAGGACAATAAATACCTGAGTTACACAGAGCATATTTCTCCCAATGAATATGTTTATGTCAAAGACAACAGAGAAAAAAAAATATCCTGTCCTAGGAGAGCACAGAGTGTTATATAAAAATTGTCAAGCCAACTGGAGCACTTTCAATTCAGGTCAAATTTATTCATACCCAAAATCGAATCTTTCAACCAATTAGATAGATTCTGACCCAAAGTGAATTTCAAGATATTTGCTCATCTCTAACAATTATCATTTATCAGTTATATCATTGCATTTAGTGTATAATTTTATTTTATTACTTATATCCCTTCCCTTATCATTCATTAGTTATATCTTTCATATATATAGCGTATATTTGTCATTAGTTATATCCCTGCATGTAGTATATAATTAACTTTTATTAGTTATATCTTTCCATAAATATTCATCATCTACTAAAATCTAAAACTGCCAAAGAATAAACAATTTTCTCACAGCCTCCAAAGAAATATTCAGAGAAGTCTATCTGGTGACAATCAAATCTTTATGTCCTGTGCTCATTTGAATAACAGCTATGCTGAAGTGACAGACTCCTGGCACATACAGAATACTGTAATTGATTTACTACGTCTTAATGAAGTGGTAAACATCTACAGGCTTTTATTCCAATCCCTTTGTTCTAAAATAGTTGAAGAGCCTAAAACAGAGAGCATAGTCTAATGATCAAAATGGAATCTCCACAATGATGAATGAGCAGCAATAAAAGACTGTTTGTTTTCATGCTTACACATGGGTCTCAAAAAGTGCTTACATTGACTCTTCACAGCACTAGTTACTGTGTATATGGATTTTCTAACCAAACCTTCTACATAAGCATATACTGATATACTGTGCTTTTAGAAAGAGATGTGCTGCTAGATGGGGTTGGAGGAAGCATTTACTAATAGAATAGGTAGGGATTGTTACGGGGAAGTTGTTCTGTAGGAGTAGAGTGGAAAATATACTTCCAAATACTTCCAAAGAACCAAAAAACACCATCAAACGGAAAAAACACCAGTAGCCAAAGGACACTTGTATGTCCTGCTTGTCATATTCCCTATAGACTGAAGCTGCATTTTTTCAGCGAGTACCGCACCAAAAATTGCCACAAAAAAACACAAAAGTGCTGAAAAATGCCATTACATTCGGGAAAATAAGTATTTGATATACTGGCAAGTTTGCAAGTTTTCCCACCTACAAAGAATGGAGAGGACTGTAATTTTTATCGTAGGTACACTTCAACTGTGAGAGACAGAATCTAAAAAAAAAATCCAGAAAATCACATTGTATGATTTATAATTAATTAGCATTTTATGGCATGAAATAAATATTTGATACAATAGAAAAACAGAACTTAATATTTGGTACAGAAACCTTTGTTTGCAATTACAGAGGTCAGATGTTTCCTGTAGTTCTGAATCTTGACCAAGTGTGCACACACTGCAGCAAGGATTTTGGCACACTCCTCCATACAGATCTTCTCCAGATCTTTCAGTTTTCGGGGCTGTCGATGGGCTACATTGAGTTTCAGCTCCCCCAAAAGATTTTCGATTGGGTTCAGGTCTAGAGAGTGACTAGTCCTCTAGACTCCAAGACCTGAAATGCTTTTTACGAAGCCACCCCTTAGATGCCCTGGCTGTGTGTTTCAGGTCATTTCAAGTCACCCATCTTCAATGCTCTTACTGAGAGAAGGAGGTTGTTGGCCAAAATTTTGCGATACATGGCCCCATTCATCCTCCCTTTAATATGGTGCAGTCTTCCTGTCCGCTTTGCAGAAAAGCACCCCCAAAGTATGATGTTTCCCACCCCCATGCTTCACAGTTGGGATGGTGTTCTTGGGGTTGTACTCAAACACGGCGAGTGGAGTTGATACCAAAAAGTTCTATGTTGGTCTCATCTGACCACATGACCTTCTCCCATGCCTCTTCTGGATGATCATTGGTGAACCTCAAATGGACCTGGATATGTGCTGGCGGGAGCATAGGAACCTTGCGTGCCCTGCAGGATTTTAATCCATGATGGCGTAGTGTGTTACTAACAGGAATCTTTGAGACTGTGGTACCAGCTCTCTTCAGGTCATTGACCACGTCCTCCCATGTAGTTCTGGGCTGATTCCTGACTTTTCTCAGAATCATCCTTACCCCACGAGGCGAGATCTTGCATGGAGCCACAGAAAGAGGAAGATTGACAGTCATCTTGTGTTTCTTCCATTTTCTAATAATTGCGCCAACAGTTTCTGTCTCACCAAGCTGCTTGCCTACTGTCTTGTAGCCCATCCCAGCCTCGTGCAGGTCTACAATTTTGTCCCTGGTGTCCTTAGACAGCTCTTTGGTCTTCGCCATGGTGGAGAGGTTGGAGTGTGATCGATTGAGTGTGTGGACAGGTGTCTTTTATACAGGTAACAGGTTCAAAGAGGTGCAATTAATACAGGTAATGAGTGCAGAGTAGGAGGGCTTCTTACCCCTTTCACGCCCGATGACCTACATGTAGGTTCTCGGGCCGGACTTTAAGCATGTCACCTGCTCGCGCGCGCAGCAGTTTCAGTAGCCGCGGGCACATGTATGCGATCAGCCATAAGGCTGATCGCACACATTTTACTTTTCAGATGTCGTAGTCAAATGTGACCACAGCATCTGATCAGTCCGGAAGCAGAAGTCGCGCGCTTCCGCTCTGGTAACAGCGCTCCCCGGCTGAGATCACCTGTTACATCGCTGAAATAGCCCGAAGCCTCAACAAGGCTTCAGTGCCTATTTCAGGAATATACAAATACAGGCCACTAGGTGACAGCACTGTATTGGTATAGTGCAAATGAAGTGTTCAATGATGTCTATATAGACATCAATAAACACAATGGGCAATTTAATGATTGCCAGTTATTGTCAAGGTGACAGTAAGTAAAAAAAAAAGTGAAAACAAGTTTTTACAAATATAAAAAAAATAAAAAAAACATAAAACTTCTAATCACCCCCCTTTCCTCAAAATAAAAATACTTAACCAATGAAAAAAATAAACATCCTGGGCATCGCCGTGTGCGAAAATGCCCATACTATTAAAATATAACAATATTAAGGGCTTACGGCAAATAGTGTAACGGGAAAAAAAATTAAAACAGCCATTTTTTGTCACTTCAACTACCCAATAATTTTTTTTATAAAAGGTGATAAATAAGTAGCACACACTTCAAGTTGCACACACGTCTTGCAAAAAATTAGCCCTCACACAGCCCTGTACTTAATTTTTTTTTCTGTATTAAAAATCATACAAAGTGTGGTGTGGGGTATCGTTGCAACCGTACTGTCCTGGAGAATGAAGATAACAGGTAACTGTTACCGCATAGTGTACAGTGTAATAAAAAAAAAAAACCTTTATCAGAATTGTTTTTTCCCAATTCTACCCCATTTGGAAAAAAAATTCCGCCTCCCACTACATGGTATGCAACCTTAAATGGTGCCATTAGAAAGGAAAACTTATCCCTAAAAAAAAAAGCCTTCATAAGGCTATGTGAACAGAAAAATTAAAAAGTTAGGACTATGGGAAGGCTGGGAATGAAAAACGAAAACGCAAAATGAAAAATGGCCTGGGCCAGAAAGGGTTAAAGAAAAACTAACAGGTCTGTGAGAGCCAGAATTCTTGCTGGTTGGTAGGTGATCAAATACTTATTTCATGCAATGAAATGCAAATTAATTGTTTAAAAATCATACAATGTGATTTTCTGGATTTTTTTTTTAGATTCTGTCTCTCACAGTTGAAGTGTACCTACGATAAAAATTACAGGCCTCTCCATTCTTTGTAAGTGGGAAAACTTTCAAAATTGCCAGTGTATCAAATACTTTTTTCCCCACTGCATGTGGCATTTGGTCAGCATTTTTCACCAATATTTCACCAGTAAGCCAAAACCAGGAGAGGATCTAAGGCTGGCTTCACACGGTTTAACACGGATGTCAACTGTCCATTGAAACCTGTACTGCAGGGGCGGCAGGAAGCTCACAGCGTCATAGCAACCAATAACGCCGTGCGCTCCTGCTCTAAGCAGGAATCCAGCCCAGGTTACCACGGGCAGTTCACGTCCGTGTTAAACTGACATGTGAATCCAGCCTAAAACACCGAAGACCCACAAATCTTTACGTTATACTTTTTACCTGTAGATTCCACTCCTATTTTGCAAAAGTAGAAAACAGAAAAAAAACTTTATAAATCACTGTAATCATACTGACCTGCAGAATAAAGTTAAAGGGCCTCTGTCAGCAGATTTGAACCTATGACACTGGCTGACCTGTTTCATATGCACTTGGCAGCTGCAGAAGGGAAGATTGCGGCACACAGGCTTCTTATGCAATATTATACCATTTAAATGGTATAATATTGCATAAGAAGCCTGTGTGCGCAATCTTCCCTTCTACAGTTACGACTTCCAAGTCCTTGCTGGCACCAGCTAACTTAGTGTGCGGAGCTCCACCACTATAACACTTGGCAGCTGAAGGCATCTGTGTTGGTCCCATGTTCATATGTGCCCACATTGCTGAGAAACATGAAGCTTTAATATATGCAAATGAGCCTTTAGGAGCCGTTACACCTAGAGGCTCTCAGTGCGGTACTTGTATTGTGATCACAGCACTCAGTCCAATTCTGACCAGTGTGGGTGCATGTCACGGCTGCCTGCCCTAATGTGTGTGCTCACTATAGCCTGATGAAGGGCATTCATACTGCCCAAAACGTTGTGTTATTGAATTGCACCACCATGTCCGAATAAATGAATTAATTCTCCCAGCATACAAAAACTGGAGTGCTGTCTCAGACACCTAGAGGCTCTGTTCTCCCTGCAGAGAAAGCTGATCTTCAAGAGTAACGGCAACGCTGTTCTCAATATCAGCGATCATAACAATAATTAATCATAATGTATTACATAACAGTGTCAATGCTAATAGAAAGAAAATCCTAGAATCAACATTTACGGAACCTTACTTTGTTCATAAACCATTGTAATGGAAATCAACATGATAAAAATCTAAAGATCTTTCATTAACACGACAGAACAATCAACATTTCTAGAAGAATTGCAATAAAACCCTGGCAATTTTATATGTTTACAGTGGATTAAAGTCGTGTCTTAACGATAAGATCAGTTTACTATTTATGTATGGATTATTAGCATCTATGAACATAGAGAAAGGCAGACACGAAGATGTAAAAGGTTCCAGTAACAGTATTCAGCAGATTTCCGTTTGTAACAATTATTCTTTATTACTAAGAGTTCCTGATACATATCATGCCAACATGTAATCACATTATGTGATTTTCAGTTAAAGCTTATGGCTTCTTAAATCTAAGGAAATAATAATAAAAATTGGATAGCAAAACACGCACATATGGCATCCAAATGTAGGAGTATGATGATGAACTTACCACCAGATGGCGCTAGAACCTTTAGAAACCCAGAACCTATACTGACATGGTAGGGACACATAATGGTTCACACTGAAACATAAACATGGCAACAAATATTTGAATATTAAACAAAACAAATATAATATTAAACATAAATCATTATTTTATCTGCTTATTTAATTATATATATGTTATCAGCAAGTCATCAGAGTTTTCAAGATCTTGGCTTGCTGTCATTTAACAGAAGGCTTCATTGTTTACTTCCAGGAAATAGAAACCTTCTCATGTGATGGACTAGAGAAGAAAAGCTCCTGATGTACTGGTAGGATTGGTAGATGACCCTGCTTCTTTATTTTCTACAGTGTACGCACAGAATACACAGCTAGGCAGATGTCAATGAGTTTTGTCATTTTTGGGGAACTAAGAGGAAGCATCTGCATAGTGCTGGAAATACAACGGACTAGTGTAGTTTAGTAAATTATTGGTAAAATCTGGGATGAATTTGCTTACATATCTGCAAAAACCGGAATCAGCCCCCATCTTCTGATCTGACGTAGAAGCAGAAATTCTTTAGACACCAGCCACATGTCAATCTGATCTGTCTTTAAAATTAGGGTGCTAACCAGTTCTGTGAAGAAGGAATATAGACATTCATTGGTCTGCCCCAAGTTATAAAGTTAGCTTCTGTCCTCCAGATATGTCTGGATTAGTTAATCTCCTTGAAATAACAATTATGGAGCATCCTAGAACTCCACATACTACTCTGTTGTTGGGAGATAGTAACATAGTACATAAGGCCGAAAAAAGACATCTGTCCATCCAGTTCGGCCTGTCATCCTACAAGTTGATCCAGAGGAAGGCAAAAAAACCCTGTGAGGCAGAAGCCAATTTTCCCCACTTAAGGGGAGTAAAAAATTCCTTCCCGACTCCAATCAGGCAATCAGAATAACTCCCTGGATCAACGACCCATCTCTAGTAGCTGTAGCCTGTAATATTATTACACTCCAGAAATACATCCAGTCCCCTCTTGAATTCCTTTATTGTACTCCCCATCATCACCTCCTCAGGCAGAGAGTTCCATAGTCTCACTGCTCTTACAGTGAAGAATCTTCTTCTATGTTTGTGTACAAACCTTCTTTCCTCCAGACGCAGAGGATGTCCCCTCGTCACAGTCACAGTCCTGGGGATAAATAGATGATGGGAGAGATCTCTGTACTGACCCCTGATATATTTATACATAGTAATTAGATCTCCCCTCAGTCGTCTTTTTTCTAAAGTAAATAACCCTAATTTTGATAATCTTTCAGGGTAATGTAGTTGCCCCATTCCAGTTCCTCTGAACCCTCTCCAGCTCTGCTATGTATGCCTTGTTCACAGGAACCCAGAACTGTAAACAGTACTTCATGTGTAGTCTGACTAGTGATTTGTAAAGTGGTAGGACTATGTTCTCATCATGGGCGTCTATGCCCCTTTTGATGCAACCCATTATCTTATTGGCCTTGACCAATAATCTGCATTGAACTGTACTCCTCTGGATGAGAGTTCTGGAGTGCCTGCATGTAGGGCTCCAGAGTAGACACGCATGGCTAGGAGTGGACAGAATAATGGGTTTAGCACAGAAACAAAATTACAATTTCTTCCTTGTCCAATGAACTGGCAACAGGGTCCTTGAGGCCCAAGACTTAATGACAAGCTTGGGGAACTAAGGACAGAGAGGTTTTAGTGGCACAAGGGCAGCTTACATGTGTAGGAGTTTTGTTTTTAATTTGTTATGGCTGATTGTGTTTACTCCTTATAATTAGTGTAGAGTGAATCGAAGTATCCGAAGTAGAATTTTAGAAAAAAAAAAATTTCACCCCGAAGACGAGTTTCCTTGCGCTTCATGGTAACAAATAAATTTTTCCTAAAATGGTGACTGAAAGTAAAAAAAAAAATACTCACTTCATCTACTTGATTGCAGAGAGGCTGTCCACTCCCATCTCGATTGAAGAGAACCCCCCAAAGGACCTGCAGCGAGCATGATGACCTCACCACATGATCACGCAGCGTGCGCTTGGTGATCGTGCGCCATCACCGTGCGCCCAGCATGATCACATGGTGAGGTCCCCATGGGTTTTCTTCAATCAAGACAGGCGCGGACGGCCTCTCTGCGATCAAGTGGATGAGGGGAGTATAAGTTATATAAGTAGTCAGTAATCGAATTTCTTTGTGAAATTCGATGAAGCAGCCGAATCAAAATTTTCATAGCTTTGCTCATCTCTCATTAAAGGAGTTATCCGATATCTAAAATATACCCCTCAATGCCCGGGCCCCTTGTATGGATTATACTTACCTGCTCCTGAAACACGCATCGCTCTGGATCAAAACATCCGGCAAAGGGGGAGGGTGGACAGCCAATAGCAGGCCACGATGGGGACAAGCCACCTTGCGACAGGCGACGGGGGGATGTAGCAGCTGCCTTGCAGGGATCCGGAGTGACGTGTGCCAAGAAGCAGGTAAATATAATCCATACAAGGTGCCTGGGCATTGGGGGGCATATTTTAGATATTGGATAACCCCTTTAAGATAAAAACAGACCCTGTAGCAGAGAAGAGCAAAATATGCCAACCAAGACAACAAGCAATAGCCTGAGCCAAAATGTAGCCAATACACTGCAAAGGCTTGATACAGCTATACTGAGGCTGGGGCTCATGACTTTCTTCACATTCTAGATTACAGGAGGTATGGACAGCTGGGTGACTGTGATTGATCAGAGGGAAAGACTAGTTCAAGAACAAGGCTGAATTAATTTGTGAGAGATACGTATCAGTCTACGTATCTCTCATTTTTTGTGAGCCAAAACCAATAGGGAATAATGTGAAGGTGTAATGGAAAAATCCGCGCCTGTTCTGTGTTTTTGACCCAAACCTGGTTTGATACTACACATTTTAGGGTGTTCACTTAATTTGATTCATCAATCAGTAGTTGAGGAGTTGGTGTGAAACTGCGGCCTGACACTATTGCTATTTTACCTTTGCAGTTAATGTTACAGTACAGTATGTCTGACAGACAGGTAAGGAGGAGAGATCCGCTGTTTCCTCTGGTAGCGAGGCAAGTAGCGACGATGCGAGTTGCGTGGGAGCTGGTGTTGCGAGTGGTCAGGCACGTAGGCCTGAGACTGGTAAGGGTGACATCAGCGATGTTCAGACAGTAGTGGATGATGATGATGTAGCTGATAGCATGTGAGAGTAAGGTGAAGAAGGGGATTCATCATCATCAGGAGAAGAGGGTGGCAGTTTGCGTGTGAGGCAGCAGCTGAACCAGCAGGGTGATAGCGTGGCTGTAAGTCAGCAGGGTGGCAGCAGTGTGAGATCTGTAGCCAGACGTGCCCAGAGTAGACCGCCTTCTACGCAGGAGCCTACCTGTTTGGAAAGAAGTAGCGGTGCACGGATTAACGGACGTAACAGTAGGAGGCAGTTAGCACTTAGTGGTGGAGGGAAAATGCCATACTCGGCGGTGTGGGAATTTTCTTCACATCAGCATGGCCCACTCTGTGACTGGGCCCTTGTGTTGACTCCTCATGCGATTCTTCATACTGTTGCCCCCCTCACCACTCTGTGACTGGGCCACTGTATTGACTCCTCATGCTGTTGCCACCCTCACGACTCTGTGACTAGGCCACTGTGTTGACTTTGCATGCTGTTGCTACCTTCACCATATTATAAAGTTTCTTGTGGTCTCTTGTACTATTGATTTAAGCAATGTTGTATAAAAAGTTAGTGACCATTTAAACTTTTCATTCGCGTGTTTATAAGTTATATTGATTGCTACAGAAATTCAGTGACAACCAACATGGTCTTCATTACAGCTACTATCGGAATTGTCACCCAGACAGCTAGGTGGTAAATAGAACTAGTTATACATTCTTACCGGAGCAGTGAATGCATATCGGATAACTAGGCATGTAATGAAATATAATGAGTAATGCCAAAACACCTAAGTTGTCTAGTCAATTTCTGTCCTGCTAATCATCCTTTCTCTGCTCACCAATCATCATCAGCGTATAGTCATTACTCAACTGTATAATACAGCAAATCCTGGAATCCTCTGTGACTGGGCCACTGTGATGACTCCTCATGCTGTTGCCATCCTCTCCACTCGGTCATGGGAGCACTACTTGTTTCAGTGTGTAACAGAACAGGTTCTGTAGAAATTTATGTGGAATCAGCTGACAATGGTGTAAAAGGAGTGCGCTTCTTCACTCTATAGTAGAATCTTGGGCCACTGCACAGTTCTTTATACCATTTTTTTTAACATTGACCTGTAAGGCTGAGTTCATACTTGAGTTATTTGGTCAGTTTTGGCCCTGTTACTGACCAAATAAGTGAAGTGTGCAGTGATTCTAAGTTGACGCCTGTCATCTGAGTGTCATACTGACTCACAGTATTAGTAAAAAAGGGATTTCAGCTCACCCACTGTCTTCCTTCGCCGTGCACGTATCCCGGACCAGGAATCAGTGAAAACACTGTGCATTGCAGAAACACGCATAGGGAGTCCGCTGTGCTAGTGAAACAAAACTGTGAGTCAATCAAAACAGTAGAAAAAATCCAGCAGCAGTCTCAGTATAAAAACCAGTTTCTTTATTTCTTCATTATAAAAACCATAGGCTGACCAGAAAGGCAAGGTCTACGCGTTTCGACTGTACGTCTTAATCATGACCAAGAATCATGACAATGATTAAGACGTATAGTCGAAACGCGTAGACCTTGCCTGTCTGGTCAGCCTATGGATTTTAAAATGAAGAAATAAAGAAACTGGATTTTATCCTGAGCCTGCTGCTGGATTTTTTCTACTGTTTTGATTGACTCACAGTTTTGTTTCACTAGCACAGCGGACTCCCTATGCATGTTTCTGCAATGCACAGTGTTCTACACCACTATACAGGCTGCCAGGAAATAGATGTTTTTTAATGCGATTCATTATGAATAAATTCCAATCGAATCTTCTTGGGAAATTCGGTGAACCACCCGAATAGAATTTTTGAAAAATTCGCTCATCTCCATTCTTTACTCTACATGACTTCCTATCAGCATACACACTTCATTAAGTTCAGCATTGGACTAGAGTGCCTAGGACCCATCAATAAAACTCATTCTGGGGGCCAACTGTGCTGCTACATGCAACTATTACCTTCTTACATATGGCAGGCAGCAATAAGATGATCGTGTCAAGATGACTGATTATGGGGGTCTTTGCATCAACGTCAAGAAGGTGGATCCCATTGGAATGAGGATACAGGCTAGCCTGCTTCTGTACCTAGAGGTAATTTTAGCCTCCCAGTGTGTCTATAACTGGGTAGTTTGTTAAATAATCTACCTGTTTTTTTTATATTGATACTGGACATTATGTCCGTTACAATAACGGGCGCTAGAACATTAGTGCTGGCACTGTTATGGGGGATCTGTGGATAACACTGTTATGGGGGGATCTGTGGATGGTACTGTTATGGGGGGATCTGTGGATGACACACTGTTATGGGGGATCTGTGGATGACACTGTTATAGGGGATCTGTGGATAACACACTGTTATAGGAGATCTGTGGATGACACTGTTATAGGCGATCTGTGGATGACACTGTTATAGGGGATCAGTGGATGGCACTGTTATGGGGGGATCTGTGGCTGACACTGTTATGGGGGATCTGTGGGTGACACAGTTATAGGGGTCTGTGGCTGTCACTGTTATGGGGGTCTGTGGCTGACACTGTTATGGGGATCTGTGGATGACACATAGCATTTTATGCAATGTGTCATCCACAGATCCCCCCATAACAGTGGCGCTGTTTAGTGTGAATGTAATGGCAGCGGGGCCTAGTGCAGTCACTGTAACTCACTAAGTGACGCCCCTACTCCGCCCACTACATGAATGAAGCAGGCGGTGAGGGCACATGATGTAGTAAGCTACGCTGCCAGTGCCTGGCCGCCCGCTCACCAGGCCTCCTGCCTCACCATGTAGTTAATGAAGATCGTTATTATTATTACAGTTATTCATAGTATTACTACACTGAGCGGGGCCCGGTGCAATACAGTGACTGCATCGGGCGCCGCTGCCATTACAATAGGATGCCGCCCCTGTAGTGTCCGTGGAGTGTGTGCCGATTGGTCTGTGCGCCGCACATGAACACTTGACAAATCGGCACACACGCACGGACACCACTCACATAAGGATTTTATTAGTATTGATATAGGCTGGGTGTGCTGGGGTCTGTGGGCCCACATTTGTCAGGGGCCCACAGGGGATTCAACTGTTTCCCTGTTGGCGAGTCCAAGCCTGCCTAAGTTACATCAGCGAAGATCTGGTATAGAAGGGTCCAAGCACTACTAAAGTGGTGGCATTTAAATATAAAATCTCTGTTTTAACAGCTGCAGAGTATGTTAATAACAAATTAAAATGTAGTAATACTAAGATGACATTTCCAATGTCACATCTCAGTCATACATGTGACTCTCTGACTATTTGGAAATCAAAGATCAAATGTGTATGCTAAAGGAGAACCTGTCACCAGATTTTTGTACTCTAAACTACCAGTATGTTGTAAACGCAATATACACATGGGTGTATGGTACTAAACATGCTACTGTCAAAACTATTTGCCATAGCTTTATGTATGTAAATCACCAGAGAAGAGTCACAAGAAGAGTCCGGCAGCATCTGGCACATGTGCAGGGTGCAGATGAAATTAAGGCCAGTACATTTCACTTCATTGCACAAGTGTCGGACGCTTCTCACGACCCTAGCAGTATGATGACATCTTGGTGATTTAGGATACAAAAATCTAGTGATGGGTTTCCTTTAAGTGTACCATGAAGAAAAACTTCATATGAGTCTAAAACTAGTAACCAGAGGAATGCAGTCTATTGCATGCCTCGTCATTGTTATATGAATGGAGACAGGATTCAATTAACATAACACATACGACATAGGAAGGAAGTCATTATCTCATTCTGTCTGTACAGAACTAATACCAGGATTACATTCACTATGCTAATTAGTGATGTTGTAACGTGGATCATATTTACATGTGGCCTTCTCAATACTATCAGCTACAAGCAGTGGAGTCATTCCTATACATTACTATATGCAACAAAGCCAGATGATTATGAATTTTGACTCTGATAATGGTGTTTTCAGATTAGGGAAAAGTTAAAGCATACCTAACCCTTCAACAATTTTTGCTTTAATAAGTAGTACAGTGTGTGTACATTTGCAATGAAACTCTTTCTGGCCATTATATCACTTGTATCTGGCATTTTTTAGCAGTTTTCCTCTGTGCATGGTGAATATCTAGGTTGTAGGTCTCCCAAAGATGGTCAGACAAGACCAGCTCCCTTCCACTGCACACAGAAAGTAGATGAGAATCTGCTTCCTAACCTTCTGGTACTCAAAAGCAGCCCCAAAATCATGAAGGACATTATAAAGAGGTACTGACTGATTTGGTCTGTATGGCTGTGAATAAAGCACTTAGGAGTTTATATCTCTGCCCATTCTGGAGCTAAGTGGTATGCTTGTCTGCGTGTGCTCCTGCTCACTCCTCCCCCTTCACTCTCTATAAACTTGCATTTAAATTTGTACTATGATACTCCTGTGGAACTGATTCCAACTAGGATGGGTTTAAAGGGGTTGTGCATCCTTCGGGGGTTGGCATTTCCCTCCTCTTTAGCAGATATGTGTAGAGAAGCATACTTACCTGCTCCCCCACCACTGGCTCCCACGTCCTTTTCTTCCTGGCTTCTCAAGTCAGCTCCCAGGATGTCAACTTCCATTTTGATGTTGCTGCAGCCAATCACAAGCCACAGAGGTGACTTGCATCTCTTGCAGCATGTCAAATAGTTATGTGACACAAGGAGGGCAGGTCAGTAGTGTGGCTAGAGATTGGCTGCAGCAAAGTCAAAATGTCAAAATGGAAGTTTATATAGAAGTTGAGGCCGGACAGAGAAGCAGCACGAGGAAGCAGGTAAGTATGCTTCTGTTCACAGGTCTGCAAACAAGGAGAGGTTTGCAAAACCCTCCCAAAGATGCGCAACCCCTTTAAGACATTTTTCAAAGTGAAAAGCAGTGAGCAAGGGGGGAGGGGGCACAATATCTGATAACTTGAGAACTAGTACACATATTATAAAATTTCTTGTGGATGAGGATGATGTAGCTGACAGCATGAGAGAGCCAGGTGAAGAGGGGGCTTCATCATCATCATCATCAGAAGAAGAGGGTGGCAGCTTGTGTGTGAGGCAGCAGCTGAGCCAGCAGGGTGATGGCGTGGCCGTGAGTCAGCAGGGTGGCAGCAGTGTGAGATCTTTAGCCAAACGTGCCCAGGGTAGACCGCCTGCTGCACAGGATCCTACCTGTTTGGAATGAAGTAGCAGTGCACAGGCTCAGGGACACAACAGTAGCAGGCAGTTAGCACTTAGTGGTGGAGGGAAAATGCCATACTCGGCGGTGTGGGAATTTTTCCTCAAGCCGCCGGAGGACATCAGCATGGCCCATTCTATGACTGGGCCACTGTGTTGACTCCTTATGTAAATGCCCCCTTGCCGTTGGTTTTGCAGTGTGCATGCCCCAGCCCGGCGAGGGCCCGGATTGAAAGATCACGCAAGGGAATAGAAGGGCGGGCATAGGCAGAGGCTGGGGCGGGGAAACAATGAAAAAAGGCTGAGCAGTCTGGGCTCCAACACAGTGAACGCCACCCCTGGGCACTTGCAAGTGCTCATTTGCACATGAATTAAATTTAGTTTTCCCAGCTTCTGCAAGTGTAAAGAAAAAGACAAAGGTACCATTACATTCATGTATAGGTGTGCTATAGGACAATGTAAGCAATGTATATGGCCATATGGAGATGACAGACTCTCTTTAAACAGACATATATGCTCCTATTCCCCAGACAGAGACCCTTTTGAACTGCATTTGGCCGCGCCCGCTATATGTTGGGTGCATTATTCCATCCAGACGCATCCTGTAAAAAACAAATCTGTTAAATAGATACCATAATAGCCCATGCCACCGTTAGGCATCCGTAACAGCTTTCATTTAACAGATGTGTTGGCCGCTTTTTCCCACATACACGATTTATAGAAACCAATAACAAAGTGTGAAATAAGCCTTACCAGAACCGCTGCTTTCCACCAGCAAATTTAAGTTGTGCTACAAGGCAATTCTGTGAACAAACCTTTTTCTCATAGATTTGGCAAAGCCCTCATGATTACTAGAATGACCCCCTCCAGGAGCATATTCCATTTTTTCCTCTGACATCAGTTGCATAAAGTCAGGGAAACAAGGATAATATATATTTTCTCTTGTCATAAAGAAGCATGGGGCCACAATTCAAAACACTTCTTAGCTACTTCTATTATTCTGTTTAATATATAGTAGGATGCACCTTATTTATTATAGACCTCTTTTTGAATAAGAAGCAAGCATTCCATGGCAATCCCATGTAGAATGACACATGCCACCAGCGATATGGGAGAATTTCTAATACAGTACCAGCAACACTGTGTGCCTAATACAATGGGGCAACAATGTTTCTCCATAATATAGTACCAGCCACACTGTGTGTCTAATACAGTTGAGCAACAGTGGGCCTCCATAATACAGTTCCAGCCATACTGTGTGCCTAATACAATGGGGCAATAGTGTGCGCCGATAATACAGTACCAGCCACACAGTGTGCCTAATACAGTGGAGCAACAGTGTGCCCCCATAATATAGTACCAGCCACACTGTGTGCCTAATACAATGGAGCAGCAATGTGCCCCCATAATATAGTACCAGCCACACTGTGTGCCTAATACAATGGAGCAACACTGTACCCCCATAATACAGTACCATACACACTGTGTACCTAATACAATTGAGCAACAGTGTGCCTCCATAATACAGTACCAGCCACACTGTGTGCCTAATACAGTGGAGCAACAATGTGCTCCCATTATACAGTACCAGCCACACTGTGTGCCAAATACAGTGGAGCAACAGTGTGCCTCCATAGTACAGTACCACCCACACTGTGTGCCTAAGGCAATGGAGCAACAATGTGCCTCCATAGTACAGTACCAGCCACACTGTGTGCCTAATGCAATGGAGCACCAGTGTGCCCCCATAGTACATTACCAGCCACACTGTGTGCCTAATGCAATGGAGCAACAGTGTGCTCCCATAATACAGTACCAGCCAAACTGTGTGCCTAATACAATGGAGCAACAGTGTGCTCCCATAATACAGTACCAGCCACACTGTGTGCCTAATACAATTGAGCAACAGTGTGCCTGTACTCAGTGTTTCACAGGTGACTGCTCTGTCTGTTGACCAAGGTAGATATTAACCACGTCTAGGTACTGTACCACTCCATCTCTGGAACATTGATTTCGGAATGTCCCAGTTATACAACTATAATTCACAGACCCATTAATGGAAATGGAAAGCATTTATGTCTAGAATTTTATTGTGACATATTTGACATCGTGGTTGTTTTGTATGTTTTCATGTTTCTATTTTTCTAATTTTTTTTAAATAATATTTCAGCCAAATAGGAAAGTACATTGAGATCCGACTAGTCTAAGACCAGTAGCAATTGGGCAGTATACCTTATGTTCTGTTCCAGACTTATTGAATTTATACCCTCTCACTTTCCTCTAACACATTCAGCTCACAGCAGGAGGGCTAGGGAAGCACATGGGAGCACCATCTAAAATGGTTTATAATCTCTTCCGAAGACCTTCCCAACAATCACATACAGATGAAACAGCAAAACTACCAACGTGAATGTTTCCTACCAGCTCAAGTCTCCAAAAACATTAGTCACTACTTACTAGGCATCCAAGTGTATACAAAAAGCTTCACTAAACCCACATAATGCACAATAAAAATAACATTATATTAAAGATACAGTATAGCAGTACCTTTCTAGTGGCATAGATACCATTGGTTCTTACTATACTTAAAGAGGACCTTTCACTGGTCCTCAGTTTATTAGGCAAAGCTATGTACATGGAGAGCGGCACCCAGGGATGTCCCTGCACTTACTTGTATCCCTGGGTGCCGCTCCGTTCGTCCTCTGTAGCCCCCGGTACCGGCGCTCGTGCTTCTCCAATTTTGCCTGGGGCGGAGACTTCTTCTTTTTCCCTGGGAGTCTCCTTCTCCCAGGGCTGGAGCGCTGGCCAATCGCAGCGCTCAGCTCATATCCTGAATATGAGCTGAGCGCTGCAATTGGCCAGTGCTCCAGCCCTGGGAGAAGGAGACGCCCAGGGCAGAAGAAGAAGTCTCCGCCCCAGGCAAAATTGGAGAAGCACGAGCGCCGGTACCGGGGGCTACAGAGGACGAACGGAGCGGCACCCAGGGATACAAGTAAGTGCAGGGACATCCCTGGGTGCCGCTCTGCATGTTCATAGCTTTGCCTAATAAACTGTGGACCAGTGAATGGTCCTCTATAATATTACATCTAGACATGGAGTTTATTGTGGTCTACACACAAAACTAATGTGCCTTTTTTAAATGGCTAAAATTTTTTATAGGTTACACACTGCCTTTCTTAAAACCAACAAATATGGCGTAGTTGTCAGAATAGATGAAGGCGGAGGGTAAGTTTATAAATATACCTGGTAGAAGAGTCAACCACATAGATAATAGTTAGGATGATTTATAGTACAAATGAAATACATTTAGTTGCTTTTACGGTTTTCTAACACAACATTTTTGGTGGGTAGTTTATTATGATTATAATTCTGTTGCATTTTGGTGAATCTCTCCAAATAAATTTAATTTTAACATACACAAAATATATTAAGTAAATTGATTCCTGGATTTGTAATAAAATACCAACCACAAAACATGGCTGAAAATAGTGTGTTAGTGAATGTTTCAAGTTGATAATACTATTTTTTTTTTATGTATAAAGCTGCACAACTGGCTAGATGCTCAGATGATGCATGTCTTCCTCCATATAATCTATTAATCTATGGTATTACCATGAACATTAATATCTGGTGGCCACCAGCAGAATTAGTTGGAGTTTTCTCTGCTCTTTATAATTATCTTGTAATGATATTGTGTTGAGACTTCATATTAATATGCATTTGAGGGTGACAGCAGAAAATAAGATTATTATTGAGGAGAACTTGAAGTCTCTACTGACCGACCTGCTCCTAGGACTTAGAAATGGTTGTGCTGCCAGTGAAGACTGGAAACAGACTTGGAAACTGGGATGGATTTGTAAATGCTTAAAAGATGAATGACAATATTCAAAGTCAGGAAGCACCTGCATTTGATGACATAATCAGGGCATGCATAAATGGCGTCTAGATCAATAAGGCAAAAAAAAAATAAATTTCCATTGAATTTATTCACACTGTCAAAATGGTAAAACCTTTTCTACTTTTTTTTATTCTGGACATAAAGGACATAAAAGGAATCATATTATGAAGACAGACCCTACTAGGACCTATGTTACTCACAGAAGGGGATTGCCTGCTTTTTACCCATCTTCTGTTAGCTTGAAGACTCACTAACACTTTTTCCTATATTGTGCAAGAATGACCACCACTGCTGAATTGCAGGGTGGTCGTAACCATGGAAATGAGTAGTGTATAATGTAATAGATAAATGAATCCAGCCCGCAAAGGAAGCAATATGGATAATAACAATACATTAGTAAGTGCCTTGTATTAACTTCCTCTACATGATAAATGACACTTGCTAAAGTGAGACAACCCATTTAAGCATAACTTTAAAGTGTAATACATAGTTTTGTATTACCAGCAAAACCTTACACTTTACGTCAAATTTCATCCACAAGATATTTTAAAAAATTGTGCGCAGATCCTCGTGGTACTGCACTGCTTAGTTTAGCCCATTTTGAGTATGTGGCATTTACAACACTTGTGTGTTTTCTGTCCTGTAACCAATTCTTTACCAATATATACTAATACATGCTACACCTTTAACAATTTTTATTTCCTCAGACACAGCTGTACTTCTTCTTGTGTTAACCACCTCAGTCCCCCTAGCTTAAACACCCTTAATGACCAGGCCACTTTTTACAATTCCGCACTACACTACTTTCACCGTTTATTGCTCCGTCATGCAACTTACCACACAAATGAATTTTACCTCCTTTTCTTCTCACTAATAGAGCTTTCATTTGGTGGTATTTCATTGCTGCTGACATTTTAACTTTTTTTGATATTAATCAAAAATGACAGAAAATTTTTGCAAAAAAATGAAATTTTTCACTTTCTGTTGTAAAAAAAAAAAAAAATAATACATTTCTATATAAATTTCTCTATAAATTTATTGTTCTACATGTCTCTGATTTTAAAAAAAATCCAATAAGTGTACATTTATTGGTTTGGGTACAAGTTATAGCGTTTACAAACTATGGTGCAAAAAAGTGAATTTCCGCATTTTGAAGCAGCTCTGACATTCTGAGCACCTGTCATGTTTCTTCAGGTGCTAGAATGTCAGGATAGGTAAATACCCCCCAAATCACACCATTTTAGAAAGAAGACACCCCAAAGTATTCGCGAAGGGGCATGGTGAGTTCATGTATCATTTCATTCTTTTTCACAAGTTAGCGGAAAATGACACTTTCTGAGGAAAAAAAAATAATAATAAAGTTTCCATTTCTGCTAACTTCTGGCAAAAAAAAAAAAAATCTCCCACGGACTCACAATGCCCCTCAGTGAATACCTTGGGGTGTCTACTTTCCGAAATGGGGTCATTTGTGGGGTGTGTTTACTGTTCTGGCCTTTTGGGCGGGGCTAAATTGTGAGCAGCCATGTAAAACCTAAAGGTACTCGTTGGAATTTGGGCCCCTTTGCGCACCCAGGCTAGGGCAATGTGTTTTGGGGTGTATTTTTACATATACCCATGTTGGGTGAGAGAAATATCTCTGTAAATTGTCAACTTTGTATAAAAAAATGTATACACACAAAGTATGGGTATATATAAAAATACACCCCAAAACACATTGCACTACTTCTCCTGAGTACGGCGATACCACATGTGTGCCACTTTTTTGCAGCCAAGATTCGCAAAGGGGCCCAAATTCCGATGAGTACCTTTAGGATTTCACAGGGCATTTTTACGCATTTGGATTCTCACGCCTTAGGACCCCTAAAAGGCCAGGGCAGTATAAATACCCCACATGTGACCCCATTTTGGAAAGAAAACACCCCAAGGTACAAGTTAGCGGAAATTGTTCTTTTTTTTTTTTTTTTACAAAGTCTCTTATTCCACTAACTTGGGACAAAAAAATAAAATTTTACATGAACTCATCATACCCCTCATGGAATACCTTGGGGTGTCTTCTTTCTAAAATGGGGTCACATGTGAGGTGTTTGTACTGCCCTGGCATTTGAGGGTCTCCGCAATCATTACACGTATGGCCAGCATTAGGAGTTTCTGCTATTCTCCTTATTTTGAGCATACGGGTAATGAGATTTTTTTTCTCCGTTCAGCCTCTGGGCTGAAAAAAATAAAATAAAATGAACGGCACAGATTCCTTCATTCGCATCGATCAATGTGGATGAAAAAATCTCTGCCAAAATCAGTGACTGCGGTGCAGTGCGGTGGGCTGGGCGCTAACTACCTAACAAGTAGCTAACTAACTGGCGGTGATAAGTGACCCTTATGCACCATTCACACGTCCGCAATTCTGTTTGCGGAACGGAATTGCGGACCCATTCATTTCTATGGGGACAGACTTTGTCCCGCTCAGATCCGGAATTACAGATCTGCACTTTCGGGTCTGCACTTCCGTTCCGCAAGAATATAGAACATGTCCTAGTCTTGTCCGCAATTGCCGACAATAAAAGGCATTTTCTATATAGTTCTGGCAATGTGCGGATCTGCAAAATGCGGAAAGCACATTCCCAGTGTCCGTATTTTGAGGATCTGCGGATCTGCGGATTCGTGGATCAGATCCGCGGATCCGTGGATCCGTGGATCCGCAAAACACATATGGACGTCTGAATGGAGCCTTACAGGGGGGTGATCAGTGACAGGGGGGTGATTAGGGAGTCTATATGGGGTGATCAGGGGTTAACAAGGGGTTAATAAGTGACGGGGGGGGGGGTAGTGTAGTGTTTGGTGCAATTTTACAAAGCTACCTGGTCCTCTGGTGGTCGATCCCAGCAAATGGGACCACCAGAGGACCAGGTAGCAGGTATATCAGACGCTGTTAACAAAACAGCGTCTGATATGCCACTTTGATGCGATTGATCATCGCTGGCAGGCTGCAGCATATCTGGTGAGACGCACGCCACTGTGAACGCGCACGCGTTCACAGGAAATCTCGCGTCTCGCGAGATGACATGCCGATGCGTCCACCCAGAGAAAGAGGACCGCCTGCCGGACGCATTCCTGCATTAGGCGGGCCTCAGGTGGTTAAAGGAGTTATCCAACAGTATGAACGCCCCCCACAATACTCGGGCCCCTCGAATGGAAGATACTTACCTGGTCCCAGGAACCCACATCCCTCGGGATCCCTGCACAGCCACTGCTGCATCTCCCTTCACGTGGATCAACACATCCAGTTGATAATGTAGAGGGGCTGGTCACCGTCATGGCCTGCTAATGGCTGCACCCCTCCCATCACTGGATATTTTGATGCAGTGGCGGCCGTGCAGGGATCGGGAGGGACGTGAGTTCCGGGGACAGGGTAAATATCTTCCATAGGAGGGGCCCGGGCATTGTGGGGGTATTTATCCTATTAGATAACCCTGTTAAGTTAGTGATATTTCATGGAGAACCTTAGTTACTGTCCACTAGTGTGATATCTGGCACTTGCAACTTACTGGTGAATACAGATGAAATATGTATTTAGTATCTTGTCCTTTTCCATTGTAGTTTTTAAGAGGCCTGATATTATCAGATTTTTTCTTTTTAGCCTGTATATATTTATCAACATTTTTGAGATTTACACTAATATGACTAGTGATTTGTTTTTCTGTGGCTAACTTTGCTAATTTGGTTTCATTTTTACATTTCATACTTTTATGTATCAGCAAACAGGCAAATGTTAACTACCCAAACCTTCTCCTACTGTATGTGACTTAGAACATACTAAAAAGAATAGGATCCAGAACAGACCCTTCTGAACATTATTTACTGCCACAGTGTGATATCTATCCTTAAGCCAACTGCCATTAAACTATAGGGCTGTCGTTTTTGCCAAGCAATTTCCAGACTGTGCCATGGAGGATGGATGGTCTGTTAGGGTGCAGAGCATTGAAATCAATCCACTGCACTGACTCAGGTGCTTTGTTCCCCAGAAATCAGCACAATCTCTGTCCTCTCTTCATGTTTTCATCTCACAGCCATATCTGTGTCTGTAACAAAGAGAAAATTGTTGGTACCCTTCCGTAAAAGAAAGAAAAACCCACAATGGTCACTGAAAAAATCTACTGAAAATCAGCTAATGAAAATCAGACATTGCTTTTGATTTGTGGTTCAACAAAATAATTTATAAAACAAACTTATAAAACTGGCCTTGACAAAAATGATGGTACCCCTAGAAAAGGCTGAAAATAATTTGACCATAGGGACAAATTTAAAGGGGGAAAAGTAGTTACTGTGCTGTTTGGTATCATGGTGTGTAGCACACTAGACATGGACCAAAGAAATCTAAGGAGGGAGTTGTCTCCGGAGCTTAGAAATGGTGTCAGTCACAGGCTATGGGTCCTCCAACAGGATAATGACTCAAACCACACAGCTAAAAACATCCAAGAATGGCTATGAGCAAAGCATTGGAGTATCCTAAAGTGACCTTCATTGAGCCCTGATCTAAATCCTATTGAACATTTCTGGAAGGAGCTGAAACATGCAGTCTGGAGAAGGCACCCTTCAAACGTGAGACAACTGAAGCAGTTTGCTCACAAAGAGTGGGCCAAAGTACCTGTGGACAGATGCAGAAGTCTCATTGAGAGTTACAGAGATCACTTGATTGCAGTGATTGCCTCAAAAATTTGTGCAATAAAAAATGAAGTTAAGGGTACCATAATTTTTGTCTAGACCAGTTTCATTAGTTTGTTTTATAAATTATTCTGTTGAACCATAATTCAAAAGCATTTGAGTCATTTTTTTAAATTTATTATTAGTTTTGTCAGTGTCAAGTTATTTCAGTGACCATTGTGGGCTTTTCTTTCTTTAACGCAAGGGTACCAACAATTTTGCCTGAAGAGTACCAACAATTTTGTCCTGGTACAAGCTACATCACATTTAAACAGATTTGGATTTCTTATCAAATTCATATTTCCTTATCACATACATATGCGATATGCACCCCTTCCCATTTAAAAATATTAACTTGGTTCCAAGATGGCTGCTTAAAAAATGGCCACCGTGTTGGACACCGCCCCTTACAGATTTGTCCCCTTACCCTTAGCAACATGCCACACACAGGAGGGCGTTCCCAACCATCGTTTTCCATTTATTAAGGTATCTCCATACTTTTGGACCAATCTGTGTATGTGTGTGTATATATATTCTGTATATTTAAGACATTCTTATGTACTCACAGAGTCTAGAAATTTCCTTAGCATTGATACCTATTGATAGACAGGAATAGAGAAGAATAAAAAGTTGAAGTATTTTACCAACATGTTGAATGTAATCCACATACAAATGTAATCACAGCATTCATTCAGACACAGATCAGACCAAGTGGACCATCAAGAAAGTAACAATAGCAGCGCTCATGGCTCCTGGGTAATGTATGGAGCAAATTAACCTCTATCATACAATTACAGTTCAGTACATTTTTCCAAGAAAGGCATTTTTTTACCACTACAGACATCCAACATCATTAGAGAATTTTAGACAGAAAGAAGAGCCAGTAATTCAAAATAATGTGTATTCGAGTATGTTCATAAAAACACATAAGATGTGTCCCTACCACATTGCATAAACTAGAGGAACTGCATGTAAAAACAGTGTTTCTAATAATGTCTTTGAAAAACCACATTGGTTCTACATATACTGTACACTATCTTGTTTTTTTGATGTGTTGATTAATACAGTGTTTTAACACCATTGACAGAAATTTGTGGCTGTAAGGGTGCTATTAAATTATATACAGAGTTCTGCTCACCATGCTCCCAGCTGTTTCAAGGATCTTTGTGCATGGACCTTGTCAGGCAGGTAACGATATCCAATGAAGTAGTCCAGCCAGGGGCGTTGCTAGCGTCTCAAAATATCCGGGGCCCAAGCTCCAATGAATATGGCCCAGTTCTCTAAGTCGCCACGACTGGATTTGCAGTGCCCCCTGTAGTTATATTCCTCCCTCCACCATAAATTCCCATGTAAATACCATCACACCATCTCTCCTGCCCCCTCCAAAATATAGTTCTATGTAAATAACATAATTCCCCTCCCTTCAGCCCTCCAACATACAGTCCCAGGAAAATAACACTATTTTCCTCCCTCCCCATAGAGTCCCAGGTAAATAACATCACACCATCTCTCCAGCCTTCTCCAATATACAGTTTAATGAAAATAACATCCCTCTCTATTTACAGCCCCCTCTAAAATACAGTCCCATGTAAATAACATCACCTTCTCCCCAGCCGCGTTCAATATACAGTCCCAAGTAAATGATATCACCCCCTCCCCAGCCGCCTACAACATGCAATGCCATGTAAACATCATCCCCTCAATATTCAGTCCCATGAAAATAACATCACTCCCTCCCTCAGACACCTGTAACATTCAGTCTGATGTAAATAACATCATTACCTCCCTCAGCCGCTGTCAATATACAGTCCCATGAAAATAACATCACTGCCTCCCTCAGCTTCCTCCGACCTACAGTGCCATGTAAATAACATCACTCCCTCCCACAGCCGTCTTCAACATACAGTCCCTTGTAAATAACATTATTGCCTCCCACAGCCGTCTTCAACATAGAGTCCCATGTAAATAACATCACCCCCTCCCCATCTACCTCCAACATATAGTTCGATGTAAATAACATCCCACCCTTCAGCCCTAACATACAGTCCCAGTTAAATAACCAAAACTTCCAGCATTGCTCTGCCTCTCCATTCACTTACCTCTCCTCATGTAGCAGACATCACCACAGATTCTTCCCCCAGGTCTTCTCCTCTTCACTGCCATCCTCTCCTGCACTGGTCACATGATGGTGACATCATCGCAGATCCTTCTCAACCACTGCCTGTTTTACTGGTCACATGACCTGTGATGTCACCACAGGTCCTTCAGATGTTCCACTGCAATACAGTTGTATCTAGCAGGCAGGCAGGATATTCTGGCCCTGGGACAAAACATCAGGGGCCCAGGCCCCAAATATTTTGACCTAGCAACGCCCCAGGCCAGCACCAGGATACAATCCAAAGTTCTCTTTATTGAAGGAACAAAGATCACAGTGGTACATATTGGGGAGAGAGTAACATAGTAACATAGTAACATAGTATATAAGACCGAAAAAAGACATTTGTCCATCCAGTTCGGCCTGTTTCCTACAAGTTGATCCAGAGGAAGGCAAAAAACCCCTGTGTCAGGACTCGAACCCGTGACCAGCCATGTCCCAGGCGGTAGCTCTAGCCACTAGACTACCAGTCCTCCTGGACTTTTCCTTCCACTGAATTCTGTGATCTACCTTGTTCCAGCCTTGCCTTGCTAATCTCTGTGATCCCTTGCACCTGTTACTTCCCCTTTATAAGCCCAGCCTCTAGCACCTGACCTCTGCTGGTTATTGTGCCTCCAAGCCTGTAGCAAGCTTCCTCTCTGCTCCTCCACGACTACTGCTGTTTATCTTTGTTGCCGACCCGGACCGTTTGACCTCGCTGAACTGCCGCCTGCATTGACCTTTTGCCTTCCACTGACCACGGCTCTGTCTACTCCTGCTGTTACCTCGCTGCCATCTCTACTGCCGACCCGGACTGATCGACCACGCTACCTGCTTCCTGCTTCTGTGGGCCTTGCCACTGGACTCCAACCACCAGCCGGCTGTCCTCTGACTCAGGTGAGCAAAGGACCGTTACAGAATAACCAGCCCTACCATGGAGTCCGCAATGGCCACTCTGCGCAAGCAGGTTACCGAACTGCAGGAATTCGGTACTACGTACCAGGAGGAATTTGCCCAGCTCCAAGGCGTTGTCCGAAGCCAACAGGCGGAGATTATTGAACTTCAGAGGCAACTCCTGGACGTCCGCAGCACGGCCGCAGATACTCGCATGCCACTTCCATCAAAATTCGGCGGCGACAGACGCCAGTATCGGGGTTTCTAAACCAATGCCGCATCTATTTTCAGATGTACCCGGGCCCCTTCATTACCGAGAGAAAGAAGGTGCTATTCATGGTTAATCTCCTGACGGATGAAGCACTAGCATGGGCATCACCATACGTGGAGACTAACAGTCAGCTCCTGGACGACTTAAACAACTTTATTGCCACCATGAGCCAAGTCTTCGATGACCCCAACCGCTGTGCAACAGCTGAGGCGCGACTACATAGTTTACGGCAAGGGAGACGCTCCGTTGCTGAATACACCGCCGAATTTCGCCGCTGGGTCACGGACACCACCTGGAACCTAGCTGCACAGAGGAGCCAGTTCCGGCGAGGCCTGTCAGAATTAATAAAAGATGAACTCGCCAGAGTTGAGGCCCCGGACAGTCTGGATGACTTCATTCAGTTATGCATCCGGATAGACCAAAGGCTGTCTGAGAGAAAGAAAGAACGACTCTGGTCCTTGGACCACAGGCCCACTTACTCCTTCTCCTCTACCGCCCAACGCGACCTCCAGCCAGCAACTGAACCTATGCAGGTCGACGCACTACGCAGGTCTCTATCCACAGCTGAGAAGGAGAGACGGCTGGCCGAAAACCTCTGCCTCTACTGTGGGGAGCCGGGTCATTTTGCCATTAGATGTCCCAATAAGATCCGAAAGACTATTGCCGTCACAGAGCTAAAGGAGCAACCACTGACTCCAGCCCCACCAGCAGCCCTTGAAAATAACAACACGGCAGCTCATGGATCCCATTTCATCATCCCCATCCTCATCGACATTGAGGGGCAACAACTCTCCTGTTCAGCGATGTTAGACTCCGGGGCAGGAGGCAACTTCATGGATCTAACCTTCGCTCGTGAACAGAATATTCCATTGACAGTCAAGGCAGCTCCCGTTGACCTGGAAACCGTTGACGGATCCCGCTCTCCTCAGGGCCGGCTACTCACGAGACCATTGAACTACAGCTCCTCATAGAACCCAATCACTGTGAAAAGATCCACTTCTCTCTGATCACTTCTCCAAAGTTCCCGGTGATCCTGGGCATTCCATGGTTGGCCACCCACAACCCCTCGGTGGATTGGGAAACCCGCTGCTTACGGTTTCCGTCCGCGTTCTGTTCGCTCAATTGCTCCCACAAAGCCGTCCTTCCATCCGAAGACACGACTATCTCTGAAGTATCCGTCAGGAATCTACTACCCCCTCAATATCGTGAGTTCCAAGATGTCTGCGACAAGAAAACACGCAGACAAGCTGCCGCCACACCGACCCTACGACTGCCCAATAGAACTGTTGCCCGGGGCCGAAATACCCTTTGGCAGTATCTATTCCCTCTCAGAGCCTGAACTCAAGGCTCTGAAAGAATACCTGGACGAGGACCTAAAGAAAGGGTTCATCCGGCCCTCTACCTCCCCAGCAGGAGCCCCCTTTTTCTTTGTGGAGAAAAAGACTCATCCTTGCGTCCCTGCATTGACTACAGGAAGCTAAGCGATATAACCGTTAAGAACCGGTACCCGCTCCCGCTGATTTCTGAACTCCTCGAGAGACTCCGGGTAGCGAAAATCTTCACCAAACTTGACCTTCGAGGGGCCTACAACCTTGTCCGAATCCGCCCTGGGGACGAATGGAAGACCGCCTTCCGGACACGTTATGGTCACTCGAGTACCTGGTCATGCCTTTCGGACTTTGTAATGCTCCCGCCACCTTCCAGCACTTCATTAATGATGTCCTCAGGGACATGCTGGATTTGTTTGTAGTCGTTTACCTGGACGACATCTTGATCTTCTCAGAAGACCTCGAACAGCACCGCGAACATGTCCGCAGGGTATTGCAGAGACTCCGCCAGAACTCTCTCTATATCAAACTCGAGAAATGTGAGTTTGAGCGAACCACTACTCAGTTCCTCGGGTACATCATCTCCCCAGAGGGCCTAAGTATGGACCCAGGGAAGGTCCAAGCCGTGTTGGACTGGCCCATTCCAAGAAACGTGAAGGAGGTACAAAGATTTATTGGCTTCGCCAACTTCTATCGGAAGTTTATCCGGGACTTCTCAAGGTCATTGCACCGATCACCCAACTCACCAAAAAGGCAGTCCCCTTCTCCTGGACACCCGAGGCCCAGGAGGCCTTCACGAGTTGAAACTCCTCTTCACTTCTGCTCCAATCCTAGTCCACCCGAACCCCGACTTGCCTTTTACTATCGAAGTGGATGCATCTGACTCCGCGGTAGGGGCAGTTCTGTCACAACGGACAGGGGAGAAGATGCTACTACACCCGTGTGCATATTTCTCTCGCCAGATGTCCCCCTCCGAGAAGAACTACGACATCGGGAACAAAGAACTACTGGCGATCAAGGAAGCCTTCTCCGAGTGGAGACACCTGCTGGAGGAGCTTGCAACCCCATAATCGTACTAACCGATCACAAAAACCTCGAGTTCATCCGCAGCGCTAAGAGACTCACAGCCAGACAAGCCAGATGGAGCCTATTCTTTTCCCGCTTCAACTTTCTCATCACCTATCGCCCCGGATCAAAAACGGCAAGGCTGACGCCCTCTCCAGAATGTTTTCAGAGCCCTCACAGAGTAATAAGGGCCAAGACAACATCCTATCCGAGAAAAGTGTTGTGGGGCCACCTACTCTAAAGAACTTCTGGTCACAATCAAAGAAGGATACGAAAATGACCCCTTCCTCACCCACCCCACAAGGAATGTCAGCCTCACGTTTAAAAATGGTCATTGGTTTCATCAGGACCTACAACTTTATGTACCAGAAATCGCACGACTCGAAGTACTCAAACTTAACCATGACTCCAAGCTGGCCGGCCATCTGGGCACAAGAAAGACCCAGGAGCTTCTCTCCCGCTCCTTCTGGTGGCCAACATACAAGGAGGACACCAAGAAGTACATCTCCTCGTGCACGGTCTGTGCCCGCAATAAGACTCCTCGTTCCTCTCCCGTGGGTCTGTTACAACCCCTCCCAATTCCCTCCCGCCCCTGGGGCTCGATCTCCATGGACTTTGTGGTAGACCTTCCTCCTTCAAAGGGATGAACACCATCCTGGTCGTGGTCGACCGCCTCACCAAAATGGCCCATTTCATCCCCTACAAGGGCCTACCCACGGCCAAACAGACGGCTGATCTTGTCCTCAAAGAGGTCTTCAGGCTGCATGGGATTCCGGACGACGTGGTCTCAGACCGAGGTGTACAATTTACCTCAAAGTTCTGGAAGGACTTCTGCCTGGCGCTCGGGGTTAAAGTGAACCTTTCCTCCGCTTTCCACCCTCAGTCAAGCGGGCAGACGGAGAGAACTAACCAGACCTTAGAGCAGTACCTACGCTGTTTCAGCTCCCACCTGCAGGATGACTGGCTTGACCATCTCCCCACAGCCGAGTTCGCCTATAACAATGCTGAGCACAGCTCAACCAAGCATAGCCCTTTCTTTGCTAACACAGGCTCGCACCCGTGTTCATTCCCCATCTGCCTGTCGCCTCCACCCTCCCAGCAGTGGCCGAGCGCCTAACAACCCTACAGGAGGCACAAAAGGACATAATAGACAACCTCCAGCTCGCCCAGAGGTGCTTTAAACAGGGAGCAGACAGACGCCGCAAACCCACCCCGGGTTTCCATGTAGGAGACAAGGTATGGCTGTCCACCAGGAACCTCAGACTGAAGGTCCCCTCCAAAAAGTTAGCCCCAAAATACATGGGTCCGTTCCAGGTCACCGCACAAATCAATGAGGTCACGTTCCGGCTTGACCTTCCGGATTCCATCAGGGTGCACCCAGTCTTCCATTGCTCCCTTCTCAAGCCGTTTGTAGAGAACACCTTCCCTGGCCGCCATCCTCCCCCCACCACCAGTAAGGGTACAAGGCGAAGAGGAGTACATTGTCTCTAAGATCCTCGACTCCAGACTCCACCGGGGCAAAATACAATACTTGATTTCCTGGAAAGGCTATCCTCCAGAAGACAACTCCTGGGAACCGGAGGAGAACATTCATGCCCCCAGACTTGTCAGGGAGTTCCATCTGAGTCACCCAGATAAGCCTTCCCCTGCGGTGCCCGGAGGTCACCTTGGAAGGGGAGTACTGTCAGGACTCGAACCCGTGACCAGCCATGTCCCAGGCGGTAGCTCTAGCCACTAGACTACCAGTCCTCCTGGACTTTTCCTTCCACTGAATTCTGTGATCTACCTTGTTCCAGCCTTGCCTTGCTAATCTCTGTGATCCCTTGCACCTGTTACTTCCCCTTTATAAGCCCAGCCTCTAGCACCTGACCTCTGCTGGTTATTGTGCCTCCAAGCCTGTAGCAAGCTTCCTCTCTGCTCCTCCACGACTACTGCTGTTTATCTTTGTTGCCGACCCGGACCGTTTGACCTCGCTGAACTGCCGCCTGCATTGACCTTTTGCCTTCCACTGACCACGGCTCTGTCTACTCCTGCTGTTACCTCGCTGCCATCTCTACTGCCGACCCGGACTGATCGACCACGCTACCTGCTTCCTGCTTCTGTGGGCCTTGCCACTGGACTCCAACCACCAGCCGGCTGTCCTCTGACTCAGGTGAGCAAAGGACCGTTACACCCTGTGAGAGCACTCCAATAAAACTCATTGACGCGTTTCGAAAGACTACTGTATGCTTCTTTAGTCTTAATGAAGTGCAAACAAGTGGTGTTCCTGGTCGGCTATTTAAAATACCCACACACGTGATCACATAGGAAACATACACAAGATGTGGATACTGGAACCCACCAAACAATATAAATTAATAACATACCATTATAGAAAAAGAGTTGCAATACCCACAGCGACTTATCAAACATCATCACATAATGGTGGCATCAGAATGTTAACTGTTATTTAACTAAGCAGACTCAATATTGCTTAAATAAAATATTACAATAAATCAGAAGTTCATAATGATGCTCAATTAAAATACAGATCACTCATAAGTATACACAGCAAAACTTAACTCGCTGCATTTAATAATGGAACATCAATTCTCTTCTCAGGTTCAATCCATTAGAACATCTATGAGGTTATTTATCAAACTGGTGTAAAGTAGAACTGGCTTAATTGCTGATAGCATGCAATTAGATTCCCCCCTTCAAAACCTTAACAAAGGAGCTTTCAAAAATGAAAGGTGGAATCTGATTGTTTGCTATGGGCAACTAAGCCAGTTCTACTTTACACCAGTTTGATAAATGATTCCACTAGTGTCCAAACGAAAACTCCAGAATGCTTCCTTCCCCAATACCCTCACGTGTCACCTCCACGTGGAGATTTATTGATTTTATCTATAGCAAAGGCTTTAAATGTTTTTATGTTTCGCTGCATTTGATACATTAACCTAGTAAGGATTTTGTATATGTCAAGTGCTCCAGGATTCTAACATTGAATTTTCTAGGTGTACTGCCCACCATTGGTGGCTTATAATAGGATAGTTTTGGCCGGCAGCCTAGGGCTCAACGCTGCCCCAAACGTCCACATGCGCACAATTATTTTAGCTGCTGACAGTCCCTGCATTCTCCCAAGAAGATGTTCCCTGCAGTCCTGTGTTATGGGTGTTGTTACATAGGACTGCAGGGAACATCTACTAAATAATCTGTACCCAGAGTGTTATCACTGTGTTGTCTGTGGTGTTACATAGGACTGCAGGTGACATCTACTACAATATCTGTACCCAGATAGTTATCACTGTGTTGTCTGTGGTGTTACGTTGGGCTGCAGGGAACATCTGCCTAATTATCTGTACTCAGTGAGCCCGAGCTTGACTTTAATAAAGCACCCTCACTTACTGAGAAGTCCTCCGGTCCATCATTTGTTGGGACGTGGTGTTTTGATAACTACGAGCAACCTTGGCGAGGGAGGTGAGGATGGCAAGTGTCATGAGTTTATCTTGTACAACCCCTTTCCTGGTGAAGTAAGTGGCATATCCTACACTAAAATATCTACAGTATATACACTTTTAGAACCTTGTACATTACATCCTAAATATATTAGTGCTTTTTACTTCATTTGGATTTTAATTCTTCACTTTATATGATATATATATATATTTTTAGTGTACCTCACTCTTTCTGGTGCCCCACATATCTTATTTTCACTTATCTTTCGCAGTCCCACCGGTTCTTGGTGAGTCTGTACCACACATTTGGTACCGTGGGTGCTGCCTATTTTTATATATACTTTTGCCAATCAGCAGTTTGAGGAGATTGTGGTGCTCCAGTGAGTGCTACGACCTCCTCACTGCTACCCAGCACACCACTGTCCATTTGATAGTGGCTGTGTTTGGTATTGCATCTCAGCCCTATTTATTAAGATGGGACTGAGCTGCGTCTAGGCCATGAGGCCTAGGAAAAGGCCATGGCGCTCATGGAGCACCGCAGCCTCTTTATAAAGAAAAAAGTAACTATTTGGCGGCACACGGAAGGCGGGATGTCAGGGACAAATGGAGGGAGAGGCCCTTAGTTGCGTAGACAGCCCTGGGCCTATCATGCACTTAATCCGCCCCTGCTGCCCCCAGATACTGTATGAGCATGTTTTACAAGGATGCAAAACGTCCCTGTAAAAACTTGTATAATTAACCAGGTCTTATGCTACTGTGCTATTAAATTTCCTATTTGGACATGACAAGCGCCAATTGATGATCCATGTCAATTTGCACTCATTTGCATTAGCTTATTACACTAGCGGTTGCAAAGTATACAGGGGAGGAATGATTGCTACCACAATTGTCCTTTCTCCATTTAGTTGCATCGATTATTGGCAACACATTTCTGATTACATGGAGAAATGTGTCGTCGGTAGTCGGGCATCTATTTTTGTGATGGAAAGGGGCAATCATCTGATAAACAAGCATTTGTTGGCACTACAATTGCATGAGCTAATTTTAAGGAATAAGGGTTTCTATGAATGTTTATTCCCCATAACTGTCCCAAATATCAGTCAGTGGAGGGGGCCCCTAATAGGCCTTTATGTAGCAACAAAAGAGACAGATAACTATTGAATGCACTAAAATCCAGACATTTTAAAGTGTATTAATTGGTTAAATACCAATCTCATTCAATACATTGTAGTATTATCTGGCTTCAGTGGTAGGGCAACATGGAGAACTGGTTACTAAGATATTAAAAAACAGTCCATAGTAAACTGCTGTGGTCAAGTGTCTAGTCTAGTATTCTATTTTGCTTGCTTTAGATGTGATATAAGGCATGTTATAATTACTAGCTGCAGAAATTCCCAGTGCCTTTGCAGCAAGCTGCAGGGGAGGCGTAGTGAGGAAGATATGAGTGATGGTTATAGCCCTGAGACAAGTAGTAGTACTTACAATTCCAGGTGGCAATTTCCACTGTAGCGCTTCCTAGAGGGCACCTCTTTCTTCCCTCTGGGCACACCCTGGTATTGGGGCTCCTGCCTGGTGGTTGTTGGGGTGCCCTTGATGGTGAACAGTTGGCAAGATGCAAGGCAGTATAAAACAGTAATAACCAAAGTCAATAACCAGGCCCGTTGGTTGTAATAAATAAAATTTTTCTTTACTGAACTGCTGATAGTGGTAGTAGTAGTACAATGAGCAGAAAAAGGGCATGGTTCCAAAGTATATCACAGTGTAGTCTTTCTCCCAATAGTGTTGTACAGTATAGCCAGCCACAATGATGGAGATAGTAGTATATGTGCATAAAAGGGTAGTAGCAGGGCAGCACCGCTCCAAGCGCTCCTTATTGGTGAGATTCTGGACGGCAAACAGTGGGTTGCAGTAGCGGTGGTGCCAGCCAAAAATAAAGTCTATGATAGTATATCAGGACAAAAAGCAAGAAAAAGGCGGCACTCACCACTGCGATTCTTCGTTTCTTCGTTTATTGCATCATTGCACAAATAAGTAAATACAGGGCAATGGACGGACGCCTACATCACGAGGCACATAGAGTAGCGACGGCCGTTTCGCGCTGTCTTGCGCTTCTTCCGGCTACATTCAGTGACGTCAATACCCTGCGCGTCTTAAAGCAGGCTCCGTGCATCAGTTGCTGAGCAACGAGGACGCCCGTTCATGCACAGATACCGACATACATAAAACAAATTATGTGCCATAAATCGCACCCCTTTATAGAGACATACATGTATAATTACTATGAAACAAAATATCAGTAGTTCTAGGCTGTTGGTGATATATAGTAACACCCAGTAACCCACCGGGGCAGTATTGACTTAAATAAAAACACATAAGTCATTACGCTCATTGAGTCCGCCCAGGCCCATCGCATCTGTGCGGATGATCCAGCTGGCTTCTCGTTGAAGGAGAAGGCGGTGTCTATCCCCACCACGGGGTGGAGGGAGGATAACCTCTAAACCTCCAAAACTGAGACACGTCGTATCACCACTGTGATCCTTTCGCACATGGTCGATGAGTCTAGGGCAGCCCTTACCAGAGCGCACAGAGTTTAAGTGCTCCCTAAATCGTTCAAAAAGGGGCCTGATCGTTTTTCCAATGTAGAAAACGCCACATGTGCACAGAACCACATAAACCACAAATTGCGTCCTGCAATTGATAAACTGTGTCACCCTGTGGCACACTCCACATATGGAAAAAACCTTTTTCCGACAATTATACTGACAAAAAGAACAATTACCACATGAAAAGTTGCCAATTGGTCTACGACTAGTAAGCCAAGTGCTACCAGTGTAAACCTCCTTATATACACTACTCACTATTTTATCCTTAATGGTACATGTTCTCCTGAAGGTAATGAGGGGTCTGTTATGAGTGATAACCCCTAAACCAGATTCTGTTCTGAGCAGGTCCCAATTGCTTACAATCGTCTGTTTGATAAGGTTAGCTAGGGGGCTAAACTTAAAAACAAAAACAAATCTATCGCTGTTCTCCTCTTTTTTGTCTCCAAGGCCTGTTCCGTACAGGAGGTCAGGCCGTGTTCTAGATCGAGCTCTGGTATAGGCCCTATCAACCACTTTCCTAGGATAGCCCCTCTGGAGGAATCTTGATTTTAACTCAGCTGACTGTCTATCATAACCAGCGTCAGTGTTGTTAATACGCCTAAGACGTATGAATTGACCATAGGGGATAGCCTCCTTAACGCTATGTGGATGGAAACTATCATGGTGCAGAAGGGAGTTAGATGCGGTGGGCTTACGAAAAGTTTCTGTATTGATGGTCCCATCTACAATGGAGATGCGCACATCAAGAAATTCAAGGGTGGTCCCCCCAAAATTCAAGGTGAATAACATATTTATGTCATTCACAGAATTTAAATAGGCCACAAATTCGGAGCATTCCGCCTGCGTTCCCCTCCACACCATGAAGACATCATCCACATAGCGGACAAATCTATGTATCAGATTAATAAATGGATTATTGATGTCAAACACATACCTATCTTCCAATTTGCTAAGATAAATATTTGCAAAAGTATAAGCCACGGGAGTACCCATGGCCGTACCATGCAACTGCCTATACCAAGTATGGCCAAACTTGAAAGTATTGTTCATTAAAACGAAGTTCAATGCTTCTTCTATAAATTCTCTGTAAACCTCACTTTTGTCGGTGTTGCGAAGCGTCTCAAGAACCATAGCCACACCCAGGCCATGTGGTATCCGGGTGTAGAGGCTTTCTACATCCAAAGAAACGAGGCACCAATCTTCCTGCCACTGGATATCCTCCAGGGCCACCAGGAAGTCCTTGTAAATAGGTGGGAGACTTGCGCAACACCGGCCGCAACAGCCAATCAAGGTACTTGGACAAGGGCTCAGTCACCGACCCAATCCCCGCCATAATGGGTCTACCAGGGGGTTGGGTCGGTGACTTGTGCACCTTAGGCAAGAAATACCAAGATGGCTTGCGTGGACAAGTGGGAACCAATTTATCTAGCACATTGTTGGCCAAAAAACCTATATTAGTGAATCTCTCTAATAGGCATATGAGTGACCTTCGCAAAGATTCTGTGGGATCGCCGGAAAGTTTCTCATAGGTGCCAGCATCAGACAACTGTCTCATTGCTTCACCATGATAGTAATCAGTGGTCATCACCACTACGTTACCCCCTTTGTCCTCCGGCTTGACAACGACATCATTACATCTCTGTAGCCAGAGCAGTGCCTTCTGTTCATCTTCAGTGATATTAGCAGGGGCCCTAGGATACAGGAGTGCTCGCATATCTCGTAGCACTCTCTTATAAAAGATGTCGATGCCACCACCGGCGGGCATGGGGGGAGAGAATGCCGCACTATGTTCCTCCTCATATTCATCCAATACAGGAGTGTCACTTAAGAGTCTCAGGCAATCCCGTTCCATATCGTTAAATTTCCCTTCCTCAAAGAAGGTAGGTTTGTGTTTGACATCAATAATCCATTTATTAATCTGATACATAGATTTGTCCGCTATGTGGATAATGTCTTCATGGTGTGGAGGGTAACGCAGGCGGAATGCTCCGAGTTTGTGGCCTATTTAAATTCTGTGAATGACATGAATATGTTATTCACTTTGAATTTTGGGGGGACCACCCTTGAATTTCTTGATGTGCGCATCTCCATTGTAGATGGGACCATCATTACAGAAACTTTTCGTAAGCCCACCGCATCTAACTCCCTTCTGCACCATGATAGTTTCCATCCACATAGCGTTAAGGAGGCTATCCCCTATGGTCAATTCATACGTCTTAGGCGTATTAACAACACTGACGCTGGTTATGATAGACAGTCAGCTGAGTTAAAATCAAGATTCCTCCAGAGGGGCTATCCTAGGAAAGTGGTTGATAGGGCCTATACCAGAGCTCGATCTAGAACACGGCCTGACCTCCTGTACGGAACAGGCTTTGGAGACAAAAAAGAGGAGAACAGCGATAGATTTGTTTTTGTGTTTAAGTTTAGCACCCTAGCTAACCTCATCAAACAGACGATTGTAAGCAATTGGGACCTACTCAGAACAGAATCTGGTTTAGGAGCTATCACTCATAACAGACCCCTCATTACCTTCAGGAGAACAGGCACCATTAAGGATAAAATAGTGAGTAGTGTATATAAGGAAGTCTACACTGGTAGCACTTGGCTTACTAGTCGTAGACCAATTGGCAACTTTTCATGTGGTAATTGTTCTTTTTGTCAGTATAATTGTCGGAAAAAGGTCTTTTCCATATGTGGAGTGCGCCACAGGGTGACACAGTTTATCAATTGCAGGACGCAATTTGTGGTTTATGTGGTTCTGTGCACATGTGGCGCCTTCTACATTGGAAAACGATCAGGCCCTCTTTGAACGATTTTAGGGAACACCTAAACTCTGTGCGCTCTGGTAAGGGCTGCCCTAGACTCATCGACCATGTGCGAAAGGATCACAGTGGTGATACGACGTGTCTCAGTTTTGGAGGTTTAGAGGTTATCCTCCCTCCACCCCGTGGTGGGGATAGACACCGCCTTATCCTTCAGCGAGAAGCTAGCTGGATCATTCGCACAGATGCGATGGGCCTGGGCGGACTCAATGAGCGTAATGACTTATGTGTTTTTATTTAAGTTGATACTGCCCCCGGTGGGTTACTGGGTGTTACTATATATTACCAACAGCCTAGAACTATGATATCTTGTTTCATAGTATTTATACATGTATTTCTCTATAATGGGGTGCGATCTATGGCACATAATTTGTTTTATGTATGTCGGTACTTGTGCATGAACGGGCGTCCTTGTTGCTTAGCAACTGATGCACGGAGCCTGCTTTAAGACGCGCAGGGTATTGACGTCACTGAATGTAGCCGGAAGAAGCGCAAGACAGCGCGAAACGGCCGTCGCTACTCTATGTGCCTCGTGATGTAGGCGTCCGTCCATTGCCCTGTATTTACTTATTTGTGCAATGATGCAATAAACGAAGAAACGAAGAATCGCAGTGGTGAGTGCCGCCTTTTTCTTGCTTTTTCTCCTGATATACTATGATGGAGATAGTAGTGTTTCCTGGCTCACTCTCTCTAAAGGGTACTTTGCAGTCTCTCCAAAATAACCACAGACATGCAATTTGGTTTTTATTAACTCTTTCTGCAATTCCCAAACTGAGGGGTACAGATCTTAGACACAGATGGTGAGTTTGTTTTAAAGTGTGGTAGGTGCCGTAGTCAATAGTCCTTTCCACAGTGGTAAAGTGTCTTATGCCATAAATGAGCAAATACCTTACTGACGTTATCTTGCATGGCCTCAATGATTTTGGATCTTCTATGAAGTATGGTCTCTTTCCTTCAGGGGGTACTCTGGTAGTACAGTTGCTACTTTGACAGCTGTATTCTCAGAGACAGAAGTTCAGTGGGTTTGGGCTTGGTCTGCAGGAACTCTCTCAGACATGTCCTTCTGTAGCTCTGCTCAGACTAAACTTCCCAAATAAACTAACCAGGTGAAGTCCATCACTGTGGCACCCTAAGGACATTCATATACCCATACATTGCTGTTAAGGTATCATAATGCAAAAAGAAGTGGTACTTATACGTACTTCTTTAGTTTGTTTCTTAAAATGATTCTGTTGAACCGCAATTCAAAAGTAATGCCTGATTTTTTTTTTGGACAGTTTTCAGTAAAATGTATTTATTATTACTTTTCATACAAAGATTTGTTCGCAACTCTGTTGAAAACAAAATCTGTTGCAAACAAAATAAAAGAGCAAATGCAGAAAAAAAAACATTTCATCTGCTATAATTTTGTTTATTTATTATGACTTTTGTCAGTTTCAAGTTATTTCAGTGTCCATTGTGGGTTTTTCTTACTTTAATGGAAGGTTACTAACAATTTTGTCTGCATTTGCATATAACTTCGTGCATAGACATAAGCAACCAATTTCTGCTTACAAGTAGACGTTTAAGGCCAATCAAGCCCTGGGGTGCCAAAAAAACATTTTGTATAAACAGTATCACATTATTAACTGGCAAAGTTCAAATCCCATGGATGATCCTTCTGAAGGCTTGGGCTGCTTTGCTGACTACATGGACACTTCACTGTTTTTGATGGCCACCATGAGATGCTTAATTTCTCCTTGCGCGCCAAGAGTCACCATGTGAGCTAGCAGCAGGACTACATGATTGGCTCATAGTCCTGCGGTCAGTTGGGCAACAAAATATTTTGCCCATGATGAGAAATGACACCTGGCTTGTAAACGTTAACATTACAAATAAGAACCTATGTGATAGAAACAGCCACATTTGTCATAAAGATATAACTTGTCTGTCTAGAAAAGTTTTATGTCATCTCAGAACAAATCTATCCATCTACAGTTAATCTATCCATCAACAGTGAACAAAATATTAATGAAGGGAGCAACATTCAGGATAACTGTGAAACTTCTCAGATAACATCCTAGTAAATTCACCTACATTTTAGACTAATTATCCAAGGAATGCAAACAATTCAAAACCTACATCAAGTTCAGCATTTACCAGTCAATATTCATACTTTATTTTACAACAAACTGGCAAGAACTTCACAGCAACCATCATGTAGAATGGTGAAGAGATGATTGATGATTTGAGGTTGCTTTGCACAAGACTTGGATGACCCAAAAAGAAAAGATCCTAAATTCATTCATATTTATAGCAGTGTATTCCAAGTGAGAATGTGAGAACAAAACAAAGCTGATCCAAGTTTGGATTATGTCATAAAATGATAATCCTAAACAAACCTGTTATTGATAAATAAAGGACTCAAGGTTTTAGGAAGGATAAGTGAAAATCCAAAGATTCATTAGTGTTGAAAGGAGCAATAGGTGAAAATTATTTTAACACAATGTGGGAGACTGGAAAGAATACAAACCTCTAATTGTTGTCAAGTATGTTCTGATTAAACTATAGCTTCGACTGTAACTCTGACTCTTAGGAAAAAATAACCATAAAACAGAAAAACCATGAAGACAAAAATATGATTATGAAAAAGCAAACAGTTGGAAGTTTCTGGTATTTTTAGGTAACATATAGAGCAATATAAATGTAGGACACACTTAAACAGGAAGCAAGTTAATATATGCTTCACATTTCAACATGATTTAATATTCTTGGCTGCCTATTATAAACAGAGTGATGAAACACAGTAAATTCTATGGAAGTTCTCAGAAGGAGCAAGTGTTGAATTCTTTGACGTGACACAGGAACGAGTACCATGTAAATCTAATGTAAATGTTCTTACTCAATAATGCTACCTCGGCTGAGATCATTGTCACCTCATTAGGTTGGTAAATATGGAAAAGAGAGGTGTGATAATCTCACTCTGTTCAAGCCTGGGCATATTCTAAAGTTTCCAGAAAGCAACAGAAAAAAAAATCATTGACATGGAATTATTGAATTCTGGTTGTAATTCATAGAGACAGCAATAACCCCTGGAAAGCAGAGCTGCACAAAAGTCAGTGAAATCATTCAGTAACTGTTATTTGAGGAGACATCTGCCTTGACTTTTTCTTCAAAAACAAAGAGTCTTAGTGAGTTGTATGTTTTATTTCAAGCTAATCAGTCCAGAGTCTAGTATTTTGCCTAAATAATTGGATCTGATGTCATTTGCCACAGTTGGCATTCACACTTTCTAGGCCTTTCCTGAATCATCATCATTATGTGAGCTGGAGAAAATGGGAAATTTTTACTAAGGTGGTTGAAAGAATTTCTTGATACATCTACTTAGATTTCAGGAAACTAAAATGCTTGCGTCTTCATTACTGTGATATGTCATTACAATATTTCCTTTAGCTGCCAGATGCTAAGATGCTAAAGTCTGCTAGATTAATACTGTGTTGGTAGCAATGAAACTGCAGCCATATGTTTTTACAGTTTTCTATAAAACACATGCACACACACACAATTTTAAATTATGCATGTATGAAGGCCTCTTAGGTCTAGTAAGCTTTCTATAGATGTAAAATAAGTAGATGCGTAATGCAGTGCATTATGTAAGCAATTAAATGCAAACAATGGTGTAAAAACTTCTGATTAGCATCAACATACTTTAAAATAATTCTTTAAGAAGGCAACCTTAATTTTGTAAAGTATTTATTTTGCCTTTATTGACCCTATCTTCTGTTCAGGACTGTGTTCTCTTGATCATGGCTATGCAGCTCTTTCCCATTTCTTGTGTTGTTATTTTCCTGGGTGTGTCAAAGAACCAACAGGGGCAGTGATTATAGAGTGTCTATGTAACTAGCTGGGTGGGAGAAGCTATAAACTAGCTGGGCATTATATTGGGCGGTGTTAAAACAGTCGCAGAGAAAGTGCATCATGGGTTTGGTTGGATACAACAACAGGAAGTGCTACATACAAGATCTTAAGAAAGCAGAGTGAGTTGATTACATGGTAAAATCAGGTCAGGAAAATCCAAACTGAACAAAACGTGGAAGATATACATGAGGTAATAAACTACATAAGTATATATGTTAAAAACCATAGTAATCTCCGAAAAATCCTTTAAGAGACCACATATAATAGGTATTGTTACATTTGTAATAACCAAACTATAAATGTTATTTATCCCTCACAGCCAACATCGTAAAAAATATACTAAAACAAAAGCCAGAACAAGCTCCACTGGTGGAAAAGCAAAAAAGTTATGGCTTTCAGAAAATTGCAACAAAAAATAAATTATGATTTTTTTAAAAACAGTTCTTATTTTACAAAAAAAGTAAAATTCAAAGTTTAGTCTTACCATAATCATACTGACCTACAGAATAAAGTAATGTTACTTATACTACGTGGTGAACGACATAAAAACAAAACCCAAAAAACAATGATGCAATTTCTTTTTTTCCGTTTCCCTCAAAAACATAATAAAAGTTATACAATACATTATAAGTACCTCACAATCGGGTCATATAAAAACATTGCTTCACCTACAAAAAACAAGCCCCAGGTTATGGCTGAATCAATTAAAAATTTTCAGTTTTTTTTTCACGACTAGGTTGGTTTTTTAGTTTATTAGTTTTTTTTAAATACAGTTTTCCTCTCTAACTAGGGCTCCCATAGGATTATCATGCATTTACTATATAGTGTGTATTAGGTGCTGTTTAAGTAGAAATAGAGTATATCAGTGAACATAAACCAATTCTGAATTCTCTTTACATTGCCTGACTGGATCTGACACATTGCGGGAGGTTCATCATAATTAGTGTAAAGGAAAACTGGCTTAATTGCCCATAGAAAAATATAAAGTGGAATCTGATTGGTTGTCATGGACATCTAAGCCGGTTTTCCTTTACACCAGTTTAGATAAATATCCCCCATTATCTTTACCAAGTTAAGATTTCCTTCTCATTTCTAACCAATAGAAAGTTTTCAACAACAAAAGTCTGAAAGTAACTTTTAGTTTTCCACTCCTGGAAGGATGGGGTTGTAACTGGTGTACCCCAAGGTTAAGTGCTGGGTCCTCTATTATTTAATGTATTTATTAATGATATTGAGGATGGGATTAATAGCACCATTTCTATTTTTGCAGATGACACTAAGCTTTGTAGTACTGTACAGTCTTTGGAAGATGTCCATAAACTACAAGCCATACAAAAAAATACGGTGAAAAACTATTCCATGTAAAATGCCCTCAAAAGACAAGAGATTGGAGAAGTTAAAGTTTAGTCTCCAGAAAAGCTTCTTTACTCTAAGAAATGTAAAATAAACTACCTCCGGCCGTGGTCACAGCAGGAACAGTGGACAGTTTTAAAAAGGGTTTAGATGAATTCCTAATAGTAAATGACATTAATGCTTATGAAAATGTGTAGAAATCTGAGTCTCACTTACTTCTGGGATTCACGTCCCGACCTATCCCTTGATTGAACTTGATGGACTTATGTCTTTTTTTAACCATATTAACTATGTAACTATATGTGGGAGGGAGAATATTAGGATACAGAGTAGAAAGAGGACACAGAAGACATTCATAGCACAAGAAGGCAAGCTTCCCAGTACAGACACAATGCTGCCTGTCTGGTTTCAGTATCTTATATTGTTTTCAAAAATTGATTTTTTTCCTTGGATGCTGGGACTTAAAAACATATTATTTTGTAAGTGTTCTTTACGTCATGTATTCCTGGCCAAAATATTTTACCTGCTGTGCTGGAAAATTCTGGAGACAACATTCTTTTACTAGTGGTCCTCAGGTTCAGCAAGTAACCACATGGAGCTCTCCCAGGCTCTGTTGCTGTATTATTGGAATTTATTATTATTATTTTTTTTTACCTGTATAATAAGAACCAACATAGTAAGGGGGACCAAAGATTAGAACAATATCAAGAACAGACTTTTTATGTCATTCCCTGATATGATAAATATGATAAGAGGTATCAGTGCAAGTGGGTTTTCATTGAGCTAAAAAGGAAAGATAATATTAGAAGTCACAAAAAAGGGGAGAATAGAGGTAGGCAGGATGACAGGATGAGGAATGGAGGGCCAGAAATATAAACCCACATTTAAAGGGGTTGTGCAGGATTTTTAGCAATGGCCTAGTCAAGGGCATAGCTAAAGGCTCATGGGCCCTGGTGCAAGAGTTCAGCTTGGCCCCCCTTCCCTCAGTGCTTTGTGCCAAGGGCAGGGGTGCATCTAGCCTTTCTGCTGCTTGAGGTAAGAATTGAAACATCCCCCCATGCCAAATTCTCAACCTAACCCATTCCCTCCAGTCCTACTGTTAAAGGGGTTCTCCTCTTTTTATTACTGATGTGAAGGATGTGATGGGGAAGACCTAAGCCAATTATCCATCCACAGACAGCTGTTTCGGGGTGTTGATGTAGATATTCTCTTTCCTCATCTTCTCCTTTCAGACCAGACCGCCATGATGATTTCTTTCAGCTGTAAAGAAAAAGGGGGTCAGTCAGCACATCCCAATGCGCAGGTGCACTCTGCCATGGCTAGAAACACACTCTGCAAACACACTCTGCAAACCAAATAAAGTACAATAATGCCATAGTAATAGAAAATATTCTGGTGCTAATGCTATGCTTATTTTGTAAATTTGAGATCCTTGGCAAATACATTTTGTACAAAATTATTTGGGCCTGTGTGCCAAATGTCAAGGCGATCCCTGTAAGATGGGAACCTAACACTAAATGCTACCTGTTATGTGCCATAACGGCCACCATAAAATTCAGGGAGTGAAGGTTCCACATGCATGCTGGGTCCACTTTATACCTCTCCTGGTGCCAGATGGCATCCAATAAATGCAATGTGAGTCCACTATATACCTCTACTGATGCCAAAAGGCTTCCAGTGAGTGCAGGGAGAACAGGCTACAGCTAGACCATTAGACATCTCAAACTCCTCATACATCATACCTCACATCAGACCCCCATTAGACCTCCATGTCAGACCCTCCAATATCAGACCTCATATAAGACCCCCATTAGACCTCCAGACCAGACCCCCATATTAGACCTCAGACCAGACCCCCATTTGACCTCTCAGACACCAATTAGACCTCCAGACCCCCAAATCAGACCCCCATTAGACCTCCAGGCCCCCATATCAGACCTCGGACCAGACGTCCAGACCCCCATGAGACCTCCAAACCCCCATATCAGACCTCAGACCAGACTTCAAGACTCCCATTAAACTTCAGACAAGACTTGGTGACTCCTAGTATGCAGTGGAACGACATGCACTAATATACCAGCAAACATCTAACATCTTTCATTGGGAGCGCTCCTAAAGCCAGGATCTACAAAACCCGAACCTCCAACTACAGCGCATTATAGCCGATATTGAGGTAGCGCATGGAGGAGACTAAAGCACATGACCGGAACTAGGTCATGTGAGACGCCGAACAGACACCCAGAGCACGGGAATACTTACTTGTCAAGCGGGAAAATTTAAACAGTGCACGGAGCCAGAACACGCGAGACGCCGAGACGGTGAAAGTAATCCATCCAGGTCAGTGTGGGTGCGGGACGCTGCAAAAGAAAAAAAACAAACAAAAAAGAAACATTGCGACTGTAAGTACCACCATCCCATCCCAAAGCGTGTTGTAACTTATAACTAACAAGTGAGATTATTCAGGATTTGAACTATACTACCGCTGATTACAAATGTGTATGAACAATTTAAGATTCAGACACAAATGCTCAATGTGAATCACTCCACAGAGTATCGATCCCTATCAAAGCTGGACACTTTTAGCAACTGCATTTAAAAAGGTTGAACTACAGTGGACTATATTTTTCATATTTTTATTTGTGGTCAGGGCTACGGACACGAAAGCCGAAGAGCCCTAGTGGGCTAAACACCGAGACCCACCGTAACTGCAAGACGCATCTTACCTAACTAAATGGCTAGTGGTGTGCCGGTAGCCATGTCCGTGGGTAGGCCTATAAAAGGGGGGCATACCCTGTAGAAGTGAAAATAGAAAGGGAGGGAGGGTGGGGCAACTGAGAAAACGCCCGCCCCTAGGTGGGGCTGTACCTGGTTTAAGTAGAGCCTCCGCCCCTCCCACAAATGCAGTCTAAACAGACTGCCAAACTTGTGGTCAGGGCTACGGACACGAAAGCCGAAGAGCCCTAGTGGGCTAAACACCGAGACCCACCGTAACTGCAAGACGCATCTTACCTAACTAAATGGCTAGTGGTGTGCCGGTAGCCATGTCCGTGGGTAGGCCTATAAAGGGGGCAAAAACCAGCCATGTAGGGTGAAAAGAGACTTGAATGGCCTGTGCAAAGAAACCCCTGATCCAAACTGCGAAGCAATATCTCCCACGAGAGTTCGGATACATAAGTCAACCATAATGACGCCTGCATCCATCCTGCGGATAGAGCCAGGACAGAATGCTGAATGTCGCAGATACTGCCCCAATGCACGAGGGAGGAACTGGAAACGCTTCAGAAGGAAGCGTGGACGGTACTAACTAAACCTGAAGACTTGGTTGTGGTGCGAGCACTGACAAAATCCCCCTAGCCTTATGAGACTGGAGAACTGAGAGCCTAACTGTCTAGACCAGGGATGTCAAACTCGTGGCCCTCCAGCTGTTGCAAAACTACAACTCCCATCATGCCTGGACAGCCTACAGGTATCAGCCTACAGCAGGGCATTGTGGGAGTTGTAGTTTGGCAACAGCTGGAGGGCCACGAGTTTGACATCCGTGGTCTAGACTATGGAAAGAAGGGCCCGAAGAATACCATGTAGGCCAGGAAAGGATGTAAAGCAATAAGCTAACAACGTAGTATATGGAATCCTGTCGATGCCCTCACGTGAGTGAAGGAGTGCGATTGCGATAAGCTGCTGGCGATTTAGTTCGCAGACCTAGCTGATTGAAAACGTAACCGGCATGGAAATACAAATGACAAATATGAGGGGTAAACAAGAAAATAAACTAAAAAGTGGCCTGAAGAAAGTACAGGCGGGATTACATCATGGGCCTGACCGATGTGATAGGCGATACTTAAAATAACTATATTTCCTGAAAAAACCTGACAGGCGAATATCGTGAACACGAGACCAGACCAACGTGGCCGGTGACACCTAATGACGAGTGTCATTCGGTACGAGAACCTGAAGGTGGCCGATGACACCCATGACTTGAACTCTGGAAATTAAAGTCTGGTCCTGGGGGAGCATAGCCAGACAGGTGATCTGTCGACCAGGCAGGAGTTCGTGAGCTGGCCACATTGATTATTGAACGTGAAGAAAAACATAAGCGGGCAACCAACTATGGTGATTGAAAACTTAGGATGAAGAATGCAACCAGAACAGACAACAGGTTTAAAACGGTAGCCTAAGAGTGACATAAATAATTGACTGTGTATGATTGGAATGTAACGGGCTAAGAACGTTGAGTTAGAGAACAAGGGCCTAACAAAATGAACAAGAGCTATGACACCCGGGTGGCCCATGCTCCTAATGACAATAACGATATGTTATATGTGGCAGCAGTGGCGCCGCTGCCCATCCTGCATGTACCACAAATAAGGCTATTAGTATGTTTCTGGAATCAGCTCCCTGTGAGCAGAGCATAGCAAATGACCTACCACAATTCCTGCCAAGCACTAAATTGTCCGCAGAGGGAACGGAATGGTAACGAGGAGTGACCAGCAAAGGAAGCAATGCAGAAATGAAGGAGCAAACGGAAATAATCCATGCGGCACCCAAAGTCCGCCAGAAGTAGCCGTGTTGTAGAGAAGCCTGTCCAGAAGAGGGACAGTGTAGTAAAGACTAAACCCGAGAGTAAGCATAACCGACTATCCGGTGAAGGTAGCCGTGCAGCAAAAGATTCTCCAGCCGAGGGAGCAGTGCAGTAAAGCAAGTGCCCGTCAGAGGGAGCAAGCGACGGTGGAACCAGCAGGGAGAGTGGTGCCATAAGAGGAGAGTCTGGAGGAAAGCTAGGTGGTGATAAGGAGAGACCAGCCAAGGAAATGACGACTGAAGCAGAACAAAATGGTGAATAATAAATGATGTTTGCCGAGGGGACTAAAAGAACAGGAGGGCGCAATGCAAGGACTGCCTGGGGGAGGAGCCGCACAGCGATACCGCCTGTGGCATGCAGAACGAATGCATATGTACATATGATACCTGAACCGGCAGACCGCAGGAAGTTATAACTATGACAAATGGCCTTGATAATATGCGTACTAATTGAAACCGAGGGTCTAGCCTGAATACCTGACAGGCTAATGTTACTAAAAAGTCGCCTGACCCGCATGGCAGGTGACCCTTGCCAGGCTGAGCTCCGTTGTGGAAGAGTACACCTGGGGAAGCGTGGCAGACAATGGATGCACCACCGACAGACTTTGGAAAAGTGGCCTGCGCCCGGATGAACAAAGAAGCAGATATGGGTGTGCGACATATGGGACAAATCAACCTGGATTCACGGAAGTTCAACCCACCGGGTAAATCGCCAGGCAGGACGAAAAACAGTCGTCGGTCCCCGAAACCATGGGGTCGAAGCAGTCATGGTGCCCCGAAGCCATGGGGCCGAAGTGGTCATGGTGCCCCGAGCCATGGGGCCGAAGTGGTCATGGTGCCCCGAAGCCATGGGGCCGAAGTGGTCATGGTGCCCCGAGCCATGGGGCCGAAGTGGTCATGGTGCCCCGGCCATGGGGCCGAAGTGGTCATGGTGCCCCGAAGCCATGGGGCCGAAGTGGTCATGGTGCCCCGAGCCATGGGGCCGAGCGGTCATGGTGCCCCGAGCCATGGGGCCGAGCGGTCATCGTGCCCCGAGCCATGGAGCCGAGCGGTCATCGAGCCCCGAAGCCATGGAGCCGGCGGTCATCGTGCCCCGAGCCATGGAGCCGAAGCGGTCATCGTGCCCCGGAGCCATGGAGCCGAAACAGTCATCGTGCCCCGAAGCCATGGAGCCGAAGCAGTCGTTGTGCCCCCGGAGCCATAACAGTCATCGTGCCCCCGAAACCATAGCAGTCATCGTGCCCCCGAAGCCATGGGGCCGAAGTGGTCATGGTGCCCCCGAAGCCATGGGGCCGAAGCGGTCATGGTGCCCCCGAAGCCATGGGGCCGAAGCGGTCATGGTGCCCCCGAAGCCATGGGGCCGAAGTGGTCATGGTGCCCCCGAAGCCATGGAGCCGAAGCGGTCATCGAGCCCCCGAAGCCATGGAGCCGAAGCGGTCATCGTGCCCCCGAAGCCATGGAGCCGAAGCAGTCGTTGTGCCCCCGGAGCCATAACAGTCATCGTGCCCCCGAAACCATAGCAGTCATCGTGCCCCTGAAGCCATGGAGCCGAAGCAGTCATCGTGCCCCTGAAGCCATGGAGCCGAAGCAGTCATCGTGCCCCCAAAGCCATGGAGCCGAAGCAGTCATCGTGCCCCTGAAGCCATGGAGCCGAAGCAGTCGTTGTGCCCCCGGAGCCATGGAGCCGAAACAGTCATCGTGCCCCCGAAACCATAGCAATCATTGTGCCCCCGAAGCCATGGAGCCGAAGCAGTCATCGTGCCCCTGAAGCCATGGGGCCGAAGCAGTCATCGTGCCCCTGAAGCCATGGGGCCGAAGCAGTCATCGTGCCCCTGAAGTCATGGAGCCGAAGCAGTCGTTGTGCCCCCGGAGCCGAAACAGTCATCGTGCCCCCGAAACCATAGCAATCATTGTGCCCCCGAAGCCATGGAGCCGAAGCAGTCATCGTGCCCCTGAAGCCATGGAGCCGTAGCAGTCGTCGTTCCCCCCAAAGCCATGGGGCCGAAGCAATCATCATGCCCCCGAAGCCATGGGGCCGGAGCAGTCAGCGAGCCCTCAAAGCCATGGGGCCGAAACAGTCAGCGAGCCCTCAAAGCCATGGGGCCGAAACAGTCAGGGGCCCCAAGCCATGAAGCAAAAGCGAACATGGGGCCCCCAAATCCTAAGGCCAAGTAATCATAGGGCCCCAAGCCATGAGGGCCAAGCCACCGTAGGGGGCCCCACAGCCATGAGGCCAAAGCAAACATGGGCCCTCGAAGCAATGAGGCCACAGAAATCGCGAAGACCTCAAGTCATGAGGCCAAGCAGCCATGGGGCCCACAAGGCATGCGGCCATGCAGACATGCGGACCCTAGCGCCATGAGCCCAAGGCAATCATGGGACCCCCAGAGCCATGAGACCAAAGCAGTCTTGAGGTCCCCAAGCCGTGAGACCAAGGTAGTCCTCAGGACCCCGATGCCAAGGGGCCGAAGCGGTCATCATGCCCCCGACACCATGGGGTCGAAACGGTCATGGAATCCCTACTCCCTGAGGCCAGCCGTTATGGGGCCTCCGCGGCCATGAGGCCAAAGCAATCAAGGGGTCGCCACTGCCTGGCGGCCCAAGCAATTAAGGGGCCCCTGCGGCCTTGCGGGCAAAGCAATCAAGGGGCCCCTGCGGCCATGAGGCCGTCCGAGATGTACGTGATGAGTAAAGGTAAGTAAGAGTGAGCCCAACATGATGGAAAAAGCAACTACTAGGATGATTGGGACGTCTAAAGTAGCCTGGAAAGGAACGAGACTACTGACAGGTATGGACATTAGTAATCCGAACAACGGGCATAAGCATAAAACTAAAACCAGCCATATAACTTAAAAATGCAAACGTGGAATATGAAACTGAGAAGAGAGAGTACAACCAAAACCTGATGCATTGCGATTTGCGAAGTCCCTTGTCGCGACAAAGAACTGAAAAACTTGAAAGAAACAGTAGTGAGTCGGAAGCTCAAACCCTAATGACCCACTGGCCCCAGCTGAGAGGCTGTTTATTGAACTGGGGCAGTGGGAACAATCTTAGTGAATACAAACCAGAAGTAAAGGGAGCAGACAGTTTTTTTTTTTTTTTTGCTTGCAACTAGAGCAAAGACCCACTTGATGTATACGCGCAGAAAAACCAGATGTAAAGGAAATGACCATTGATGCCCGTCATGTTTGACGGGAGAGTGGCACCGGAGCCACCAGCTGCCTCAGTGTGACAATCGAATAAAACAACCGTGACGTAGAAACTGACGGGAGAATGTGGCTAGAATGGGAGCATGGTGTGCCAGCAAATGGGTGAACTGTGGACCTGGAATGAGTAAAACCTAAAAACATGGTATAACCAAAATGCAGACCTGAATGTGAGCGGAGTAAGATAGCGTCGCGACAGCGAACGCATGGACGCAGTTCTAGCAGGGAATGGAGTGTAGTACTAGATGTAACAGCAAACGGGGGAACTCAGCTAGAGCGTGAAAGGAGTATTAACTTGCTGTAACAGCAGACGTGAGATGCGGCCGTGGATGGGCGGGAACATTGAGACGTAAGCGTGAAAGTGAAACCCGGAGTCACAGCGGTAGTGTGAACCCCAACTCTGGCAATAGGCCAAACGTAAAATTTGGTATGACCGCAGCCTGCAGTGAACGAGGCATAAACAAACTGTAACGGTGACATGAACGCGCTTATGCAATGGGCCTAAGCAACAGTGGACGTGTAACACCAGTCTGAGTGTAGTGCAAGCAAACATATGAAAGCAAAAGCGGTATGAATGCAAAAACAGGATGACAGAAAAATAAATTAATGCACAGGGAATAAGACAGATTTACCCACTGTTGTGACCATGCGTGGAGCGTAAACGTGATGCGAGAGCGGACGAGAGCACCGCTCAGAAATGAGCATGTTGAAAGAGCAGACATGAGAAGGCAGCGTCTCAATTGACAGGGCAAAACCTGGCGTAAAGAGTTGAAGCATGCACGCAGCCCTGATTGCGGGGAGGGCGGGTCACATGGGAAGTATATGCTATAGCAAGAGCCGTAACAAGCAACAGCTGCATCCAATCTCCATCACATGCAGCCCAGGTAAACCTTCCCTACCGCACGCAGGCTGAAGTAACTTTTAAAGCGAAACAACGTGAATGTAAAACACATGAGATAGAAGGGGAACTAAATCAGATTACCTAAACAAACAAAGTGAAAGGAATTGTTTAACTCCGACAAAACAAACCTAAGAAGCTGAGGCAGACGATTTTGAGGCGATGCCTCCCGCTCGCAAGAAAGGTCAGATTCCAGCCGGCCGGAGCGACGGACACGGCTCAATTAACTTACATACATGGCGCACGCGTCCCTACGGTAGCCACGGGCAGAAGAAAAGCTCCATTCCAGGTCCATACTGTAGCGAAAGAAACTTCCTAGCAGAGGAAAGTGCACCCTGCTGACACACCAGCATCCCCTGTGCAACTGAGAAAATGCCCGCCCCTAGTAGGGGCTGTACCTGGTTTAAGTAGAGCCTCCGCCCCTCCCACAAATGCAGTCTAAACAGACTGCCAAACATATATATTTTATACCTATATATTTATATTTTTATATTTACCTATATCTATTTTGGAGTTTATGTGACTACTAGTGTTGTTATACTACTATTAAAATTGCTGCATGTAACCATACTTCTGTGTGCCTACCCAAACTTTCAAATTTTGTAAGACTTCCAGACTACCTTAGACCTCAGACCAGAGCTCCATACCACCATTAGGCCTCATAACAGATCTTTAGACCCCATTAGACCTTCAGACCCCCATATCAGACCCTCATAAGGCCTTCAGACAGGAGTAATGTCCAATGCATGCTCATTTGACCATAACAATGTCCCATGAGTGCATAATGAATACTGTGTGCACCCTAAAAGTACTAATGACCCTGAACCTTAAAAAACGGCTGTCCGCAGGTTTTCAGAGCTTTGGTGATGTCCGCTTCCAGCCTCTGATCCAGGTATGTTGTTCAGGCCTGGTCATCACTCACCAGCTGAAGTAGGCCTTAGTTTAACCTTCATCTCCAGCATGGGATCAGGGAGGCTCGATCTCTCGCTTATAATGGTCTCCTCCTAACTCCACTTCTGAATTGGATAGCATCACCACTCACATGTCTACAGTCCCAGCACTTTCTACCACCTCATAAATAGGTGACACACTGGTCATGAAACAACTCTTGTCAGAAAAGGGGACAGCCTTTCAATTTCTGGGCCAGAGAAGCACCTAGTTCTGTAGGTGTAGTTTATGTGTGTAAGTTTAGATCAATGTGGACCATTGGTGAAAGCAGAGAGCATATGTAGCTCATCAACTGATCAATGAGACTAGGGAAAAATGTGGTCATGCTTTATCAGTCAACTTCTGCAAATTTTCTAAGAAAGATATCACAACTCACAAGCATCAGAATTATTGGAAGATATGGAGCATTTGTAAAGTTTCAGTCTTATTTCCTTAAAAAAAGATAGATGGGAGTCCAAGATTAAGAAGAAGGGATGCAAGCCAAGCAAAAAGAACACTGGAAAATATGTGAAGACAAAAATTATATGATAAGTCAATACATTATTGTAGAGGTGAGCTATGAGCCAAAGTACCAAGATTTATATTTGGAGCAAGATTTCTTAACTTCCACCCAAAAATGGGTCAAAATAGGTTAAACATAAATAATAGTAATATAGCAACATAGTAATATTCTTTGTAAGGCTAAAAAAAGATATCCGTCCATCCAGTTCAGTCTGTTATGCTGCATGTTGATCCAGACGAAGACAAAAAATTCCTGTGAGGTGGAAGACAGTTTTCCTCATTTTAAGGGAAAAAATTCCTTCCCGACTTCAATCAGGAAATCAGAATAACTCTCTTATTTTTGATATTTAAGGACTCTATATTGACTGGGCGCTTAGTAAATGTGGTGCTTATATTCAAAAAGGGGTCAATAACAAAGCCCAGAAACTATAGACCGGTATAAATAAGCGAATAACGCCGTATCAGCATGGCTTCATGAGGGATTGGTTGTGTTGAACTAATTTAGTCAGTTTTTATGAGGAGGTAAGTTCTAGACTCATTTTTTGGGAGGTGAAGTGGACTTTTTTTTATATATTAGGTCATTATGGCAATACCAATTATGTGTATTTTTTTTAACAATTAATCGTCTAAAGTAGGAAGTGGTCATAATAATGTTATTCGACTGTATAAATTGTTACTGAAGAATAGACACATACTAAAATTAAGCACACGCATGCCAAAAAAACATTAAAATGTGTAAATTTCTGATATCTACTGCACACCAATAACCTAATAGAGGTGGTTCGAACTAAAAACTAGGATTACTAAAAACAACAGTGAGAAGGTTAACAGCTTAGAAACCGATTCTATTCCCATAAAATTATTGTGTATTAACAGAATGTCAAACCTACCAGATGTTCAACATTAGTACAGAAATGTAATTAAATGCCTACAACACATCACTCTTTTTACTGTTATTGGGCAGCAATTTTAGAGCATGGGACTAAGTTTTGTAGCCTCTGCATTTTATAGTTGTGGTATCATGTTACTGACTTAAAAGGGGGAAGTATTGATAGTCACATATAAAATCTGCATATGAAGTTTTGTGAATCTGCACATGCGATTTTCGTTTGTACTACTTTAGCATCTTAGGAGGAGATTGGAGATTGAGCAATACCAAGCAATTTACTTTTACATTTCCTTACAAGTGTTTTAGAATAGAAATTACCTTATAAAAAAAGTGGAAAATATTTTTTTCTTCATCAACTAGGAAGGCATTATATGATAAATCACATTTATATCAGTTGACAGGGAAACTCCTGTGCGAACCAGAGTTTCCCAGTGTAATTATTCCATAGAGAATAATGTGTATAAGCCTCAAGATTACTTGTCAATGCTTGGAGACAATCCTCATCGGCAGATAGGACCGCATTTTTCTGGAAAATAATGTGGTTAGAGAGTAGCTAGTAAATTTTGCTACCTGTAGAGTGGGGACCTTACTGAATGAATAATTATATTTTCTTTGACTAAAATTCTAATTTCTAAACCAAATTATCTTTGGAGTAAACGGCTAAATCTGTACTGATGTTAAATGAAAGCCACAAATCTTTGACTAAAATGTTCTTATAATTTCAAGACTTTATTCTTATTACCATGGGTCATAAATTGTCGAATGACTTTGGCATGGATGTACCTCTGATTCCAGCATGAAATCCAGATCAACTAAGCTTCACATTATACACTAGGAACAGTTCATTTTTTTCAGCTTCCAGTCAGTACCTTGCCCCTTACCAATCTCTATTCTACTGAACTATTATAATATATAATACATGGATAGGATTAATGGATTTACATTCATCTTGATGATATACAGTACGACATGTTTCTAAAAGCGTATGCCTACAGCTGTTCGTCAGGCTGTTGGGTATTACATCTTATCAGACAGAATTTTCATTGTTGGGAACAGAAATGTTTTATTTAACTCGAAAAAAAAAGAAGACTCTCAAACTATAAAATGTAACACAGTACTTTATGCTGGTTTTATGGTACTTTACTTTAGAATTCATTCCTATTTCTGGAATGAGCCCCTTTTTTGTTTTTCTGTTAGTTTGAGATGTATTGTGCGGCCATCTTTTAACCTACTTAATTTGCCTTATGGTCATGCACTTCTGAGTGTAGAAATATAGGTGCTTAGTCTGAACTTGTCTTATAGCATATTGAGGGTGGCGCCTCTTTTGGACTGAGACCCGCCCAAGTTCCTGGAACTTCTCAGCACAAAAGCAATTTAGCTGGTTCCTACAGTGCCCTGAAAATAAGGAGACTGGTAAGTCCATGAGAGGCGGTATCTGTAGTGTTAGGGACCCATGTGCGGAAGTCGCCGTGAAGTGGCATTTGGGCCCGACATACTTTTGATCAAAAATGTGCGCAAAGAACTTCCTTCATTCCTATTTCTGGAATGAGCCCCTTTTTTGTTTTTCTGTTAGTTTGAGATGTATTGTGCGGACATCTTTTAACCTACTTAATTTGCCTTATGGTCATGCACTTCTGAGTGTAGAAATATAGGTGCTTAGTCTGAACTTTGTCTTATAGTATATTGAGGGTGGCGCCTCTTTTGGACTGAGACCCGCCCAAGTTCCTGGAACTTCTCAGCACAAAAGCAATTTAGCTGGTTCCTACAGTGCCCTGAAAATAAGGAGACTGGTAAGTCCATGAGAGGCAGTATCTGTAGTGTTAGGGACCCATGTGCGGAAGTCGCCGTGAAGTGGCATTTGGGCCCGACATACTTTTGATCAAAATGTGCGCAAAGAACTTCCTTCATTCCTATTTCTGGAATGAGCCCCTTTTTGTTTTTCTGTTAGTTTGAGATGTATTGTGCGGCCATCTTTTAACCTACTTAATTTGCCTTATGGTCATGCACTTCTGAGTGTAGAAATATAGGTGCTTAGTCTGAACTTTGTCTTATAGTATATTGAGGGTGGCGCCTCTTTTGGACTGAGACCCGCCCAAGTTCCTGGAACTTCTCAGCACAAAAGCAATTTAGCTGGTTCCTACAGTGCCCTGAAAATAAGGAGACTGGTAAGTCCATGAGAGGCAGTATCTGTAGTGTTAGGGACCCATGTGCGGAAGTCGCCATGAAGTGGCATTTGGGCCCGACATACTTTTGATCAAAAATGTGCGCAAAGAACTTCCTTCATTCCTATTTCTGGAATGAGCCCCTTTTTGTTTTTCTGTTAGTTTGAGATGTATTGTGCGGCCATCTTTTAACCTACTTAATTTGCCTTATGGTCATGCACTTCTGAGTGTAGAAATATAGGTGCTTAGTCTGAACTTTGTCTTATAAATACCAAAAGGAGCTAGCAAGGTCGAGTTCACAAACAAAGCCGAGGTTAGAATCCATACAATCACGTCAAGTACAAAAGGAGGTAGCGAGGTCTTGGTCACAAACAGAGCCGAGGTCAAAGCACACGCAATCCAAGAGAGCGCTGGTGAAGGTAACAAAAGACCAATCACAGGCAACCTGTGGCCAGCAGGCTGCCTGTTTAAATAGCCCTGAGTGGTGAGCCCTTATGGATGCCTGGATGAACTCCTCCTTTCTAACACTTCTCTTTCTTCATAGTTTGGTCCTCTTCAGGCTTTAGGAATTTAGTCCCAAAGAGCAACAGTGATGAGTTCTGGACCTAATTGAATAGAATCTGGGTTGTCTGTTAGGAATGTTAGTATGATTCCTGATTTAACCCTTTGATGCCAGATAACTTTGAAAGATGTAGGCCTTTGGAAGCTTTACTTTATTTTGACTGCAATAAACTTTTGAACTTTCCTATTCATTCTTTAAGACTCCACTTTTATTTATTGTAATTATATGTCCTATACGGCTCTTCACCAGAGTCTCCTGTTATATAATACACTGATATTTTCCTCCATTTATTTCTTGCCACTCTTGGCATTATTAGAATGCTATACACACCCTATACTCTAGGATTTATGAAGAGTTAGTAACATGATGTCATTTGAATTTTCTTCTCGTTACACCTATTTATAATGATGTACATAGTTATATAGTTACATAGTTAATACAGTTAAAAAAAGACATACGTCTATCAAGTTCAACCAAGGGATAAGTGGGGACGAGAATCATGTTGTTGTTTTCATTTCTAAATTTTATTCTTGTAATTAAAAGCTGAGGTGAGGTGAATAGGACATTGTGACCCTGCGGGCTTGTTTGAGACACATATTTGGCAGCAAACAGATTTAAAGTAACATTTATCAACAACTAACAGAATTAGAACCATTACCAAGTTATGAAACTAATTTCTTATGCCCTTGTTTGCCATAAAGTTTGTATTAGTTTGAAGCAATTTATGGGTGTCATCACAGTTTTCTCACTTATATAATCAGAAAAGAGCATGTAATGGAACTGGACATTGGCATTGTAGTACACATATTCAATGTAAATTAAATCCTTGAGCTTTTAATAGTTTACTTTATATGTAATATATGCATGTTCTTTTAAATGCTATATTTAGAAAATATAGAATTCACAACTTCCCATCACAGGACTTGGCAGAAAGGATGGATTAACCTACACATTATGCTTTTGCCAAAAACATGTGAATTAAGACACAGTAGTTGTCAGGACCCTATGGATGAAAACAGTTGACATTAAGAAAATATGCTGCAAATATTAGTAACTCTTAGAGCTGCAGGTTCCTGGAATTTCTATGTTTGGCTGGCATGGATATGAGGTATGATATATTGAATAACATTAGAGAAAGAATTAACTTTAAACCCTGAAAAAGCACTTAAACGTCCAAAATCAATAATAGTCTACTGTTTTAGATTGTTTTAACAGAACTGTTCAGTTACCAACTGCCAAGATATAAATTGGCTAGAAAAATGTGAGCATTGTGAAATAAATTATAGAAAATGTTAAGGTAATAAAACTTAGAAGAATCACTTGCTGAATCGCCCTGGTGGCACAGGGAATATTTGAAGCTTTATAAGATAAGAATATATGCAGACTTATAAGCAGATTTGGTTTTATTTACATGTGAGTAGCACAGTAGCAATAGAATGGCCCAGGTAGAATGGATACATATGTTGTAGTTGCACCCAAGCCCTGGTGCCAGAAGGGGCTTCAAAAGTTCTTCTGCCATACTACTACAGATTTTGCACGTGTTTCAAGGAACTTAACATTTTGCCTCTGGCTTACCAATTAGAACAAGGATAACATCTAAATGGAGATTGTATGTGTTTTTATTGTTACTACATATGTCTTCTTTGTGATGTGTCTAAATAGCATTATGACCAACAGGGGTCTATCTGTTGCTTCAAGTTTACTTAGTTACTAATTAGCATATGCCTTGCATCTGAATCTGGTTTTGGTTATCATCTAGCCTTACCTGGTTGATTAGGATTTAGTGTTGAATGTTGTGTCTATTTATAGCCAGGCCTCATTTCGTTCTGTCAGTTACAGAGTTTGCCATGTGCTTTTTCTCCAGATTGTGTTATTATGATCTTGTTCTAATTTATCATGCATCCTAGAATATATAGTTGCATGGACTATAGTGTGTTTGTTGTGTTTGGAAGCTGTATTTTGCTATGTTGTTGTCTGGCTAGGTAGAATTCAGATGGAGTCCATTTAGTATTACTCTATTTCTTAGCAAATAATTTTTTTTGGGTTTTCAAAATTTTTATAACATAAGTATTACTCTATTTCCGTTAACTACCATTCACCTGTTATCTTCCCTGTATGTCATGCTATTTACATAAATGGCACTTGCTGAAGTGACAAAACCCCTTTAAGTGTCTTGCTTTCTGCCAGTACAATGTAATACGTGCTTATGCAGTTTATGTGACTATCTAATTGTTAGGCCATTCAGCCCTATTGTGAGTCCTGGAGGAATCTGAGTATCATGTGCCACGATTAAGATGTGGGAAAGGTGACTACAAATGGTGAAGTCCAGTTCTTTAGTTTTGTGCACAACTAGCGTCATTGCAAATAACCACTTTGTTTACATGGTTACATGGCTACATTAGACAGAACCCATATGGTGTTGTCTAATAGGATGGCAGCAACTCCTTATGCCACTGAGGCAGTAGGGATGCTTCACCTTGACCTAAAGGTGACATATCTTCATATTGGCTCATACCTCCCAAATTTGGAAAATCACAAAGAGGGACAATATGTGCGACGTGCATCATGGCAGTTTTTTCATACTAGGTCACTCCTCTAACTTCCCCCAAAGCATAATTATTGACTCCGTCATAACTGCAGCAGCTGGGGATTGGCTAGGTGATATAAGTTCCTTTAATTTTTTACAGCATGTTGAGCAACTAGGACAATTGTTTTTTTTTTTTTGCACTTCAATATCCATTTAAATATTAACACATAAATCTTTGGATTATATATATTTTAAACTCCAAATTGCACCAAATAATTAAGTTATGGTTTAATATACCGGTAGAAACCATACAGATAGCTTAGTAAGGAGCAATTCAGTAAATTTATTAATTCTCATTTATGCAATCATTCCTCAGGTCAAAAAGAGGGACATTTCAGGATCAAAGAGGGACAGAGTGACTTGGGTCAAAAAGAGTGTCTGTCCCTCCAAATAAAGGGAAACTTGGGAGGCATGCTGGCAACTTATTTCTGACCTGCTTCTCATTGTTACCAAACTTTTAGCTTGCAAAAAAATTGGTGGGCAGTAGGTGAGAAATGTAGCCAAGTGCACTCTGTAGTGCAACATCCTTTGTCTTGTTGTTCTGCCGCCCTATTTTACCAGGAGGGTTGGTTATTCTGTCGCAGGCAACTTTAATCTAAAAAAAATATATATCTTTTTTTTCATACTGTGCAATTGCAATTCCTTTATGAGGAAATATTTGATCGTATTTTATACTATGGATGTCACATAAGGTAGAAATGAAGTACACAAGACCATCAAAAACATGCAGGTTCCTGGAGGTAGTTATACTAGTAAGGAATTTAAAGCTTTATAAAAGTTTTAAGGGTTTGGCAAAATGATCTGAGCTGTGAACCAGCAGCTTAAAAGGCTATATCTATGCAACAAAACAACTGTACTATTAAACCTGGAATGTTCAAGGAGCCCAAAAATATTATTGTACTGGGCTTGCTGCTTAGCTAGTTCTGCCACTAACCTGAAATCCAATCGCTTTATGAGGATACGTTACTTTTGTAATGGACTTAAGACTGAACAGTAAATCTAAGACCTCAACTTCACTCAAATAAAAGCAAAAGGTATAAATTTACTTAGATTCACATATAGTAATTTTCACAATTTATCCGTTTGCTTTAACTTGATGCAGTGTAGAAAAAGTAGAATTTTCTTGGAAATTTGAAAAAATTGCTTCTAAAGTTCTAAACATACTAAAAAAAGTAAAATGAGATTTAGAAAATAGTACCAACATAAAGTAAATATATGGTGAATGTTAATAACAATTTTTCAGGTATTACTATCTGTCTGTCTGAAATGCAAAGAAATTCAAGTTTAGAAAATATCATTTTTCCAAATTTTTTTTTTTCTTTCAATAAAGGTAAAAGATATTGATCGAAATTTACTGCTACCAAAAAGTACAATGTGTAATGAGAAAACAATTTCAGAATCGCTTGGATAAAAGCATTACAAACTTATTACCGCATAAAGTGACACATTAGATTTGCAAAAAATAGGCCTGGTAAGGAAGGTGAAAACTGGTTGTGTCTTGAAGGGGTTAATGATCTATAAAAATACCTTTAAATAACAAAGATAATTGCTGGAATACAGTTATACAATACAGTAGTGAGGTGCAGGACAATTACCATACAAGAAAAAAAAAATCAATTAACCCCTTTGTAACATGCTCAATATATTTATGGCACTGCTGCCAAGGACAACTGACATGCACATATGGCGTTGTCAGGGCAACATCAGCAGAAGTATTGCAGTGTATATTTGAATATTATATATTTGATTGTTACAATATTATATATTGTATAATATGAGCAATTAGAGGATGAATGGACAAGTCCTTTAGTGGGACTAAAAATATTTAGTTTCCCCATAACTTGTCATGTCAAAAAAGTATAGTGTTGCCACATCTATAATGACTTATCATTAGCGATAAGCGAATTTCTAAAAAATTCGATTCGGCCGGTTCGGGGAATTTTCCGAAAAGATTCGATCCAAATTTATTTGGGACAAATCACATTAAAAACTTCTATTTCCTGGCTGCAGAGAGCCTGTATAGTGCCGTAGAACACTGTGCCTTGCAGTAACATGCATAGGGAGTCTGCTGTCATAGTCAGTATGACACGCACATGACAGGCGCTCTTAGAATCACTGCCCACTTCACTTATTTGGGCAGTTACGAGGCCAAAACTGACCAAATAACTAAAGTGTGAACTCAAACTTACAGGTCGATGTTAGCGCAAGGTATAAAGAACCGTGCAGAAGCCCCTACAGAAGATCCTACTGTAGCGTGAAAGAGCGCACTCCTTTTACACCATCATCAGCTGATCCCACATAGAAGTCTACAGCCAATAAACGTTCGGGGAAGTACTGCCGCTCACTGTAATGCCGTAGCAATGTTGGTTACTGGCATTACAGTGATTGGCTGGCCGGAAAGCGTCATCACATGATATTGACATATAGCACCCTATGACACGTGTTTTTCTTTTTAGGGGGTTTTGAGTGTTGAAACTTTGTTAGAGACCCAACAGTCCTTTTAAAGACTATTGTTTTATCTGGCTGCGAAATATATTAGCGCAACATGCGCTAAATTGCGAGCAATTGTTTGGCTGCTGGTGAGAGCAGCGACATTACCTGCGCTACATCTCCGGTATAACTTTAGCTGCTGGTGACAGCAGCGACATTACCTGTGCTACATCTCCTGTATAACGTTAGCCGCTGGTGACAGCAGCGACATTACCTGCACTAAATCTCCTGTATAACATAAAGATGCTGGTGACAGCAGTGACATTATCTGCGCACCTCTCCTGTATAACGTTAGCCGCTGGTGACAGCAGCGACAATACCTGTGCTACATTTCATGTATAACGTTTGCGCATCCCAAATAGCTGTGACATTCCCTGCGCTACATCTCCTGTATAACATTTGCACATCAGAAATATCAGTGACATTCATTTTCATTTTTTCATTGCTGGTTACAGCAAAATTACCTGCACTACTTCTCATGTATAACATTTGCACATCATAAATATCAGTGACATTCAGTAAAATTTTACACGCACGTACATGCAGAGGCCGTGGCCCTGAACCCGGTGAAACTGAGCTGCCAGAGCACAAGAAACACACTCATCCACGATACCTAGCTTAATGTCCCAGTTTGCAGGGCGGCGCAGTACACCACTCTGAAAAGTCACACCAGTGTGACCAGGTGGTCGGTTGGATTGCAGTAGATAATGCTTCCAGTCGGTTAAGCACCCCCCTGTCTTCCACAAAGTCCAGTCTCTGTAGCCAAGAGTCTGGTCAACAGAATCCTCACACTGATCCTCCTTCCTCCCACCATGGAGAGCTTGGCAAACAAGTGATCCCACACTCGGATATTCTGAGGAGCTCTTTTCATCGCCATTCCTTGATGTGGCCCTCTCGCAAAGCCCGTTTGAAGATGCACATGAGTAGATCTTGTGCACTGATTCCCAAACTCTTGAGCATCCACAGTCAGAAAAAGATGGCGGTGGGTAACGACAATTAGTGTATCACGAGGTGGATAATGATGATGAGACACAGTTGCCAATAAGTCAACCGCAATTAGTGTCTCAAGAGGTTCATGATGAGGATGAGACACAGTTGTCAATAAGTGAGGTTCTTGTTAGGTCAACAAGTCAGGAGGATGACCAGAGTGAGGAAGTGGAAGAGGAGGTGATGGACGATGAAATCACTGACCCAACCTGGGAAGGTGGCAAGCTGAGCGAGGACAGCAGTACAGAGGGTTAGGGATCCACAGAACCGCAACAGGCTGGAAGAGGCAGTGGGGTGGCAAAAGGGAGAAGCCGGGCCACACCAAACAGGCCTGCAACTGTTCCCCGGAGCACCCCCTTGCGGCAATCTCCCTTGCCAAGGACTAGGTGTTCCGCAGTCTGACACTTTTTTAAGGAAAGTGCGGATGATAAAAGAATTGTCATTTGCAACCTGTGCCATACCACAATGAGCAGGGCCGTTAACACTAGCAACCTCACCACCATCAGCATGATCCACCACATGGCATCAAAGTACCCTAATAGGTGGGCCGAATGCCTGGGTCCACAATCAGTGTCTGCAGGCACACCACTGCCTCCTCTTCCCCTGTGTTACGTGCTGACCAATCCCCTGTCCAAGACGCAGGCCTGGATGCCTGCCGCCCTGCACCTGGACCTTCGCAAACACCATCTGCTAGCTCACGTACCTCTGTGTCCCAGCACAGAGTACAGATGTCCATACCCATGGCCTTTGAACGAAAGCGCAAATACCCAGTCAACCACCCCCAGGCCATAGCACCAAATGCGCACCTTGTCAAATTTCTGGCCCTGGAAATGTTGCCATTTAGGCTTGTGGACACAGAGGCCTTCTGCAGCCTGATGGCGGTGGCTTTCCCTCGTTACTCAGTGCCCACCTTACACCAGCATGTGTCCCGTAACATCACCCATGCCCTGACCAACACAGTTATTGGGTAGGTCCACTTAACGACTGACACATGGACAAGTGCTTGTGGCCAGGGACGCTACATTTCCCTGTCAGCACACTGGATGAACGTTGTGGAGGCCGGGAGCGTGTTGTACCCTGGGATGGCATAGGTGCTACTGACACCAAGGATTGCGGGCCCTACTTCCATCAGGATTGCTTAGGTGACAAACAGCACACCGCCGCAGAGCTATGGCAGGTTATAAGGGACCAGACTGAGCAGTGGCTCTCGCCACTCAACCTACAGCCAGGCATGGTTTTGTCTGATAATGGCAGTAACTTGGTGGCGGCTTTGGAGCTTGGCAAGCTCTCACACATACCATGCCTAGCTTACGTGTTCGACTTAGTGGTTCAGCGATTTCTCAAAACCTACCCCAATTTGCCTGAGCTACTGGTGAAGGTGCGCCGCATGTGTGCCCATTTCCAAAAGTCATCTACAGCTGCCGCCGGCATGGCAACGCAGCAGCAGCGCTTGCAATTGCCAGCTCACCGACTATTGTGCGACGTGAGCACACGCTGGAACTCCTGTTCCACATGTTGGCCAGGCTTTGTGAGCAGCAGAGGGCAGTAGTGGAATACCAGCTGCAACATGGTCGTCGCCTTTCCAGTCAGCTTCCACTCTTCACAAGTAACGAGTGGGCATGGATGTTTGTCCTCTGTGAGGTTTAAGAAACTTTGAGGAATCAATACAGATGGCTTGCGGCGATGCCGCTATTATCAGAATAACCATCCCACTTCTGTGTCTACTGAAACGCTCGCTGCTTACAATGAAGGTGGACGCTTTGCATGTTGAACAGGTTGAAATGTGGAAGACAGTACACAGAGTGATAGCCAGACCATCCTCAGTTCGTCTTCTCAGCTCGAATTGAATGATGATGATAAGAAGTAGGAGCAGGAGACAGTTGTCTCCGCTACAGAGGTTAGTACCCATAGCAGGTTTATTCCATCTGTTCAGCATGGATGGGCAGAAGAGGAGGAAGAGAATGAGGAGATTGAGAGTCATACTCCTGATGAGGACAGTGTATTCTTGTCTGTTGGGACTCTGGCATACATGGCTGACTTTATGTTATGCTGCCTTTCCTGTAACCGTCATGTTGTACACATTTTAGCCAACACCGATTACTGGTTGTTCACCCTTCTCGACCCCTGCTACAAAGAGAACTTCTTATCTCTCATTCCTGTGGTGGAGAGGACTAGCAAAATGGTGCAATACCAGAAGGTCCTTGTGGAAAAATGGCTTCAAAAATGTCCAGCTGACAATGCTGGTGGCAGAGTAAGTAGCTCATTGGGCAACCCAGGAGGGGAAACGAGGGGAACACACAGCAGTTCTAACAGAGGCAGGGCAACACACTCCAAGGCCTGGGACAGTTTCATAACACCCTGCCAGCACCCTCACACTGATGCGCAGCCTAGTGTCACAAGGAGGGAACATTTTTGGAAGATGGTTAAGGAGTATGCAGCAGACCATATCAGCATCCTTAATGATCCCTCTGTGCCTTACAAGTATTGGGTGTCCAAGCTGGACACGTGGCACGAACTGGCGCTCTACACCTTGGAGGTGCTGGCCTGCCCTGCCACCAGCGTTTTGTCAGAGCGGGTATTTAGTGCTGCTGGGGGCATAATAACTGATAAGCGCATTTGCCTGTCAACTGAAAATGCTGACAGGTTGACTAAAAATGAACAAGGCCTGGATTGCTCCTGACTTCTCTACTCCACCAGAGAAAAGCGGCTGAACATAAAGGCACTTTAAATGTGGCTTTTATGGTGTATTGAATACACTGTATTCCTATGCACCCCTTCCACCACAAAAAAGGGTATATGGTTCAAACTTCCTTTTCTTGTCCTCCTCCTCCTCCATTATATCATCATGCTTATTAGGCTGTCCTTGCTCCTAAAGTTTTAGAGGGTCAGCTCAGCAGCAGACCCTCACCCCTAATGTTTTAGAGGGTCACTAGCAGGCCCTTGCCCATAATGTTTTAGAGGGTCAGCTCAGCAGCAGGCCCTCGCCCCTAATGTTTAAGATGGTCAGATCAGCAGCAGGCCCTCGTCCATAATGTTTTAGATTGTCAGCTCAGCAGCAGGCCCTTGCCCCAAATGTTTTAGATGGGCAGCTCAGCAGCAGGCCCTCGCTCATAATGTTTTAGATGGTCAGCTCAGCAGCAGGCCCTCACGCCTAATATTTTAGAGTGTCACTAGCAGGCTCTTGCCATAATGTTTTTTAGGGTCAGCTCAGCAGCAGGCCCTCGCCCCTAATGTTTTAGATGGTCAGCTAAGCAGCAGGCCCTCGCTCATAATGTTTTAGATGGTCAGCTCAGCAGCAGGCCCTTACCCCTAATGTTTTAGATGGTCAGCTCGGCAGCAGGCCCTCAACCCTAGTGTTTTAGATGGTCAGCTCGACAGCAAGCCCTCCCCATAATGTTTTAGATGGTCCCCAGCAGGCCCTCACTCCTAATGTTTTTGAGGGTCACCAGCAGGCCATCAATCATAATTTTTTATAAGTGTGTTTGATGCACTCCTTTATGTGTAATAAAGGGTGTATTGGAGTGCCAGTTTCTTGTAATTTTTGGCAGCCCTTTCACTTAATGCATAGGCTTTATGAGTGTAGGATTCCCACTACCTCAACAATTGTACCACAATGTGAATGAGGCCCTCCTTTATTTGATATACAAGTTGTAACGGAGTGCCTCTTTCTTGTAATTTTTGACAGCACTTGCACTTTATATACCAGTAAATATACAGGAAATAATGTTTAATTTTTCCTCTAAAATCGATTTTATCTTTGGTTTTGTGCGTATTATTGTCAGTCTTTAAAAGTGGCGTACTATTTGGACAACAACATTCCCAGCAGCGACCTGGGAGTCCAAGATGCATCTAGACATCCTCCCCATGCTGTTCCCGAACCATTTCGGTGGTGTTTTAATCAATTTCTGACCTTTCCTGTGAACCAGACAGACTGACCCAATGACATAGTGTTGAGGTAGCAGCAGCATGAGGAGACCACAGAGTTTCCCAGTGACATATTGTTTAGTTAGCAGCAGCATGAGAAGGCAACAGAGTGGCAAGGCGACACAGTGTGGATGTGGTAGCAGCATGAGGAGGCCACAGAGTGGCCCAGTGACATAGTGTTTATTTAGCAGCAGCATGAGGAGACCACAGACTGTCAAGGTGACATAGTGTGGAGGTGGCAGCAGCAGCATGAGGAGACCTGATTGGTGAGGTGGTAGCAGCATCAGGAGACCACAGAGAGACATGGTGACAGAGTGGGGAGGTGGGTGGCAATAACAGTACCCGCTCACGATGATGAGTGTAAGAAGGAGCAATTGGCATCAGATGTGTGGCATCAGGTGGGTGGCAGCATCAGAATAGTAGCTAAGACAGTTAGCCAGAAGAAACCGATTTCTTTTGTCAAGGTTTGGGTGAGGTAGCATGGATGATCTAATCTGATGCATCAGCCATTGTTGGGTGGAAATCCTGTCTGATCCACGCCTGATTCATCTTGAAAAAGGTCAGTCTCTCCACATTTTGGGTGAACAGGCGAGTTCTCCTTGGGGTAACTATTGCCCCCACTGTGCTAAACACCCACTCTGATGCCGCACTATTGGCTCGGCAGGACAGCTTTTCCAGAGCAAACTAGGCCAGTTGGAGCCACAAATCCAGTTTGGCTGCCCAGTAGTCCAGTGGATCTTAAATGTGGGGTGGTGGGGTACTGTCCAAGTATGCCACCACCTACTGGTTCAGGTCTAGATGCTGCTTGTGGTGAGTAGTTTCTTTACTAGGCTGGTTAAGAAAGCTGCTCATCATCGACTCTAGACTCAAGTTGCTGCTGATGAAGCTGGTACTGCTCCTATCCCCCCACCCCCCCGGCCAAAAGCAGCCATAGCAGTGGAATGAGAACGCAGAAGGCCCCCCTGGTCAGACCTGCGAGAGGATGGACAATGGCACAGATAGGCAGAGGCCAACTGACTACATAGGATGTCTCAGTTTGTCCTCCCTCTCAGCGGGTGTAAAAAAGGCCCCCATTTTGGACCGATAGTGAGGGTCCAACAAAATGGAGAGCCAGAAGTCATCCCTCTGCCGAATGGTTACAATTCGGCTGTCACTACCCAAGCAAGTGAGCATGCAGCGGGCCATTTGTGCAAGTGACTCAGAGGGACTCCTTGCCTCCATCTCCATTGCATACTGCCACAGTGTGCCTGGGTCATCTGCCTCATCTCCCTCTTACTCCTCCGGCTGCTCCTGCTCCTCCTCTCCTGTCACCTGTGTAGAAAAACCACCAATTTCGCTACAAATTGCTTGTGCTCCAATGTCCTTCTGCTGCTCCAGTTCAGCCCCAACAGGGCTCATGTGGCCGTGAGATATAACGCCACGTGTCCAGTCCCCTGACCAGCCAGATGTACCAGCATCTGTTTCAGGATATGAAGCAGTGGAATGACATTGTTCATCCCATAGTCCTGGCGACTGACAAATAACGTGGCATCCTCAAAGGGCCTGAGCAAACGGCAGGTGTCACGCATGAGCTGCCACTGGCTGACATCGAAGTTACACAGGGGAGTACTCCTGTCCGCTTGGATCATCAAGAAATCGTTTATGGCCTTTCTCTGTTTGTATAGTCGGTCCAACATATGGAGGGTGGAATTCCAACGGGTGGAAACATCGCATATTAGCCTATGTTGGGGGAGGCTGTTCTGCCGCTGCAGCTCAAAGAAGGGCGTGCTTGGCGGTGTACGAGTGGCTGAAGTGCATGCAAAGTTTCCTGGCCGTTTTTAGGATGTCTTGCTGATGGGTGGAAGACTTCAGGAACCGATTGACAACCAGATTGAACATGTGCGCCATGCAGGGCGCACGGCTCAGCCATCCTTGATGCAGCGCCGACACCATGCTCTTCCCGTTGTCGGTCACCATGGTTCCAATTTTCCGTTGTCTCGGAGAAAGCTAGGTTTCGATTTCTTGATGAAGGACACGGAGCAGTTCCTCCCCTGTGTGACTCCGTACACCCAGACAAATGAGGTGTAGAACAGCGTGACACTGCCGTGCCCTGCACATGTGGTATGCTGGAGGAGCACTGTCAATTGTCCCTGCAGTGGAGACTGAGAGGACACGTGGAGGATGAGAAGGCAGAGGTGGACATTGTTGCAGGACCAGCGGCGCGAGAACGTGGAGGCGGAAGCGGTGTCATCTGGCCAAGTTGCCGGTTTGGCTGAGCAGGAACCACATTTACCCAGTGGGCCATAAAGAACATTCGACTTTCAACTTAAAAGGAATTGCATTAATGCAACTTAAATTTAGAATATTGTGAGAAGGTTAAATATTCTAGGCTCAAAGTTTCTACCCTTTAGTCAGCTAATTAATCCATACCCCCTGAGCAAAGGGTACCTGAGATTGTGACTTTGGGTTTTTCATAAGATTTAAGCCATAATCATCCAAATTATAACAAATAAAGGCTTGAAATATCTCTCTTTGCATGTAATGAGTCTATCTCATATGTTAGCTTCACCTTTTAAGTTGCATTACTGGAAAAAATTAACAATATTCTTTTAACTTATTTATTTTCACTTGTACATATTTGCTCCTGGCCCCTCTCTCCTCTCTGTGCTGCAATAAGTTACAAGGGCTGCTTGTTGGCAGACATAACCTGATAGGTGCAGCTGGACAAAATTATTTTCATCAATTAATGTGAGCCAAAACCCGATGCAGGTCAAAAACAGAGAACAGTAGGAAATCTTTCCATTATACCATACCTCTGAGTAGCCTTCACTACTGGTTTGGGCCCACAATAACTGATGGAAATGACTGACCAAACAACTGTCAGGCAGAGCAAAGACACTAGATTTCAAAAAGGCTAATTTCACTGGGTTGAGGGCAGCATTTCCAGGCATAGACTTGTAGCAGCTACTGTCACATTATAATACTGAGGATAAATGGGAGAGCTTTAAATCTACATTGAGTAATTAAACAAAATAAATGATTCCTTTAGGTAAGGGTCCATTCACACATCCGCAAAACGGGTCCGCATCCGTTCCGCAAGTTTGCGGAACAGGTGCGAACCCATTCATTTTCAATGGGGCTGGAATGGATGTGAACAGCACTATGTCTGCATCCGCATTTCCTGATCAGCACTTCCATTTCCGCAAAAAAATAGAACATGTCGCAAAACACTTACGGATGTGTGAATAGACCCTAGCAAGTATAAACGGCTAAAATTAAACCCCCCCATGGCTTATAGCTACTGTAAAAAAGGCAATAAAAGACAAAAAAGGGCATTTAAAAAATACAAATCTGATAGGTCAGCTGTAGTGTTTGAAGATTACAAAGGGCTTAATAAAATCTGTAAAAAGGAGATAAAATTTGCAAAAATACAAAACGAACAGCAGGTAGGTAGCAAAAGAGAGCAAAACAATTCCCAAATTTTTTTTTAAATATATAAATGCTAAAAAAAACTAGGTCTAAGCAGGTAGGTCCACTAAATATAGGTAAAGGGGGGACTGGTACAGTGCCAACTGATCGGCGCAACGCAAATGTGGGGCCCATATTCAAAAAAGAACCTAGGTCCTTCACAGGTAATTATGGACCAGTTAGTTTAACTTCTGTTGTGGGAAAAACGTTTGAAGGACTCTTAAGGGACTATATACAGGAGTATGTGACTGTAAATAATATTATAAGTGATAAACAACATGGGTTTACCAAGGACAGAAGTTGTCAGACTAGCCTGATTTGTTTTTATGAGGAGGTGAGTAGTAGTCTGGACAGAGGGGCGGCTGTGGATGTAGTGTTTCTGGATTTTGCAAAGGCTTTTGATACTGTCCCGTATAGACGGTTAATCGGTAAAGTAAGGTCTATAGGCTTGGAAAGTATAGTTTGTAATTGGATTGAAAACTGACTGAAGGGCCGTGTCCAGAGAGTTGTGGTCAATGATTCCTATTCAGAATGGTCCCGGGTTCTAAGTGGTGTACCCCAAGATTCAGTGCTGGGCCCTTTATTATTTAATTTATATGTTAATGATATCGAGGACGAGAATAATAGTACCATTTCTATTTTTGCAGATGACTCTAAGCTATGTAGAACTGTACAGTCTATGGAAGATGTCCATAAACTACAAGCTGACTTGAACACTTGGGTATCAACTTGGCAAATGAGGTTCAATGTGGACAAGTGTAAAGTTATGCATTCATACGTCCTAGGTGATGTAACACTGGGAGATTCAGTTATAGAGAAGGATTTGGGTGTCTTTGTAGATGGTAGATTAAATAACAGCATACAATGTCAATCAGCTGCTTCTAAGGCCACCAGGATATTGTCATGCATTAAACTAGACATGGACTCGCGGGGCAGGGATGTAATATTACCACTTTACAAAGCGTTGGTGTGGCCTCATCTGGAATATGCAGTTCAGTTCTGGGCACCAGTCCATAGAAAGGACGCACTGCAGCTGAAACAAGTACAGAGGAGAGCGACTAAACTGATAAGGGGCATAGAGGGTCTTAGTTATGAAGAAAGATTAAAAGAATTTAATATATTTAGTCTTGAGAAGAGACGTCTAAGGGGGGGACATGATTAATATATACAAATATGTAAATGGGCCATATAAATGGGCCAACTTTGATTCGCTCATCTCTACTTATCATATTATTTAACCAGCACATTAAATGCCGCAATAAACCAGCCCTGACAAAGTCCCATTGACGAAAAGAGGTTATAGCTCTAAGAATATGGTGACACAAAACAAATAATCTACATCTACATTTTTCAAACCAGTACCTGGAACTGAATACTTTTGTAATGGCATGTAATTAAACATTTAATATAGCCACTTGGTTAATCAATAAAATGTATCTATATAGCGCCACCTGCTGTTTGTTCTTTTCCTTATTTCTCTGTCTACCTCAGTAACATCACTGAGGTAGTCACATATTTTCAGTTCTATCCTTTAGCTGGATTCATGCGATGTAAATGGTGGATTTTTGCTTTGTTAGAGATACGGTCATGCACTATAAAATGTCAGATTTTTATTTTTTAGATTAATTATGGGATAACCACTTTAACTTAATGAATATCCATCACTGTAAAAACACACTTACCATATAGAAACATAGATGACTGACAATAATCTAGTCGGCCCTTATATTACTTTTCCTTGCTCTTACCCCAGGCATGTTTAACCACTTCCCATTCGGGCCATTTACCCCCTTCCTGACCAGGCCTAATTTTGCAAATCTGACATGTGTCACTTTATGTGGTAATAACTTTGGAATGCTTTTACTTATCCAAACCATTCAGAGATCGTTTTCTCGTGACACATTGTACTTCATGATAGTTATACATTTGAGTCAATATATTTCAACTTTATTTATGAAAAAATCCCCAAATTACCAACATTTTTTAAAAATTCGCAATTTTCAAAATTTCTATTTCACTGCTTTTAAAACAAAAAGTGATACCTCATAAAATATTTATTACTTAACATTCCCCATGTGTCTACTTTATGTTGCCATAATTTTGTAAATGTCATTTTATTTTTTTAGGATGTTAGAAGGCTTAGAATTTTAGAAGCTATTCTTAAATTTTTTAAGAAAATTTCCAAAACCCACTTTTTAAGGACCAGTTCAGGTCTGAAGTCACTTTGTGGGACCTTCATAGTGGAAACCCCCCATAAATGACCCCTTTGTAGAAATTACAGTCCTCAAGTTACTAAAAACTGATTTTACAAACTTTGTTAACCCTTTAGGTGTTCCACAAGAATTGAAAATGAGATTAAATTTCTAAATTTCACTTTTTTGGCAGATTTTCAATTTTCGATTTTGGGTTTACAACCAAACAAAATTTAATATTTATTACCCTGGTTCTGCGGTTTACATAACTATCCCACATGTGGTCGTAAACTGATGTAAGGGCACACGGCAAGGCGCAGAAGAAAAGGAATGCCATAAGGTTTTTTGAGGCAGATTTTGCTGGACTGGTTTTTAGATGCCATGTCCCATTTGAAGCCCCCTTGATGCACCATTACAGTAGAAACTCCCCCAAAAAGTGACCCCATTTTGGAAACTAGGGTATAAGGTGCAAGTTTTATTGGTACTTTCTTGGGAGTACATATGATTTTTAATTGCGCTATATTACGTTTTTTGAGAGGCAAGGTAACCAAATAATTGCTGTTTTGGCACCATTTTAATTTTTTTACAACATTCATCTGACAGGGTAGATCAAGCGCTATTTTTATAGAGCAGTTTGTTACGGACGCAATGATATCAAATATGTCTACTTTGTTTGTTTGTTTTAGTTTTACATAATAAAGCATTTAAAAAAAAATGTTTTTGTGTCTCCATTTTCTAAACACCAATTTTTCTGCCGATCGTCTTGTGCTGGGACTTGTTTCTTGCAGGAAGATATTTTTATTGGTACCATTTTTGGGTACATATGATTTTTTGATCATTCATTATAACACTTTATGGGGCAAGGTGACCAAAAAATTGGTTGTTTTAGCACAGTTTTTATTTATTTATTTTTACAGAGTTCATCTGAGGGGTAAGGTCATGTGATATTTTTATAGAGCAGATCGTTACGGACGTGGCAATACATAATATGTATACTTTTTCTCATTTATTTAAGTTTTACACAATAGCATTTTTTAAACCAGAGCCATAGCTTTTTTATTTTTTGACTGATTGTCTTAGTTAGGGTCACATTTTTTGCGAAATGAGGTGACAGTTTAATTAGTACTATTCTGGGTGGCATATGCCTTTTTAAACGTTTGGTGTTGCACTTTATGTAATGTTAGGTGATAAAAAATTGCTTCTTTGGCACTGTTTTTATTTTTATTTTTTACGGTGTTCATCTGAGGGGTTAGGTCATGTGATATTTTTATAGGGTAGGTTGTAACGGACGCGGCGATACCTAATATGTGTACTTTTTTTCATTCATTTTACTTTAACACAATAATAACATTTTGAAACAAAAAAAAAATATGTTTTAATGTCTCCACGTTCTGAGAGCTATAGTTTTTTTTTTTTAAGCAATTTTCTTATATAGGGGCTAATTTTTTTGGCATGAGGTGATGGTTTTATTGGTACCATTTTGTGGTACATACGCCTTTTTGATCACTTGGTTATGCACTTTTTGTGATGTAAGGTGACAAAATGGCTTTTTTTTACACCGTTTATGGTGTTTATTGGACAGGGTGGATCATGTGATATATTCCAAATATGTCTATTTTTTTTTTTTTTTCTATTAAAAAAAATGTAATTACTTAATTGTGGAATTTTTTATTTTTTTTTACATGTGAAACATTTTTTTTTTTTATAAAACACTTTATTTTTTTTGTTTTTTTACTTTTTATTTTACACTTTGCGTCCCCCGTAAGGTCATGCACTCTCCCGACCCCGGCAGTCATGACCACTGGGCCCGGGACAGGATGTGCATAGCGATGTGTATACAGCGATCCAGAAGGCAGGGACACCTGGGAACTGCCCCTGCCTTCTCCCTGGGGTGCCTTGCTGTCACTGACAGTGGGCCCCTGACACAGCAGCTCCATGATTAGCGTGCAGCTGCGATCTCTGAATGGATGTTTCAGAATGTCCATTCAGAGATAAACAACCACTACTCGGATGTTTTTAGTCAACGGGCACATGGGAAATGATTAAATTCACTTACTGTTGATTTCCCAACAACCTTTGCTGGAAATTTGTTCCCAGCTTGAACTACTCGGTTCAGCTTCTACATAGCAGTGTTCTCAAGGGTCATTCACAATTTCTGACATGTCTCTATCACATTTGTCAGAAATTACATGAAATAACAATTACTCTAGAGTCTAGAACATTAGTAGAAATTAGTAGCTTTATAGAATTAGGATGATAAAAGGAATTGAAATTGTATTTCACTGCAGTGAAACAGTATGAACTCAAGAGTGGAATAGAAAGTTACAAAATATCTATAAATGCAACATGTTGGGACCACAGGGGCAACACGTGAGTTGACGGTGGGCCAATGGGGGTAGTAGTTCATTCGTACTCACGGTTAGCAGAGCCTCCCTGAGCTGACAGTGCATTGATGGGGAAGACAGCAGTAAATCCTCCGGGGCACTCTCGGTTGCAGGGAAAACCAGCCAGATGGAAGTTGGGGTGCACTTGATGGTAATGAGTGTTTAAGGTGATTTTGCGTCTGGGCCCCTGTATTCGTGATGCCAGCACCGTAAGGTGCAAATGATTGGTGTAGGTGTGGAAATGATGAGGAGTCTGCTGCTATCAAACAGTCGAACATTAACTAAATCATTTGTCTTCAGGCAGTCAAGACAGACACAGTTTATTGGTATGGCATACGTGATTTAGAAATAGGTTCAATTGTATTCCTTTTATCAGGTTTAGGCAATTGTCGGTCAAGGAGTTCTCTTTAGGGGTTGAAACTTTACAGGCAAGACTTCCGTAATTATTCTAAGTCCAAACTATAGCATTCTGGTACTAAATATACTGTTCTCTACTTATCTTGAGCTATCCAATAAGGGCGTTTCTCCCTCGCGGCAGGCAAACTCTATGCGTCATTATTTGTAGGATGCTCTCCTGAAAAATTCAGGTTCACTATGTCCTGTTGGCCTTTAGCGAATAAGGACAATTCTGCGCACTAATCATCTGTTCGTGTCCCGGCACTCAGAAAGTTGCTCTCAGGCACTGGTGCTTGTAAAGTCCATGGGCTGGATTAAGCCTCAACCTTCACTAGGCTTGCACTATATTCAGTCATAGACTCACTGTCTAGTGCTTTGCTGCTAAAGATGAATGTTCGCTGTACTCCCTTAGCCTGGCCGTGGCCAAGGGGCAGAAATAGCAGACTACATGGTGGACGATGCCTGTTTCTCTCCTTCATACACTCTTCTCTGATATACACGCTACTTCACTTCCTGTTCTAGTTCTCTCTTCACTGTACTAACACACATACTCAAGGCTATATATAAGATTGGCGCCAGCACCACCTAGGGGTGAATGGGTGAAATGACATTGCCAGCCTGATAATAGGAAATACTGCTGACAATAAAATATTTATCACGTGCAACTGGATCCAAATTTTGACAAACATAAGCATCCATCCTCATATAAACATTTACCAGGAATTATACAGGCTTTGTTTATACCAACATCATAGTTGGCATCTGAATATAGCCCAATATTGAAGCAATTGCAGATCAGTTCATTCCTGGACAGTAAATGCCGCCAGCGGGTTACAATTCACTTATTCCATTTAGAAATTGCTACAAGTAAATACCAGGAATGTCTGCAAGACTTTCTCCACACACAATGCCATCATTGTCTATACATTACCGGGTGAGATTTTCCTGTTTTATAAAAGAAGAAGAATGACCTCACATACTGCAATTTCTTTGTAACATGCTCATCCAGTGACAGAATCTGGCAATACTTGCTGACAGCTATATACTAACTATTCAGTTATGATTGCTCCAGTCAACGGTCCAAACTAAATAAGTAACTTATAGTGATTAGTTAAAATGGAAAATGTATATTCATTCAGCTATTTAAACATGAGGCAGAATCCATTACCAGCAGGAGTTTGGCATTTTTACACAGAGACTATCCACATATGTCTACATTATTCACTTCTAGAAGATATTATCATACTATAATGCAGGACCTGCCCATTTAATCTGCACTGAAAGGTGTGAATATCCCTTTAATAGGAGCTTAGTAAAAAGTGCACCCAACATTCATTGCATAAAACAGAGTTCTAGCAAAAGGAGCCTGGGCCCCTAATGAGCGACCACCTTCGATGATGCTTACATTGTAGCTGATTGAGAGGTTTCTCTAAATGTGAGCCATGAGTTACTGTGCCAAAGTATTATTATATAATAGGGGAGATTTGGATACAATGTTGTTTCAAGTGGAAAATTCTATGAGACTTTGATAGTTAAATCTTCCCTCTAGGCTGGAGGACTAGGAATGTTAGTTAATGGCAGTCCAGTTTAAAATACAAGACAAGCTGGCCTCCCAGATAGTATATACTCAAAATAAGACCTGTGTATGTGAATGAGGCATTCCATCAAATTTGAAAAATCATATAAGGGCAATGCTGTTTTCTGTATATTATACCAAAGTCTCTGCCACTTTTTTTGGCATTAGGGTCATTGTTAGCGAGTGACATATTTATATGAAGAGGTAGTCTGAAGTTAGAAAAACATGACTGATTTTTTAATATAAACCATCTTTCTTTCCAAAAAGAAAAAAAATGCTGTGTTCCTGGTGTTACCAGTTGGTAGGCAACTATCCTATGATTCATTGTTTAACCTTATAAAGAGCCTCTGTTAGCATGATCAACCCTATTAAACCAGGCATTTCTTGTACCCCTGGTGTTTGTTACATTACATAACATATGTTGGTTTCTATTTTGAAAAACTCAATAAAAATGATTGTATATAAACCAGGCATAATGCCTGGTAAGGTTAATCATGCTAGGTAAAACAATAAATTTCTTTCCTTGCTAGGGTTATTAAGTGCAGACATATAATAATTTGTATATTTATGTACATTAGGTATTTAAAGCACTAGGGGGCTGTCCATAGTGCTAGGAGCACCCCTAGCACAATGCCTCCTATGCTGTCTCTACTTTCTCCTCCGCTATGAGTGACAGAGTTGTACATCTCGTCCAACCCTGTATTTTCACGCCAGCACCAAGGCTCAGTGACTCGGTGCTTGTGCAGCGAGTTAGATGCTACTTCCTGAGCAGGGTTGATCATGCTGACAGAGGCTCTGATAGGCTGTGAGACAGAGTTTAGGATTATACACAAGCCACTACTTCATCTGTAGACAGCTATTTTGGGGTGATTGCCCCTCATCAGTACAGAGCAGGAGTATCTTCCACCTTGTTACCTTATATTGGGCAGACTAGATGGGCCAAATGGTTCTTATCTGCCGACACATTCTATGTTTCAATGTTTCCAGAGGAGCATTGCATGGCTTATAAGACTCCATACTTCTACTAGGTGCTCCGACAAGGGAAATTAGTACCCCTGGATGTTTTCTTATAAACACAACAATAGCTGATCTCAGGGAGACCAGCTACAAAAAACACCGCGGAGCCTCACTTAAGAGTCTCAACACAGCAATCCGAAGTGCAAAGTTCCCTGGGAAACAGGAATATACAAAATAAATGTGGAGCTCCAGTTATGGGTCTACAACACAATGAAAGCCAGATATCCCTCAAAGGAAGGAAAACCAAGCAAAGGGGTGTCTCCATTACAGAGATCACCAAATCCACCATATTAAGTGGCCCCTATGTCAAGATCCCGCTTTTTTACAAGCTTTAAGGATGTGACAGAGAAAACCTGAGCTAGGTATCCATCCACAGCCCGCTGTTTCGGGGTGGTGCCACTCATCAGTGTGGAGTAGGATTCTGGCTAACTGGGAGCAATGCCTCGGAGACTACTCAAACACAATAGCTGATCTCAGGGAGACCAGCTACAAAAAACACAGCGGAGCCTCACTTAAGAGTCTCAATACAGCAATCCGAAGTGCAAAGTTCCCTGGGAAACAGGAATATGCAAAATAAATGTGGAGCCCCAGTTATGGGTCTACAACACAATGGTTTTCCTTCCTTTGAGGGATATCTGGCTTTCATTGTGTTGTAGACCCATAACTGGGGCTCCACATTTATTTTGCATGTTTTCTTATAAAGACAGTGCCATACTTGTCCATGGGTTGTGTCTGGTATTTCCACTCAGCTTCACTGAAGTTAATGAGACTGAACATAAAGATCTCACGCAACCTGTGGACGGGTGCAGCACTGTTTTTGGAACAAAAAGCAGCATGTTTTTCTAATTCTGGAAACCAGTGTCACTGCCTTTTTTACCCAGAGAAAATGGCCAAAATCTATGTTAAGCTGGCATAGTTACAGTATTTCTCATAATTCATACCATTTTACTTGGTGTCTAAATGGTTAAAAAGGAAAAATAAAACAACTTTCCACTACACCTACCATCTGATATATCTCTGTTCCTCCACCACCAGTGCCTTCTGGTCATGTTTAGAGTAGTATATGATGATATCTGATCCAGAGCAACCCACTGTGGCAGTAAGCCAAGGTACAAGGAATTACGGGAAGCTGTACATGCTTCACATGAAAAACAAAAACAAAAAAAAACTTGTGCTCAATGAACAAGTATGTTAATGGTGTGTTGGGATGCATAATTGTTGACTGCCTCATTTGCAATCCCTTATGTTAACACCATCAAAGTCTTCAGTATAATCTCTTATCTCTGATTTTATGTAAGTAGTTAAATGGCCGCTGCTGATTCTCCCTGTACACGGATGAAAACAGCTGGTGTCGGGGGAGCAGACAATGGCAGGCGGAGAAGAGGGATGAGCCTTCCTAGTATTGCGGGTGATGCTAGGGAGGCTCATCCCCATCCTCGTCTGCCATTGGCTGCTCCGCCCCTTAACCGGATATTTTCATCAGTGTACAGGGAGAAGCAGCAGCGGCGGTGAAGGGACCAGAAGCGGCGCAGGGAGTGGGGTAAGTATATTCCCTATAAGGGGCGTTGTTTATGATATTGTATAACCCCTTTAAGAATCACTATAGAAAAATTATTTTAAGGAATAGATTCTGTCTCTGATGAGTAACATTTATTGCATATCTGTAGGTGGCAATGGTGCAAAAATAGTCAAAATCCCACACTTCTCTCCATAAAATCTTTAGCTTCAATTAGAGCAGTAGTGCCCAACTATTTCTCGCCTGAGGGTGCACGAGACATGGTATAACTTTTGCAGGCCGGAACCAAGTAGCTTTGCCAGAAAGAAATGCAAACACTGTAAGGGTGCACGTGCCAGCAATACTACTGTAAAGAGGCAAATATCTGGGCATTTTTTCTGTGAAGGGGCACATCTGGGCATTTTTATTGTAAAGAGGGTGCATCTGGGCATTTTTGAAGGGGGCACATGTGAGCACTACCACTGTGAATGGGGGCACATGTGAGCATTACCACTGTGAAGGGGGCAGATCTGGGCATTACCCCTGTGAAGGGGGCAGATCTGGGCATTACCCCTGTGAAGGGGGCAGATCTGGGCATTACCCCTGTGAAGAGGGCACATCTGGGCATTACCCCTGTGAAGGGGGCACATCTGGGCATTACCCCCGTGAAGGGGGCACATCTGGGCATTACCCCTGTGAAGGGGGCACATCTGAGCATTACCCCTGTGAAGGGGGCACATCTGGGCATTACCCCTGTGAAAGGGGCACATCTGGGCATTACCCCTGTGAAGGGGGCACATCTGGGCATTACACTTGTGAAGGGGGCACATCTGGGCATTACCACTGTGAAGGGGGCACATCTGGGCATTACCACTGTGAAGGGGGGACATCTGGGCATTACCACTGTGAAGGGGCACATCTGGGCATTACCCCTCTGGGCCATATCAGTCGGTCTCGGGTGGTACTCACAGGCACCTCCCGCCTCCCATTGCAAGCATGGTTACATGCTGGAGGCCACTGGTGAGCTGTTTGTGAGTCAGGCCTTACGCTCCCGTAATGCCCAATGGGCCCTGGTATCGCCCATAAGGCACAGGTAGGTTGAGTGATAGGGTCTCGGGCTACCTGAGAGACCTTGATGTGGTGTCCGAGCTTAAGACATGTCCTCCTAGTAGGATGTGTCAAACTAACCCCTCAATTTTAACATCAGTGTGAGGGTTTACTATTGCCACAGAGTGCACCTGCCTTTGCTATGGTTATGTTCCAGAGGAGAAGAGCCCACTGAGCAGGGCAAAATAACTAAACGATATTCCGATTTCAGCTCTTGAATTGCAAACCTCACACAAAAAAGTGCATTAACAATGGACATTAACCCATTAAGTAGTAATGTAACCATTTGCAGTAACCCTCTGGGATACTGCACAGGGAAGTCAGCATCAAGGTTGGTGATTAATATCAATAAATCATCTGCAAACACTGATTTAGAACGTGTCACATTGTCCACTATTAGTCTAAATAGATCAAGGGTTTTTATAACTAATATAGTGTAGGAGATGCAGGACAACCCTGTCCAGTATAATTCTAGATGTTAAAGAGCCCTGGAAAGGGTGCTGATAACTTGACAACTTTCAGAAGGACATGTATATGAAAATATAAATTATAAAAATGAAAATGTTGCAAAGAAAAATGTGTCATGGAAGCCAAAACTTACCTAATATACTTTAACTGTATCAAAAGCCTTCTGCATCCATACCAAGAAGGGATTTTATGAAGTTTGGCAGAACATATTGCCTGAATGACCTGCAAGTTATCAATCCTACACTCTCAGCTTTGGACAAAACCATCCTTTCCAGGATGAATAAATGTAGGACAGAAAGAACTAAAATGCCATGCAAGTAGTTTTGACCACCACTTCAAGTCTAAGTTAAGACATGAAATGTGATGGGTAAAATATTATATGGCCCTGTAATGACTGTTGGGGAAATTGTGCTCGCTTCACTAGAGTAGTCAAGGGTGAACAGGGAACATAAAGTGGCCCTGGAAAAAAAACCTCAAACCGGCCCCATGTTGTAGGTGAGTCCAAAGGTGGGACAACAGAGGTAGGCACGGCCAGCAATACCATAATGCAGAACAAAATAATGCCACCCAAGCCACAGTATGAAACTGTATCATCGTCCTGAGTATGGCAATACATTAATTAATGCTGAGAACATCAGGTCTTTACGTACCAGGCTGGCTGCCAAAAGGACTTGGGTGGCCCTCTGGGCATCGGCCCACTGGGAAATTTCCCTGTAGTGTTTACGGCCAATCCATCCATGAGAGTAGTGCAGTAGAAATGCAGGAGTATCCAGCTTTCATTAAAGGAATCTTAATTCAGAAAAATGGACTAAGGAAAATCGACTAAATCCCACGGACAAATACAAGCAAACTATGCTTGCAAGTTTCTACTGGAGGTCTGGTGTCTACAAAGTTTCTGTGCATCCTACAAGGTGAGGTGAATACAGTTGCTTTCTATGACTCTCCATTAGAGAGCTACTTAAATCTAAGAACTTCAGGGCGAGAATGTAAGAGAATTTTCTATAACATGCAGGGAGGCCGCCAGGGCCTGGGATCTTCCCATTATGGCTTGAAGATAAAAAAACATTTGTTACATGAGTTAAAATGAATGGTTGAGTAGATTTGATTGACCGGATTTGCCATCATCCACAAATTCAGGTTCTAGAGATTCTAGAAAGCACTTGATGAGTGGGAAGTTAGTCTAGGAGTCCCCATTTTCCAGATTATGCAATGATTCATAGTATGCCTGAAATTCTGCAGCAAACCACTTTGGCTGAGTGTGTTTTTATCTAGGAGATAAAGGCCCTATCTTTTTGTTACAATTTTCCATAACTGTAACTTTGAAATGCATAAAACTAAAAGTTTGGCTGATGTCTGAATCTCTTTAAACATTGAAGATGCGGCAAGGGCTGTGACTGATCAGATTCAGTGCAGACCAGTGGAGTATCCGGGAGTCAAACGATCAGCTGATCAGTTACTAAATATTGTACTTGGATGGTCAAGGGAGGAGCTTTATTGAATGTTTGTCAGCAGCCATTTTGTTCACATACATAAATACAATTTAAGAGTGACAGCTTCAGTGAAAACCAGTCACAGAGTGCAGATAATTTATAAATGAATGATTCTATAATGTTTACACCAAAGCCAGAAAATCAGCAATTTTGTGACAAACGTTCCTTACTGTGGCAACGTGGGGGAGACCCTCTTTGTGAACTGTAATAGCCACCATTAGTAATTGTCACTATAAAAAATCCATCATTTATTGGACTACAAAAACTTTATACTAAATGACGACTCTATTTCCAGGCAACATTCTGATTTTTAGTCAGAAGTATGCTATAACTACATATAGAGAAATTAAATGATTAGATATACAAAATTGTCTCCCTCCTAGAGATGAGCAAATTCATTAATCAAATCGAGTTTGTCTAGAAGTTTCCAAAAATTCTGATCCAGCTTTTGCAATTAGATTTGAATGAATCTTTTAAAATGGTAGCCACCATTTACAGGTCAGAAGACAGAATAAGATCTGCCACCAAAAGGGATAATTTGTGCATGTTTTCAAAATAAAAAAATAATAAATCTAACAGTGCTGATTATTGCAATCGGCTACCATCCATTCACCCATAGCTATACATGTCTCCGGAACTTTGAGATAAGTTATGCTGTCTTGGCATTAAGGAGCTTGAAAGGGGTTGGATAGAGCAACTTCACAGTGCCATACGTGAAATTTCAGGGAAATCTGAGCACTTTTGATTTGGGTAGAATTTATTCATACCTTAACTGAGTCTGCCTACTGATCCGATAGTCAGACCCCAATCACATTCCAGGAAAAATTGCTTATCTACTCCTTCCACAATCTTAAGATAAATGTAGATCACATTTTTATGGGTATCTTAGAAAAACAGGTAAACTTTGCATACAGAAGGCTTTAATGAAGTCTGTGAAGTCAGTTTAAGGAAATCAAGTTTTAAATACTTCCTTGCTGGCCTCACAAAAGTATACAATGGGTATTCCCTTCATGTTCAGTGTCACTGAATGCCCCCAAAACCTCCTTTTATTTGATGGTTTTAGCGGTCTTCTGGATGGATGTGATGGGAGAGGTTAGGGAGTGTTTTGTGCAGAGAGCCCGGGACACTAAACATGAAGGTACCACCAATTGGACACTTGTAAAATGCAGTTTGATTAACGTGCTTTAATCCTCAGACATACAGCACTTTTCAGCAGTTTTAAGAGGCTGTTAAGAGATTAGGGGTTGTTAGAACTTTTGACTTGCAGAACTGAAGTCATGTGTTCAAATCTAACAAGGCGCAATATCTATATAAAGTATGTACTGTATGTTCTCCCTATATTTGCTTGGGTTTCCTTCCACACTACAAAAACATACTAAGGCCCCTTTCACACGGGCGTGATTTCTGCGCGGGTGCAATGCGTGACGTGGACGCATTGCACCCGCACTGAATCCGGACCCATTCATTTCTATGGGGCTGTGCACATGAGCGGTGATTTTCAAGCATCACTTCTGCGTTGTGTGAAAATCGCAGCATACTCCAGTTTCTGCGTTTTTCACGCAACGCAGGCCCCATAGAAGTGAATGGGGCTGTGGGAAAATCGCAAGCATCCGCAAGCAAGTGCGGATGCAGTGCGATTTTCCCGCATGGTTGCTAAGCGACGGGACCCAATTTTCATTATTTTACCTTATAACATGGTTATAAGGGAAAATAATAGCATTCTTAATAAAGAATGCTTTGTAGAATGTTGATTAAGCGGTTAAAAATAAAAAAACTTAACTTACCTTAGCCACTTGATCACGTAGTTGGCGATCTCTCTTCTGTCTTCAAGCATTAGCTGTAGTGTAAAGGACCTGTGATGACGTCACATCACATGGTCCAATCACATGGTCCTGGTCACATGAACAGGAACCAGTCTGAGTGATGACAACCTCTGTATAGCCTTGCAGAATATTTTGGCACTATATAAATAAAATAATAATAATGAAAGTGCAGTAACTTTATTTAAGGAGAAATACATTGGCCCCTTGCATCCCTCTTGCAAGAAAACTACAGGCAGGTCTAAGGATATTATAATTCTAAAGATTCAAATATGTTATAACCTATAGGTACTGTTACTGCAGTGGGTGTGGAACCACTGTGTCAACCAGTTTGACTTTGGGCTAAACCTACATTACCATTACCCTGGCAGTCCCCTGGAATTTATACTTTAACCCCTGTATAGAGATCTGGACTTTGCTGCATGGGAGGCATCAGGCCACTCCCTCTTGGAGTTAGCCCAGGTGTAGTTGACAGATGAGCCCTGGAAGTCAGAGACACCGGCGCAGGGCACCAAGGGATCAGACAAATTTGTATTCAGTAAGAGCCAAGGTCAGGGCAGTCAGAGTTGGTGCAAATTCATGAAATAGGATTAAGATCAAGAAAGGCATACAGTACAGGCAGACAGAACAGCACACCTTTTCAGGGAATTTAGCAAACTAAAGAACCTTATTGCTCAGACACCTTCCCACTGAGGAAGATGCCTAAATATCCACAGGTTTCCAGCTGCATTTGAACGCTCAATGGCCCTTTAAAAGTCTGAGGGAGTATGCGCATGCACCCTATGGGCACAGGAAGAGGCACCTGATTAATGAGCAGGATGAAGCTATGCCCACCTAGAGGATGGCAGCAGGAGGTGGGTGGGATCTGCCAGGTAAAGAGAGTAGGACAGAGTTAGCCAGAAGTTGCCATCACTGTAATGGATACAATTTATATATACATATTATTTTGCCTGTATAAAGACAAAAATATTTAGAAAAGTATGTGGTAAAAAGCAGTACGATAATTAGGGTTACATAGGTCCATCTTGATTTTTTTTACACAATTCACTATGAAGTATATATCTGTATATATAATTCATTTAGTAAGTAATGTTTCACAAAAGTAATCATGTATGTTCTTTTTGATACTACTGCAACTTTTTAAAAACATTTTCATAGTTTATATATTTTTTGTCACACTAAATCACTTTTCTTCTGATCATTACATTTTAATTGTATTAATCGTATTTTAATATAGGTGTGATTCAATACTCTACTGCCTGAGTATAATAAATTCTCAATATGAAGTATCTCTTAATAGGGTTCCTCATTAAAAATTTCTTGACCTACTGAAAAAGAGTCAACCCCGGTAATTGCTATGTTCTTCTGACAGTGTGGTGCCAAAAGGTGCTTCCTTCATTTGTTGATGCTGGGGCACCAAGGTATAAGGTCTCATGCACCAAACTGTGTTCGATTCGTAAATGCACTCCACATTTTTCTTCCTCCCGTCAATAGAAATGGCTTTTCTTGCCCATAATGTTCTATGATTTAAGGAATGGCCACACAGAGCGGATATGTGCATGGCCCTATAAAAATTAATGGGTTAGTTGTGCTAACCACATTTTCTACAGATGGAAATACAGTCAATTATATGAGGTCATAAATAGGTTAAACAGTCAGAGTTTTAATTACACCTACCTTCCCACTTCTGATCTACCCATATTGTACCACAATTGTACGATAACATGGTGGCACAGCAATTTTAGACTTAAATTTCAGGACATCAAAACATTCAGATTATTACATACACATACTTTTAGATGTATGTAAATATTTTTTACCGACACATATTTCTTCTTGAAATAGACTAGATCAGAATGTAGTCAATGTTTAAGCTTCACAAGATCACTACATAGGTGCTCCCTCATTTTACAGAGCAAATAAAAGCAGAGGATTAATTGTTTTATCAGGTGATCCAAGAAATGGATTTTCGCATTTTGTCCTGCCAATCCTCTAAAACCTTGTACTCTCTTTACTACTAGTACAGTAATTATGTGATGGAATCCGAGCACAGAAACTCAGACACCAGATGCTTGAAATGGGAAGACAACACATCTGAAGGATGCCATACACAATTACCTTCCTTTTCCATGGAGGAGACTGGCAGAAAAGGAAGTGATTCATTGGTCCCAAATATTCCAGAATAAGGAGGAAGGGTTCGGTCTGTTAAGGGCTGTCTTTTAAATAGCTGCACAGTTTAACACTTTTTATTCAGAGGTAGAAGTATAATATGTGTAATGTAAAACTATAGTGAGTGGAATATAATCTATATACAATCTAAACCTGTAATAAAAATGTTAAAGGGGTTTTCTATAAGTAAAATATTGATGACCTATCCTCAGGATCCGTAGGGGTTCAACTCCTAACACCCCCCACGATCAGCTATTTGGAGAGGACACGGCACTCCGATCTCTTCCCTCGCTAGTGAAGTCAGTCCTATTCAAGTGAATGGGCCTGAGCTGCAATACCAAGCACAGCCACTATAAATTGTATGGTACTGTGCTTGGTATGCTTTAAGGACGAGCACTGCAGTCCTTTCAAACAGCTGATCGTCATATGTGCCAAGAGTTGGATCCCCACCAAACTGATATTGTGCCTACATATCTGTGCAGCCATGCCGCAAAAGGTAGGACCTGAACTACACTTTGCCACAACATGTGGACCAGGAACTTGTTAAAGTCAATGCTTTCGCACTGTGATATGTTGTGCACACTACCAGTATCCATGTTTTGCGGATCTGTGGTTTACGTACTGCAAAACCTTTACGGTCATGTGAATGCACCCTAATAATGCAACACTTTCACAGTGTTCTACAGCTCTGGTAAGATATGTGTTGGATGTATTCAAACGAGCCTTCTCAAAGAGGCAATGTTGCCTGAGGAATCACATAATATTCTCTGTTACTCTAAATCAGAGCTCCCCTACCCTTTCTAGGTTGCAATTTGTTCCAATTTGAAATTTAAAGGGGTTGTCTAAGTTTATTTTACCGTCCCTTTCTCTTTTGCACGCAGTATGATCCAGTGGTGCCAGTCTGTCAACTTCCTGCGCTGCAGCCAGTGAGGTGTTGTTTGGCTGTAGTGGTGGCATGGTTAATGCTGCAGCCAATCACTGGCCTCAGTAGTCTTGTGCCTAAGGCTTCGTTCACATCACCGTTTCCCCTTTCCGTTCTCTGGCTCCGTTAAGGAGCAGGAGAACAGAAAGGACGGATTCTTCATATAACTGAGACCTAACTGAGCCCGAACAGAGCCTTAAGACCCTATAGACTATAATGGGGTCCGTTCGGTATCCGCTCAGAACATGATTTTTTAGCGGAGACGAAAGTCACCTAGTCTATGGGGTCTTGAGGCTCGTTATGCTCAGTTAGGTCTCAGTTATCTGCAGAATCCGTTGTTTCCGTTCTCCTGCTTCTCAACGGAGCCGGTGAACGGAATGGAGCAACGGTGATTTGAATGGAAACTTACACCATACTTCTTAATTTTACCAGATCACCCAAGGACACTAAAATAAAACTCCCTGCATCTGTAGAATCACGGAGCATCACTACACTTAGTATATCTTGGTGCTCATAACTGGCTGACATTGTTCGAATAGGCCAGGGTAAACTGATTCATACATTGACATATGTAGAAGTTATACAACTTTCTCACATACTTTAGGACAGATTTACTAATCATGGCTAAAATGTAGCAGTGTGCCGCCTTTATTACAGTGGCTCACACTGTATTATATTTTGGTGTAGACCTTTACACCAATTATTGGTTGACTTACTCTGCATCAAAATTCAGACACAATTTTGGCACACATTATTGCATCTTTAGTCATGCCTCTTTCTGTTAAGCTTCTTCTTTTTCGACCTGGGAAAGTGAAGCTTGTGAGTGAGGTGCAGTGGATAATTCTTTTTGGCACGTCTACTTCATAAATACGTCTAAAACTTGATGCAACATTATGTGCCAGAAATGAGACAATATTTGGCGCATTGTATGACAAGGTCTAGGAGCAATCACATTAGTAAATTTTCTCCTGTATTTAAAAACCTCCCAATTTCCAACATTACTGTTTGTGGGCATGGCAGGATCTCAATGTAAACACTTCACTTTCACTGGTTGTAAGCAGAAATCCTAGGCAGAATATGGTAGCAAGTTGTTTAACCTTTAATTATACTATCATTTAAGTTGGATTTTTAATGGGTCAAGTGCAGGGACATTGATAAAATAGTATTAATAAAAAAATTACTAAACTTTCTCCACCCCCTGCAATACAATAATACTTCATTGTCCTCTTCCCTGGCTGCAGCAGTGATATATTATTTTGGCTACAGTGGGGTGTCTCATATACCATTGAAGGCAATCACCAGCTTTAGTGGTGTACAGCTTACTAGTGATAAGCGGCAAGCGCAATATTCGAATTTGCGATATTTCGTGAATATTTGGTAGAATATTCATCATATATTCGCAAATTTGCAGTTATTTTCTTGATTGCTAAAATCGGCAATGTAATATTCGCGTAATGCGCGTGCAGTACAGGCGTGGGTCAATATAGCTACATTTTTCAAGCTGCTAGAAGTTTCCTGAGACTGGAGAAAATGGTTGGCATAGCAGAACATTACAATAGCTTTATATGCAGATAGAGTGCTCCGATATATTCGTGATTTGCGAAAATCGGCAATTAATGATGCGCATATTTTTGCGTAATACGTGCAACTTCACATTTTAGCAGGTCTGACTACATATTAGTAATTGAAGCACTAAGTATTGTTGTGAACTAGTGACATCACAGCACTATGTATGTATGTATGTATGTATGTAGCATGTATGTATGGACAGCAGAACCTATCACACTACCTAACACCCTGCACTGGAACCTACAGCTACACTATATCACAATCTAACCTACACTGGCTATCTCCCACTAACCATTTGTATTATATGTATAAGCTAACTTACTAACTACTATTTAATGTAATGTGACACAGGAAAGCAGAGAGCACAGCAATGACACTGCTGTCTCTCTCAGAACTGTAATAAACTGTAGAAAATGGCTGCTGTGGAGGTTATTATATAGTAAAGGGGTAGGCAACTTCCCTATTGGTTGCTAGGGATGTTGCTAAGCTCACACAAAGACATTGCAGCCTTCTCATTGGCCCACAAGCAAGAAGGGAGGTTACTGATGAAAAAAAGTAGAATATTCGAAAATATGAATATATATCACTATATTCTAAATATTCACGAATTCTCGAAGTTGCGATATTCGTGATTAAAATTCGCGATTCAAATATTTGCGTCCAACACTACAACTTACCACCACTGCAACTAAAAAATATGTCACTGCTACAGACTGGAGGGGGCAACAATGCGTGAGCATTGTTTTGGTGGTGGCTGGAAAAGTGAGTTAAAAGGACTGTGCAAGAATGGGGGGGGGGGGGCAGGGATTGCAAACTCTGCTTTCCCCCACTTACTTGCTTCACAGCAATGGCTACCTGATCCTATACCTTCAGGCCTGTGATGCTCTGCTGGGCTCCCTCACTGTAAACATCCAGTTTGACATCACTGGCTGTGGTGGTGACTGTCTCCCCTTATGTCTTGACAGATGGTCACATGATGCAAGGGAATCCGGTCTCCGCAGCAGCCAATGATTGTAATATTCTCTTTACAGGTCTAGCACAACCCCTTTAAAGTTTTTTTCTTATTATTTACCAATGTACCTGCAGTTGGCCTAAAAAATCAACTTTTAAAACTGCTTTAAGACCTCGTGCACACGTCTGTATCCAATTTTCAGTTCCCAAAAAATGGATTCTTGAAAACTGGATAGCATCCACATGCATTTATTTTTTATCACCCACAATAGAATGGACCTCTAGTGAGATTCTCAGATCGGGCATATGAATATGTGAAAAACGTGTGCATGACCCAACTAAATTGTATACATCAGTGTGCTAAATGTTTTAAAATTGAATTGAAGAAAAATATGGTTGTATGCACAGATGCCTTACAGGAAATGTGTCAGCAAAATGTTTTTAATTTTTTTAATCTGTTTATTGAACAAGATGAAGGCGTTCATCTTGCATGAGCTGTCATTAAAAAAATTGCTTTACGGCAGCCACATGGGCCATAGACACAATGGTCAAGAGGGGACTTCATTGACTTCTATGGGAGAGTTTTCTAGGCATGCTCTGTGCCCTGTGCAGAGGTCATTGTACAAAGAAAGAATAGATAAGCTTTGACAATCACCTATTGTGAATGGTGGATCCTGCCTGTAATCACTTCTGTGTGTAGATAAGCAGATAACTGCAGTAAAGTGATCTGTACAGACCAAGAAGTGGCGCCTATTATTTGACATAGTGGTCAGAGAGAAAACTGCAGGAGTTTTATTGCTGGCTTAAATTCAGACCATTTTCTATGCCTAAAAAAGGCATAGAAAATGATAAACACCATGACCCCTGCCAACACCACTCCCCCTTTTTTAGACCTGGCGTGAGCGGTGAAAAGTCACAGATTGCGGTGCAAATAACCTTTGCGCCACAATCTGTGCCAGAAACACACAAAAAGTAGGCGAATTTCTGTTAGTAGATGACCCCCACTATCCTTTAGGCTTTGGCAAATTTAATAGCAAAACAAAATCCCCACTGTTTAGTCAGATGCTACCTTGACACGAGTCATTGGGACATAGATCTGCACTAATGGTTACACTAGAAAATGAAGTGCTAGGTTCCTATTAGCACTGCTCCAGTTTTTCCATAGCAGTGAAAACTTGAAACTAAGCCAGCATGAAAGTGTAGTGTTTTAACTTGTGACAAAGAAAGGATTCTACACCTCTACTGAACAAACATATAATTTGTGCTTTGCAGAGGCCAAAGGTAGGAGGTAGCCATATATTCAAATACTAATATGTTTATATACAATATTGTGCAAAAGTTTTAAGCAGAAGTGAATAAAGTAAAGTTAAAATCCTTTTAAAATTAGAAGTGTTAATAGCTTATTTTTATCAATGAACAAAATGCAAAGTGAATGAACAAAAACTAAATAAAATCAATATTTGGTGTGACCACCATTTGCCCTCTAAACAGCATCAATTCTTCTAGGTGCCCTTGCACTCAGTTATTAAAGGAACTTGGAAGGGAGGTTGTTCCAAATATCTTGGAGAACTAACCACAGATCTTATGTGGATGTGGAATTGCTCAAATCTTTCTGTCTCTTCATGTAAACTCCGGCACTAGATATATGCGTTTCGGCCGTCAAGGCCTTTTTCAAACTGGTGCCGCTTCTATTTGGGATTACAGGAAGGCGTGCGTGGTATTAAAATATGTGCGATAGCGCTGTCGGATGGGTGCACGGGGTGGGAACCCTACTCAAACCCATGCAGTGGAGTGCCACAAGTTTACTACATCAGCTTTTTGAGAAAGCAGCAGTGGGGCTCACAGTAGTGCCGTGGCCTTCTCTCTGCTTCCCGCAGGCCAGTGAAATCACGACTATTTCACTGGTCTGTGCGATGCTTAGTCCCATTCACTTCAGTGGGGCTGAGCTATGCCCAGGCCACCTGACATAGTTGTAACAGTCTGGCCTGCTGGCGCCGCTGCCTTCACGAACAGCTGATCAGCAGGGGTCCTGGGTGTTGGACCTCACCAATTAGATGCCAATGAATGATCTATCCAAAGGATATGTAGATCGTCAGTAAGGAAAAGGTATAGAACACCTTTAAGTCACATGTAAGTATAATGTACGTATGATGTCACAGTAAAGGAATAATGTACAGTAGTGATGTCACAGCACAAAACATGCAAAAAGTAATGATGAGCAGAAGGAAAATGCAGCTAGCAGAAGTAACCATGAGGCTCCATAGTTAAATCTAGAATGTGGTGCTATTAAATTTTCCATGTCACCTTATATACACTTTACCACTTACTGGACTTTATGTTATTTAATATGGCCCCCCTTAGTTGTTGGGCCCTATAGCAGCTGCTGTGCATGCTAGTACTGCTATTATTATTTATATGCATTATTTTACAAGCAGAGCAGAAAAAACGCAACATCAGCAATAGATAATATAGTGACTTCCTACACATCACAAAGTGTGTCATGTATAAATAACTGTGTGAGTAAAGAGATACTATACTGATACAGAGTATGTCTTATTAAACAGCTGCAGGGGTTTCCTCTAGGCTTCCTGAAAATAACCAGACACGCACTATTCAGGTTATGAGATATGTCACATTAGAAGCTTTTTATCAGGTCGTAGTTTCCTACTCCTACACTTTCCATATTTAACAAATACAAACCACACCTAAGGAAGTTTTGGTAGTTTCCAAATACAAAAACCTAAACAGGATACTGTAAATTTTAAAATATGTTTTGAGAATGAGATAAGTTCTAGCTTTCATACTAAATCATCTATTCTAATCAAAGAATTTAATTACAGATAAGTGTTACAGCCAGGTTACTGCAGGCCAGTACTCACTTCCTTCAAAGGGGACTGAGCAGCAGTAACCGAGCACGGCCACTATACTTTGAATGAAGCTTTGTTTCCTGCTCCATTCAAAGTGTTGGTTGCAGGGAACAGCTGATCGGTTGGGGTGTAAGGTGTCAGACCCTCACCGATGGGATATTAAGGACCTATCCTAAGGATGGTTCATCAATATCAGGAGCCTGAAAAAAACCTTTAATGCTGCACAACGTGTTATATTCTGGCCATGTACTTTGTTTCAGTTTAGATTTGGAAGTCTACTGTTGTGAGCAACGTGCTGAATATATCTTATTATAAGGTTTATCTATATTAGGTTATATTGAGGGTCCTCTGAGAGTCACAACCATTTTGTAGTTGAAAAACATTCATATATTTCATAACACTCCTCAGCTCGCATCTCTTAATTCAGCAGGGAGTCTCTTAACTGTGTGTCAACAAATACAGTGATCCCTCAAGATACAATGGCCTCAGGATATAATATTTTACTGTACAAGGGTCTTTTCTGACCCATCGTAAGTTGAAACTTGACACAACATACAATGGCTCAGACTCAGATCCAAGCAATCAAGCCCACTTCTCTGGTAAACTAGCTGTATTAGTTGCTAGTTGTCAGCTATTCCTGACTGTTACAGTATATATAAGTTATCTGATTATTTTTCTTAAATCTTCATTTTCTCTTATCTTGGATGACATTTTGGGGCTTTGAAACCAATTACTCAACTTCCAATGGTTTCAACATACAATGGTCGTCCTGGAACCAATTAATATTGTAACTTGAGGGACCACTGTATGGCACATGGAGTTTCCATGATAGGTAATTTTCCAAACCCCACTGAATAACAATACCTTTAATCTACAAAAGCCTTTTCTGGGCCATTTTAACTTGAAATTTCAGCAGATAAGGAGGCATCCACTACGTTTAGAGGAGCAAAGCTTTCTAAACCAAAATTGAAGGATATTCTTTGATGAAAAAGCAGTGAGGCTAAGCCGCTTCTTCTATCATGGAAATACTGCTCAGTTAGTTTTTGTGGAATGGGACCCCTGTTCTTGGGATCTATGGGGGTCCCAGTGTTTGGACCCCCACCAATCAGTTAGTTAAAGGGAATAACTTCTAAACTTGGGACAATCCCTTTAATTAATTAAATAATAAGAGTTTAAGATGAATCTGGAAGCTTCTCTTTAAAATAATAATATCAGAAGATATCTGCACTAGATTACTGGAGATTGGTCAATGATCCAAGGATTAATATGTTAGTATGTTACAGTGCTGATATGTGACACAATTGATTTGCTGGGACACCCAACCAAACTGGATGCACATTCACTAGATGAAAGTCTGTGTTTGGCAGTTAACCCATCACTCATCCAGCAAGCCTCCTGGCTACAGGTGGACTCAGAATGTGGAGATCCCTTGTGCAAACAGCATATATCAGCTCCTTGATCTCCAATAGTCTATCATGGGGTACCCCTCAAGAATTCCACAAGTAATTGTAAGCCATGCAATGTAAGAGACAGTAGGAAGCTGTTCTAAGGTCAGTGGGCCCCTACCTACTGGATAGTCCTACCCTTATCATGTTCTCCACCTCCCACCTAACTTCTAAGGAATAATGTTAAGCTAATCAAGGGAAAATTATTTTATGAGTTGAACAGTCTAGTTGAAGTATCCAACTTCTATTCTGGAATCCAAAAGTTAATAACTTTTAAATAGTTTTACTTTTATTTTAGAAATCCACCTAAACCTCTAGCTATAGCTTATAATTGATACCATAACTACTAAACCCTGCTCAGAACTTAAATCTTTCATTGATGCTTATCACTGCCAGAGGCACAAGTTGAAACACCACAGTAACTGAACTGAAGAACATTATTCATCTGGTATATTACAGAGAACAGGCTCTAAAGACTACAATATATCTCAGATTTCAAATATTTACTCATGACTTAGTAAAAGGTCTCCAGGATTGCTATAGTGCAGATGTTAAGTAAGAACATACATTGTAACTGCTAAAAACTGCAGAAATACTGATATTCATTTCCAGAGATATAGGTCATGTAGTTTACTGTTTAGAGTTCACCACAAAGTCAATAAAGAGAAACAAATAAAGTTCAAGGCAACAAAAACAGCCTTCATCTGTATAGATTGCTGTGCACATACCATCTCAGTAGATCCTAAAGTTCTTCATTCCTACATCACCTTTGCACACCATTGCAATCTGGATGATAAATGTAATTCTATTATTACCCTGTAAGTTCATGGATATATGAAGTCGGTTTTACAGATATATATATATATATATATATATATATATATATATATATATATGTATAAGCAGGGCAGTGCGGGCAGCAGCAGTGAGCCCAGTGTTTTCACTGTTCAGTTCTGCGCAAAACTGAACAGTAAAGACAGGTTTTCCTTGGCAACACTCATTTAGAGAGCACAGAGATAAGGGAGACTTCAGAGACATTTTTTCATAGAAAATTACGAATTCACTTATAGAGCCTCTATCGGCATGATCAACTCTATTAAATACACATAATATTATAATATTGAAATGAGGGAGAAAAAATGTATGCTTGTGAAGTAACCAGTAATACGTATTAGCTTTCTAGGCATAGAAAACCACAATTCTTAACATGATAGGCCTATGGCCTGGAAGTAAGTGTTCTGCCTTCCATATAGATGGTCTCAGGTTCAAATCCCAAAAGATTAACTGCCGGGCATCTACAGAGTTCACTCTTTGCGGAGAAAGCACAGATCCAAAATCTAGAGAAACTAAAGCAAGAAAGCATGGCACTCACCATGCGTTATTTGATAAAATACAGCATGTAATAAAGTTGTAAAGAAGCAGGTGACAGGCGTTTCACATATAACACGCTTCCTCAATACCTGACTGCACTTTCAGTGCAGCATATTTCAGTATAATAAATGACCCCCATAAAATCTATACATATGTGGTATCGTTGTAATCTAACTGACCCAGAGAATAAAGGGCACAGGTCAGTTTTGCCACATAGGGAATGCCATTTCCTCGCTTCCCACTACATGGTATGCCATATTAAATGGTGGCATCAGAAAGTACAACTTGTTCAGCAAAACACAAGCCCTCATATAGATATTTAAACGGAAAATTAAAAAAGTTATGGCTACAGGAAGACAGCGAAGAAAAATGAAAACGCAAAAATAAAAACCTCTGTTATCTTAAGGGTGAATACAAGCCACTTGCTAATGTATTCATACAATCCATATTGCTTCCTTTGCTGGCTGGATTAATTTTTCCATCACATTATACACTACTTGTTTCCATGGTTATGACCACCCTACAAACCAGCAGCAATGGTCGTGCTTGCACACTATAGGAAAATGCACCAGCCTATGTGAGCTCACACAGTCCCGGCCACCAGAGAGACCAGTGCTTTGTGCTATAGTGTGCAAGCATGACCACCACTGATGGACTTCAGGGTGGTCATAACTATGGAAACGAGCAGTGTATAATGTGATGGAAAGATGAATCAAGCCAGCAAAGGAGGCAATATGGACAATCACAATACATTAGTAAGTGGCTTGTATTAACTTTCTCTACAAGATAAAGGCCAGTTGCTGAAGTAAGACAACCCCCTTTAAATCTTACATATAGTGAAAGTACAGTCTTCCCTATATAGAAAAATTCACAGGGAAATAAAACAGCATAAACAAAAAATGTTATGAAATCACAAATCCCATGCGTTACTGCATCCAACCGCAGCCGCCTAGAAGATATAAAGAATCTGCAGCTAGTGTAGCTCCCACACTGAAAATTGCAACATGGAATATAATCATCCAACCAAGTTTTTTTCTTTTTACGTATTCTACCCTTTACTAACTTATCTTGTATGTTAGTGCATCTCTGAAAAAAAATAATCAGTTTACTCACTGCTATTTCTTTTAGGGCAAGGTCTTTTTCTACCATAAACCAATTGCTTAATGGCCCTTACTTAAATAGAAAAAAAAACTCCTCGGTTTATGCTGTTTCTTCTAACTTCCCTCTATCTTGATGAGCTGCCAGCTCATAAGCACTGTTAATAACAGATTCAGTATATCCTCTTTGGGCCAAGTGCAACTTAAAGGCTATGTACACCTTTGGGAGCAATTTTTTAAATCATTGCATTGTACTCATTTTGAGCTAAAAATAATTTTTTATATTGGTCTTTATTAAAAATATGGCATCCTTTTTTCTGTACATAGCTCTAGTAGCACCCTTTGAATTTTCTGACCAGGAGCTGACAGACTCCTTATCTCTGACCTCTGACCTCCTAAACACTCATTACAGCTCAGTTCTTATCTTACTAATAAGAATGTGGCTTAAATATGTGTTTATGACCTCTTAGTAGTTTGGACATTTGGACAGTCAAACAGTTAGAAAAACAGTTAACCCTTTGTGACAGAATGGCTCAATTTAAAAAAAAAATTTTTTTAGCCAAGAATTATTAAAATGGAATCATAAAAAAATTGCCTCCGAAGGTGTACACAGCAGTCACTGATGTTTACAATTTTCCTTTCTATTATTAATAGGCTTCAATCTTCGATCTCTTAATGTGTTGAGGATGATAGCTCTTATAATGTAACAAAGAATTGATACTATTAGCTTTCAATTTACTTTTGTATTCAATTTGTTATGCTCAATGCTTACTGATACATCCAAAAAATCAATAGAATTGTCCTGCAACTGGGCCTTTACGGCTCAGTTGCAGGACAATTCAATAGATTTTTGGGGATGTTTATTAGTGATGAGTGAGCACCAAAGTATTCGGGTTATTCGGGTGTTCAGCCCGAACACATTGCTATTAGTGATGAGCGAGCATGCTCGGCCGAACATATGTTCGGCTCGAGCATTGCTATGCTCGGCACATGGCAGTACTTGACCTAGTACCGCATGTGCTCAAGTGCAATGCTCGAGTCTCCTCCTCGCACGTTTTACGGGTTTTAATTAGCCAATCAAGGTGCAGGTAAGTACTGCCCTAACTGTAATGCCAGTAGCCATGTTGGCTGCTGGCATTACAATGATTGGCTGGCCGGAACACGTCATCGGGTGCTATATAGGGTCTTGTTAGGTCAACAACACAAGTCAGGAGGATGACCCGAGTGAGGAAGTGGAAGAGTGGGTGGTGGACGATGACATCACTGACCCAACCTGGGATAGTGGCAAGCCAAGTGAGGACAGCAGTACAGAGAGGGAGGGATCCACAGCACTGAAACAGGCTGGAAGAGGCTGTGGGATGGCAAAAGGAAGAAGGCGGGCCACACCAAATAGGCCCGCGTACAGATGTCCTTAACCTAGACCTTTGAACGTAAGCGCAAATACCCAGCCACCCACCCACCCACAGGCCATAGCACTAAATGCACACCTTTAAAAATTGCTGGTCCTGGAAATGTTGCCATTTAGGCCTGTGGACACTGAGGCTTTCCTCAGCCTCATGGCGGCTGACATCCCTGACATCCCTAGTAACATCACTCATGCCCTGACCAACGCAGTCATTGGGAAGGTCCACTTAACGATTGACACACGGACAAGTGCTTTTGGCCAGGGACGCTACATTTCCGTGACGGCACACTGGGTGAACCTTGTGGAGGCCGGTAACTAGTCATACCCTGGGATGGCACAGGTTCTACCAACGCCAGGGATTGCACCACCACCTACAGTAGTTGCAGCAAACCCCCCTTCTCCTACTCCTACTCCACTTCCACCTCTGAATTCTCATCTTGCAGCACCAGTCAGCCATCAGTCAGTAGCTGAAAGCAGTGTAGCACAGCAGTGGGGAAGCGGCAACAGGCCGTGCTGAAACTCATTTGCTTAGGTGACAAACAGCACACCGCGTTAGAGCTGTGGCAGGGTATAGGGGACCAGACTGAGCTGTGACTTTCGCCACTCAACCTACAGCCAGGCATGGTTGATTGTTGTATCTGATAATGGCCATAACTTATTGGCAGCTTTGGAGCTTGGCAAGCTCACACACATGGCAATCATTTAGCATATATTATGTAAAGATGAGCCGCACTCACCATCTGTAAAAGAAATGTCTCTTTATTGATTAAATCTTCAGGGCTTCAAAACTCAAGACAAAGGTAGCTTGGGTGGGGGGTAGACAACTCACATGGATGCAAACAAACAGCACCCCGTGATTCCGATGGATCGTTGAAGCCAACTTCTATATCGCGAAAAATTTAGGTGAGAAGGACTGGTGCCATCAGTATTTTTGCTTCGTGCATACAGCATATATGTCCCATGCACAACAAACATCCCAAACTTATACATTAATATAACTAAAAACATAACACACAAAAGTGGAGGTAAACGAATGGCATGGCCTTTTAATTAACTCATTAATAACCATAACATTATTTACAACCATAAACCATAATAACAATAATACCAACAATAATACAACCACAAACCATAATAATAACAGAACAGAATGTCATTGCGGATAAATTTACAGCTGACAACTATGGCGGCAGAGTACGTAGTTCCTTGTGCAACCCAGGAGGGGAGATGAGGGGAACACACAGCAGTTCCAACAGAGGCAGGACAACACTCTCCAAGGCCTGGAACAGTTTCATGACACCCCGCCAGCACCCTCACTCTGATGCGCGGCCTAGTGTCACAAGGCGGGAAAAATTTTGGAAGATGGTGAAGGACTACATAGCAGACCGTGTCAGTGTCCTCAGTAATCACTCTGTGCCTTACAACTATTGGGTGTCCAAGCTGGACATGTGGCACAAACTGCCACTCTACGCCTCAGTTGTGCTGGCATGCACTGCCGCCAGCGTTTTGTCAGAGCGAGTATTTAGTGTTGCTGGGGGCATAATAACTGATAAGCGAATCCTTCTGTCAACTGAAAATGCTGACAGGTCGACTCTACATATAATGTTTAACAGGGTCATGTCAGCTGCAGGCCCTCGCAATTCATGTTTTTTAGGTTCAGATCACCTGCAGGCCCACACATATAATGTTTAACAGGGTCAGCTCACCTGCAGGCCCTCTAAATTCATGTTTTTTAAGGTCAGCTCATCTGCAGGCCCTCACATATAATGTTTTAGAGGGTCAGCTCACCTGCAGGCCCTCACATATAATGTTTTAGAGGGTCAGCTCACATGCAGGCCCCCACATATAATGTTTTAGAGGGTCAGCTCACCTGCAGTCCCTCACATATAATGTTTTAGAGGGTCAGCTCACCTGCAGGCCCTGACATATAATGTTTAACAGGGTCAGCTTATCTGCAGGCCCTCACATATAATGTTTAACAGGGTCAGCTCACCTGCAGGCCCTCACATTTAATGTTTTAGAGGTTCAGCTCACCTGCAGGCCCTGGAAGATTATGTTTTTTAAGGTGCAGACCCTCACAAATAATGTTTTACAGGGTCAGCTGACCTGAAGGCACTTCCAAATAATGTTTTTGAGGGTTTGCGCACCTGGAGGCCCTCAGCTCAATTCTTTTACTCAGTTTCATCGCACCCAGGACCATGGCCTCTGCGTGCACCATCAGCATCACGGCCATTTCCACAGCCCTTGCTGGCTGCTTTCTTAATATTAAATGTTATATATGCTTAAAAGCATGTCACACGTACAGTAGCATAAGGTTTGTAAGTGTATGCGCTGTGGGGGTTTAGCTCTGGTCTCGAGGATCGTTCACATACAGACTGTTGTCCACTGCAGCTTTAGGGGCCAAACATCGCTTTATTGTCTCAGCATCAACATAAATAAATGAAATGCAAAACAAACACCTGCCCGGCTGGGCTCTAACTTAACACAGTGTGACCCTGACTCACCTACAACACTGTTCACACACACCGCACCCGTGCGGCTTTTCCAGGCAGCCTGTTCGGTTTCACAGGGGTCTGAGCCCTCCAGCTTGGCTCCAGCCGTGGGTCCCAAACAACAGCCCTCAGCTCCCAGCACTATTAGCAGCTCCAGGAAAATCACCCCCAGCTGCTAAGGAGGCTGCCTTTTTAAAGGGCCGGATAAAGTCCGGACTGGACCGTGGGGAGTAGGCACCCACCCAGCTCTTTGCCTACTCCCAGTAAGAGCCGGCCCGGATTGGCTTTGCAGCCAAACTAACTAACAGAGTCTGACAGCACTAGCTGCTGCAGACAACAAAATCCGGCTCTCACCCCACCGAGGCCAGCAACCTCGGTGACACGTACCTGCCATCGCTCTCTCCTATCAGCCATGAGGCCTGTCACTGCCTCACATATCCCCCCTTTGTTCAGCCCCGTAGGAGTGAACACTAGCACCCAACCAAGGCGCTCGTGAGAGGGCATCGACCTGGCCTACAGTCTTCCCCTTATTCCGCCAGACCCAGGCTAATAGCGCTTGGTTTCTCACCCGCATGAGTTTAGTACGGGGCAGATAAGACCTACGGGATTTTCTTGCCCATCTCATGACCCGGTACTCTCTTTCACGAATGAGGATGATGCGCTTTCGCACCCGTGGCCTCTCTCTTTTCGTTTTCTTTTTCTCTCCACATTTCGCATCAGCACATGTTCCTCACATCCTTTCTTGGACTGCTGCATCTCTCGACTGAACTGTTCCCTCACTTCGGCCGACTCTTCTTTAGCCTTATCTTTGGTCTTGGGAACATCTGAGGACTTCTCCCACTCCAACTCATCAGCATCAGCTTCTTCAGCCTTTGAGTCTCTTTTGGAGTCTTCAGTCACTTTGATAGGCTTTTCATCCTTCTCGGACACAGCATCACATACTTGCATTCTTAGCTCCGCCTCCTCCTCTTTCTCTTTAAGGACGGAGGTACTTGGGACATCAGAGTCCGTATCAGACTCATCATCTTCTGGCAATCCCTGCCAAGGTTTATCCAGGATATGGTTCTCCTTTCGGGCAGGATTCAGGAGAGTCAGCCCATCGGAGTAGACAGCACCCTCATACTGGTCGTCGGTCCCCCGTATTTCTTCCCCAGCAGACTGCTGGCTTTCTGGAAGGCATTGACAGCAGAGGGAATGTCTTTCACGACCAGGTCCTGGCCACACACTGCCACGAGTCTCTGGGCTTCTGCATCCACCTCAGCACCATCATCTGGTTCAGCAGATACATCTTTCACCTTCTCTGCCTCGGCCGGCACCACGGCGCCACCATCTCCAGACCCATTCCTAACAGGCTCTGACTTCTTGGCATCTTTTAGAGGAGCTTCCTCTTCAGGTATCTCATTTTCTTCCACCTGCTGCGCAGGAGAGCAGCTTAGGCCTCTCCAACTCATAGACGTCATCTTTTGAGCTCCTGAGATCTTCCATCTCTGCTCTGAGTTGCTTGTTCAGCCACTCCAATTCATCTCGCTCCTTAGGCGCTTTTCAAGGGCTCTAGCCAAGGAGAGGGCCTTGGTCGTCTTCTCAGTTTTCCCCACCAGCTTGTTAGCAGCGCCCCCTCTTGGGCCTTCTGTTCCAGCTGCTCTTCACTCTGTTCTGGGGTAACAGCAGGTGTAGGAGTACCACCATTCTTCTTTAGACACTCTGTGGGATTTTCACCCAGGGACTCTTCAAACCCATTGTTGAGGTCTACTATAGACTTTTGTGTCTTTCTGGAGTCTTTTCCCTTCCCCAGGACACCAGGAGGTAGACCCTTCAGTTCACTCGGCTTTTCCGGGTCTCCTCTTTTGACCCTTCTGCAGCCTTCTTCGGTGACTCTGTGACGACAGCTAGTCCCTTCTCTATCGTATCTAGGGACCATGTGGCGAGAGGGAGGTCAGCCTCCTGTTTGCAGCTGTACTGTCCTGTCAGGTCATCTAAGACTGTCTGGATATGAGCTTCAGACACTAGGCTGACGTCACCCGACTGAACTCTCGTCTCGTCAGATATAACTGTCACCTGGTCGCTACTAGTAACCACTTTAGTTTGGCGAGACCTCGACATGGCAGTTTCTCTCTCTGAGTTGCTATCGGTCACAGAACGTGCGTTATATATACCGCTCGTGTCATTCTCAATCCTGTCCTCTAGGGGCACCGATGAGCTAATCCCCACCTGGGACATTTTATTAACCATGGAGATCTGTGGAGACTGCATATCCACTTCTAGTACGTGTGGTACACCCTCTAGGCCTGCCCCATGTACTTGCACATTTCTCACAGTGGTTTCCCTCAGTTGTGAGCTCTCAACATCAATTAGCAGTTTTATTCCATCCACATTTTTACCAACAGGGGGAGCTTCTTCCCTGATCACACCCTTTAAAGGAGCAGGTATATCATCATCACACATATCATTACACATTTCAACAAACTCTGCACCTTCCCTTGGCACCGTGTCTGCACCATTATTTCTAATGGTCATTTCACTTAAACCATTGCTTTCTATTTGCATTTGCCTTACACCTTCACTTAAAGGGACAGGTACAGGTTCTGTAGGAGCTTCATTACTTCCCACAGAAGTGTCTCCATTGCCCCACATTACATCATGCATGAGCATATTGGCAACATCAACTCCATCAGTCCCTGTTCCCACCGTGGTCTCACCCTCCGTGAGGACCACCGGATAGTCCACAGTATTCACATAATTGTCCCGGACAGTTATCATTCTACCTCGTACCCAGGCTAGCATGGGATCTCTGATTTTCGCCATCCCAAATCTAGCCTTGGTCACGGGCACTTTAAACAACATCTTGAGCTTCTCCCCTGCAGATTCCTGCGAGAGAGCAACCGCAACAGGCTTACCAGCCTGTTCAGACACAACATTTTTCCCATAGTAACTCATTTTTGAGACATCTTCACGCCGCAGCGCTTTATCACTGACCAGCCCGGCAGGTAGCAACTGCCGCCGGCTCATTGTCACAGGGTCTGCCACAAAATTATCAATAGGAACAGTCTTACCGATTGTCGTCACTGACTCGGCACTCCCGGAAGATAAGGGTAGTCCAGGAATATCTCCAGCACGGTCATCACCCTTCTCCTCAATGCAGTAGTTGCCACGGGAGACGCCTTGGACTTGTCTCCTGTCTTTTCCCGGACGGACATTCCAGCCGCACCCTTTAAGATTCTGTGCACAGTCGCAGGGAAAATAGGCACTCCTGAGAAACGCACCACTCTCCAGCTCTTTGTCTTCCCGACGGTTGCCCTTGGCAACGGCATGCATATTCTCCTCCAACACTGCACTCAGAGCCGCCACTCCAAGTGCCGCACTCGGCTTTCTCACCAACCGATCAGTCTCCAGCACCAGCTGCTCCATTACACCCTCAGTGGCCTTGGTTTTCCGCCAAACCGGGCCACTTCTCACATACGGTATCACCATTGGTACAAGCAGCTTCCGCCACACGTGCTGAAGTAGTAGCTGGTTGGTCTCCTGGTGCTGCAAGTTAGCCTCCACAAGGGCTTTTACAACCGCCTCCATTGTGTCAGGAAAAACAGTCCACAATCGCATGAGCGGCACTTGCTTCACTAGACAAACAGGCTTCCGGCCCTTTAAATCACTGCACAGCAAAACAGCAATTCCTTGGCAACTTTCACAGCACCTGCTCTTCTCAGTCAGGTCGTTGCTCCTAGCAACACTTTGCCTTTTCCAGCAGGGACGACTTGCCCGCATCCGACACCAAATGTGGGGGTTTAGCTCTGGTCTCGAGGATCGTTCACATACAGACTGTTGTCCACTGCAGCTTTAGGGGCCAAACATCGCTTTATTGTCTCAGCATCAACATAAATAAATGAAATGCAAAACAAACACCTGCCCGGCTGGGCTCTAACTTAACACAGTGTGACCCTGACTCACCTACAACACTGTTCACACACACCGCACCCGTGCGGCTTTTCCAGGCAGCCTGTTCGGTTTCACAGGGGTCTGAGCCCTCCAGCTTGGCTCCAGCCGTGGGTCCCAAACAACAGCCCTCAGCTCCCAGCACTATTAGCAGCTCCAGGAAAATCACCCCCAGCTGCTAAGGAGGCTGCCTTTTTAAAGGGCCGGATAAAGTCCGGACTGGACCGTGGGGAGTAGGCACCCACCCAGCTCTTTGCCTACTCCCAGTAAGAGCCGGCCCGGATTGGCTTTGCAGCCAAACTAACTAACAGAGTCTGACAGCACTAGCTGCTGCAGACAACAAAATCCGGCTCTCACCCCACCGAGGCCAGCAACCTCGGTGACACGTACCTGCCATCGCTCTCTCCTATCAGCCATGAGGCCTGTCACTGCCTCACAGCGCCAATAAATGAAAAAAGGTATTTGGGATGCGCACACATTACTAAGGAGATTTAGACCTGATAATGTCACAGACTAGCATACACTGTCTACAGATAAAGTACAGTATATGTCAGTGATATGTTTTAAATGCTCACACAGTAGATGTGGCACAAGTTATTTAATTTGAGCTACAGACACTGTTTTTTGATGTAGTACTGAATTTGGCACAGAAAGACACACAGTATGGACACTACATTAGGCCCAGATCATTTAAATTTGCGCTAAAGACACTGTTTTCAGATGCAGGAGAGTATATGTCACGGAAACCACAGAATATGGACACTATATTAGGCCCAGATTATTGGAATTTGCAATAAAGACACTGTTTTCGGATGCAGGACAGTATATGTCACAGAAACCCACAGAATATGGACACTATATCAGGCCCAGATTATTGAAATTTGCAATACAGACACTGTTTTCGGATGCAGGACAGTATATGTCCCAGAAACCACAAATTATGGACACTATATTAGGCCCAGATTATTGGAATTTGCAATACAGACACTGTTTTCGGATGCAGAACAGTATATGTCACAGAAACCCACAGAATATGGACACTGTATTAGGCCCAGATTATTGGAATTTGCAATACAGACACTGTTTTCGGATGCAGGGCAGTATATGTCACAGAAACCCACAGAATATGAACACTATATCTGGCCCAAATTATTGGAATTTACAATACAGACACTGTTTTCGGATGCAGGACAGTATATGTCCCAGAAACCACTGAATATGGACACTATGTTAGGCCCAGATTATTGGAATTTGCAATACAGACACTGTTTTCGGATGCAGAACAGTATATGTCACAGAAACCCACAGAATATGGACACTATATTAGGCCCAGATTATTGGAATTTGCAATAAAGACACTGTTTTCGGATGCAGGGCAGTATATGTCACAGAAACCACAGAATATAAACACTATATTAGGCCCAGATTATTGGAATTTACAATACAGACACAGTTTTTGGATGTAGGACAGTATATTTCACAGAAACCCACAGCATATGGACACTATATTAGGCCCAGATTATTGGAATTTGCAATACAGACACTGTTTTCGGATGCAGGACAGTATATGTCACAGAAACAACAGAATATGGACACTATATTAGGCCCAGATTATTGGAATTTGGAATAAAGACACTGTTTTCGGATGCAGGACAGTATATGTCACAGAAACCCACAGAATATGGACACTATATCAGGCCCAGATTATTGGAATTTGCAATACAGACACTGTTTTCGAATGCAGAACAGTATATGTCACAGAAACCCACAGAATATGGACACTATATTAAGCCCAGATTATTGGAATTTGCAATACAGACACTGTTTTTGGATGCAGGACAGTATATGTCACAGAAACCCACAGAATATGAACACTATATCTGGCCCAGATTATTGGAATTTACAATACAGACACTGTTTTTGGATGTAGGACAGTATATTTCACAGAAACCCACAGCATATGGACACTATATTAGGCCCAGATTATTGGAATTTGCTATACAGACACTGTTTTCTGGTGTACTACAATATTGTTTACAGAACACCACAGATCTTGGACACTATATTAAGTCCAGATTATTGGAATTTGTAATACAAGCACTGTTTGCAGATGTAGTTCAGTATTTTTTACACAAACCCACACACTATGGACACTAGATGTGGCCCAGATTATTAAAGACACAGTCTGCGAATGATGTACAGCATATGTCACTAGGTATAAAATAAATATATCTTGCTGCTGTCAAACACACACAGTAGTCCTTAAAATGACTTTGGGGTCTTTTAGAAGCTTTTGGTAGTAAAAATAGCAAATTTCTCTCCCTGCACTATCTGTCCCTTCCAAAGCATTGTCCCTGAAAATGCAGGAGGTAAATAGATTGCTGCTCTAAAACACAAAGTAGTCCTTAAAAGGACTTTTGGGTCTTGGAAAAGCTTTCTCAGAATAAAAACTGTGAAATTCGCTCCCTACTCTGTCTTCCTATACTCAGCTCTCCCTGTCTATGTCTGAGCCGAACATGCATCATTGGGTGCTCTGTGGTCTCCTCATGCTCCAGCTGCTGCCATCTCCACACTATGTCACCTTGCCAGTCTGTGATCTACTCATCCTGCTGCTAAGTCAACACTATGTCACTGAGCCACTCTGTAGCCTCCTCATGCTGCTGCTGCCACCTCCACACTGTGTCACCTTGCCACTCTGTGGTCTCCTCATGCTGCTGCTAAATCAACACTATCTCACTGGGTCACTCTGTGGCCTCCTCATGCAGATGCTGCTGCCATCTCCACACTATGTCACCTTGCAACTCCATGGTCTCCTCATGCTGCTGCTAAATCAACACTATGTTACTGGGCCACTCTGTGGCCTCCTCATGCTGCTGCTGCCACCTCCATACTATGTCACCTTGCCATTCTGTGGCCTCCTCATGCTGTGGCTGCTGCTGCCACCTCCACACTATGTAACCTTGCCACTCTGTGGCTTCCTCATGCTGCTTTCAGCTGAGCACTATGTAAGTGGCCCACTCTGCGGTCTCCTCATGCTGTTCCTGCTGCTACCTCCCCATTATGTCACTGGGCCACTATGTGGTCTCATGCTGCTACCTCAACACTATGTCATTCGGCCATTCTGTGGACTTCTCAAGCTGTTTTCCCACCCTCCCCACTCCATGACTGGGCCACTATTTTGCCTTTTTGGCCCTGTTGACATCATCATTTATTTGACCCTTCTTCTGATCTGTCAGAAGGAAGGAAAAATGAGACTCACAACGGATCCTGTCTGTGTAGCAGCTGTAAGTACTCTATGGTCCCATCAGAATTGGCTTATGATTTGGTCGCCAAAAGCAGGAGTAGGATCCATTTTTTGGGGGGTTATTGTTCTGACGGCTCAGAGGAAAGGCAAAATAATTAGCGATGTCAACACAAATTTACTGCTGACACCCTCTCCACTCTGTCATGGGGCCTCTACTTGTATAAGAGTTTAATAGATCAGAATTAGTAGACATCTATGTGGAATCAGCTGACGACTGTGTAAAAGGAGTGCGCTCTTTCACAATACAACAACCCCGATTAAGTAAACACAACACAAAAATTATTCCAAAAAATGCAGCTTTATTTCATACATAATCAAAAGATATAAAAAAGTTAAAATAGTAATCATTGAGACAACAAGAAAATGCAGTGAGGAGGCAAAATCAGAGGGAACCGCAGGGCCAGCACACAAGGGGTAAACACAATAAAGTGCATAGCAAATTTCCTTAGATAACACACCATTCAAAGGTCATCAAAAGTATTAAGGCTCCCTGGCACTACCCAGGATACATATGCCTATCAGAAAACCATTAGCAATGTGGTGGAAAAGTTTATAAAAAATATATAAAGTATACCCACGTTATGTGTGCGGTCCTGCGGTCACCTCCTCCCAACGCCGTTTCGCCTATACAGGCTTCTTCATATGATGTGTTTAATATTCCCCATACGTCAAACAGCAAAACGGAAAAAATTTCGCCATTTTTGGTCGCTTCATTTTCCACAAAAAATTACATAAAAGGTGATCAAAAAGTCATACACACCCCAAAATGGTATCAATTAAAAGATAAGATTATGACGCATAAAATGAGCCCTCTGTACATATAATTACAAAAAAGTTATAGGGGTCAAAACATGGTGACAAAAAAGTAAAACTGATTTTTTCCCACTTTTGAATTTTTTTTTCACTATCAAAACGCAAGAAAACCTATACATATAGCGTATCGCCGGATTCGTACTGACCTGTAGAGTAAAATTAACCAGTCAGTTTTATCGCACATCGAACGTCGGAATTTAAAAAGCCGCAAAACTGTGGTGGAATTGCTTTTTTTTTGCAATTTCACCCTATTTGGAATTTTTTCCCCGCTTCCCACTACATCATATGCAATATTAAATGTGGCATTGGAAATTACAACTTGTCCTGCAAAAAACAAGCCCTCATATGGCTATGTGAACCGAAAAATAAAAAAGTTATGGCTCTGGGAAGGCAGTGAGCGCAAAACGAAAACTCAAAAAGTAAAAAACCTCTGGTCCTTAAGGGGTTAACATCTTAAATCCGATCCTGGACCATTCTCTTGACTTCACCATGTCTGTAAACACACCAGTAAGGCCTAATTCACACGTCCGTTGTGTTTTGCGGATCCACGGAGCCGCGGATCCGCAAAACACGGACACACCGGCAATGTGCATTCCGCATTTTTGCGGACCGCACATTGCCCGGACTCCATAGAAAATGCCTCTTCTTGTCCGCAATTGCGGACAAGAATAGGACATGCTCTATTTTTTTTGCGGAGCCGCGGACCGGAAAATCGGCGGCGTACTCCGCAAAATCGGATGCGGAGAGCACAGTGTGTGCTCTCCGCATCTTTCCCGGCCCCATTCACAGTCAATGGGTCCGCATGTATTCCGCAAAATTGCGGAATACATGCGGACTACATTGCGGATGTGTGAATAGGGCCTAAATGTCTAGAAGGAGCTGAGTATCACAGTCATTTTATATCTGCCTAATTGGTGCTTATTATGCTTGATTGCTGCTCCTGGACATCCACAGGTGTTTTCAATACCTGATGGAAAACACTTGAATGAACCTCTGTTCTTAAGAGTGGTAGTCTTTAAGGGGTTAAATAATTGTGTAAATGAAGAAATCACAAAAAAAAACATTTAATACTGTATTACAAAAACAATTGATATCATTTTAGTTGCATTTGGTTCTTTAAAAAATCCTTGTAAGATTTCATTCTGAACACAATTACAAATGTACACTAAATTCCCTAAAACCCTTTACAGCATTGGGGGTTGAATAATTTTGAACACAACTGTACACTATGGTACATTGGACAGACAAAAAGAGAAATAAAGGTAAAACGGTTAACGATTAAATTAATATAAATCTAATATTAGAAGATATATGGAAATGCAGGAGGTAAAAGCAGGTGAAACAAAGGAAAACAAATATAGCGAAACTACATTGTTGCAACACTGGTATGAAATGAAACATAAATGGCATGATTTAAAATGGCTGGATTGCATTGCATGAAGGTACTACTATGGCAGAAAAAGAGACTAGATGGTTAGTCAAAATGGAGACACTATTTCCTAAAGGGTTAAATAAAATTTGCAACTTTAAGGTATTTCTATGATTACTATCTCAGTAACTGTTTTTAAATGCAACATAAATATTTTATATACGTCTGTGAAAACTGATGCTGTTAATGAATATATGTAAATGTGAAATGATGATGATGGAAAGAGATTGTATTTAAAGCGCATGTTTACAACCCACAGGCATGCATGATTAAGGGGGTGTGACCCCCGAAACATCTCGCAGCATGGGGTAGCAATCAGTTCAGCGCTCTCAGGATTACTATGCATTATAGCGATTTCTTTATCTGAAAAATAAAAGGACTGAAAAATACAAGCAAAGCTTCAAAAGAGTGAGTATTATTTATACGTCACGAAAAACCTTTTGAATAAGACTAAAAAGACTGAGTGGATTATGTGGAGAGGAACCACATTTACCCAGTGGGTCGTAAAGGACATATATTGTTCTTGACCGTAGTTAAAGCTCCACACGTCGGTGCTGCCTTGCACTTTGGCAGACACCGACAGGCTCAAGGACTGTCCCACCTTCTGTTCTACATATTTGTGCAGGGCTTGTACAGCCTTTTTGGCAAAGAAATGACGGTTAGGGACTCTCCACCTCGGCTCAGCCCAAGCCATCAGTTCTCTAAAAGGTGCAGAGTCCACCACTTGAAAAGAGAGGTAGTGTAGCACCAGTAACTTGGCCAGGAGCACGTTCAGCTTCTGCGCCGTTGGAAGAGTGCACAATACTGTTGTGTCTTGGAAATCGCTTCAGTGATCGATTGCTGACGAGGAGTAGGAGGAGGAGGAGCAGGAGCACCAGGACCGGTAGATGATGGGAAGGACAGACAGCTCTCTTCGACTGAGGTGGTGGAGCCTTGACTGCCTGAAAATCGTCTGCGTGCCACTGGGTCATGCAGCGGTTGCTGTGGCAGGCTGGACCCCCACATTGGAGCCACGGTTCTCCCTGGCTACTTTATGGTGATACTGCATATGTTGATGGAGGGCCGTGGTGCCAATATTGGCACCCCGGCCACGCTTCCCCTTCTGCCCACAGATTCGGCAAATAGCCATGTTCACCTCCTCTGGCGGCTTAACAAAAAATTGCCACATCGCCGAGTAGGTAATTTTATCCCTAACACTCCGCACTGACTGACTGCTACAGCCGTTTGGCTCCCGACCTCCCACTGCTGCCACCCTGCTGACTCTCGGCCTTGCTACCAAATTGCTGGCTCCGCCGCTGCCTCACGCACAAGCTGCCACCCTCTTCTCCTGATGATGATGAAGCCTCTTCGTCACCCGGCTCCCAATTGCGATCGGCTACATCATCATTGAGTACTGTCTGCACGTCACTGATGTCCTCCTCAATGGTCTTTGAGCCAGGAGCCTGACCGCTCGCAACACCAGCTCCCATGGCACTCTCCTCATCACTACTTGACCACCTACCGAAGAAAGAGGCGGATGTCTCCTCCGAATCTTGGCTGGGCAGTAGCTGCTGACTGTCCTCTAGTAGCTCGTCCTCGCTGTATAGTGGAGCTGAGCCCACAGCATATAGTACTTCTCTGGCTGAGGGAACAAAAAAAGACAGAGGGCACAGCGCCTGTTCGCAGGCCATGCCAACTAATGGTTGTGTCTGACGAACCCACCGACTCTTGGCTGGGGGTATCTGATGTCACTTGAGTCAAAGTCGAAGATCGAGTCAACTAATCAAGAAGTGCTGGGTTGCTGGTCAAGACACAACCGCTATCTGACACTGGGAGCTCAGGCCTCTCGAAGTGACCCCTGCTGCCATGCCCCCTTACTCTGCTGTGACCTGTGCCTACATCAGAAACATTTAGGCCTCTGTGCAGGGCCTGTCACTTCTCTGTCTGACATACTGTTAGATCAAAAAGTTAATAGAAACGAAATTAATAAATGCCAAAAAAGGCTGTAATTTCATTACTTCACCACACAATGGCAAATAATACTTTTTTTTGCCACTAATTGTTAGAAATACTTTCTGAGGCTAAACAAAGGACAGGCAGACAGTCTGTAAGGATTTACTGACCTCTGCTCGGTAACTGCACGACCACTGAACTATTTTTATTTAAAAACACAGCAAAACAGGAACTTACACAAATGTAACACTGCCATCTAGTAAACATACAATATACAGCAATGACATACAGTGGTTGTTGCATATACAGTACAAACCTCGTATGCTAACACCCCCACTCAACAACTACTATCTATGTCAGTCCCATTTCTGATCTAAGATCCACAAATCTGTTTCTAGCGAGTGGCCTTGTTAAAGCATCAGCAATCAATTTTTCAGACTCACAATACACAAGTACAATCACTTTCTGATCAACTAAGTAATGAATGTAATAATGTCTGATGTTGATGTGCTTGGTTCTTGCATTAATCTTCTCACTTGTTGCAAGCTTAATGCAAGCCTGATTGTCCTCAAATAAGACGGTAGGTTCTGATGTTGCCTCTCCAAGATCCTTGAGTAATTGCTGTAACCACACAACTTCTTGACTGGCATAAGCTGCAGATATGTATTCAGCTTCTGTAGAAGACAATGCCACTGACATCTGTTTCTTCCTGGACCAAGATATTGGACTGTTTCCCAATTTTAATAAGTAACCACTTGTGGATTTGCGTGTGCTGTGGTCACCTGCCCAATCGGAGTCCACATATCCCATGAGGTTTAAGTCACCACTTGCTGACAGTTTCAAACGTAAGTCTTTTGTCTGTTTTAGATACTGTATCTCATAACTCTTAATTGCATTCCAGTATCTTTGAGTGGTTTATCAACTTGCCTGCTGAGAAGAGACATGGCAGCTGTAATGTCTGGACGTGTAGTGGTTGCAATGTAGAAAAGTGCCCCCACTGCTTGTCTGTACTGTTTATTGGATGTGAGAAGATCATCTTCTCCTTCTAACGTTGGATAGGCTGTATCCATAGGTGTGCTTGTTCCTTTGGCCTCTGTCATGGTTGAATTGCTGAAGAATAGAGTCAATTTTTGCACTCTGGTTTAACAGGAAACTTCCGTCTTTCTCACGCTGGATGTCAATTCCAAGATAATATGTCACTTCACCTAGGTCTTTATTTTCATAGTGCTTATTGAGTATTCCTGTTAACTTTGCAATTTCATCGTTGTTTTTGTGAGCAATGATCAGTTCATCCACATAAATTAGCAGATACATCCATTCAGCGTCTACTTGTTTAGCGTATAGTCACGGATCAGCTTTGCTTCTTGGAAATCCTTCATTTACTAGAACTTGATTAATCTTTAAGTTCCATGCTCGAGCTGATTGTTTAAGGCCGTAAAGAGATTTTTGCAACTTGCATACAAAGTGCTCTTTTTCCTTTTTCACATATCCTTCTGGCTGAGACATGTAAATTTCTTCTTCAATGTCACCATTATGAAAAGCTGTCTTAATATTGTGATGTTTCACAATCATTGTACACATGGCAGCCACTGTCATAAGTGTTGTGAAAGTACTTTGTTTAGCAACTGGAGCAAAAGTAGCATCATAGTCCTCACCGAACTTCTGTGAGTAACCTTTAGCAACCAACCTTGCCTTGTACCGACAGACTTTTCCTTCAGGGTTACATTTGGTTTTAAAACCCATTTACATCCTATGGCATGGTTACCTTGAGGTAGCTCTAAAAGTGTCCATGTCTGGAGATCATTGAGTGATGTCTTCTCTCACATTTGTTTCTCATGCATTGGCAGATTCCGCATCTCTTTCCATGAACCTGGTTCAGTTTGAACGGCTCTGCGAGCTATGTAAGATAAACGTTCAGCTGGAACACCTTTATTGGTTCTGGTTGATCTTCTGACTGAAGGTATCTCTGGTTCAGTTTCAGTTTTTGACTTTTCTGCAGTAATTTCTATTTCTGTGTCACTTTCTATATTTTCTTGAGTGACTGATGTTGATTCTTTCTCAGTTTGAATAGTTTGTGTCAGTTGTTCAAACTTTAAACACACAGAACTTTCATCAATAATCACACTTCTGCTGACTGTTACCTTGTTTGTGTCTTGATGTAAAATCCTGTATCCTTTTTGAGATTCACTGTAACGCATGAGTACTCCTTTTTTTGCACATGCATCCCATTTTGTATGTTTTTCTTTTGGAATGTGTACATAGGCTTTACTTCCAAAAATTCTGATGTGTCTTAAATCTGGTTTTTTTTTGTTGCACAGTTCATATGGAGATTTTCTTGTTGCTTTTCCTGGCAAACGATTTTGAAGATAACATGCAGTCATGATAGCTTCTCCCCAGTATGTAGTTGGCATATCAGCATCAAATAGCATGTTCCTTCCACTTTCACACAGTGTGCGGTTCATTCTCTCTGCAACTCCATTTTGCTCTGGGTTATATGGAACAGTTGTCTGGAACATAATTCCATATTTCCTGATAATTGGCTTGTGTTTTACCACTTGTATATTCTGAGCGATTATCTGTTCGTAGTACTCTGGGCATCCTGCCAAATGTATTACTTACTTGAGCGAGATACTCTTCTAATTTCTCTGGCACTTCATCCTTATTGTGAAGTAGAAACACTGTGGTATATCTGGAGTAATCATCAATGAAGGTCAGGAAGTACTTTTTCTTTCCTGAAGTTATAGCTTTCATTGGACCACAAAGATCTGAATGAATTAAGTCCAGAGGTTTTTGAGCTTTGCTGCTGGTCTGCTTGGGAAAAGGTGTACTTGTCATTTCTCCTTTAATACAGCTGGTGCAGATCATTATTAGATCACATGGATTGATCTTAATAACGCTTGCATAGTTATTCTCAACTATTTTCTTTATTGTATCAGGATTTCTGTACCCGAATAGTCTGTGCCAAGTGTGGATGCAGTTTGAATGTTTATCCTCTTTGGCTGTTTTAACCATTTCACTGCAGTTTAGCTAAAATAGTTCATCTATGATTTGAGCCTTTACAAGCAAGCAATCCCCTTTTGTGATGATACTGTCACCCTGAAATGTGACTACATTGCCTTGGTTAGTGAGTTTCTTTACTGACAAAAGGTTGCTTTTAAGATCTGGCACATACAGAACATTCCTCATATGTATCTTTTTAGTGACATCTGGAGAGATAGGACAGTATAGAAAGCCATCTCCTATTCCCACTGATTTCATGAATTGTCCATTAGCTGCAGGTATCCTTTCTGTTTTGCTTTCATCAAGCTGAGTGAAGAAATATCGGTCATTTGTCATGTGACTTGTAGCACCTGAGTCCACACACCATGCTTGCACAGAGGTGACACTATTTTTGGATCCGAATGCACACTCCTTTGTTTCTATGACATTCTTAGCTTGTTGCATTCTAGCTTTCCAGATTCTACAATCTGCCTTTAGGTGTCCTGGCTTTTTGCACACAAAGCATTCCCACTTTTCTAGCTGCACATTACTGTGTTTATTGTTGTATTTCATCTTTAAAGCAGTCTCTGAACACACACTTGCATTACCCATGCTTTCTGTTTTGTGCTTGTATACATCCACAAGCTTGCCTTTAACATATTCCAGTGTCAGTTCATCATCTGGATGTGCATCTAGTGCTGTGACAAGTGTCTCATAACTTTCAGGAAGTCCACTTAATAATAGCACTGCAACATGGAAGTCCTTTATATCTTCTCCAATCCCTCGCAGTCTCTCCACCATTTCTAAGGTCTATCTTATATAGTCCTGCATGTCCTGGTCTTTCTGTAGCTTAGTAGCCGTTGTTTTAGTCCGCGTCCGAGCCGCATATTTTGAAGCTTGGGCACAGACCCATTCACTTCAATGGGGCCGCAAAGATGCGGACAGCACTCTGTGTGTGCTGTCCGCATCCGTTGTTCCGTTCCGTGGCCCCGAAAAAAAAATAGAGTATGTACTATTCTTGTCTGTTTTGCGGACAAGAATAGGCATTTCTACAATGGGCTGCGTTCCGTGTTTTGCGGATCCGCGGTTTGCGGAACCGCAAAACACATACGGTCGTGTGCATGAGGCCTTAGTCTGATAGAGCTTTCTGATTAAATACAGTTTATTGCTGAGATTAACTATTTCATGCACTTTTTGTAATCCTTCCCTCATGTCTTTAGCAGTCTGACAGTTACATATATGTATGATTTGATCATCGTCTATGCACAGGGATATTCTGCTCTGGGATTTCTGATCTCTGTCTAACCACTCCTCTGTGGGCTGTGCAGGTCTAGGTTAATTTATACATTTCTGTACCTTCTCTTATAAGCAGTATTTTCATCTTGAATTTCCAGGATTGGTAGTTCTGATTTGTCAGATTTGCGATGGAGAACTTTGCTGAGGAGATGGTGGCAGCCATTTATTCTGTTTGTCTTTCTGTTGCTGTCTCCTGCACTCAATTGCTTTAGCTTGCTGTATCTGGTTATATCCAGGGGTAATCTTTGTTATATCCAGGGCTTCTGTAGCATGTCCTGGGCTCATAACCTGTTAGAAATACTTTCTGAGGCTAAACAAAGGACAGACAGACAGTCTGTGAGGTTTTACTGACCTCTGCTCGGTAACTGCATGAGCACTGAACTTTTTTTATTTCAAAGACACAGCAAAACAGGACCTTACACAAATATAACACTGCCATCTAGTGACCATACAATATACAGCAATGTCATACAGTAGTTGTTGCATATACAATACAAACATTGTATGCTAACAGTAATAAATGACAAAAAGGGCTGTAATTTTCTCACTTCACCACACAACGGCTAATTAGCCTTTTTTTCCGACTAATACACGCCAAAAAAGGCTTTAGAACATATAACTGCACCGCTAAACGGCAAATAATACTTTTTTTGCCACTAATACACACCAAAAAGGGCTGTATTTTTCTCACTTCATCACACAACGGAAAATAATCCTTTTTTTTGCCACTAATACACGCCAAAAAAAGCTTTAGAATATATAACTGCACCACTGAACAGCGAAAAAAGCTTTAGAGCATATAACTGCACCGCTGATCGCCAAATAATATTTTTTTTCTGCCACTAATACATGCGAAAAAGGGCTGTAATTTTCTCACTTCACACATTGGCTAATAAGCCCTTTTTTCACACTAATACACGCCAAAAAGGCTTTAGAACATATAACTGCACCGCTAAACGGCAAATAATACTTTTTTTTGCCACTAATACACACCAAAAAGGGCTGTATTTTTCTCACTTCATCACACAACAGAAAATAATCCTTTTTTTTGCCACTAATACACGCCAAAAAAAGCTTTAGTATATATAACTGCACCACGGAACAGCGAAAAAAGCTTTAGAGCATATAACTGTACCACTGATCGGCAAATAATATTTTTTTTCTGCCACTAATACATGCGAAAAAGGGCTGTAATTTTCTCACTTCACACATTGGCTAATAAGCCCCTTTTTCACACTAATACACGCCAAAAAGGCTTTAGAACATATAACTGCACCGCTAAACGACAAATAATACTTTTTTTGCCACTAATACACACCAAAAAGGGCTGTTTTTTTCTCACTTCATCACACAACGGAAAATAATCCTTTTTTTTTTGCCACTAATACACGCCAAAAAAAGCTTTAGAACATATAACTGCACCACTGAACAGCCAAAAAATCTTTAGAGCATATAACTGCACCGCTGATCGGCAAATAATACTTTTTTTTGCCACTAATACACACCAAAAAGGGCTGCAATTTTCTCACTTCACCACACAATGGCTGATAAGCCCTTTTCCCCCCCCCCACTAACACACGCCAAAAAAGGCTTTAGAACATATAACTGCACCGTTGTACAGCAAATAATACTTTTTTTGCACTAATACACACCAAAAAAGGCTTTAGAACATATAACTGCACCGCTAAATGGCTGTCACGGATGTTCCTGTGACAGGTGCCAGGAGATTAGTGAGACTGACAAAAAGTGGTTTGATCTGACAGGTTCCTTGTGGATCAATTCGTGTCTGAGTTGTTTTAGGTAATGGCCACACCCCTTGCCTCAGGTGTTGCTTATGAGGTCATTTAATCTTCCCTATTAATTGTGGCTTCTCCCACCATGCTGTGCGGTTTATAGCTTCAGTCTTTTTGTGGATTGCTGGTGTTTGGATCTCAGTGGAGTTCCTGTGCTTCCATAGCAATTTGAAGTTAAATGTCTTCTTCCCCTTTTTTTTTATTGTTTCTTGTGTTGCTCTTTTCCCTGTCATTTGTGTTTAGGCCTGAGGGAGACTCCTGTTCGTCCTACTGTTTGGAGGAACAGGTAGTCTTTTGTCCTGACATTAGTACCAGGGTCCTACAGGGTGAGTTAGAACTTTAGGTTCCAGTGTATGAACTCACCTACCTCTGGGTTCAGTTCATACTGAAGTCAGTCAGGACTTTGATTAGGGTTTCTCTAGGAGGTGACCTGCTCCCTAGTTTTCCCTCACCCCTTTCCCTCCTATGTTCGGTGTGGATTTCCCTCCCACACCGAAGCATGACAACGGCAAATAATACTTTTTTTTGCCAGTAATATATGCAAAAAAGGGCTGTAATTTTCTCACTTCACCACACAACGGCTAATGAGCCCCTTTTTTCCCACTAATAAACGCCAAAAAATGGCTTTAGAACATATAACTGCACCGCTGAATGGCAAATAATACTTTTTTTTGCCACTAATACATGCCAAAAAGGGCTGTCATTTTCTCACTTCACCACACAACGGAAAATAAAAGGCTTCAGAACATATAACTGCACCGCTGAATGGCCAAAAAAGCTTTGCAGCATATAACTGCACAGCTGAACGGCAAATAATACATTTTTTTTGCCACTAATACACGCCAAAAGCGGCTGAAATTTTCTCACATCACCACACAATGGCTAATAAGCCTTTTTTCCCACACTAATAAACGCCCAAAAAAGGCTTTAGAACATATAACTGCACCGCTGAACGGCAAAAAATACTTTTTTTTGCCAGTAATACATGCCAAAAAGGGCTTTCATTTTCTCACTCCACCACACAATGGAAAATAAAAGGCTTCAGAACATATAACTGCACCGCTGAATGGCCAAAAAAGCTTTGCAACATATAATTGCTAAACTGCACAGCTGAACGGCAAATAATAAAATTTTTTGCCACTAATACACGACAAAAGCGCCTGAAATTTTCTCACATCACCACACAACGGCTAATAAGCCTTTTTTTCCCCACTAATACACGCAAAAAAGGCTTTAGATCATATAACTGCACCGCTGAACGGCAAATAATACTTTTTTTTGCCACTAATACACGCCAAAAAAGACTTTAGAACATATAACTGCACCACTGAACAGCAAATAATACTTTTTTTTTGCCACTAATGCACGGCAAAAAGGGTTGTAATATTCTCACTTCACAACACAACGGCTAATAAGCCTTTTTTCCCACTAGTACACACCAAAAAAGGCTTTAGAACATATAACTGCACCGCTGAATGGCCAAAAGGGCTTTAGAACATATAACTGCACCGCTGAACAGCAAATAATACTTTTTATTTTGCCACTAATATACGCCAAAAAGGGCTGTAATTTTCTCACTTCACCACACAACAGCAAATAATACTTTTTTTGTCACAAATATATGCCAAAAAAGCTTTAGAACATATAACTGCACCGCTGAATGGCAAATAATACTTTTTTTTGCCACTAATACACGCCAAAAAGGGCTGTAATTTTCTCACTTTACCACACAACGGCTAATAAGCCCTTTTTTCCCACTTATACACACCAAATAAGGCTTTAGAACATATAACTGCACTGCAGAAAGGCTAATAAGACATAGAAATATTTCCTAGTAATCCACCCTGTAAATGGCTGTAACACACAGACCTTGCACCCCAATAACAAGCAAGGTTTGCTGGAATTATAGAGGTATCATTTATTGCAAACCTGAAGGCAGCAGTATAATGACAATTTGGATCCCCAGTCAGAGGTTAATAACGTATATAACAAATCATTTCTTGTTATTTTCCCTACAAATTACAAAAATAAATAGATGATAGTTACACTTTAATTTGATAGATCCGGATAGTAAATTGTGTACATTCAATATGGTAGTATAACTGTTAATTATGCTATCGCAGCCTATGGCTGTACAGCACACGTGCACACTTTTTGACATGCGCTTGATATGTGTCAATGGAGGTTTGTACTGTATATCAGGGCAAAACTTCAGTGAGCACGTCGCTGTTAAAGGGTAGTTTGTCAGTATGTAATTTATTCAGGGAGTATTTTGGGATACTGATATTTGATTCAGGGAAGATGAACATTCAATCATCAACTGGATTGATGTGTCGGCTGATCATTTTACGAGGTAGCAGTTTACAAGCTAAATCCTATTTCCAGTAAGTCTCATCTTGCCCTTTTTATATCAGCAACGCAGAAATGCATTATAATTTGTACTATTTCATAAGAATATACATTGATTTCATATGTTATCTGTGTAACAGCATATAGGAATATGTTACATACTACATGGGCATCAGAATTGCAATACTTTATATTGCTTTGACAGAACTAGTAACACCCACATTAAAATTCATCTTCGATGTTATGATAGCTGAAATAAGAATACTATTTTCTTTCTTGCCAATATCTTTTCATTGCTTTATTTGCTCACTTTTTACATTTTAATAAGAATATAACATGGAGTGATAAACTGCAAGATCTCTTAGGTCTCAGAATGGGAATGATTATGCCTTCACTTTATCTTAGTATTAGATAAAGGCTTATCAAGTTCTATTAGTCACTTTTTCAGAAATGAATCAGCGAAAGTATTTGCAGTCCTGTGATATTGTACTTCTGAATTAAAAAAATGCTATTTTCTGTCTACATGCCCATGCCCGATCTACTGTAGGACCATGAGATTGGGATATGTAACCAGAATGTTTTTGTCCAAATTAAATTAACATTGCAATGGGTTAGATTTTACCCAGCCTATATAATGAGGCTATACAATATCTGGAAATGAAGATTATAGCTGGGATTATATTTTATGATAGGGATTAGATCTTTATGCTGCATGCTAGACATTATGATAAACAAGAAATGTGCATGCACGCTTTTCCTCTATAGGTATAGCTTTGAGATCTGGAACAACCAATGAGCAGATCCCTGTAATATCTCTTGAAAAAAAGGAATAAATTAAGGAATACTTAACATTTTGTGCAATATAACTGGTTACAACAGAGGTGATTTTATCCATTTAGGAATATGGACAAGATTCTGTGCTGATTAGTCTGTTCAGGTATCTTTGCATAACGTATCACCTATCCATGGAATAGGTAATAAATGTCTGATCACTAGAGGTCTCACCTCTGAGACCTCAATGTTCACAAAAATAGGGGTCCCATGCCTATGTTTGAGCGGTGTGGTGGTCACACATATGCACTGTTCTTCACTGAATCTCTATTGATCAAAATAGCTGTATACAATAGTTGGCTATCTTTTTCAGTTCCATACATTTTGGGCCCACTGTGATATATTCAGAAATATAAAAGTCTGGAGAGGGTTACAAAACCACTTCTTGGGATCTTAGACACCAATGAACCTTTTGACAGCATAAAAAGTAACATGAGAATCTACAGAGTCGTTGACCTGCCAAAATTACTGCAACTCATCGAGAAAACCACAAAACATCTCAGCAGAACATCCAGGGAATTTAAGATTTCTGTTGTGAGATAGTGACTCACAACAGAAAAACAAATACATACTAAAGTTTGGAATTAAACAGTATGCTAAAATTTTTCAAGGGGCCATTTAGCTGTAATTAAGGCTACTTACATTTATGATATTAAGTTTATGGGGACAGATGGGTTTTTGGATACCTGTGGTCAACTGTCATGGTGGCTCAATGGTGCTTTGCAGGTACTGGGGTCCAAAATTCAAATACAACCAAGGACAACACCAAACATGGAGTTTGTATGTTCTCCCTGGGTTTCTTCCCACACCCAAAAGACATACAGCTAAGCAATTCAAATTGTGAACACCACTATGAACAGTTTGTGATAACGTCTATAAAGCGCTGCAGAATATGTTGGTGCTATGTAAGTAAAATAAATAAACCGTGCATCAATGTCTCCACTGTTGCAGCTCATTGTCTATTTCTTTATGACCTTTTAGGGAGAGCTTGATGATTCTAATATGAATTACTGGTACATATGTTTTTCCTTTTTGTCTGTATATGAATAACACGGAGTCTTTGCTTGAAGAATCAGTTTACTAATATAATGGTAAATTGCCTCCTTTCTTGAGGGTACTCATCTTACATATATATTGACATAGACTCAATCATAGACAGGTGATCTTATATTCACATGGAGACAATGGCTCTGATTGATCATGGCTTTACTCTAGAATTCTGCCTTCAAAAAGTCACAAAAGGGGGCTCACTTTTACATTTTTACACCACTCACTCTAGTTTTCAAATATCAGTGGGAACATGGGTGTGTAAGTTATGTTAATGAGCTTCACTCCAGATTTATCACTGAGACTTTTTTTTAAATTTGCAAAATTTGCAAAATTTGCAAAATGAGAGCAATCCCATTCCAGTAGGAGGGTGGAGTAGGAAAACTGGAGTAGCTTTTCCAGACAAAAGGGATTAAAGGATAAGACAAATTAATTAAACATGTGACATTTGATAAATGTGGCACAAAGTACGCCAACAAAGACTCAAGTGTAGCTGACTTCAAATGTTCTCCTCATGGTAAATTCCCCCAATGAGTTAGTGACTTGAACTGGATTTTTTCTAACCTCAGTAGGCATTATCACTGTTCCCCCACATCTTGGTCTCTTGTATGTATTTTTTTTAAAACAGTCTCTCTTAGGTTGGTCTCATTTCTCTCTACCAAGCTGATGGTCTCCTATTAGCCTCAGTTCAGTACTCTACCTTGCTAAAACACTTCTCACAGTGTGTTACTCCCTCCTATGCTTCTCAGACAATCCTCTCTCTTGTCTTGCACATACTGTCTGTCTCTCCTTCACTGACTATCGAGTTACCTGCTCCAACTTCCACTATCACCTGAATTCAGTATCCAATTAGACTTATGCTGTTTTTATTCCTATTCTTATCGACTCCATGTGTCACAACACATGTAGTTTACATAAGATATATTAAAAATATATGTTGCCTTACAACAATAAAGATGACAATGACTTACTACTAATCCTCCCCTTAAGCTACATAATAAAATATGCCCGCTATAGTTTAATGATCATTACATACACAGATATCAACCTACGTGGTTAGTTTTATGTAAGATGGAGCCAAAATACATGATTCTCTCATATTGCAAACATAAAACATATCAAAATAGCAACATGGGGTTTAGCACTCTTCTGTTGCACCAAGGACAGCAATGACAACAATGAAAAAAAAAAATTGCAATGTGCTTTTCTCATACAAGGAACTCAAAGTGCAGAGGGCAACATCTACCTGGAGTTTGTATATGCGGGTTTCCTCCCACAAGCCTGGATTCTTATAAAATTGGAACTACTATGCATGTTTGAGATAGTTAAGATCCACTGGGGATCAAGATTGATATGAATGGTGAGAATCTTTGTACAGTGCTGTGGAATATGCTGGCAATAAATAAGCAACAGAAATAAACAAATACAAATGAGAATTCTTTTGATATTTGATAGAAGTGAGCCATTTAAATATGTTCTGTTCTAGGTACTGTAGGCAATTTGCTGTCAGTGTCCCAATTTGTATTAGGTACAGACAGATATGGAACTGTTAGAATATATCAGAGCTTCAGGTGAGATCATACTTCTACTAAACCTAAAATTGGACTAAACTCAACTCTACTGAGGAAAACCAGAGCTCACAGCTGTAGAAATCTGCACACTGGCCAATAAAAACTTTAAGAGGGAAGAGCAAAGGTCATTATGCAGCAAAGAAGTGCAAATTTAACTGATAAACCCGTAGGCTATCAAAGACAGCTTGTTTCCTCCATGGAACTGCTGAACACAGGCTGTCCTTATTCAGGAAAGAACATATTGTAGCTACATAGTTATGTACGGAAGTTTGTAAAATTGAAAAAGGGGTCCATCTAGTTCAAATTGTGTTTTATATATGGAACATTCAACACACACCCATCATAATGATATAGCTCATTATTACAATGTACTCTATAATCATCATGTAAAGGAACAAAGTACCATGTATTCCTCTTTGCTGTTCTGTTTGATCTTTGGTTTGAACTCTCTTCTATTAGCTATAGCCAATTAATAGCCGGTCCATGTGATGTATTATTTTGACTGCAGAGTTTCTAGTGTCCTCTAGGGCATGTTCACATGATATTCTAAGAAGATTTCACAGGGGAATAGATCCAATGCATGAAAGATCTGCAGCATGTAAACTGAAAATCTGAGTCAAATCAATGCTCAGTCCAAAGGGCACGGCCGCAGAATTTCTACCGCAGTTTTGACACAGGCTTTGCTGTGGATTTGCTGCAGATTTCATTAAAGGATAAAAGACAATTTTCTCTGTAAATACAGTATGTTATGCAGCGTTTCGATGTGAAAATGTTCCATAGAAAAACACAATGCTGTACCGCAATAAAAAATGCAAGCAAAGTTTACTGCAACAATATTACATCAAAAAGGCTACTAATCAACACCTGTAAATAGACCGTACTATATTATAAAAGAATTCTGAATATAAAAAGATAAAAAAAGGGCAGAGCAAAAGCATTTGCACACTGAAAGGGCATCTGTCAGCAGCTTTGAACATATGAAACTGGCTGATCTGTTACATGTGCGCTTGTCAGCTGAAAGCATCTGTGTTGGTTCAATGTTCATATGTGCCCGCATTGCTGAGAAAAAATGTAGTTAACAAATATGACCGCAAGTCTTAATAAATCTGCTCCTATGTCTCTAAGGCAATATGGGGTGCCCCCTGACTGTTCTGCCAATATTTCCCATGGTCTACTATTCCCTATGCTTAGGGACGAGTGAACCAGACAACATTTGATTTGTTTTGTTCAAAGTTCGCCAAATTATTTGAAAATTTCATTTTGGGCACAAGAGAGAGAGAGGGGGAGAGGGAGGGGGAGAGCCTAGTACAGAAATGTGTGTTTCTCAACAATATATATGGAGCGCCCATGGTATGCCAAGTACATGTGCACAGGATTGTAGACCAGGCACTACACCTCTGGGTTGCTGGGATAGATATTAGGAGGTTTCTCTGACTCATGTGGCGCTGAAATTAAATTGCTAAAGGTGTTTTCTTTTTTTTGCTTTACAGGTGATATATGCTCAGGTGAACATGGGAGAGCTACAATTAAAAATATAAGAGCATAAGAACAAAGCAGCTATATGAGTGCTGCATTATTTTCACACAGCAAATTAGCAGAGATGCCCTCCTACCTTTTAAACATGCTTATGCAGCAAAGCAAAAAAAAAGTCTGCCTCACATCTGCAAGTAGTTCTTTTAGGACAAAAGCCCTTAATAAGAAAAATGCAGATTAAAGCAACATTACTAGTTGCAAGGCATTAAGGTAAACCTCTGGGTGGATACTATTTCTATAATGGAGACCGGTTGACACAGGTGACAACTATTGTGGACTAGACAATGCTCCTCTGGATTTCTGGGTAAAATATATACAAATGATTATGTCTAACATCTGCCAGCATCAGATAGGTTTAGGAAGGCTAATTTGAATATCTTTCCGGGCAACCCAGAGGGGCATCGCCTGGCCTACAATACTTTGCACACGCACTCGGCGTACAAGGCGCATCACCTGGACTACAATACTGTGCACATGTACTCAGCTGCTTGGCATAGTAGGGGCATCACCAGGTCTACAATACTGCAGAAGTTTACGACTATTGTGCATATTTCAAACCATCTCCTTAAAGGGGAAACCTAAATATACAATTCATACTTACCTGCTCCACACCGTTCCTGTCCTCCGTGCTGCCTCTGCATAGTTCTTTTAGTGATATATTCAGAATTCAGATTCCTGTATTAAAGATTTAAGTAAGATATAATTTTTGTGCTCAGCTATCGCACTTTACAACAGGTGATTATAGTTCTGTAATTTGGATGATAAGTACAGTTGTATGGTTTTATTTAATAATTTTAAATTTACTATGTTTATAATTGTTTGGTATTTGTGTTTGCTTTCTATGTGTGATGTATTGCTATTAGAAAACTGCAATGTCTCTGTTTTAGGGATCAATAAAGTTATACTGTATCTTATTGAATGAGAGTCCTCAATGCTTACTTCTAGAGGATTTAAATCTGTCCTGGTCATGTGATGATCACAAGATGCATGGCTCTTTAAAAGACAAAGCTCTGAAAAAGTGGGGCAAAGGGGGCAAAGCCTAGATTGTGGCTCCATGCACCAAAAATGCCCCAACATTTTTTCCCATTTTTGGAGTAATGGGCACCAACTTTTTATGTGGTTACTTAAACTAGACAGTTTTTTGGCACACAGCCTCTTGACACATAATTAAAAAAGTGTTCCTTAAAAAGGTTATCCAATTTCTCAAACAGCCCCCCCATGTGCCGGGCCCCTCACAGGTAATATACCTCCCTGTCTCCGCCTGCCATTGGCTGAGGGCCCCCCCCCCCCCCCAAGACCGGATGTTTTCATCGGTCTACAGGGAGAAGCAGCGGCAGTGCGGGGACCAGGAGCAGTGCAGGGAGCGGGGTAAGTCTATTACCTGTAAGGGGCCCGGCACATGGGGGGGCTGTTTGAGAAATTGGATAACCCCTTTAAATCCAACACAACGTATTATTGAGTACTGCATCCCTACTGTATCCACCTAAGAGAAATGACATTCCATCAGTAAGAAGTAAAATGTATTAGGTAATTTATTTTCACTCCTGAAAATTCTGCAGGCACCAGTGATGGAATGATGCACTTCAGCATTTCTATAGTTGTGTTATTGACCGCCTGATGAACTATGACAGAGTTCGAGCTTTTGACAGCACCTGCAGGATGACAGTAATTTTCTATAATTCCTATTGCTGTAGCTTTATTACCTCTATTGTTAACTATTGCAGATTATTTATACATTTGATTGCTGCAAAATTACAGTTTTGTATGAAAAAGTTCAAATAAGGGCTAGAACACTATGGCCTTAAGGAAACATGTGCAAACAAAAATTATTCCCATAAGGCTGGAGCTACAGTTTTGTAGCACTTTTAATTGATTTTAACTATAGGCGAGAAAGAGAGAGGGACAGTAACAGCCCAAATGGGTAAACTGACTTGCATGCATTCTTGTGCCTGCAGGTGTCACTCAATAGTTAAAATCGATTGAAAGTGCTACGAAAAGTTTAGATGTAGTTGTAGCCTAACCGAATGAGAAGACTTAGGCCTCTTTCACATGGCCGTAAGTGTCCCGTGCCTGTGCTGCGGACCGCAAATTGCAGCCCGCAATGCATGGGCACCGACCGTGGGGCAGCCGCAGCGGATCACGGACCCATTCCGCAAAAAGATAGGACATGTTATATCTTTTTGCGGGACTGAAGTACGGAACGGAACCCCACGGAAGCACTCCGCTACACGTGTGAGGACATGGGCCAAGGAACTCCGGGAAGGTGGGATGACCCATAATGCCATTCATGCAGCCAATCAGCAGCCAGCCAGCACTGTGATGTCACAGCCTATAAATACAGCGGCCATCTTGGATTCAGACATTTTCCAGCATTCTGAGTGCAGGGACAGATGTGAGAAGGCGCTAGGGACAGCAAAAGGAAAAACCTAATTGTGAAAAAAAAAACTGAAAAAATGATTTATAAGTGCAGGGAAAGGATAGGGGGGAATTATTTTACAGCATCTTAGTGCAGGGAGAGACATTAGAAGGCGCTAGGGGCAGTGATGGGAAAAACCTCATAGCGAAAAAAAAGCGATTTACAAGTGCAGGGAAAGATTATTTGGGGATCCAAATAGTAGTGTTGAGCGTGAATATTCGAATAGCGAATATTAATCGTGAATATCGCAACTTCGAAAATTTGCGAATATTACGAATATACTGCTATATATTCGTTATATCGAATATTCGTCTTTTTTCCATCTGAACAAATGATTCCTCCCTGCCTAAAATGCTTGTGGGTCAATGAGTCATTGGCCCACAAGCAAGAAGCAGGGAGCAATCATGACTTTAGATGTTGAAAAAAGACAAATATTCTAAAGAATGTCAAAACGAATATATTCGCTATAGTGCTATATATTTGTTTTTTTGAACATTCGTCTTTTTTCAACATCTAAAGTCATGATTCCTCCCTGCTTCTTGCTTGTGGGCCAATGACTCATTGACCCACAAGCATTTTAAGCAGGAGGAATCATTTGATCAGATGGAAAAAATTACGAATATTCTAAAAACGAATATATAGCAGTATATTCTGTAGCGCTATATACTCGTTTTTGACCAACACCTTTTTTCGCATAAAAATTCACATTATGCGATTTTTTTTTCTTTATTACAGAGTTTTCGCAATAAAACGAATATCTCGAATACGAATATTCGCGAATATATGATGAATATTCTACCATATATTCGTGAAATATCGCAAATTCGAATATTGCCCCTGCCGCTCATCACTACCAAATAGCCATTAGACAGCTCTGTCATTCCAGCAATTTGTTCTTGGGGTGCAATTGCTATGTTCAAAAGCCTTTAGTGGCTTATATCTGTGGAAAAATAATAATATATACGCAGTTCACTGTTGCAGTTATATGTGGTGAAAGTGTTTAGTGGCGTATTTCAGTACAAAAAGAAAAATATATTCGCACTTGACTTCTGCAGTTATGTGGTGAAAGCGATATACCTGCTTCCACAAAATACTGATTAAGGGGTGCGATATACCTGTTTCCACCAAATATTGATTAAGGGGTTCTATATACCTGCTTCCACAAAATAATGATTGAGGGGTGCGATATACCTGTTTCCACCAAATATTGATTGAGGCCTGTGATATACGTGCTTCCACAAAATACTGATTGAGGGGTGCGATATACCTGCTTTCATCAAATATTGCTTAGGGGTTCTATATGCCTTCTTCCACCAAATACTGATTGAGGCCTGCGATATACTTGCTTCCACAAAATACTGATTAAGGGGTTTGATATACCTGTTTCCACCAAATATTGATTGAGGCCTGCGAGATACCTGCTTCCACATACCTGCTTCCAAATACTGATTGAGGGCTGCAATATACTGTACCTGCTTCCACAAATACTGCTCCTCTCTAGGGACTTCTCTAGGTACCAGTACCAGTACCGTTGTGGTACAACAATGGTTGGAATAGTAGTAGTAATTGAGGAGCAGAACACAAGTTGAACTGTATATTATAAGTACATAGGGGATGCTAGGAGTAGTAGTACCCAGGACTAGTACTCCAAGCATCCCCTATGTACTTATACTACCTGCACTCCCTATGCAATAGTACATAGGGACTGCAGGTAGTATAAGTACATAGGGGATGCGGGAAGTAGTAGTCCTAGGTACTGCAACACCTAGCATCCAATATTTACTTATACTAACTGCAGTCCCTATGTACTATTGAATTGGGATTGCAGGTAGTATAAGTACATAGGGTATGCTAGGAGTTGCAGTACGTAGGACTACTACTCCTAGCTTCCCCTATGTACTTATACTACCTGCAGTCCCTATGTACTATTGCACAGGGAGTGCAGGTAGTATAAGTACATAGGGGATACTAGGAGTAGTAGTCCTAGGTTCAAGAATATAACTACCACTCCTCGTATTAATTTTTTAGAAAAAACTAAGCAAGGCCTCCCGATTAGTGGAAAGTAAGTAATATTTATGCGGGTTTGCTTGTCGTGTGTAAAGTTCAAATATTCATTTTTTTGTTTTTGTTTAATAGACATATATTCTTCAAGTAAGGCCGGGAGCTCTCCTCCTCGCCGACGTCGCCGACATCATACGGTATGTAAAGTTGGCTTATAGAAAGCCCCACTGTAATATTTAGTCATTATCCAAATTTTTTCTCAGTCATCGCCTGTGGAGGAGATGCATCCAGGCAGAGAAGGAAAGTGGGGGTGGAGGACAGCAAATGGTAGGTGTTTAAATTATAATTTTTTTTTCTATTTTATAGCCATCTCGTCCTCGGGCCTCCGCCAGAGGAGGTCAGGGAGCGCGCGGCGGTTGGGGTCGTATAAGTATTTGCAATCAAAGTCTTTCAAACTCAAAAAGTTTCAAACAGTATATAAAAATTTTTTTAGGCTTCCTGAGTCTCCACCAGAATGGATGAGGAGGGAGTAGATTTTTTTTTTAATAGACAATTACCTCCTCATCTAGATGGTGGAGGCGCGTACAGTGTTGTGGGACCACACCGACTGCCGCCACGCTGACCACGACGCAACCCGTCTCCTCTGGCATGAAATCGGTGAGGCAATTGTGCCGAATTGGGAGGACCTCGGAGACAGGCAACGGGAGCAGTGCTGTAAGTATACAGTATTTCATTTGTAGATTGCATACACGTATGTTTTATAACTCAGAAGTGGTTTACCATCTAGTTAATGTGGGTCGGGGCACAGATACCATAACAACAAATGTATTTTCATTATTGTTGTGGCTAGATCAATTAAATAGACAACCCAACTATATAAATATACAAGAATGGGTGACTCAGTAAAAGCATATCGAAAAAAAACACTTAGGGACACGTACTATACAAATGACATATCTTTATTAAACATGTAATAACTTACACAGTAAAATAACATCCAGTATTATGCAAAATTAGCAGCATATAAGGTGATGGCTGAAGGCCAGTAGCTCCTGCGTACTAGAAGGTCAAGGCAACACAAAAGCATATATATCCAGAATCATAGGACTCACTATGATGTCCACACCAAAGCAAATATGTAATGCTAAGCACAAGGGCCAGTAGCGTACGCTATACAAATGGACAAATACGTTATACCTGAATCTAGATAGACAAATATCAAAGTTGCGGACCTCCGAGTAATGCCGTGCTCCCCCGACGTACGTTTCGCGCCTGCTTTTTCAAGGGGCATACTGATGCTCTACCTAACGGTCTATATATACCCCATATTAGTTAGTTAATTGCCCACACTCTTGTGAAAATGGGAACTTACAGATCACAAGCGGCGTCTCTCACCGCATGCGCGAACTCTCGCGATGTTTCGTGATCTCCTGTGACGTCACCATGAGTATAAGCACTAAAGCATATACCAATTTAAACAACAAACCTCTAAAATCCCCTAAGTACATATCATTCCACCACTTCAAAAGAAGGGTAATATTAGTCAAAAGGAGGTTTGTGTTTGTTAAAGCTAATTGTAAGCACTCGCGATACTGGTGATCACCGCAACCAAGCCAAAATATTAAAATGTGAGAAAGGAAGAAAAGATGGTGACGTGAGCAATGTACTATAAAATTACCATATAAAATTGCTGCATCACATTCCTTTTCACAGGCATGTACTCATGCAATATAACCAAAAACATCTTGGTAAATACACTCCAAGGATCTTATAAAGGTGATTTTACATTACTGGTCCATATGTACTTCCAAAAATATAACATGATATAATATAATGAGGGGATCAACAAGGATCATAATAAAGCAACACAAAAGCAAAAACAAAAAATCGTGTCTTCATCCCATCTATCACTTCTTTGTGGTATATCATTTTTCACAAGGGGTCTAAAAAAATATATATAGACAGTATAATGTGGACGGTTTGGAAGCGGCTGCGTTTTTCTTGAATGGCTCCAATATAGGTAAGCAACACACAAAATTTGTCTTGCTGTTATTGGAGTATGTGCTTACCCATAATTTCTTTTTGTTTGGGGGATCCTTCTACCTACAGCTCCGGGGAACAGCAATGGGGGCGTCTTGTGCGCCCTCATATGCTAATTTATTCCTGGGGCTGTGGGAGAGGAGGATACTCCAGACAGACCCCCAGCCAGGGGCAAGTAGCGTCCAATATTGGGGACGCTACATAGATGACATCCTGATCATCTGGCAGGGGAGTAAGGAAGAATTCTCCACTTTTGTCAATCAGTTGAATAACAACCCTTACAATATCAAACTTACCTTTAAGATGGCCTGGACTGGAGTCGATTTTCTGGATGTGTCCTTTCATGTTGGTCCAGAAGGGGAAATGTTGACTGATTAATATAGAAAACAGACATCAGTGAATGCCTTATTGCATGCCAATTCATCGCACCCCGGCAATTTGATAAAAAACATCCCAGTGTGACAGTTTCTGCGTGCTCGCAGAATCTGTTCCACTGACCGGGCTTTTGAATTTCAGGCAAAGGATTTAAAAAACAGATTTTCTGAGAGGGGTTATGGACAACGGTGCATCCAGCATGCTTACGAAAGAGCAAGATCAACTACTAGACGTGAGCTTCTACATAAAAGGGTGAGTAAAGATGATAAACAAATGATTAAGTTCATCACGGGGTATAACAACAAATGGAAGTAAGTTAAGGCAGCTCTAAATAAATATTGGGAGGTGTTAATGTGTGACCCACAATTAAAAAGCGTTTTACCGCCTCTCTCCTCGATTACATACCGTAGGCAAAAAACTTACGTGATCAAATGGTCCATAGTTTTTATACCCATAAGGATAACCCTTTTGGGTCTAGAGGCCCTCCATGGGGTAGTAGAGAATGTGGCAACTGTGTTGCCTGTACAAATATGGAAAGAGCTTCTCACTTCCACAATTCTTCCTACGATAGTTCCCTCAAGATTACACACAGCATCAATTGTTCCACCATTGGGGTCATTTACTGGACAATTTGCCCGTGTGACCTTATTTATATTGGCATGACATCCCGTCCATTGCGCAGGAGAGTGCGAGAACATGTTTTGACTATAAATGCAGCAAAGGATGTGGAGGACATTACCACTTTGAAAACTCTGCCAAAACATTTCAAAGAGAAACACAATGCTGATGGGTCTTTACTGCGGTTTCGAGGAATTGATCGAATTATCATATCACCTAGAGGAGGTAATTGGAAGAAAGTATTAGCCCAATGAGAGACTAAATGGATCTTCACTTTGAAGACTGTTGCCCCATTTAGATTAAATTAGGGCAATAGTTTTGCCCCCTTCCTATAATATATCTTCATGTCTCTATAGGATTATGGAGTGTGTTTATTGACCTTTTCATCACCTGGATGCCCTCACCTGTCCCCTCTAATGACCCATAGTTCCCGGCTGATGCAACAGATTTGTTTTTGATAATTTTAAAATTTTTTATTCTGATGATTTTATCTGTTGTATATGTTCTCCTAATTATAATGTCTATATATATTTTTTCAGACCCCTTGTGAAAAATGATATACCACAAAGAAGTGATAGATCGGATGAAGACACGATTTTTTGTTTTTGCTTTTGTGTTGTTTTATTATGATCCTTGTTGATCCCCTTATTATATTATATCACGTTATATTTTTGAAAGTAAATATGGACCAGTAATGTAAAATCATCTTTATAAGATCCTTGTAGTGTATTTAACAAGATGTTTTTGGTTATATTGCATGAGTACATGCCTGTGAAAAGGAATGTGATGCAGCAATTTTATATGGTCATTTTATAGTACATTGCTCACGTCACCATCTTTTCTTCCTTTCTCACATTTTATTATTTTCAGTTTATCACTTCATCACTGCACTGCATGGGTGGCACCTTCTGCACTTGTATCACTTTTTCACTTGCATATCATGTATGTTCACCCTCATGAGTCTGAGGGCATTAGCACTTATTAATGTTTCATTTTGTATACATCTATGTAGCACGGCTGAATCACAATAATAGTGGCATGATACTATCATGTCAGATATATATATATATATCCATTTGTAATAGAGTATGGGTGGGTAGTTTTTAAAAAAAAAACAATATGTAATCCTATTTTATATTTATTTTTATTCTGTCTCTTTAACTTGGAGATTACATCATGAAATGTTGCACCTATTCTGCATAGAGTGAACTCTCGCGAGATCTGAGATTTGACCGAGCGATGTTCGGCTTGGTTGCGGTGACGTCACCAGTATCGCGAGTGCTTACAATTAGCTTTAACAAACACAAACCTCCTATTGACTAATATAACCCTTCTTATGAAGTGGTGGACTGATATGTATTTGGGGTTTTTTAGAGGTTTGTTCTCTAGCGGGAACTCTCGTGTGTTCGGAGAATTGACCGAGCGATGTTCGGCTTGCCTGCGGTGACGTCACCAGTATCGCGAGCGCTTACAATTAGCTTTAACAAACACAAACCTCCTTTTGACTAATATTACCCTTCTTTTGAAGTGGTGGAATGATATGTACTTAGGGGATTTTAGAGGTTTGTTGTTTAAATTGGTATATGCTTTAGTGCTTATACTCATGGTGACGTCACGGGAGATCACGAAACATCGCGAGAGTGAGAGACGCCGCTTGTGATCTGTAAGTTCCCATTTTCACAAGAGTGTGGGTAATTAACTAACTAATATGGGGTATATATAGACCGTTAGGTAGAGCATCAGTATGCCCCTTGAAAAGCAGGCGCGAAATGTACGTCGGGGGAGCTCGGCGTTACTCGGAGGTCCGCAACTTTGATATTTGTCTATCCAGATTCAGGTATAATGTATTTGTCCATTTGTATAGCGTACGCTACTGGCCCTTGTGCTTAGCATTACATATTTGCTTTGGTGTGGACATCATAGTGAGTCCTATGATTCTGGATATTGTAAGAGGGTGCAAGGTGTTGTTTTTGATAGCAGGTACGTGTCACCGAGGTTGCTGGCCTCGGTGAGGTAAGAGCCGGGGTTTTTGGTCTGCAGCAGCTAGTGCTGCTCTGTTAAATAGCATGGCTGCAAAGCCGATCCGGGCCGGCTCTTACTGGGAGCAGCTAAAGAGTAGGGTGGGTGGCTGCTCTCCACGGTCCAGTCCATGTTTTGGGGCTGGGTATAAAACGCAGCCAGCAGCTGTGTCTGGGTGTGTGTGATTATCCTGGAGCCTGCAAACAGGGCTGAGGAATTCTCTGTCCTGGAGGAAGGAGCTCAGCAAGGTGGTGTTGCCCTGCGACCTGAAGGTGGAATCGCCTGCGGCTGAGCCGACTGCTAGGTGTGAACCCGCACCTAAACCACCCAAGGTGACTGGACCGTGTGTTGGCCTGTTTTTGGTTTTTCCACATGATTTCTGTTGTGTATGAACTGTCACCAAGAGACTGTTTTCATTTCTGGTGTGCAAGTGTGAATAAAACACTGTTTGATGCACAATCTGGACTCCTTGTTTTGCCTCTAAACTGCACCCGCACCGCTGTCTACCAGAGCGACTCCCCACATTTGGTGTCGGATGCGGGCATGCGCAGTGAGGCTGGCGTGAACGCCGAACTTTGTTTTTGCTGGGCAAAAGTGAATGTCCTATATTAAGCCGGCAAAGTTGCAGCCTGTGATCCCCGACAAAATGGAGGCGGCTGTGAAAGCCCTCATAGAGGCTAACGTGCAGCAGCGGGAGACCAACCAGCTACTGCTACAGCACGTGATGGCGTTGCAAGCGGCAGGAGCGTCCCACCGCGTCCACGATGCCCGGAAAGCTGTCCGTACCGCGATCCCTAAGATGACCCCCTCGGATGATGTTGAGACCTATCTGGCGGTGTTCGAGAAGGTGGCCGTGAGGGAGAAATTACCCCGAGAACAGTGGGCAGAGGTCATCGCTCCGTTCCTGGCGTCTGGACCCCAGCAAGTATTTTTGACCTCCCAGGTGACCAAGCAGCTGACTACCCGACTGTGAAAGGTGAGATCCTGGCAAGACTGGGGGTGAATGTTTTGGTCCGGGCCCAGCGGGTGCATCAGTGGGAGTTTAACCCGGCTGAACCCGCCCGGCCACAATACTATGACTTGCTACAACGGTTGCAAAAATGGCTGCAGCCAGACATACTGACTCCCACTGCTATGCTCGACCGTCTGTTAGCCGATGTCTTCTGGAGGGCTTTGCCTTACCCTCTCCAGCACTGGATCGGCCAGGTATCGCCCACCAATGCCCTGGAGATGGTCGACCTGGTGGAGCGGTGCGAGGCCACCAGAAACCTGCAGGGAGTCTTGCTGGGAAGGGTCAGTTAAACCCGGAGGCCTCTGCCCCAGTTCCAACGTCCGGCGACAGAGCGGCCTGCACGGAATATACCCCTGCGAGCCCGCCTCCCGTGGTATGCTGGAGGTGTCAGGAGCCAGGCCACATCAGGGCCGACTGTCCGCGTCGGGATGAGCTGATGGAGGTGAACTACGGGAGTCGCCACTCCTTGTATGCACGGAAGCTGTGCGCAACTGGCACCCGTGAGGTACAAGACCATAACCACCTGTGTCAGGTAGAGGTGGGAGATTCGCTGGCGGTGGCTCTGCTGGACTCCGGGAGTTTAGTCTCCCTGGTAAGGGCTGCCCTGGTACGGCCTGCGGAGTATACTGGCCGTAAAGTCGGGGTCCTGTGCATCCACGGAGACCTGAAAGACTATCCCACTGCACTAGTGACTTTGTCCACAGCGGCTGGTAGGTGGACCCACGAGGTGGCTGTCGCTACTACACTCCCACACGAACTAATACTTGGGAGGGACTTCCCGGTTTTCCGGCGCTGTGGCCGGCAATAAAGGTATCTGAGGGACCCGAGACAGGGTGACCCTAGCAGAGTGGCCTGATACCGCTGGAAGGCCAGAACCCTGGGAGCCCGAGTCTGAAGGGCCGGCGGTAGGGGTGACCACTGCTCCAGCGGTAGAGGGAAACAACCCCACTGAGTGTAATGGTGGGAGACACGGAGGACTTGCCACCGGGACCTGAGTTGGCAGACCTCAATGTCTCCGGGGAAAATTTTGGGACCGCACAACACGGGACCAAACCCTAACCAGGGCCTGGGAGAATGTGCTGGAAATTGATGGTAAACCCCAGAAACCAGGGGCTGAATTAATGTTCCCACGATTTATTGTTCTACAGGATATGTTGTATCGGGTGAACCAAGTCCGAGGTGAACCTGTTGAACAGTTGGTGGTGCCCACAGCGTATCGCAAGCTTGTCATGGAGCTTGCCCACCAACATGTTCTTGGGGGACACCTGGGGTGGCAGAAAACCCAGGACCGCATACTGCAGCGGTTTTATTGGCCCGGTGTGTTCAAGGAGGTAGAAGATTATTGTAAGTCCTGTCCAACCTGTCAGATAACTAGCCCCCAGCCTCATTTCCGTAGTCCTCTGGTACCTCTGCCAATTATTGAAGTACCGTTTGAGCGAATCGCTATGGATTTAATTGGGCCTGTACCAAAGTCTGCCAGGGGCCACCAACACATTCTGGTAGTTCTCGACTATGCCACTCGGTATCCGGAGGCGGTGCCTCTGCGACATACCTCAGCTAGGCTCATTGCCAAAGAGTTAATGGAGATGTTTTCCCGTGTGGGCCTGCCAAAGAGGTTCTGACAGACCAAGGGACCCCTTTTATGTCCAAAGTAATGAAGGAACTGTGTAAATTGTTGCGTATAAAGCAGTTACGGACGTCCGTTTACCATCCGCAAACAGACGGTCTTGTTGAGAGGTTTAACCAAACTCTAAAAAATATGTTAAAAAGGGTGGTGTCTAGAGATGGGAAGGACTGGGACCTGCTTCTGCCCTATCTCATGTTCGCAGTGCGAGAGGTACCCCAGGCCTCTACTGGGTTCTCGCCCTTCGAACTGCTTTATGGCAGACACCCTCGGGGCCTGTTGGATATCGCCAAGGAAGCATGGGAACAACAGCCTGTCCCCCACAAAAGTGTCATTGAGTATGTCACCCAGATGCAGGAACGGATAGAAAGGGTGTTGCCGCTGGTCCGGGAGCATATGGAGGCAGCGCAACAAGCCCAGAGTAGGGTGTATAATCGTCAGGCTCGAGTGCGGGGCTTCCATCCGGGAGATCGGGTTTTGGTTCTGGTACCCACCCTTGACAGCAAGTTCCTAGCTAGGTGGCAGGGCCCCTATGAGGTGATCGAGAAGGTAGGGAAGTAAATTACAAAGTACACCAGCCAGGGCGGCGCAAGCCGGAGCAGGTGTACCACGTGAATTTACTTAAGCCGTGGAAAGATAGGGACACAGCCGACGACCACAGCCCCGGCCAGGGCTTCTAGGTGAAAGGGTCCAGCCCCACAGTTCGAGGCCTGTGAAGCAGTAACCACGGTAAAAATTGCAGACAGCCTGTCTTCCAAACAAGTTCAGGAAGTCAGGGAGTTCATCAGTCGGAACACGGATGTGTTCTCGGACCTCCCTGGCCGCACGTCTCTCATCCAACATGACATCGTCACTGAGCCTCAGGCCAAGATCCGGTTAAAACCATACCGGGTACCCGAGGCTCGGCGACGGGCCATCGCGGAGGAAGTACAGTTAATGTTGAAGCTCGATGTCATTGAGGAGTCGAAAAGTGAGTGGGCCAGTCCCATAGTCCTAATACCCAAGCCGGATGGGACGTTGCGGTTCTGCAACGACTTTCGCAAGTTAAATGAAGTATCCAAGTTTGATGCGTATCCCATGCCCGAGTAGACGAGCTGGTTGAAAGTTTAGGACAAGCCCGTTATTTTTCTGTGCTGGACCTCACTAAAGGGTACTGGCAGGTACCCTTAACGGAGTCGGCTAAGGAAAAACCGCATTTGTTACCCCGCAGGGCCTGTATCACTACAAGGTGTTACCCTTTGGCCTGCATGGCGCCCCGCCACTTTCCAAAGGTTAATGGACATAGTGCTGCGACCACATCGTCGGTACGCCTCGGCCTACTTAGATGATGTAGTCATCCACAGCACCGACTGGGAAAGCCATTTACCCAAGGTGCAGGCGGTAGTGGATGCCCTGAGGAAAGCCGGACTGACCGCTAACCCAAAGAAGTGCTCCATAGGGTTAGAGGAGACAAAATATCTGGGATATGTAATTGGGCGGGAGTCATCAAACCTCAGGTAACCAAGGTAGAGGCCATTCGTAACTGGCCCCGACCGGTCACCACCAGGCAGGTAAAGTCGTTCCTGGGGATTGTAGGTTACTACATGAGGTTTGTGCCCCACTTTGCCACAATAGCAGCGCCGTTGACAGACCTCTTGAAGGGGCGAAAGTCTGGGAGGGTTAGCTGGAGTGAGAAGGCGGAGGAGGCTTTCGCCGCGTTGAAGTCGGCCCTGTGTGGGTCCCCGGTTTTGGTGACACCCGACTTCAACAAGGAGTTTGTCGTACAGACCGACGCCTCGGAGGTAGGCCTCGGTGCGGTACTGTCTCAGGAGGTCAACGGGGAAGAACATCCCGTTGTCTTCCTGAGCCGTAAGCTCAATCCCGCCGAGTCCAGATATAGTATAGTGGAGAGGGAGTGCCTGGCTATCAAGTGGGCACTCGAATCTCTCCGCTACTACTTGTTAGGGAGGAGGTTCCGTCTGGTGACCGACCATTCCCCCTCAAATGGATGAGTCAGGCCAAGGAGAGGAATGCTCGGGTCACCAGGTGGTTCCTATCTCTTCAGAATTTCAAATTCTTCGTGGAACACAGGGCAGGCCGCTTGCAGGGCAACGCAGATGCCCTGTCCCGCGTCCACTGCCTCACGTGTGTTCACCCCCTCAGGGTTGAACAAAGGGGGGTGTGTAGAGGGTGCAAGGTGTTGTTTTTGATAGCAGGTACGTGTCACCGAGGTTGCTGGCCTCGGTGAGGTAAAAGCCGAGGTTTTTGGTCTGCAGCAGCTAGTGCTGCTCTGTTAAATAGCATGGCTGCAAAGCCGATCCGGGCCGGCTCTTACTGGGAGCAGCTAAAGAGTAGGGTGGGTGGCTGCTCCCCACGGTCCAGTCCATGTTTTGGGGCTGGGTATAAAACGCAGCCAGCAGCTGTGTCTGGGTGTGTGTGATTATCCTGGAGCCTGCAAACAGGGCTGAGGAATTCTCTGTCCTGGAGGAAGGAGCTCAGCAAGGTGGTGTAGCCCTGCGACCTGAAGGTGGAATCGCCTGCGGCTGAGCCGACTGCTAGGTGTGAACCCGCACCTAAACCACCCAAGGTGACTGGACCGTGTGTTGGCCTGTTTTTGGTTTTTCCACATGATTTCTGTTGTGTATGAACTGTCACCAAGAGACTGTTTTCATTTCTGGTGTGCAAGTGTGAATAAAACACTGTTTGATGCACAATCTGGACTCCTTGTTTTGCCTCTAAACTGCACCCGCACCGCTGTCTACCAGAGCGACTCCCCACAATATATATGCTTTTGTGTTGCCTTGACCTTCTAGTACGCAGGAGCTACTGGCTTTCAGCCATCACCTTATATGCTGCTAATTTTGCATAATAGTGGATGTTATTTTACTGTGTAAGTTATTACATGTTTAGATATGTCATTTGTATAGTGCGTGTCTCTAAATGTTTTTTTTCGGATAAGCTGTAGATCAATTAAATAGTAAAACATTTTTGATGTCACGAAATCATGTATTTTAAAGACTAACCTTTATTTTTTTGTTTTCCAGGGGCGACAATCATGGTTCAGTGGCGGTCCATCAGGGAACGTTACAAAAAAAGATTACAACAAGGAACTTTGGGCCCCGAGTGGTTCAGGAGGACCCTCAAGCGGGAATATCGTTATCATTCCGCCTTGGGGTTCCTACGAAGAACCCTAGAGCTGTGACGGTAAGGGATTATGTTTATAGAAATTCTGAATATTAAACAACTGAAAGGTGGCATGAAGCAGGATGTGCTCAACCCAAAAATGCAGTTGTGCATATATATACAGGGGAGCAGATCCTGCACTTGTGGCCCGTTGCTAATGGTGATCCCCAGCAAAAATGCATATGGCGGAGGATGCCCGCAGCGGACCACAAGTTCCACAATAGACATCCTACACAAGATGGCAATTGTGTGGATGTGATAAATAATATAACAATATAGCAATAACAAATGACAAGACAGGTGCACACACTGCACACTACGGTCTTACTAAGCCCTTAAACTGATGTTAAAATTGAGAGATTAGTCAACATGTCCTGCTATGGAGGACATGTCTAAGCCTGAGCACCACGCCAAGGTTTCTCAAGTATCTCAGGACCTAACACTCACCTACCTGTGCCATATGGGCAATACCAGGGGCCAGTAGGAAAGATTACAGGTAATGTATAGGCCGACTCGCAGCAGACTCCCCAGTTACCTCCAGCATGTAGCCATGCCTGCAATGGGAGGAGGGAGAAGACTGTGAGCCCCACCCAAGACTGGCTGATATGGCCCAGGCCTCACAGGTGCACCTAAATGTAGCCTGTGGATGGAAAACAGGCTACATTTACATAGGAGTTTATACACCTCCAAAAAATTCTATACACTAAACAACTGAAAGGTGGCATGAAGCACGATGTGCTCAACCCAAAAATGCAGTTGTGCATATATATACAGGGGAGCAGATCCTACACTTGTGGCCCATTACTAATTTCGATCCCCAGCAAAAATTAATGGAGGATGCCCGCAGTGGACCACAAGTACCACAATAGACATCCTACACAAGATGGCAATTGTGTGGATGTGAAAAATAATATAACAATATAGCAATAACAAATGACAAGACAGCTGCACACTGCGGTCTTACTAAGCCCTCAAACTGATGTTAAAATTGAGAGAGTAGTCAACATGTCCTGCTATGGAGGACATGTCTAAGCCCGAGCACCACGCCAAGGTTTCTCAAGTAGCTCAGGACCTAACACTCACCTACCTGTGCTGTATGGGCAATACTAGGGGCCAGTGGATTTTTTGAAGCTGTATAAACTCCTATGTAACAACGCAAGTGTGAAAGTACCCTAAGAGAGTTCCGGCTGTTGGGGGTGTGTGGAGGAGTGCACGAGGCAGCAGACTCTAAAAGCTGGTCATGGGCGAAAGAATGGTTGGGTGTCCCAGGGGCAATCTAGTCCCAGAAAAGTCTCCCCACTGAGGAGATCCGGAATGGTCCAGTGCTGGAGGTGCCATGACTGGGGACACATGGCGGCCCATTGCCCTCTTACCGCAGAGCCCATGGAGTGTGATGCTACATGGCAACAGTCGCTCTTTGCGGAACTTGTTTGTGCATCTTTAGTGGGACAAGATACTGAGCCACAGTTATGTCCTCTGCTGGTGAATGACTGCGCCATCAAGGCTCTTGTGGACTCTGGTAGTCTGGGCACCGTGGTGCGTGCCAGCTTGGTAGCTGGGGATTATGTGCTGGACATAGACGGGGATAGCAAGGACTATCCTGTGGCTCTCACTGAGTGTGAGACTCCATTGAGAACTGGGACTTATGAACTTGGTGTTGAAAAAGGGCTTATGCATGATGTAATGTTGAGCCGTGATTTCCCCTTTTTGTGAGGAAATGGAAAAACTTCTGCAGAAAGTGACAAATCTCCTGCAGAATCTGTACCTGTCCCTTTAAATGAAGGTGTAAGGGAGATGCACATTGGAAACAATGGTGCAGTTGAGGTGCAGAGTGAACCTGATTGAAATGCATAATGAAAATATGGGGTCATGTGAAATATGTGGTGATGATGATGATTATTATTACACCCCCTTTCCTTTGCAGGTTGTGATCGGGGAAGAAGCTGCCCCTGTTGGTAAAAATGTATATGATTTAGAAATGCTGATTGATATTGAAGTCTGAGCAGTTCCCCCATATTGGCCACTATATTTCTGTGATTTTTGTTCCATATGTATTGAATGTGCCTTCACCTGGCAGTTAACATTCTTTTGCACCTGGTAGCCTCCATCACACGGTCTGATATGGGTGTGGCTTGCAGTCTTGCTTTATTCACATTGCATTAGTTGTCCTGGAATGCGGTTGTGTGGAACCTTGGCTGTGAGCAGTATTCCATCACCTTCAGACCACGTTCACACCATAGTTAGCGTAGTGGTAGGACCCCATGCCATGCTGAGCGACCGTGACGTGGTGCATGAGGGGCTCCGATGTGTTCCTGACAGGAATATTTTGGCAAAAGTCTCAGCTTTTAATATCTGCTTGTTTGACTAGCTAGTATAGTCAGTGGCATATCCGTTTGGTGCATTTTTTTCCTGTGATTTATATATTTCATCCGCACAATGCTCCGTTTTGTGTAGGATGCCTTTGTGGTGCATGTGGTCCGCGCCGGCATCCTCCATTGTATGCATTATTTGCTGGGGATGGTCGTTTGCTGCGGTCCACATGCGGTGGGACTGCTCCCCCAATGAGAAACATGCTACAGTGTTTGGGGTCTGAGCAGTTCCCCCATATTGGCCACTATATTTCTGTGATCTTGATGTTGAGAGCACACAGCTGAGGGAACCCACTGTGGGAAATGGGTAGTAAAGTGTGACAGTGCTAGAGGGTGTACCACAGGTACCAGGTGTGGATAAGCAGTCTCCACAGTGTTCTATAGTTAGTGAGCTGGGGTTCAGGGTTGATGAAGGTGTTGTGACATACAACGTGAACCAGGCACATGAAAGAAAGCCTGAGCAGGTTCAGGACATGAACCTGATTAAGGAGGGAGAAGTCAGCATAGTGTCCAAGAACTATACCCAGGCAGAGGAAAACTTCCTGGCAGGTCTGACCCTCCAGAAGGAGACCCAGAAAGAGATGTATGAACTGAAGGGTCTACTGCCTGATCTCAAGGAGAAGATTAAAGGCTCCAAAGAAGCACAGAAAACTGCAGAAGACACAGAAAAAGCACTTACAGGGACCCTGGGTGGAACTCCCTCAGGGTTTCAAAAAGGGAACGGTGGTACTCCTACTTCTGCTGCTGCAGCAGAGAAGAGCAGGGACTGCATTGTACGGGGAACCAACTGTGTGTCAGACATCTCTCATCTAGTAGGAGGAGGAGGAGAGTCCTCTGAAAGATGCCAAGAAGTCCAAGCTAGAGCCTGTTGAGAATAAGTCTGGAACCGGGACCATGCGGTGCCGCCGGCAGAGGCAGAGAAGATGGAAGAAGTTTCGGCTGAACAAGTTGATGGGGCTGATATGAATGAAGAAGCCAAGAGACTCATGACAGTGAGTAGCCAGGACCTGCTCCATCGCCGACGCTTTCCAGGAAGCCAGCATCCTTCTGGGGAAGAAATACGGGGAACTGGACGACCAGTATGCAGATGCTGTCTACTACTTTGGGATGGCTCTCCTGGAGCTTGCACGAATATAGAACCATGTCCTGGGTAACACTCCGGAGGGAATGCCAGAAGAGTGCCTTCAACCTCGATAAGAAAGAATGGGAGGAGTTAAGAGTGCAAGTATATGATGAGAAGGATGAGAAGGCTAGCAAAGAGACTGGAGACTACAAAGAGACGAAGGCAGAAGAAGCTAAGGCCGATGAGTTGGAGTGGGAGAAATCCTCAGACGCTGCAGAGATCAAAGAAGGGGCTGAAGGAGAGTCTGCCGAAGTGGAAAAAGCCACTGAAGAAGCAAAGGAATCTAAAACTGCCGCCAGACCTGAGAAAACCACTGCTAA